>OY755247.1:37607361-38807361 GCA_963576725.1 Azorinus chamasolen
GAGCCTTTTGCATTACGTTGGTCCTGCATTAAGTAAGCATCTGCTTTTACAGACACCCATGTTTACAAATCAGGGTCCATGCTTATAAAGCTTTTAGTTCAGCCTGAGATCGTTCCCAAGCTTTTGATTGGTCAGATTTGAGCCTTTGGCTCAAATCTGACCAATCAAAAGCTTGAGAACTCAAATCTGACCAATGAAAAGCTTGAGAACGAAACTCAGACTCAACCAAAAGCGTTTTAAGCATGGACATAGGTTGTCGAATCAGTGAGACTTCACTGTAACTAAACACGGCTAACATCTTGGTCCACAGGCAATGTAAAACAATGATGTGGCACTTGCAAACAATGTTGACTTGGATGAAACGGTTCATGGAGAGACAAACCATTCGGAAAGTTAACTCTTTCTCTGTAAATGTCGTTTGTAAGTTTTTACTTTCGGTTTAAAACCGAAAGTAGTGCTTTTCACCGATATCAATATCAAGCTTGTAGAGTTTTTAAGAAGATTTTTATTTTAAGAAATTGTGAATACATATATCCATTCATGCTATCAGACCGTGGCAATGCCTTATAGACCAGTTATATGGTGTTTCGACTTGAATTATAACGTGTTTCTATCTCGAACATCAGAGTCAACCTGTATCCTAGACAGGTTGTTGTCACTTTGCCGACTCGTTGCAAAAGCATGTTAGTAATCTGAGAAAAACCTAGGTAAGTGCTCATCAAGAGCGATGATTATTTGATAAATGAAACACATTTTATGGAAATCGGTGGTCAAATAAACTTCCAAGGACGATCGCAGTGAATTAACCCATCGATGTTTGAACATATTTCGACCGGAGTGGAATACTTTTTACGCGAAAAATATTCATTTTTGGTTGGTCAGAAAACTGTCTTTTGATAAGATCATAGCTATGTTCAGAATTGGCCGATAAAAGGAAACTTACGATCCGATTACAATCAGATAACGTTCCAGTGACGGTTTAGTAACGATCTGTCCGATACGATTGCAACTCGATATCAACCTTGCATGATCAATTTGTGCACCGTTGGCGATCCAAGGCGGGTAACATACGACCCAATGCGTTTTTGGCTGCGATTTATGGCGCTAAACCTAGGTCCAATAGCGATCTTGGTGACCCATGGAGATCCATCATATCTCTAAATCAGCGCTCTAGGCGATCCGATTGCGTCAACACCAGTTTTACGATTGGCAACAGAGGAGTAAGTCCTAGGCCAATAGAAAACGCATACGAATGACATTTATTCCATCATGAACCCTAGATATGCTACGGCATTTCAAGATGAAGCATGCCATAGTAAACAGACAGTTAGTTAATCTGGCCCAGCAACTTCAAACAAGAAGGAAGAGAATGAATGGAGGTAATTTGTGTTATACCCTAGTTAGCTGCTTACAGGAGACTTCAATACGGCTAATATGCCACACTCATGGAAACACTGAGGGTGGATGACACACGTTTGCTATCAGATCGCTATGATGTGTGAACGATTGAGAGACCGGCTTACTTGGAAACCGATCTCTCCCGATAGCTTATAGCACTCAAATTCTAGGCAACCAAGTAGTCAGCCGATAGCGATTCAGGCGATTAAGGAAATATCTGGTCATTTTGGACGGAGCGCCGGGGATCTTTATGCAGACGAGTGGACCGACGGTGTCCTTGGCGATCATGGAGATCTGTCAGAGATCAAATAGTACTTTTGGTGATATTGGCGCTCTATGTCTCGCCACCTAGGGGAATTGGGGTTTAGAGATATGAAAGACATAATAGAGTTTCTGTAAACCACACTTTTTTAGAGAGTTAAATGGAGGAACGTACATGTGCCTTTCTATTTGTTAACCCTTTTCCTGATTACAATACCTCATTCAAGCAGAGTAGACGCATGTCATACGACTCCTATAGGAGCTCTCCGATTTGGAGCTGCTCTGTATATTTACGAAATTATATACAATAGAAATGCCTCGATTTTTTAGTGATGATGAATGTAAAACTATGTCTTTGTAGTGAAAATCATACCAAGAGATCCTTTCTACATGACGTTCATCCTGCATTAAGCTGTCACTTGTGTTAAAGAACAAGAAGAATAACGTAGTTGAGTGTTCGTAGTAACGATATTTTCTGTAGGTCTGAGTCTACTTGTTCTGAGAGAGAGAAACACGTTTTTTACATTATTGTTATTTATAACATAACTCGTGGCTTCAGCGTGACGTAACACTATCATTTATTTTTTGATATTCACGGGCATATATTCACTAGTGAATAACATTCGAACGACCGAACTGTATTCATACGCGCTGTCAAAACTAACTGGCGGACGGTGACCTACCTGTCAACGATTGAGTCACGATAGATGGCAAAGGATTGTTGGCACTTGCGCCTTAATTTCGATAAAATAATACAAATTGTAATCGCTGTCAGTAATTACATACAAAATGTATGCCAAAAAAGACCTACTGGTCAGCTAATCTGACCCATACAATCCATTCTACATAGAAAATGCCTCCACAACTTTGCATTTTCTTCACCACATGTCCTTTTGTTTATGCAGATTTCTACTCATAAAAATATCTCGTCAATCAACAACTATAGTCATCTGAATCCAACACAGCACAAACATATTTCAAATATGCTATACTCAGCTGATCGCGAAAATCTTCCTCCTATTCCAACACATTTTATGCAGCAGTTCGTACTGAATCTTTTGTCCATTTCAAACATTTTCACTGAACTTGAATCGAGATTTTTGTTTCTCGGTGGAAATGTCCATGTCCATATGTATACAACACTAATGAAGGGCTGAATATACCAAAACGAATGCGCATTTTGAATCCCATTGACAGTGAGTGGCAGACGTGTTGGTGACTGTATGTGGGTCTTCATTTAAATGGCGCGCTTTACATAGACACAGTCATGTTGTGTACAATGACGTCATAATGTGACGTGTTTGTAACTATGTATGTCAAAACTGTAACTCAAAATTTATTTTGACGTGTTTCTGTATGTTTTTGTATCATAAACTATCACAGTTAAATTGAATACCAGAGAGGTCTAAATTAGATCCTGGTTGATATGACAGTAAGTCAAAAAAAAATTGGAAAATTTGGACCGACTTTGTCCCAGTTACCTAGCGAACCTAATAACATCTTTCATTCATCATTTCTATATGTTAGGAGAATTTATAACAATCCACGTTACTGCTGAAATATTGGCTGCAAATAACATTTGTGTGTGTTATGTTATAAATAGGATCTTGTATTCGTGTTCATGATTATTGGATTTATTAAATTCGTCTTTTTAAAACTCATTTAATAAATCCAATAATCAAGAACACTCATGTAAGATCCTCTATATAATTAAGCTAATACGTATTAACGATGTCAGTATTTCTTGCATAAATAGTCATGAGTGGACGGGTCAAATGTGTACAGAGGACCATATGAAATAATTCGACATAACAGAGGTTCGAGCCATACGATATCTAATCTGAATAGTTTCTTAAGTTCACAACTTAATGCAGGTGCTTTCGGCATTACTTTCGACCTGCATTAAGCTGTCGAATGTGTTTCTAGATATGCACAGTGATACATTTTAAAACAATGCTGTATTGCAAATTGTGGAGGGATCGACATTTTACTTCGAACTATCCCTATGTTCGAGTTATCCGAGTTCGTTATATCGATATTCGACTATATGTGAGATTCAGATTGTCATATAAAACAGTAAACTTTCCAGAATTAAACTTACCATCTCTAGGTTAGCGATATAGACCTATTTCAAATACTGTGTACTCGGACTCAGTACTTGAAATGCTTATATGCTGTTCTAGGCTGTTTGTTTTTGTCCAAGTGCGCCTTTTCCATTACGTCGGCAAGATGTATTGTTCTGCTTCGTTCATCGTCTTATTCAGTTTTCAGAGCAAAAAGTTCTTCAAATTATGTTCGGAAATATAATCGCATGTTTCAAATAGCATCCGTATAAATATAACAAGCATCAGCCTAAGAAACTGACTTTAACCTTTCTGCACACTTCACGATTTGATTAGCATTTGCAAACAGGTAGGAACCAGACAAAACACCGAGAAGTTCGGTGTCTTATCAGGATCCAAGCTGCCTGACAGTTGGACAAGAATTCCTCAGAAGCTTATTCGAATCAGACATTGAATTTGAGCAGACATAAGTTATACAGAGAGGTAAGGGTTAATTAGATCCCTCATACAAACGCCTTTCGTGCACCTGCAAACGGAGTAGACCCAGGTTTGTTTTGTTTGCTTATGGCATGACATAGATCTAATTCTACAGTTTTATTTGAACCCAAAATCACAGTATTAAATATTACCTAAATGTACCTGGTGTCATTATTTTCTACATGCATCATGTAAACCCCCTCTAAACTGGACGTACAATCAGTATAAATATCGGTATTGGATACAGATGGCAGTTTTCTGCATGACTTTCACCCTGCATTAAACATCCAACTGCCTAAAAGTATATAACGTCTTCTCTACTAGAATTCCGGTTTAGAGAGGTTTTACTTTATTGAAAAGAGTAAGGGTTAAGACATCATGAACTGTATCAAACAACACTTAAATACTTAGCCTACATCCCTCTGTAAAAACAGTCCTGGATCTGGGGCATTTTTACACAACCAAACAGCTTGGATCATGATCAGACGCCGATTTATTTCGCCTTTTGTCTGGAATCAAGCTATTTGTAAGTGCGAGTCAGTATGCATTTCACTCTAAGGGGAGTGTTTTGAGGGTATAAAATGGACACGTGCTAATTTTCATCAGTTTATACGTTTTAACCCTTCGCTTGCTATTCACGTCAATATACCTACCTGTAAATAGTGAAGACCCAGATGAGACAGCTCCTGCAGGAGCTGTCTCATCAGGGTCTGCATTATTTACAAGTTGATTGTGCAACCAGTGCACTCCACAGCAGTGATTTCACAGCGAAATACTTGTACACAGTGAATATATATGTAATTATGCAACAGGGCATGGTTAAAGAAGGATAAATGTATTTTAAAATTCAGCAAGAGAAGGGTTAAGACTACATTACGCAATACATTTCTAACACCCCCGTATCTATAGACAATTTATGAAAATAACGAATGTGTGACATTTCGAAGGAAATGAATGATCTCAAAACATTTTCATTTCTCAACGGAACAATAAATGTATCCTCTTGATCGATTCCCCGAATATAATGTCTTAGTTTATGAGCTATTAACTTTTAAATTAAGAAACAGTACCATCTGTTTACACAATCAATGTGTAATAATGCATGATATATATATATATACATGGTATATTGAGCAAATGTTGTTGCTGACGGTTGTTGAATGTGTTAAGGTGATACATCACTAAAATGTTTCAATTGAACATTGAACGATTGCAAAACCAGAACCGCAAAGTATAGATCCTGATCAAATTATCCATTGTTTTGCACAACGTTTGCGACTTTCATCGGCGATTTCGAATCTACAAAACAGTTAAAGAGACACTTATTACAAACTGCGCTCTCTGTTTAGATTGTTTGCAGCATGTTAAACCCGGTGTGTCAGCGTTCTATAATAGATACAGTAAATCCCCTTTAAACCGACAACTTTATGAATAAACATAGATATTTTTAAAAGCAAGACAGAATAACTTGACAAATAAACGACAAAACATCACATACTTACCAGCATATCCTACACTTTAGATAATATATAAATACTGAAACTCAAATGTACGATGTTAAACCCGAGGGCTGGTTTTACAGTAGATCCTCTCTTAAGATGCCATTCAATGCATAAAGCAGGTGGAAATATTATACAAGTACGAACGTTTTGTCTGTATCAAACTACCACTTGTCTTAAAGTCTTGCTTGGTATATACCACATATTTCTGGACTTCGAACGTCGAACAATGTAAGAACGAGGCAACAAATATCGATCCTTTACTTCATGAATATTCCTTAACCCATTCCCTCATATTAACGACTTTTAATGCCTCTGTAAAGGTCACGTTCTGAAACCATTGTGATAAATAGAGCATTTGCTCATATGGAGCAAATGCTCTATTTATGACAATGGTTTCAAAACTATACAATTCTAAAAGTTTCCTTTTCTCTAGTAAATGCTCCTTTTCGGTAGATTTATTTAAAGAGGTTGTGTCTAAAAATAGCCTATAAGGGAATGGCTTAAGATATAACGACATCATGACTGCCAATTAACTGGATGTTAAAAATGGAACAAGCGAGGTTTTACGCAAGCGTAAAATGGCTGCTAAACATATGTTTAAGCAGGATACAATAAAAATTGTAAAATTGCTTAGTACATTTAACTAACAGATACATGAGGAAACACGACTGTATAAATTAATAGCAAAAAGGGGGAATGTTTTAATGAGCCATGATGCATCCGTGTATGACACCAATCACAAAGGTTCTAGCACCATTCGAAATGCACCACTAGTTTCTTCAAATACTTCACATAACTACTGCTAAATAGGCATACAAACTCCCACACTTGCCCAAATTAAAAACAGGTTAGTATAACATATACATTTAGATGCACACTGGTGAAATATGTAAACACGGGTAACCTGAAAACTAGTAAAAGGTCTGACCTAAATAACAAAACAAAAGCCATAAAATGAGAGAAAACAAGTTTTAGGCTTCTACTAAGGATCGAACCAACGATCCCAGACTTACTAAGCCAACGCCATATCAAATGGACGACGCTGACTGCTATGCTGCTGTGAGTTATTTTAATCTATTATACCTGATTCACTAGCATTTTCATTGTAAAGGGTCGTGGCAGAAAAAAAATAATCCCGACAAAAATATGTGCCCCCGCTGGGGAAAATATATAAATGAATATGAATTAAATAAATAAATTTATATAAATAAAACCGCAAATCATGGTCATTAACATGAGTGTTTTTATAGAAACACAGAACCGCAGTAAATCATGGTCCAAATTCAAAGGCGTATAAGATTGGGCTGCTTTCGCAGCCCAATAATGATTAAGGCTACATCTTATTTACCATTACCGTTAACAAAGAGAGCATATCCTGGTCACCCCGCCCAAAGGAGGGGTCTGCTCTGGATTACCTAGTTTCCAAATACTGTAAAAAGCCAAAACCTGTCGTAGGGCCTTCTAGTATTTCTTTAGTAGCCCTTTACTCCATAAATACGCGTTTCGATGATTGTGCCGAGTAGACCATGATCAGACCGCTCACAGAGTAACCGTCTGATCAAGGTCTGTTCCGTTGTTGATTAAACAGTATAGAGTTGATTCTTCACATTCCCCCTGACTAAGCGTTATTTTTATCAAAATGTTATTTTAAAAATACAGCATAATAATATGTAAAATGGCATTACTTCTTAAATGAAAATTCCTAAGTTAAATGGTCAATTGGCCTTATGGAGAAAAGGATTAATTAAGAACATCAAATACAATCGTGCGCGTACCTTCATAACCAACATTTCAAGAATTGTTATGTAATTCATTTTTGCATAATGTTCGTCCTGCCTTAACCCATTGCCTCAAAGACTATTTTATATCCAACCACTTTGAATAAATCTACCAAAAAGGAGCTTTAACTAGAGAAAAGAAAACAAATCAGAATTGTGTAGTTCTAGAACCATTGTGATAAATAGAGAATTTGCTCCTATGGAGCAAATGCTCTATTTATCACAATGGTTTCACAAAGTTATTTTTACATAGTCGTCAAGTTTCGTCAATATGAGGGAATGGGTTAGGGAAATACCTGCTTTTGCGACCCAGACATATGCCTCTTTTTGGGGGTCTCATTAGAGGGTGTTTACTGTAGTACGTTCCCGTGAAAGCTTTTATCTTATTTCCGCCTATATCAGCCGAGGCGTTTGGGTTAGTACTGGTATTTACAATTCATCTTCGGTATGTAATGCAATTTATTTAGACAATCGTCTGTTTACGGCTACAAGTGCACCGAGTACAGTATATTCATTTTATCTGAAAACAGAGGCGCTAATATGCGTCACCAAGAGGGAATGGGTCAATCCATTCCCTCCTAGTGACGCATTTTGGTGCCTCAGTAAAAGTAACATTTTGAAACCATTGTGATAAATAGAGCATAAATTGTGCTTCATAGTAAACTACACAATTCTAACATTTTCATTTTCTCTAGTAAATACTTATTTTCGGTAGATTTTTTCAAAGCGGATGGGTTTAAAGTAGTCAAGGAGGAGAGTGAGTTAAACGCTGTTACACTTTCAAGAACGAAAAATGATTTATTTTATTTCACGGTATCAGACTATATATTTTACACTTATTTTGGCTTATATTTGAATGCGGCGCACGTTCATACACGTGCAGAATCAGACATCCTGTTTAAGGCAGGTTCTACCCTGCATGCTTATGGAACACTATAAATATACACTAAAACCTCTCTATAACGGCCACTAAATTACATCAAGTATTTTGTGTTAAAGGCAGGTGGCTGCTTAAAGCAAGGTGAAAGTAAAACAGAACGCTCCTATAAGAGCGTTCTGTTTTACTTTCACCTTGCTGTAAGCAGCAACCTGTCATAAATACCAACTAAGTAACACAATTTAATGGCCGTTATAGAGAGGTTTTACTGTACTTCTACAGTTTCTGATATGGTCAGGAATTCTTGTGTAAATAAGCAGTTGTAACAACTCAGTAAATTAATATTCACGAAGTCATTGTATATTACATGTATGTTCGTTGGATGAAGAGTTAACAGACGTTAGACTACAGAGTTGAGTGTTGATTATTACTCACGACGGCTTGTGTTCCGTTGACGAATAGTCGAAAGACGCATCCCAAAGGAGTTGCTGTATGGTCAGCTAGGCTCCCCCAACTGGACGCCCATGTCTCAGATAAAATATGCCTGCAAAAGGGACCTCCACTTAGCAGATATTGCTGTTGATTCTTGAGAAAACACTTGGGAAGACACTGATACAATCTTATAGTTTCCGTTTTCTTTAGATGAACAGAGGTCTAATAATTAGCTTCATATTTCGTTTATTGTATCTAGTCCATTTGTTTTCCATTGTTTATGACCTGAATCAGTATGTGAGTTGATTGATAAGTATTTAACTCACCAGACTTTGAGTGGCTCAGCTCACAATTTAACTAACTAGCTGCGTAAAACATAACTCAATATACTCAAGCGTACTCTTATATAGTTTATAACGATCGTTTTGCAAACATAGTTTTTAATCATCGTGCATTATTTTATGTAAACGTTTTTTAAAGACAAATTATTAGATAACCCGATTACTGTTTCGAATAGTTTTAGACCTGTTTAGGTTCTTTATATGTCACCCTTTACTCCATAAATAAACTTTTCCACGCAGTTACAAACTAGGCTTAGCCTAGTGGTAGAGCATTGAGCTGATAACCCAGTGTCCGATGTTCGAATCCTGGCTGGACCAGCACGAAATTTCAAATACGCTTTTCATTGCACCTGCATGAGGTTACCTCCTCTTCACCCAATGGTTACAGTGGTTACCTGTAGGATAACAAGCTGGTACTGCGGTTGTGTAATCGCATCATATGTTAGCAGTGGACAATATTTTAGGCGAATGGCTCAATGACCAGGGGAGTAAATGTACAGTCGGCGGTTATTCGAACTGAAAGTGGACTGTACACTAGGTACTTTACGTTTTTTTTAAAAAAACATACTAGACAAAGATCAGACGGCTCCTATAGGAGTCGTCTGATCGAGGTTTGTTCTAAAAAGTTGCTTATGGAATGATTAGATCTACTTCTATTGTTTTACCAGCGTCAAGTTGTTCTTGTTCCTATGTTATTATACATTTATGTCAATGAATATAATTCTATACATTATTTTTTCCTACATAAATATCCACGGAATAAGGAGTTAAAGAATACATAACTCCCACGAACATAAGGATATTAACAATACAAAAGCGCTGATAATATACTGTGATTTTTCACGAAACTGTATACTAAAATGTAAAAGACTTACCAGAATGATTACATTCAGAGTAATATATCCATGTGTTCGAGGTTAAATCACGAATACATGGGATAAAAGCATTTGGTTTAATAGTTTACGTATAGTCAGCATGCCAAAATGTGTAAATGAGTCAAACTAAAATATCGTATTGCTATATGTGGTCTTTTAGTGTTGGTATACACGTTTGGATGGGTAACCTGTACTATTTCGCGTTTATATACAGTAAGACATGTTTTAAGCAACCACCAAATAGAGACATACTTGTGGATATCAAATGCATGCGGTAGCTACATGCAGGTCAAAAGCAATGCAGAAAGTTCATTTAGCTGTTTTCTGTATTACTTTTGACCTGCATTTGGCAACCATTTGCCGTTTAAGACTCCTATATTCAATTAATAAATGACGGCTCAGAAAAAAGTTTTACTGTTTTCAAAAGCGTACGTCTTATTGGAGTAGTACGATTACCATCACTTTTATTTTTATTTCATTACATTTTATAGGTCAAGTAATTACCTTATGAGCACGAGAATCGCATTGTTAGTACATGCGCAAGCGGGAATCTAACAGAACGTTTTATGCAAGAATATGCCTTCTTAGAACGGGCACTGAATTCCAATTAACGCACTTATATAAATTATATACAATTATATATGTTCCCAATGATAGTAATCAATAATTTTCTAGTTACAGACACGTGCTTCACGGCGATACTCTAAATAGATATAACGCAGCTAATCAAGCGAAAACAGGAATTATCCGTATGAAATTATGTCTTTCCCATGCATATTTCTGTTAGTTCATTAATTATTCTAATGATAATGGTTAATATATGTAATAGGGTACTATTGAACAGAAGAACCTTCCCTGATAGCAGATAGCTCTTGACAACTATTACATATCATCTACCAAGCATGTGGCTACTTAATGCATCTCAAGAGTAATGCAGAAATCTTTTGTTGGAGCTTTATGCATTTCTTTGACCCTGAGTTAATCAACCGTCTTTCTCATTTAAACCTTTCCTCCATAAATACGTCTTTCTACGCCTCTGTAATAGTCACTTCTTGAAACCATTGTGATAAATAGAACATTTGCTCCTATGCTCTGTTTATCACAATGCATTTTGAGGAAAGGGTTAAGATCCATGTTTCCAATTAATATAAGGTCGCTTAACACAGTTTCTACTGTACATGGAATCGTTAAGAGCAAGCAATGCATAATATTGCCATTTTACAACAAGATTGACACATGTTAAAACTAGGAGTAATTGAAAGCACACAGGCATTGTAAACATTTCGAAAACCTGAAAAGACTGGCGAGGTGTGTAGTTACAAGCGTTACAGAATAAATAGATATTGTATAATCGGATAAAGGATATGGAAAATATGAATACTTAACGATATGTGGGAGTAAATCTCATGGTAATACGTTCATACAGCAGTCGAGTTAGCAATCATACATAATCGCATATTGACTGTACCAACGTAATACTGGTTACAAGTAGTGTTTTAACCTTGGTCCATGCTTATAAAGCGTTTTAGTCGAGTCTGAGTTTGTTCTCAAGCTTTTGATTGGTCAGATTTGAGCCCAAGGCCCAAGGCTCAAATCTGACCAATCAAAAACTTGAGAAGGAACTCAGACTCAACTAAAAAGTTTTATAAGCATGGATACTGACACTCCATAAATACGCCTTTGCAAACAGAACATATCCAATTCAGGCGGTTCCTGTAGGAGTCGTCTGATCAGGGTCTGCTATGTTTGCTTATGATGTAATATCGATAAGATTCTATAATTTCTGCAAAGGCCATCGATTTTTGTGCCCATGTGCAATTAAAATAATCTAATTAATGTGCATTATGTTATTATATCGAGCATGAATATTCACGGGATAAAGGGTTATTAGAGTCCATCGACACATCCATTACATACCGTATATACAGGAAAAGGTGCAAAATACATACAGAGTCGAATACAATGTATTTGGTGTTTTATCAGCGAAATAACGAAATTATACTCCAGCCACATATTGGGGAAATGCGAAGTAGGACATGTGGCTATGCAACAATTGGTGATTTCTCTGTTGCGAGATTGTCACTTTCTCACACACATTTGCTTCTTCGTTAAAACAGTTTAATTTTTAATTATTTTTTAAAAGTACATTATGAGTAATGCAGGAAACACCATATACGAAACACACAACCGCCCAAAAAGCACCACCACGACGAAAAACAGTAAATGCACGTGTATATAAAAGACACAAAGAGACGCACAAAGACATAACAAACGAACAATAGGGTGGGGGGGGGGTATGGAAGTACCGCCTTGGAACGGTCAGTGACACATGTCACTTGGGGTTTAAACCGGTTTAGGGGCGCGCAACCTCACACCTATTCCATCCCAAACCCAAAAGACAAACCGTGTAAATAAACGTATCCCCTTTCCGAATTATCTACAATAACCGCGATGTCCAATACAGTGGAAAAGTGCATGTAAAACGAAAACATGTTTAAGTGAAACAAACTGTATCCACCTATCGCTAGTATACTCAATGATTGAGCTGCAAACAGTGTAACTGTAGAAAAGTAATAAAGGGTACGAGAAAAACGTGTACAAATATCGGACGTCCTCCTTCTGATTCCGGATTTAAGAGGTCGCATTCATCGAGTACTAAACCTTTCTAGTCGGCGTACATGCAAAGAGGGCAGCGTGAGTGACATGCAGTGGTATCACAGGATCATGCTCCCTTTTTAATGTTTTTACGTATTTAGTGAACAAAATGAGAGCATGGGTATGTCCAATAATTTTACGAAGTATGTAAATCACATCACCATAAACCTCAGGATGTGCAAAAACCGTGACACAGAAACGCCTTAAGATTACATTTGTGCAAACTTGAAATTGTTCGGGTTGTTCATTTTCACCATAAATATAGTTTAGAAATCAGTTTTCACCACGAACAATTGGAAAGGACGAGGACGAACGTATACTGCCGATCTCATGAGCTGTGTTAGCTACATATTGGTCTAAAGGGTATTAATTGGAGCAGCTCATCAAATTACATTCGTTATAATTGTATGTGTCACTGTCGTTGTTACGATTTGTTTACTGTTTCACCGAATTAAAATTCATTCTTCATATTCAAATCGTTCTTTTAAATGTATTTAAAAACAAACATAAAATCGAACAACGCTTTTCCGTATTGTTTGTCGAAAGTATAAGCAAATGGTAATTTTAAGCCAAACATCTTTGTTGTTTAGAACAGTCGATGGTAGCTTCGAACCCTCACTCGACATTTTGAGCATAAACTGTAACTTGTTTTGGACCATGACGCAGGGCATTTGACAATGACCTAAATCATGAAATGATGTTTACTTTCTTTAAATAGAAATGCTTATTACAACTCAGTGCAACAATGGTCCATATGTTGATTTTATACAAATTAAAAGTACAGTGAATGGTATTCATTTATAATTTAACCCTTTACCCAATAGCCTATTTCTAGTTTTGAAGACAGGTGACCACTTAAAGCAGGTTGAAAGTAAAGCAGAATGCGCCTTAATGCGCATTCTGCTTTACTTTCAGCCTGCTTTAAGCTACCACCTCCTAGAATATAGAAACTATTTATGATGCTATATGTTCATTATTTTAAAAAAAGGAACTATTTTCTTCAGCGGAGGAATATATTAAACTCGCTTAAAGCCGCTTCTATCAGGTAAAGGGTTAAAGTGTAGAACGTGTGTCGTAATTTGATTAAGCCTTTGCTCCACAAATACACTGTTCATCGCCTGAATGACCGTATGGTCAGGGTCGGTTCTATTGCTAAAGACACAAAATTTAATTCCAGAGTTTCAGATACAATTCCTGTGTTCATATGTCATTATACAAAACAGCTAATCAATATTCATAATGTGTCTGTAAATAATATCATTATATATATAATAATGTTATCATCTCGTTCATAAATATTCTATCTCCAATTTTTTGTTGCATAATATTTATCACGTGCTTCCCTCAAACAACATTCAACGTATTTTCAACATATCCTTGACGAAGTCATTGAATACTAATCTTTTATCAGTTGTTTATCAAGTCATGTATTGCAGAAACATTGTTTTTCGTCATATAAATGAATTGATAATCAAATATTAAGGTAGTAATGTAGCTTCTATTCTGTTATGAAAATGGTGTTTGTTAAATGCTGATCTGTTATAAGTTACACTTACGTTCGGTTTGAGAATCGTTTGACTAAGTGTCAAATATCTTGTATCTAAGTTGTTTGCCAATGTCAGTCTGGTCGACATTACCAGGATAAATGATGGCACATATTCCTAGATATGAGCAGTGGATTTTGTCGGATGTGTATTTCTAAGAATTCAATAAACATTGTTTGACTGTAGTTTCAACACATTTATGTCCATTCCAATACAGTATGCTAATGCATTGCTGTACTGCCCGTTAAACGCCTAACACTTTGTATTGACAACGGGAACGTAGCCCTAACAGGAAAGTAAAACGGTGTGAAGCACATGTACTTAGCTAGAAATACAGTCTAATATAAAAAATGATTAATTTTTGTCACCATATTACATACTGGTATCACAAAACAACCCTTTCCTTCATATAAACGCCTCTTGACGCATTTGAAAACAGAGAATACCCAGATAAGACGGCTCCTATAGAAGCCGTCTGATCAGAGCCTGCTCTATTTGATAATTGAAGTTGATAGTTCTGTTTCTGTAGTTTCTAAAACTGCTACAATGCTCCACTTTCCATATTTCATTATAACTAGTTTGCCCATGAATATTCAGTAGGCATTGAGATTTGGAATACATGGAAATTAAGGTAAGGGTTAAAGTATCATTGAAAGCGATATGCGTTATATTCGACGAGAATTAACGAGATCACCCAGTTTTCTGTAACTATTTCCAAGAAAAGCATTTCATTTAATGTAAATCACTATTTTCATTTCAGCATGTTTTCTACACTTGTATTCACATAAAACACTTTTGTTCACGTAAAAGTGTCTCTAAGGTGACATATTTCTGCCTAGATTTAGTATTCGGGGAATGGTTTGTGCTATATCACTGTAGGAAAGCTTAGCTCGAATATTTACACGACATCTTGTCATTACAGTAGATATGTTAGTGCTGCTACGAACATGTATAGAAACCAGTTGCTAACGGTGCTTTTAGTAAGCTGTACTAGTCAATATAGTGTTAACGATAGTTTCTCGTCTTTAGAGTTGACATCATACTCTCTAAGGCAGATACTACATAGATAAGTATGTCCTTACCTGATGAATATCAATGACATATAAAGTCATTGTTTGGTTATTATTCAGCTAAAATACTAAATGTGCGTCATTAACATAGGGAGTGTCGACTATGGCGGAAATTGTAGAATCGATATTTATGTACCGACATAGCATATCCTCACTTTGCAAATAAATGGAAAAGTAGTAAAGTCAAGCAGGCAAAGCCACATACAAGACGCAACCACCACCAAAACACCGATAGACAGCATGACACACACACACACATACACACAACCACACACCCAAACGCACACACACACACACGAAATGAACACAGAAAACACTAAAAGACACACAAGAACCAGAGACAAACGTTCCACACATGAACAAAATCACAAGCACAAAGACGCAAGGCAAACAAAAGGAAGGGTGACAAAGAGAGTACCGCCTTGGCACGGTCAGTAGCAAAAACACCACTGGGGGTCTAAACCGGTTTACGGACGTCCTAACCTCACACTTCTCTCAAAGTCACCCTAGCTTTACAATCGAATATGTCTGTATATTCAGCAATCTTTAAAACCATTGATTACTAGTCAGAATGCAAAATGATTTTGCAAATTTAGTGATGAATTGGATTTTATTAAAGTACACAAACTTTGATGATATTTAAAACTAGATCCAGCTGTAAGGCTGTGAAAACGTTTAGTAGAGTTCGTCCGTCCGCTGATAGTGTGTGTAGGTATGC
This sequence comes from Azorinus chamasolen, assembly GCA_963576725.1. Lineage (NCBI taxonomy): Eukaryota > Metazoa > Mollusca > Bivalvia > Cardiida > Solecurtidae > Azorinus > Azorinus chamasolen. The sequence goes on from OY755247.1 coordinate 37,623,353, forward strand.
TAAACAGGCACTCCTGGACTATGCCCTTTCACTTACAAAAAGGAGACAAAATGAGACTTGTCTGCTCTCTAACTGGAAAAGGTCGTATTGGCTGCAAAAGGAAAGACAACGCAAAACAATATATAATACCACCTGTCTTGTCTTAGGTGGGCAATATAGGAACATTGCGATCCGTTTGTTTGCTAATGTTATCAAAATGAAAACTATGCTTTGTTTGACACGTTTATTTTGTTCCTGCCTTGTCGATGGGTAATGTACATACGCCATCAAATATGTTTGGTCATTTACATAAATATGACAAAAAAGTCTGCATGGAAATGCTCATCGTCATAAAATATGCCGAGACATATTGCAGTGTAACCTGGTTTAAACAGAGTAATCTCGTTTCATATAAACCAACCAATAGAGTACCCGTTCAAATTGGTATAATGCATAATAAAACATTTGTTTACCTGTAGTAGAACCCTTCTTAACAGGGATTCTAGAATTAGATAAATAAGATAATTCGTGGCTGGGGACTTTTTAATGCAGAGTGAAAGTCATATGCAGAAATTTCCTAAAGGAGCTTTCTGTATGACTTTCACCCTGCATTAGCTGTCAACTGTCTGCACTACCTATATTTATACTTAATTGAACATCCGGTTAAGAGGGTGTTCGTTTCTCTTATGGTATTTCTCTTGTTTACATTATTTCTCATCTACACGTTTTATTTGGTTCTACGCGATTTTATATCCGGATTAATGACGTAGTGATGTCTAGCTACATTAGTAACACGAAAACCTTACAAGGTAATCATTATCTTGTTGATGGTGATACAACAATAGACTAGATTCGACAACATCATTATTGATTCCGAATGTCTTGTCCCGGCTTAATCGGATATTATTTACAGAAACATAATTATGTCGGAACGTATTAGTAAAATACAATTGTTTAATTTGTTGTTTATTTGTTGTACTTTAATGTACTACCTTCGGGACAACTGGACAAATGTAAACGACAATCAATCACAATTTCAAACAGTAAGCAATAATCAAACTAATAAAAGCAAATGTTTTGAATCTCAGTAACAGTTGGAAGTATCAAATGTGTTTAACACTTCCCCTGATATCAACGCGTTTTCACGCATTTGAAAACAAAGTGGACCAAGTTCAGACGGCTTCTATAGGAGGCGTCTGATCAGAGTCTGCTCCGTTTCCTTATGAAATTATGATAAATCTTATTCTACAGATTCTGCCAATACCAAAATATCCTGTGCACATATGTCAGAATAAAAAGTAGCTACTAAATATTTATGATTTCGTTAGTTCTTACATTAATATAGAACAGGAAAATAGATAAATGCCGGCTAGTGTTTGAATGTTTACATTTGATTATTTGCTATTTAGGATAAGATAAGCAATTTCTACTATTGACATGACTGGGTTTTCTATTTAGGATAAGATAAACAACTCCCGTTCATTGACCTGACATATATTATCCTTTATCCCGCTATCAGCCGTCGTCTGACGTACGGTTTTGCCAGAATTCTAGCTGTTTGTGGCACTTGTTCAATAGTTTCGTTGTTTAAAAGCTTGATCGAATCGGAAGTAGCCAAAATGACAACTAAGATTCTGGACAACCGTTCTCTTTTTCTCAGCAGGGTTAGGATTTTCAGCAGACAATGATAATAGTTTATTTTATATTTACCGATGCCGTGTGTGAATGCTAGGCTGATAGCGCTGATAATGTGTCGTTTGTATAGTATACAATGTTGATGAATACTCTAAAACGACAATCAGACATAACGCTAATTATGGGACGGACATACAAGCAGATGATGCTCACAGCAGCCATTAACTGAAAGTAAAAATATGTGTCATGCAAGAAACACCACATACAAAACAAACAGCCGCCTGAACAGCACCACAATCATATAACAGCAAATGTACATAACTATCAGAACACAAAGAGACACACGACTGGCAATAAAGTTTAAAATGTACTCGCATCATATACAGGTGAGGGCATTTAGGCTACTTAATAGCTTTAAATTCACTCTCAGACTGAAACATAACACACCCAAATGAAGCTGTTCACAGAAGATGCTAGTTGGCAATACAAATGTGCAGATCGTCCCATGAGAGGCAGGGATGGTATTTTATTACTTAAAGTTGGGATGTAGTGTTGTATTTGATCCTATATGGATCCCTCGATTCATTCAACTGTAAAACGGTTCACAGACTTATCGAGCCCTTCCGATAGTGTAAGATGTACTGGCGATTATTGTTGTAATACTGTGTCATCTCACTTTAATTTATTCTTGCATAAGAGTCAAGGTCAGGTACATTTTGCCTGGCTATACAGTTGTGAGCTCTTCATCAGAAGTTTGAATACGGACTTATTGACTTCGTGCCTGTTCCAAAGAAAAAGTTTGTTGTATCATAATCCGAAATACAGTACATAGGGAGATTCAAATAGAGTAGCTCGAGTGTCAGAACTGAAACAATGTCATGAATAGGGACATTGCGATCGGTATTTGTATAGGCTGGCTTTATATCGGTCTGGAAGAACCAATACGGAACAGCAATGGAGTTCAAATGGTGAATTAGTAACATCAGAACATCTGTGTCAGGACTGAATATGCAAATGGTATCAGAGCCTTGCTGCGCGGCAAACTTCGCATGAAGTAGCATGATGGTATCTGCCTCCTCCTACTTATTCGCCACTTCAGTCACAACGGACACAGCATCAGATGTTATACAAATAACATTCAAACCACCACTGACATAACCATTTTACCACTGCACAACATGTCAGTGCAAAACTCGGCCAAATACAAAGAGTATGATTTCGACAGTCCTCTCTTAAAAATAGCAGAAGCTAATGCTGGCTTCCAGTTTGGAATTTTCATGCCAGTTTGACATTTGTATGTTTTGGCTGCCTCAAAATTCCTTCTTTTCTTCCTGGTCTGTGACTTGGCGCTGATGTCAAAGTAACGATCAAACACCACATGTATGACAGGCGCATTTCTACCAACCCAAAGAACGTATGACCAAAACGTCCAGTCATATCCTCAAACAAACATTTTTGAGAGGCAGGTAGAATCATCTTCTCAAGTGCCATTACATCAATGAAAAAACAATAACCAGGTTTTATTTCATATGCCCCCACCCCTATTTGACACAAGCTCTTCAACCTGTTGACGAAAGTCTGCCTTCTTTCCACTCACCATTTCACCATCATCTGTGAAACTACTAAATAGTACAGGGGCATTTTCAATACTCATATAATCCATTGTAGTGGGACCTCGTTTAAACGAGTTTATTGCTAGAAGACGACTGTACATCTCTTGACATTGAATAGGCAAATAATTGGGATTGCGTTTGGCCTTTGAACCAGACTTAATAGTGCTTAATATTCTTCTGTACTTGATCATAGAAACTCTTTTGAGCTATGTCTATTCCCTCAGGAACTACAAGCCGATCTTCAGCGAATGACTCAAGGCAGGAATTGCCTTTGATGTGACAATTCAGAAGATCTAGATCTGCTAAAACAGAAACTCCTGTAGCAAACTTCACCAATTTACAAGGTTCATCCATCAGGGCAAATATGATCAATAAACGTTTGATCAAACAAAGCAACCATCGTATTGATGCCCTCATTGTGGTGTTGTCAGAATAACTCATTGTCAGTTTGGTGCATCCTTGTTTGGTCTGCATCATCTACATCTGAAAAGGAAAGTGGGTTATTTGCCGTCACAGGCCAAGACATGAGCCATGGACTTAGAGCCCAATTTCGATGAGTCAATCCAATTATCCCGAGTCTTTTTTATCAGTTACTTCTAAGCAATAATCAATCCACACAGAGTCGAAATTAACTTTGGTAATGTTGCCATGAAGTGACCACTGTTGAAACTCTGACGTACAGTCCGGCGTAACCGCTGCATGTGCAAAACCAAATAAGGCATATATCTAACGTATATGGTTGTGTTTGATGCAAAGCAAAAGGGCAAAAAGAGGGAGAGTGACTGTACTCATATACATCAAAGACATGAACGATCGACTCAGGAACCCATCACGGTGAGTCAGCCCAATTATCCCGCCTTTGATTTCAGAGTTGTTTTCAGTTACTTCTAAGCAATAACCAATCCATACAGAGTTGAATTTGCCTTTGGTGATTTTTGCCATACAATGACTACTGTTGAAACTCTGACGTACAGCCTGGGGTAACCGCTGCATGTGCAACACCAAATAGGGCATATATCTAGCATATATGGTTCTGTTTGATGCATAAAGTCAAAAAGAGAGAGCGGTTCTACTCATACACATCGAAGATGGCATGCCTGGATGCATTCAGATACAATATGAACGGTGTTGATACATTTTGAAGGTTATCATCCCACAAGTGGAATGTGGGTTATGCATCCCAGCCTTGAGTGCGAAACTCGTTCAACAAAGGCACTATCACCAAGGAAATCTGTTTTATTATCATGTGATGAGATTTGTTTTCAGAGAAGATATCAAAACCGTTGGCCTCACACCAGATCCGAAAACTGAGAAATCATGAGGTAAGAACTTCATCAATCATGCGTAATGCTCGCAAACATCGATCGAAATCTTTATCAGCGAGCATTTGATCAGCTGTTTTGGCAGCAAAGACCTCAGAATCAGCCAGGAGTGATTTGAGAGCCAACCGCTAACTTGACCTGAAAATAAATATCAGGCATTGTATTCGCAAGGGAATAAGACAACTTTATGTAGCATATGGGTGTCATTACCATATAACCGGACACGGTATGTCCAGATTAGTCTGCACATCATGCAGGCTAATATGGAACTATACTTCATGAGCTGCATACGTGGTATTTATTGGATTAATCACATGTAAACGCTCGATTAACTATTACTAAAAGGACGCGTAAAAGGTGTACTTTAACGCCTGCAGGGCTGTAGATAATGCAAATTCTTAATCATAAATAGGTATATATACATATATGATTTGTACGTTTTGTAGTATCATATCGAACCAAATAAATGACCATTCACCAAACTTATAGAAATGTAACGGAACAAATATAACATTACAGACCTTGATTTTTCGAACTTTCAACCAAAGATGAGCCATTTCTATACCCTGCATAACAAACTTGTTTGCTGAACATTCTGGTATATAACAATGCTTGTGTTTATTATTGATATGAAAGAAAATAACAAAAATGTGTTTACCCAATTTGTTCATTGTTACATTCAAAATTGTCATATATTTCTCAATGGTATTATATACAAGAAATACTCATATTTGGTATCATTTTAACGGGAATGGAACGACCTCAAAATGAATAAGGAAAGACAGAATTTGAATAGTTAATGAAGCTTCAATGAGGATGTAAGGCTACACAAAATGGTTCAGTTTTGACATTGTTTCGTATTTGACTTGAAATGATTCTTACCTTGACATTAGAAAATACTGTATGTATGCCAATGTGAAGATAGGTTATTGTGGTATTGTATTTAGCCAATTATATTATCATTCAACAAAGGATTAAATTGAAATAAAACAATAAAGAACATTGTAAAGGTAAACCACGCTATATTGAGACTTCTTGTTATTTTGTTGTTTACATAACAGAACCCAAATATAGGACCAGATAACGTAATGTAGTAAGTTGTCACAAATAATGTACTGGACTTTGGTCTAATGGATATGTATCTGGTCTTGCAAACTGGGGGTCGTGGGTTCGAATCCCAGGTTATGCAGTTTCCCTTTTTAAAAATTTGTTTTTAAAAAAATGGTTTGCTATTTGTAGTCGTCTTATTAGTTTTTAGTTGTTTTCCATGATATGTTAATATTTTGTTATTAGTTATTATATGTTATATTTATTGTTGTTTTGTATAGACAATTAATAAAACTGGTCAGAATCGAACTCGAGACCCGCCGCATGTAAGCCCAGATATATATCCATTGCATCACAATTATTTTGAAGGATTGTGGCTTGCGAAGTCCTTTAAAAATTAGGAAGCGCCATAGTCGCTTCATTTTGTTTACATTAGAGTAGGTCATGTTTTGTTCCAAAATAAGTTGGTCTATCTGTACAGGTAAACCAAGCTATATTGAGAATTGTTGTTATGTTGTTGTTTACATAACAACACAAAGGTACAGGTTCAGGCAACATAAGTTAGTAAGTCGTCACATATTATGTACTGGACTTTGGTGTAATGGATATGTACCTGGTCTTGCAAACAGGGGGTCGTAGGTTCGAATCTCAAGCTATGCAGTTTCATTTTTTAAATTGATTTGCTATTTGTAATCTTGGTTTTAATTTGTATTCTTTTTCAATCATATGTTAATATTTTGTTATTAATTAGTATATGTTATTATTAATATTTATTGTTGTACTGTACGGACATTATTTTAATAAAAAAATGGTCACTAGTAAGAATCGAACTCTAGACACTCCGCATGCAAGCCCAGATACATATCCATTGCACCAAGACAACTATGTTGAAATATTGCGTCTTGCTAAGGCTTTTAAAAATAAAGAAGCACTGTAGTCGCTTCGTTTTGTTTACATTAGTGTAGGTCATGTTTTGTTCCAAAATAAGTTGGTCTATCTGTACCTGTATTTTCATTTTACCCTCAATTTTGGCCTTTTCCTTTGTTTTTTCATCTTTCCACCCATTGTGAGCACATCACAGACACTGCACGATAAACTTCAATATGACACTGCTTGTGTCTTTTTAGGGTATTCTATCTCCTGAAATAAGCCACGTCTGAAGCATAAGCTGCTTTATTTTAAGTATTAATATCTGTATTGGATACCAGTGGCAGCTTCATGCAGCGTAAATGTTATGCAGAAAGCTCATCTAGGAGCTTTATGCATAGCTTTCACCCTGCATTGAACAGTCATATGCTAAAATATTTTAAATTATTCTCTACTAAAATACCGATTTAGAGGGGGTTTACTGTATACGTTTCACTATACGCCTATGGTATATGTTCAGCCATTATACATGTATTTGTACCAATTGCCGTAAATTGGGACAACAAATATGCACATATATGCATTCGTCCGACGAGCGTTCTGCTAGATGATCAAAACCTCAACAGTGTGATATCCTTTTATATGTCCGTATTAATCCAGTTGTACCATATTTAATTTTGCACCATCGGGTCTAGAGTATAAGTGTTACGATACGCGATCTTATCAATAAAGAAATTGGGGTTGGATTACTTTGTGAAGAAAGACAGTTTTGGATAGCTTGTGTTAATAGCAATACATAACTCTAAAACGAAACCATCGTTTTGTATGTGGGAAATGTGTGTATTACAAAATCCTCTCAAAATAAATATAGAGTAAAATACATAACTACCAAAACGCAAAGACAAAACAAACAAACAAAGGGGGATGAAAGTACCGCCTTGGAACGGTCAGTGACAGGAGTCACTGGGGGCTAAGGGGTGCCAAACCTCACATTTATTCCATCCCCACCCTAAAAGACAAACAACGTAAGTAAACATATCCCCTCTCCGACTAATCCACAACAACCGCGATGGCAAATACAGAGGCAAAACTCGATACTTCGATATTTAAGTAATGAAGAACTGTATGACTTTCACCCTGCATTAAGCTGTAACCTGTGCTAAATAATAATTCGATTGTTTGAAAATGGTTGTACTGTCATACTAAATAGAACCCGTCGTTAAAACATGATGGAATATTCCACCTCGAAAGTTCAGCCTTCAAAGCGGTAAATTCATTATACATGGCATACCTCTATCTATGATGTATTGGTCGATCAAAACAAATAGTTGAATGACATGAATTACATAGCACAAACTATTCTCCCACCAAGTGCGAACATAATGCTATTGTAAATAGCTTAGTTCCAAAGGGGACGACGAATGGATGGTATTTCATCGGAAACAAGTTGTTTAACACCCGATCGGTTTTACAAAAAGCTTGCCTTTGAACAGAAATACTGCACGAAAATAATTTGCAAGTCTGAGTTATTGGTGAGTTATATAGAGAACTCGGTAGATATACTCTTAACTTTTTTTCTTCATATCGACGACTGTTTACACATTTAAAAGCAGAGGAGACCCAGATCAGACAGCTCCTATGGGAGCCGTCTGATCATAGTTTGTCCTGTTAGCTAATGGATATTGAATTGAAGTACATGTTGCTTTAGTTTATAAAATGGCAACAATGTTCCATCATCAATATTTCACTGCAATTATTTTGTCTATGAATATTCAGTAGGTTTTGAAATTGGTACTAACTATAGAACTAGTAAAAGATTGACATAAGATCAAAACTACTCTGATAACGATTTGGGTAGTATATTTTCTTCAAAATATTATCTTGTAAAGTGAATATGATTATGAGAGAAAATAATAAAATGCAAATTCGTTCCCTGTGTTAAAAGCTGTTTCAATCGATAGCACACGCTGTAAACAATATTGTTAGTTACCGTATGACTTTAAACAGAAGTATGCGTGCGTGTGTGCTTGCGTGCATGTGTGCATGCGTGCGCGTGTATGCGTGTGTATATGTGTTTGTGTGTGTGTTTGTGTGTGGTCTGTCTGTCTTCTGTCTGCCTGTCGGTCTGCCTGCCTCTGTCTGCTTGCCTGTCTGTGTGTCTGTGTCCGGCTGTTACTTGTTTTCTATCGATGTTTTGGTAGTGCTTTTATGTGTGTATTTTCCTATTTGATTCTACTACTGTTTCATTAATAAGATTAATAGTTGATATCGGCAAAAGGTTGAAATTTTAATTTCGAATATACGGTAACCATAAAATATAATATACCTTTTTGGAAGATAATATCGAAATAATGGTTGAGTCGTTTGAAACGTCCTGTCTAGCCAATGGGCAATGAACATACAATACATACAGAATGGTAGTTATATTGCTCATTTGAATAAAAGCTACCACCTATACATAGAACTAATAGCTGTCATAAAATATATAAGCACATAATGCGACGTCGTAATCGACCAGGGTGTTACACAAATTGCCCCGGAGTGTAGGTATGAGTTTGTTTCAGCATTATCGCAAAAACAGTATGTGCTTCTTTCTCTCGCTGTGGTTTCTTTATTTGCTCTCACATCACTCTCAGTATCTCTCTCTCTCTCTCTCTCTCTCTCTTTATTTTGCTTGCTTCCTCCGATCTTTTTTTGCTCCCTGCTTCCCGCTCTCTCACGTTCTGTCTCTTTGTCTCCGTATATGTATGTCTCTCTTTGTTTGTCTGTTTGTCTGTCTGTCTCTATGTCTCTCTGTGTCTGTCTGCGTCCGTCTGTCTCTCTGTCTCTGTCTCTGCCTCTCTGTATGTCTGTATGTCTGTGTCTGTCTCTGTATGCCTGTCTGACTGTCCATCTCTCTGCCTCTCTCTCTGTCTCTGTTTCTGTCTCTCTCTGTCTCTCTGTGTGTCTCACTCTATATATCCTCTCTCTCTGTCTGCCTGTCTTTGTCTCTTCCTCTGCCTCTATCTCTGTCTCTTTCACTGTGTCTCTCTCTCTCTCTCGCCCTCTCTCTCTCTCTCTCTCCTGTGTTGTAACGTACTAGCTTATTAAGAATAACACGGACTACTTTATCACCTTCAAATAACTGACTTTTGAAGAATGTTCAATGAAATGGTGAATTGACATGCTGACAATGCTATAACAGAGAGTCAAAACAAAATTGATGCTTATGTAATGTCCGATATCGGGTTGTTTGAAGTTTGATGTTTCCAATTTTAAACAAAGTATTGATTGGTCCGTCAAGTTTTACTTGATACAACGTATTCTGGTTGAGCAAGACAAACGACAGTCTTGTGTTCATAGTTCTAGGTGGCTATTGCAAATTCATTTCCATTTAATCCCTTCCCCTTATGTAAGCGCATTTTGACGCATCTGCCAACAGAGTAGACCCAGATCAGACGGTTCCTTTCTGATCAGGGTCTGCTCTGTTTGTTCATGGTGTAATAATTATGGATCTGATGCTACAGTTTCTGCTTGAGGCAAAATGTCCTGTGTTCATATGCCAGATATTAATATAATATTAAGATTCATGACGTCATTATTTCTTACATGAATAAACAACAGGGAAAGCGTTAATGTAGTTTATCATACAATTTTAAGACGTGGTCACAAAAAGGTTTGTTGGAGAAATAAAGGAGTTATTCTGGAAACTGTTTTAATTTACGTACCCTATCTGGACCTATAAAGTAGTATATTTACTTCTATTACTATCATTATAAAATGATAGTAATAGAAGTAAATATACTGCAAGCTAAATCTCTACAAATAATGAAAGGTAGCATGGGGCACAGTTAATTTCACCACCCACCTGAATATCAAAGATAAAACATTTCACTAACAGAACATACACTCTTTACAATTTATTTCGTGTGTAAAGCTAAACTGATAGGGTTTGTGCTAGCCGGTATTACATTCAACTCTGCAATAGCATTTAATTTAGTCTGGTTCTGTTTCCAATTTGTCACATGTGGTGAAATACAATTATCAATAGACGATGTTAAATCTAGTCCTGGAGAGGTGTCATGGACGCTCATAAATAAATGGCTTAGTCTGAATTGATTCACAGGATCATTGATATTAAACGTATATAGTTATCCTAACAACCAATCATTTATAAAAGCTCGGTGTGGGTTCTAAAGTAAATCCTAAGTGTTGCCACATTGCAGTTTTTGCTTCATTTTTGTCAATACATACCAATATGAACCATAATAGTGGATATAACATTGGACATTTGTAGGCGTAGATTTGTTTTTGTGTCACCTGCCGAGGGGCAGTATGTCACTTAGGGATCACTTTTCCCTCGTCTGCCTGTTCGTCTGTGTATCTGTCTTTCTGTACGTCTGTCCGTCTGTCCGTCACACTTTCTTTTTTGGCTAGCATCTCTAAATTAATCATTATAGAGCTTTACATGTATCTTCCTCTCATTAAGGACCATTGATGTAACAAGGGTTCATTACTCTGCATGCAATACTTTTTGAGTTATTCCCCTTTGCTCTGATTTTCGTCACATGTTCACTTTTGCCTGTTATTTCTAAACTAATCTTTATAGAACTTTTAAATTTCACATGTGTCTTCCTCTTCTTGAGGACCATTGTTGTAACCAAGGTCCATCACTCTGCATGGCATACATTTTGAGTTATTCCCCTTGGTTCTGATTTTCGCACTCCAGCATAATTAACATTGTTTATGTCAGTTGCGAGCAGGTGACACATGTGTTCCTCCGAACACTCTTATTTATACTAGTCGTCACAAGTCATGTGCAACACAATTTTATACTAGACAATGCGGAAAATGAGTCACTAAATGTCTCATACTAGCAGTGTAGAAGCTGATGAGATTGCTCCGAAAGGAGACCTCTCAACAATGTATGTACTGTTTTTCATGAAAAAAATCTTCATCTCCACGGTAAGTTCGACCTATTTGAACTTTGGAATATTCAATTTCCTAGTTTCATGTTGAAAGGGTTTATGATAAAATATGTCATATTGAAATGGTTTAAATAGAAAATTGCAGACTCGGGTTTATTGAGTCTGTTAATACGTAGTAATTAAAAATGCAACACTACTCATGGCCCCTAGCACCGGCTGAAGCAATATTTAATTTTCAAAACTAATATGATCAGAACTAATGATCCCGAAGGACCAGAAAATATAACAACACTGAGAATGTAGTACGGGGCGATTTATTACGGCCACCACACCATCATTTAACACCTGCTGTTGTGAAGTAAATGTATATCCCGAAAGTGGGTGATCCTTCAAAAACAACAGTAACAATGCGAAAATAGAAAAATACAGACGCAGTTTTATTGAATCTATTTACGGGTAGTAATTAACAGTGCAACACTACTTACGTCCCCAAGGGCAAGCTTAAGCAGTATTCAATTTTCAAAATTAATATCGTCATAACTAATGATCCCGAAGGATCAGAAAATATAACAACACTGAGAATGAAGTGAACCACCGTACATATTCGACTACCATTGCAAATAATTAATGGCAAAGTATTGTAAGATTCGACCGTGTCAAAAGCATATTTTAACTCTACGAGGACTATAACCGTACATAAACCATTTTCATTTGTCTTTCCTATATAATAAGATATTGGTATAACATATATTGGCCTTAACCCTGGTTGAAACCCTTAGCACCGGCCTATGCGCTATTCAATTTTCAAAACAAATTACATCGAAAATAAAGATCAGCCCTTTGATTCCATATCATACTAATCATTGGTCATAGATGTTATTTCTAAATTTCTACTTTTGCTGTAGTAAATTCGCACCAGCTTCGATGTAAGCCAGTGATCATTTATGTCCACTGGAAAAGTATTGCGTGCTCTTGTTTGGTATTGTATAAACTTTGATCAATTGACGATTGTGAAGTTTAAAATATGTAGATAGATTCATTGTGTATTTGTCCTTTGTTGAACAGTCTGAGACTATATATCATATTTGCGTGTGCTACCCATTTTAACCCTTTACTCTATGAATATATATAAAATAAATAGTGACATCATGGATATTAAAAACCTTATGGTCTATGATGACACATAATTTGGCCATAGCAGAAACAGTAGACGTGAATCTATATTTGTTTCATAATCAAACAACATACCCTGAAGAGACGGATCCTGAATGAGCTGTCTGGTCTGGGTCTTCTCGGTCGGAGTAAAAGATTAAACATGTTTTTTTATATTTCCTATGACAATAGTTTCACATCTTGATCGTATATGAAAATATTACCTTGCTTTGCAGGTCTATAGCATGTTCCAGTAGCAATTGTTTGGTAATATGTAGAAGTAATTCAATCCCGCAATATTTCAACCGAGTGTGAGCTAATATAAATTCAAGGATCAGCAGCAAGAGTATTACACAAATACATGTATACATACACCGCCGCCGTTTAGAGTTCGCCTTGACAAACTACGTTTTTCTAACAGCAACTGTTCCATATGCGTTAGTGTAATTGTACCAGGTTCCAGTTACTGACATTATTCAGTCTGATGATTTGCAACATTAGTTTGATTTGACAACATGGCATTTGAAAGCTTTGACTGGACATATAGGTGTGTATAATACAGTTCTGTGGTTGCAATACACTAAAAAGGTGTCATTATGTGCTTGAGGGTGTATGGTATTGGACGACACACGAGTTTGTGTGGAGTCTAAACTATAAGTCTTATATAAATGTAAATACTTAATCAGGTAAACATTCAGAGCTGCAATTTGTGCAAAACAAAACCTCTATTTGATTATGAGAAATACTGTAGATCGATCCGAATCCGTTAGTATGGTACTGGGTTCATCCAGGATGGATCTCATCTACTGGATTCGATGGTAACTATATCTCCTCTCGAGTACACAGTAAATGGACAGTTTGGCTCACTGTTTACAAGTTGGTAGTGACTCATTCCTTGTATGAATATCGCCACATTTTCTAAAAGCAACAGACGAAAGAACGTTCTCGGTTTGGTTATAAATGAGAGCAAATAACGACCGAACGATAGCGACTCAACAGGAATTATGGCTATATACGTGTTTTGTTTAACATTGTGGCACTATATTATGCTTAAGCTCCATGAATGCCAGTGTCGAGAAGCCGTTAATCTTAATTCACCTACTTATTTACATCAGTCAGGATCTTCACGATTGAAACAATGGAAAGAGTACTTTCTTTATAAGGGTAAGCGTGGATACTCCTAGAGAAACATATTTTGTAGATGAAAAACGGTATTGAATCAGTCAGTCCACTGTTATATACTACTGATTACATCTTAACCAATGTATGAGATCCACTTTAATAAAAACAAACTTTAGGCTTTTCCAACAGTGCAGACCCACATTAGCCACCGAATCAAAGCGGCAAATCTGTTTTAACTATGTTTGCCACGTAAGTTAGCAAACCTCACAAGGCTGTCGTGTGAATTTCCGGATCAGATGGTGCATACAGTTGATCTGCTGCTACATTATTGTTACACTATTTGCAAGCCTATAAACGGACTTTCATTTTCGTGTACCATTTCAACTTGACAAATACAGTACACCGCGATAGGAAGTCGTGCTATCACGAACACATAACCTGTTGAATGTGGCAATCGAGTGTAGTAACATTTGCACAGAGTGTAGACCGATATCAGAGGGCTTCAAAATTCCCTCAGAACGCACACCCCTTCATACCGAATGTGCTTTATCACTTACCAAACAGAGTTGAACCTGACTAGATGACTGCTGTAGTTGGGGTCTGATCAGAGATTGCTTTGTTTGCTTATAACATAATATATGTCTGATTCTAAAGTTTATGCCATGATATAAATGCCACTTGTTTATAGCATCATTATTAAAAATAGTCATAATGCCCTTATATCTTATAAAAAAAAGTACCTAGTTATAGTCTACTTTCAGTCCGAATGACCGCTCAGCCGACTGTACATTTACTCCCCTGGTCATTGAGTCGTTGGCCTACAATATTTAGCACTGCTAACATATGGCGCAATCATGCAGCCGCAGTACCGGCAAGTGACCCTCACAGGTACCCATTTTAACCCCTGGGTGGAGAGGATGTGCGGGTGGGAGACACGGAAAAGCGTCTCTGGAATTTCCGGGAGGGACCGGGATTTGAACCCCGGACCTCCGGACTGATGGTCAAGCGCGTTACCACTAGACCACAGCCACCTGCGAATGTGTGAATTTCTTATGTGAATATTCATGGAGTAAACGATGAAAAAACAAGATTAATAATTCCGCGTTGAATGTTCAACATCTCAAAGGTTAATTGTAAATGGTTTTCATGGCTTCTTTATGTTTAATGGTCGTGCTACATTCGCTGCCACCATATGTGTGCAAAATATAACAAAGGTTGTAAACGTTGACAGATGGTAAAGGAGGGACTTATAACTGATAAGATGTATTCATGTATCTTAAGCCACTACTCAAAATTATGTCTGCCCAAGTTTGAATCTGGTGTAGAATTTTGACTTCCTCAAATTCGATTAAGCTTATTAGAATCTTTTGACCGAGTGCCAAATAGGCTGGATCCTAACGAGACGCCGAGTTACTCGGCGTCTAATCTGGGTCAAAGCTGTTTGCAAATGATAGTCAAGTCGCGGATGGTGGGATAAGGGTTAGATAGTTTTACAACGAAGTATTTTTACTAATTTAAGTAGACATGTCTTCACGAGGTACAGTAATATTTTTTGTGAGCAGTAGTTTGTTGTCTGTAAAACAATTTAAGTAGACATGTCTTCACGAGGTACAGTAATATTTTTGTCTGTAAAACAATGCTCTTTGTCTCTGTATTTTTGCTCAAATGAACTTTGTATTATAAAATAATACGTCGTGTTTGTAGTTTTTTTCTAGTTTCATATCCCCAACGGAGTTTGAGGCATATTGTGTTTACTCCGTTTGTTGTTGTTGTTCTTCTTCTTCTTCCTTCTTCTTCTTCTTTTTTCGTCTTCTTCTTCTTCTTTTTTCTTCTTCTTTTCATTTTTTATTTCGGTTCTTTTTCTCTACTTCCGCAGTGAATTTGTCTGACAGTCTGGTACGTTTAGTACGGCGGACAATCTGTAACGGGTCCCGTTAATATTACTTCTTACTTGCTACACGTATGCAGAGTCAATCCCCTGTACAGCGATCATTATTTAATAAAGGTTGTGGATGCTTAATACAGGACGGAAGTTATGCACATAGCTCTTGCACTGATTATTTTCATTTTGCATTAAACTACAACTGCTCTTATTCCCAGAACATGTGTTTTGAGTTCACAATAGAGGGATTGTGGTGTATATAACGTATACGATTTTAATATTCAGTTCGGATATGTTGCTAATCGTTTCTTCTTTTGTGTATCAGTTGCGGTTTATACATTCGGCCGGTGTGGAAATGTTTGATTGTATCACAATCTGTAACACCGAGAGCCAGCGGCTGAAAAATTAAAGGATCTTTTTGTGGAATGAATTTGCATCGGAAATTTATCCAGTATAGCTTTTAAACATCGATACATTCGTAGGAACAAATACTCTATTTATCAGAATGCTTTCAAAAATAAACAATTATAAAAATGTCCCCTTCACTAGTAAATGCTCTTTTTCGGTTGATTTATTCACAGATGTTGGTTCTACAAGTAGCATAGATAATAGGTTTGCTGTCATATATGTCATTAGTGTTCATCTGGTTCACTGTCATGACGAGTTTGCGATTAACTATGGAAACAAATTGGACGAAGATGACACGGCGTTTAACTGTTGATTGATTCATCACGATTCATCTGTTGATGTAACTATGATCCTTTATAACCCTTTCAAGGTTCTATGTCAATTATCTACTCAATATTCATGGTCAAAATAAATATAAAGAAATATAGAAGGTGACATATTGTATCCGTTTTCCAAAGTAATGCAAAATAACTAATCAAATCTCATTAGCAAACAGAGCAGACCCTGATCAAACGGCTCCTATAGTTTCCTAAAATGTTTCAACAAACGAGTTTAAACAAGCTTACAAACTGTGTATACAAAATAGCTTTTACACAGATCAACAACTTCACTATGATAATTTCTAAGTATTAAGGTTTTAAATAGTTCCTTTGCTGAAATACTGTACCTTAAATTCGGCTTTGTCTTCCCTGCGCAAACGCTCGCTTCCATTCTTAAACGACATGCTTTTTTTCAAATAGAGTAAACTATAGACATTATAAAATATATAGTTTTAGATACTTGCAGGCAGATCACTGCTGAAGGCTTGGTGAACGTCATGCACAGGAACTTTCTGTATGATGTTCACCCTGCAATAAGCTGCGACCTGTCTCCAAGACCGATATTTATACAAAATGTTTAAGGTTCGGTTTATAGGGGGTTTACTGCATATATGTGTGTACCGTAGACTAACATTTGCAGTTTACCGATACATCCTATGCGAGTGCAAACATTTCAACGTCTCTCGTTTGTATCAATTGTCATAAAATCGAACATTGAAACATGATGTACGACTATATAATTTTGCATGTGCAGTACTACCCCGCTAAACTGAATTAACGTAAGTCAGGGGTTAACTTAATGCAAAATCAATGGCATCATTATAGTTCAACTGATTTAATCCCGACAAACCTGGAAACGACTCGCTAATGGCATTTGCAAACAATGTAGACCCACATGAGCAGAGCCTTGTCACCAGAGTCTACACTGTTTGTCATGTTGCACTTTTTTAGACAATTTCCTAAATAATCACCATAAGCTTGACCTGTGTGCAGATTGGAATAGTCCATGTGAACGTTCGGCAGTGTAGGGGTTAAGCAGTCATCCGCCCACGACATTTAATGTCCGATTAAGATGATCGGTTTACATTACCTGTTTTGCGGGGTTTGACTGTATTAGTAAGGTAGACAGATTCAACCGATACACACCCTTTAAGACAAATAAAGACCAAACAAAAAACCAAAGAAACCCTACAAAAACCAACCTACTGACACCATCCGTTTAAGTAAATACAATAAATAATAAAATTCTGAATAGTTTCCAAGGTTTTGAAAGAACTTTTTACGGATCAGTAGTTATAAGCTTCGAAAATTCACTTACACGGCTGTTAACTCTCTCGCTGCCGATACCCCATCAGTGATTTGTGATTACCTATGCAAACAGTTGTGATGCAGATGAGACGCCGAGTCTCGTCAATTTCGTTGCAAATTCAAAGACGAGGGTACGCAAACATTTTATTAATAACTATACAGTCTAAATTATAAAATATTGTCGTGATTTTTCTACCCTGAGCTCTCAACCGTTGACTATCGAATAAAAAGCCCGAATACAAAGAAGTCCGAATCCAAAGAGTCCGTGTCAAAATACCCCCTCTCACTTGGACCCTTTATATATACTGTTTCTGTAGGGGCTAACATGTATGCAGGCTACGCACCCTATTTAGAAGACATCTTATTATGATTTCGTAAGGCATGTGGCAGCTAAATGCATGTTAAAGTTAATGTACAGAGCTCATACAGGAGATTTCTGCATTACCTTTTCCCTGTATTAAGCAACAACCTGCTGTAAGACTCCTGTCTTCAATAAATTAATCGCTTCTTAGTACTAGTTATATTGTTTTATTTCCTATCTGGCTGTCTCGTTCGCAGTGTATCCATATTGTAGGCAAGAACTTTTAACTCTTTCGGCGCCAATGTCGCCTGTTGGCACCATTGAAAACAGTGCAGTACCAGGTCAGATGCCGCCTTTTCAAAATGTTCAAAAACATACAGGTTTTTAAAAACCAATGTTTTACTCATATACCTCTATTATTTAGTTTAGAATTATATTTAATAAGAAATTATTATTGCAGACGACACTTTTAAATTTGGCGGCAAAAGAGTTAAAACCAAAAGTTGAACCATTACAGTACAAACCCTCTAACAAGACGATAAAAAGGTGTAATTTTATGTAATACAGTACAACCTCTCTATAACGGCCATTAAGTTGTGTCAATTAGTTGGTATTTAGGGCAGGTGGCTGCTTAAAGCAAGGTGAAAGTAAAACAGAACGCTCCTACAGGAGCGTTCTGTGTTACTTTCATATTGCTTTAAGCAGCCACCTGATTTTAACACAAAATACTTTATGTACTTCAGTGGCCGTTATAGAGAGGTTTTACTGTACGTGCAGGTTGTAGTTTAATGCAAGACGAAAGGAAGCAACCAGCTAACTACCTTCATTAAGTGGTAGCTATAGCATATAATTACAGTATACTAAACAGTTATTAAAGGGAGTTGCTTTTGAACCAAATGAGCAATACTACACAAGTTCCACGTTATCCCGAGAGGGAACTATGTAAATAAATAACGTGATACGCGAATTAATTTCTTAGATACTAGACTCCAGGAAATGTATTGCGATTGAAACATCCCTGGTGAATATTATTGACGACATTAGCGACCTTTTCTCACTTGTATTGAGCGATTTAGATTGGTTCAACGACATTGCGTTTACAGTTAACAGATCCTAAAGCGCCAAAAAAGTGTGCCCTCGCCGAAACTGCCAACGTCCTGGTGGTATATGACACACCGACATATAAACATTACAACCCCCACAATTATTTTCGCAGAGGTATATACTAATAAATATTTCCTTATATTTCATCAGTTCGGCTCCACTGATTTAACTTTGTACATAGTAGTTGTCGTTTTGTCAGCTCGCCTGTCAGTCTCACCGTCTAGATTCCTCTCCACCTTATTGTAAACAAGTACTGATTCGACTTCAATAAAACAAATTGAAGAACAACACTATTTAGTCTGAATGCAAATATCTCTTTCGAATTATTGAATACGTAAACGAACCTGTCCTATGCTAACCTGTGTATAATAAATGTGAAAATGATTAGTGTATTGCAAATGTGAGTACACATGTATTTACAAAAGGGAGATACGTGTACGACAAATATCAGTACACTTGTGCACAACATATATGATTAATCATAAGTACTACACATATGTTATATGATATATGTTACGTATGTGCTACACGTATGCGTAAATCTGCCCTTACCGGTATTTTTTAGAAAACCTCGAAAAAGCAGAAATAAGAATGCCATGATGATAACCACAATACAACAATGATAACAGTCGTTGACCATATGGGTTCAAATCCTACAAAATTAATGACTGGTGTTAAACATCATCTAGCATTTTATGCCCCGGCAGTAGTAGCAGAACTGTTATTAATTGGTTTATCCGTTTCCTCGATGAATATCCATGTACGAAACAAAGACGTCATTAATATCCATTGGATTAATCTGTTATAAACGCAGATGTACCTATGTATGCTTAGTCGTTGGCAGAAACTCTACAGTCGTGTATATATTTTAGCATAAGCAGACCGAACATACCGTGATCAGACAGCTCCTATAGGACCCGTCTGATTTGTGTCTACTCTGTTTGAGAAAGCATAGAGAAGGCGTAATTAGTGAGCAAAAGGTTGAATATAATAAGGTAAACTGTCGATTCTTAGCTAGCGAAACGAATATCGACGATGCGTCCATTTCATTGAAAGGCTTTTAGGTACTTGAGCTCCGCTAAATTAAAACCAACTTACGTTTTGTATACGGTGTAGACCAAGATCATTTACCGCGTTTAAACCTGTGGTGTGATAAGCTACTCTTTCAATAAACTTGCTATTAGTCAGCAAAAGAGAACAGCCTCAGGTGACTAACTAAACAGGAGAAACAGATCATAGTTTGCACATTAACTGCTTTGACCGATTTGGTTCTACAGTTTGCAATTTCCTACTTTAATTATAGTTTGATGCTTTGTAAGGTACACGTTACTAGGCCATGGGTTCAAATGAATACATCCTTGAATACAATCCCTCTTATTGACGCCTGTTGTTGCCTCTGTAATAGATACGTTTTGTAACCATTGTGGTCAACAGAGCATTAATTCTAAAGAAGCATATGCATCAATTAATCACAATGTTTTCAAAACAAATTTCCTTTATTCTAGTAAATACACCTTTTCAGTAGACTTATAAAAAACAATTGAATCTAGAATAGCCTATGAGTAAATCGGTTAATCCAATAACACGTTGAAGTACAGTGCTCCCTCTCTACAACGACACCCTTTGGGATACGAAAATTGTATGTGTTGTTCAGAGGGAGTTGTTATAGGGAGGGAAAATCAAACATAATCAGCTTGTTTGCAGATCCCCAGATAAGGTATATTTCTAGAAATAAAACCGTTATGCCTCAATCAAACCCTATGTTCTGACCACTCTTTAGAATCGTCACAAAGTGACAATTCTAAAGAGTGATCACAACATAGGGTTTGATGGAGGCATAAAGAAAATACGATGGAAAAAGTTGTTTCTGGAGCCGTGTTGTTTCGGAAACAGTGACAT
The DNA here is from genome assembly GCA_963576725.1 of Azorinus chamasolen. NCBI lineage: Eukaryota > Metazoa > Mollusca > Bivalvia > Cardiida > Solecurtidae > Azorinus > Azorinus chamasolen. The sequence goes on from OY755247.1 coordinate 37,644,219, forward strand.
GCGTTGTTATAAGGAGGGAATCGTTATTGAGAGGGCCGTTGTAAGGAGGGAGCACTGTAGTTCTCCTTTTTTTGTTAAAAACACGTGTGCAATTCATTTTCACCCTTACCCACTGTGATAAGTGATATACAGTTGAACTTAGATATCTCAAACTTTAAGGGACCATACAAATTACTTTGAGATTTATCCGATTTCTAATATGAGCAGTTTATCAAGTTCACAGCATTACTTTAAACCTGCATTAAGCTGTCACACGTGTATCTAAATAAACATAGTGATAAATTTTATAGTAATTATGTACTGTAAATGTTTAGATCGAGTTATCTGGAAGTTCGAGTTATCCGAGTTAGAGATATCGGAACTTCAACTGGATACCCAATATTTGAGTTAGTGTATTTCTGAATGCATCCGGTTTGATAAATCTTTAGAGAAACCATTAATGGTGTTAAACATATTGGAGACAGATGAAAAAACAAACTACGCGACATATCTTCGGGGTCCGATCGTTTTTGCAAATACAAGATAAATCACTAATATCGGTATAGTTATCAAGATGTTTGTGTAATCCAATATGATCGTCAGAGTGTCTACAGATAAAACCGCCTTATACCGATTATTGGTACGCTAAATACCGCCTGTCAACATCGAATTTGAATAGCCTCGTGCATTTAAAATACAGTTGTTCCGTGTTAAAATGTTTCAATACATTCATAATTTTTTTGTATCGAATACAAAATATATTGTGTTCTTCGTACGTGTACGTTTTGCTGAACAACTATTATCGGCATATTTGGAACCATAAATAAAACGGCGCATAACATCGGGGTATTCGATATTAAACACATGGAAGTTGTCTCCTCTTCAGCATTATTTCGGTCGGGTTTCTTGCAATATAGGCTACTTTCTCTAAGCATATAAACACACGCTTCATGTACTTTATGCACTTTCTAAACCCATCGCAGGTAGAGATTTTAAACAGATTGTATGTTATTATGTAAAAGTGGTTATTATTTTGGTTTAATGGATATTTGATAATTTTCATATTTGCATACACAGGCTTGGTTATGGCGCAATTAACAAGCATGTATAAACATCTTCTACAAGTAAACATGCCGTAACTATGATGATAAATAAATAGCACGATTATACCTTTTGAGCATATCAATCCACTTTTCGAATCGATGTTAAAAATGTTTCAATCAGAACGTCTATCAGATACTGAAAAGGAGCAGCCCTAAAAACATTTCTCACTCGCACCCCTTTCAAGATGGACGAAATATGAGTTTTGAAAACAGAAAATTGTGACAAGGACTAAGTTTTGTGAAAACGGAGTATGCAGGAGGATGGTAATGTTCTCCGACTACAAAACTAAGTCACAATGCGTGTCTTTTGAGCGGATGCATTATCTAGCAAGAGTTACTTGCATCCTGTTTTGGGGAAGCGACCTTTGTAATAGTCCTTCAATCTTCTTAGAAAAGCGTTGTTTAATAGAACTATTCTGTGTCTGTTTTGCCTTTGGGCACCGCAATTTGTATGAATGGACTCTTATATTATCCAAGAAAATTATATACAAATCTTCTTCACCGTTCTTCACCGTGTGTGTACGTTTGGCCATTATTGTATGTCTCACGTGTTTAGTGGACCAAATTCAGCTTGCACACTTCTGTTTTGGTTCAAAAATAGTAATTCCAGGTCTCATTACCATTATCTGACAAGAGTTACTTGTGTCCTATCTTGGGGAAGCGACCTTTGTAATAGTCCTTCTATCTTCTTAGAAAAGCGTTGTTTAATAGAAGTATTCTGTGTCTGTTTTGCCTTTGTTCACCGCATGTTCTAAAAATGTTATTATTATTATTGTTATCTATATATAAGTATTAAATATATTTATTTTAAATGTTCTATAATTACACATTGAATATACCCTGTTTTGTATATAAAATATATCTATGTGAAGCGCTTTTGAACGCACATATCCTGTGTGAAAAGAGTGCTATATAAATATGGTATAATAATTATAATAATAATAATTTGCATGAATGGACTCTTATATTATCCAAGAAAATTACAAATCTCCTTCACCGTGTGTGTACGTTTGACCATTATTGTATGTCGAATTTTTAGTGGCCCAAATTCAGCTTGCACATTACTGCTTTGGTTAAAGTAGTAATTCCAGGTCTCATCACCATTAACTTAATTCTCATTTTTTTTTGTTTTTTTTACGGTGGCACTAAGGTGACATCCCGATTTCAAATAAATCTCACGAAAACAAAAGGTTTGTTTTCCCTGAGTTAATATATTCTGAAAATGGTTGATCCTTCGAAAGCAAAAGTAGAAATGCAAATAGCGAAAATTGCAGACTCGGTTTTATTGAGTCTGTTCATGAGTAGTAATTAAAAGTGCAACACTACTCACGCCCCCTAGCACCGGCTTAAGCAGTATTCATTTTTCAAAACTAATAACATGAAAACTTATGATCCCGAAGGACCAGAAAATATAACAACACTGAGAATGAAGTACGGGGCGACTTTTTACGGCCGCCACACAAGCACTTAACACCTGCTGTTGTGAAGTACATATATTCTGAAAATGGGTGATCCTTCGAAAGCAAAAGTAGAAATGCAAAAAGCGAAAATTGCAGACTCGGTTTTAATGAGCCTGTTCATGAGTAGTAATTAAAAGTGCAACACTACTCACACCCCCTAGCACCGGCTTAAGCAGTATTCATTTTTCAAAACTAATAACATGAAAACTAATGATTAGGTTGTTTGTTTCCCCGAGTAAAAATATAATAACTCACGAAAACAAAATTTCTGTTTTCCTGAGTTAAAAAAAAGATCAAGTCAGGATAACAAACATTTGTTTTCCCGACTTAAAAAACCTCACGAAAACAAAAGTCGGGGAAACAAAACAAGAGTTTGTTTTCGCGGGTTGTTTTTTTTTAACTCGGGAAACAAATATTTTGTTTTCGGGAGTTATTTGTTTAACTCGGGATGTCACCTTAGTGCCACCGTAATTTTGTGTACATTTTTAAATTCTGTTTTGCCTCTCTACACAGGATCCGTTTTGTCCATCTGCCAACAAATGGGGTATCCAACTTGTATTTTTCTTCTTAGCTTTAGATGCTTCTTCAAAGTACCATGTCCTAATTACAAATGTGCCAACCGGGCCGATTGCATTGCAGTAAATCGGGTATCTTTTTTCAGGATACTGCGTTTTTTTTCGATGTTTCGGTTCGATGTAGTTTTTGCATAACGACGTCTGTAAACAGAAAATCGCCGTAAATATTGCCAAAACGTTTCTAAATTATTCTCTACTAGAATTCCGGTATACAGTGAAATTAGTTTAGGTAGACATAAATAAGTGAAATACACACCTGATGAATTCTGTGTACAATTATTTGTTGTAGCAAACCCTTAACATTACATAAATGTATTAAAACACCGTAAAGAAGATTTAGTGAATACATATTAATGACAGTTACAATATTTATTATTAAACCTTGGCCCAATAAATATTCAGATAAATACTAATTATATCATGACTATGGATTATTAGAGTATTTTTATAATAACACATGGACAAAGGACGTTTTGGCTATGGCACACAATGCAGCATCAGGTATGTATTATATCATAAGCATAAGCAGACACTGGAGCCGTCATAGTTTTTGGTCTACTCTGTTAGCAAAAGCATAGAAAATTATATTTATTGAGTAAATGATGAAATGATCTGGAATGTACATATTTTTACAATGAATTCATTATTGCGTTTCCTTAACTGTTCTGTTTATTTAACATCTAGCCTGCTATGGGCGGATGGGTTAATACTTATGCAAACAGTTTGGATCCAGATGAGACACCGAGTGACTCGGCGTCTCATCAGGATCCAAACTGTTTTACACCCTGGTTGAATTTTGGTAGACAATTTGATTAAAGCTTGGCATTTGAAAATGTAGTAAATGAAACATTCTGTAAAAATAATTTGCTCAGCAGGCTAAAGGTTAACTTGTCATAATATGATACTGCTTGCATTCTGTAAACAAAGTGGCAAATATTCTTTCCAAAGCAAGTACACGAACATATCTGTTGAGGTATACAACACGACATGCTATCCATGTCATCTAATTTGTATCAAACATCAAAACAAATTCCCCAATTAATTACAATAATCTTGACTGAAACCTTATACCCATCCCTACAGTATTCCATTCGTGAAATGATGTAATGAAATTGTTCGTAAAATTTGAATCCTTGCGACTTTAATAGCTATTAACCCTTATCCCGTTTTCAGCGACCTTAGCTGCATTGCACACATTGTGGGTCAAGACAACGGATAACTCGACGAGTCCCTAGCATCAATAGTGTTTGACATTTAGTCTTAAGTTTATCGAAGATGATTTCATGGTACTTGGTCAATATTTCCTCAAACACTTGATCGAATCGACCGTAGTCAGTTTCAACAGATCCAAATTGGAGTTGAGAAGATTTTTATTCACAGCAGGGTAAGGGTTAAATTAAACCGAATGCTCCAGCGAATCCTCGCATGTGGCACATGCAAAGCGTGTAGAACGGGGTCTGCAATAAGTTGTATACAAATGGATATCATATTCGTCAGCAACATATATGTGTTACAGTAGCCACATATATGGAACGAGGAAATGTTCAATAGCTCATTTCGGACGAGTTTACAATATGGAATTTAAAGGGTTAGGCTATCACGGAGAATCCCATTCTGGCAATTGTATCAATTTGAACTAACATCAGCAACATTACCATGATTGAAATCAATTGCAGGGGATAGTTACTGAAGCCAAAACCATTAATGTATTTTTATTTGTATTTTTATAACTTTTATAAAGATCGGAATGAACTCATTACTGCTATTCAAATTATAACTTGTGTTTAAAAATGGACTGAACAATACATTTTAAAATAGAAACCATCTAAACCGGAATTATAGAAGAGAGGAATGTATATACTTTTCGACAGGTGGCTGTTTAATGCAGGGTGTAAATCATGCAGAAAACTCCCAGGGCAGGATGACTTTTATCCTGCATTAAGCTACCACATGTCTAAAAGTATCTAAATTCCCCTGGTCTGGTATCTATACTAAATTTAACGTCTGGTTTAGAGTGATGTCACCGTACTTCATTTCAAACGTTGCGTTTACAAATGGATTTAACTATATCCTATTTTTTAAATGATAATGTTTACAACTGATTATTTTCGATCACATTCAGTATACGTTTACCAATAACATAAGGTGTCAAAATGATACCTGCTCAATCTTGACTCTGGTACAATCATGACTACTTCAGATACAATCAATCACTTTTGACAATACTTTTTAACCCTTTCGGCACCAAATTTCCAATTGTCGTCTGCAAACCAATTTCTTTAACCATTCAGTAAAATAAAGAAATAATATAAATTAATATGAATTTCAAAGGAATAAAGCACAAAAATAGAAATATAGATTGAGACAAAAAGTGAAGTCCCTGATCAGACGCCGCCTTGAAAAGGCGGCGTCTGATCTGAGACTGCACTATTTGTCGTGGGGCATTTATGCGACATCGGCCATGACAGGGTTAACGAGTTTGAAAAGTTTTGGATCCATATGAGATACTACTGTTAGCATATGCGATCTATGTCGCGTATATCGGAACAAGTGTAAGACAAGCCAGGAGGGAATGCAAGGCAATTTTGGGGATGCTAACGGAAATATTTCAAATTAAATTTATTTGTAGTATGATAACTACCATACAGATATGGGGTTCAGTCCCTTACAAGACAAGTGCAGTTTCTTACATTTACAACAATGTGATACTGTTAAAAAGATAACATTTCGTTAACTTCTGTCCGCCTATCCATATCTCAATATTGTATACCAACGATGTGTTTCCTTTTTAAATACAGTATTAGAAACAAACCACTTTTTAGAGACACACAGACGAAGCTATCATTCAGGACACTAAAGGCATAATTGTCAATTGTCAATTTATTGTAAAACATTATAAATACTTTAAGCACCATTTCATTGCTTCACAAACTAACCTTTTGTTACAATAAATACTTACGACTTGAATAGCTATTAACCCTCATCCCGTTTTCGGCGATCTTAGCTGCATTGCAAACATTGTGCGTCAAGATGAGACAACGGATAACTCATTCTTCTCATTCTATCTCATATTTTACAAAAGGGATTTCCGAAGCAAGGGATAAAGGGGAGACAGGCATACAGCAGACATATAAAGAGACGGTGATGCATACACGTACATACAGAGAGATACAGAGATAAACAGAGAAAGAAAGAGATAGAATGGGGGAATTGGCATAGTTAACCGCTTAAAACAGTATCATCTCATATGATATATTATTGATATATTTTCTCTTAAACAGTATTTATGCACTTCAAATGATTTATGTGACTTTCATTGGCTGATGCATTGTAATGCAACCATTCAGTTGTAAGATTCTCAAAGACAGAATTGACATACGAATGTCTTACAAATGGACTGAAAACAGCCTCTAGAAAAGCTTGCATCTCTGTTCATTAATCTTCATTGTTATCTAAAAAGTTAATGCTGTGCAAAGGTAATGCCGAACGTTCTTATAGGATCTTTCTGCATTACATTTGACCAACATGCAGCTACTACCTGCCTAACAGAGTCACAATTAAACCTCTTTTTGATGATCACTTAAAGATGTATACTGCGCAAATTTCCGCAAAATTTGCGTTTCAAACTTACTTCAGAATCGGAATCTATGTACCTTAACACTTTTTTAACAGTAGACAGTACGGTTAGTAAATGGTTGTTTGTGTCGAAAAAAAAAGAAAAGTGGATTGCTACGGAAACCAACGGAACAGCGTTCGCCAATGGTCGGAATCTGTTGTAAGATTCAAATCTAAATACCGGAAATAATCACCCGATGTATATGTAGGCCAACAACCAGTGTCAGTCATTGTACATGTGATAACAACCTAATTAATATGCAAAACGCTGTTCTGAAATAGAATCGAAGTCATTTAGAACTTGGCCGAAGATGTCAGCTGATTTCCATACAAAATCCCCTTTTTAAAAAAGGAGGATCCTTTTTAATAATTTAGAATCATTCGGATAGCGATACTATATAGCTTAATAAATATATCCTGTCGGAAAATGGGTTGTAAGCATTATTTTCATTGTATATATACGTGTACAGCTGCTGGTGTTAATTGATTAATACGAAAAATGCGCATAATACATCTGTAAGACATGTTCTTCTGTATTAGAATCTATACTACTAAACAACCGAGCTCGATTTGTTTTGTCGGATTCGCCGTAAATACGGCACAACGTACATTTTGGGTAATGTTATGTGCGGGTAGCTTACACATTGAAGTTGTGTTATTTGACATCGAAAAAGCATTAATATCAGCAGTTTGCATACAGACAGAGAAATGCCCGTACCTACAGAAATAGTTCATCTAAAATTAGACGGGAAAATACCTTATTATATTCAGATACGGACACAAACGTATTATGTTTTGTTTGTTTGTTTTGTTTCTCCTTTAGTATGTGTCGACAAAACACTAGATGGTTTGTGACTGTTTATACATGCATTTGGTGATGTTATCACTGCCTTTTAATAAAGTAATCTACGTGCTCACAGTTTCCTCCCTTTCGGGTCAAACTTACTTTCGTTTAGACCCATAGCACATGGAGAGCGAACGCATATGGAGAAATAGGCTGCCTGCACAGAAAGGCTAATACCAAATAGCGTAATATATACAATGCAAAAAAAGGTTGCTTTAACATTTTCAACAATTATCGGCGTTATAGCTGTGTTGTTTTGTTTATAAAAGAGTAGAACATAAAATGACAGACGAAGAGCAAAACAGCTGATGCGTGCTCGGCCAAATCGGCCAATGCCTAAATACGTGTGCAGTTCTCACACTGGCATTGTACCATTTATTTGCATACCCCATATGCATATGTTACCGTAATTGGTTTTACTGTTCTTTGAATGCAATATTTTCTATTGTTTTCCTTACAAAAAAGTACTAACGAAAATGACAGACGGAGAACAGAAGTTGCTGAAGCGCCCTGGGCCAAATCAGCCCAGCACCTATATGGTCATAATGTTGTCTCTGTTTTCACAGACTGTGAGACTAAGACTGGCACAGTACCGTTTTTAGCATGCGTTTGCATATTACATGTATATACGTTACAGAGTCACTGATAAAAGTGCATAACTGTCGAATTATTATTATTATTATTATACCATATTTATATAGCACTCTTTTCATATCTAAATACGTTCAAAAGTGCTTTACAATTAAAACATTTATACATACTAAAGCAGAAATTAAAGAAAATATAAGATATGCAATAGAAATAAAAACATAATAAACAAAACAAAACATTTACAGTGTATTTCTAAGGTATAAAAAGAACATCGCACAACTCAAAATTTAAAATCCATATGCCTAGTAAGGTATAATACAATTATGATAAGAGAATAAAGCAATGTTGATGGCATACTATTTCAATAGTTAATACATGCAACCGCTGTTTGGGCTTAAAATATTTATCAGCCACCATAATACTTTAAAAAGGAACGATTTTACGAGATATTTTAAAAGATTCAAGTGTAGCTGAGTTAAAACATGCAACAGCTATTTGGGTTTAACATATACATCAGCCACCATATATCTTTAAAAAGAAATGCGTTTTAAGAGTTCTTTTAAAAGACTCAAGTGAAGCTGACTTCCGTATTCCCACCGGTATTTCATTCCACAATTTAGGAGCCGCATTTGCAAAGCTACGATCACCATAGGTAACTGTACGGGATCTTGGTATCACGAGGGCCATAAAGTCATTGTTTGATCTTAAATCACGCTGTGGTTTATATATCTTTAACATGTTTGTGATGTAACTTGGAGATTTGTCATTCAATGCTTTATAGGTGTGAGTCAAAAGTTTAAAGTCAATCCTGTGTTCCACTGGGAGCCAGTGAAGTTCCTTTAGCACTGGCGTTATGTGGTCAAAACGAGATGTCCTGGTAATGATACGAGCTGCAACATTTTGGACAGTCTACAGTTTGTTCAAAGTTGTCGTTGGTAAACCACAAAGCAGGGAGTTACAATAGTCGAGTCTGGATGTAATAAGAGAATTTACTAGGGTTTTAGTAGCATCAATGGTAAGATATTTTCTGATATGGCCTATTTGTCGTAGCTGGGCATAACAAGACCTACAAACAGAATTCACCTGTTGTTCCATGTTCATGTTGGAATCGAGGAATGCTCCTAAATTTCGAACCCACGTTGATGGTTTTATCTCAGCATGTTCAACTTTGATTTCTATGTTTGATACACGTTCTGCATTACGTTTGGAGTTAAACAGTATAAGTTCTGTTTTATCTGCATTTAGTTTTAGCATATTGTGGTGCATCCAGGAGACAACATCGTTTAGACAGGCTTCTACTCGCCTTATAACTTCCATTTGTGTAGTAGTGTCAATGGGTTCAAATGATATATATAGCTGTGAGTCGTCTGCATAAAAATGATGATTAAGTCCATGGTTTCTACAAATTTCGCCTATGGGTTTTGTATACATAATATAGTTTTTTGGCCCTAACACTGATCCCTGTGGTATACTGTATTTCATGAGGACTGGCTCAGAGAGTTCTTTGTCAATGCACACAGTTTGATAGCGATCGGTGAGATAGGATGTCATCCATGCAAGTGGTGTACCACCTATTCCAAAGTCATGTTCTAGACGTTCAAGCAGTGTGCTGTGATCAATAGTGTCGAATGCAGCGGAGAGGTCCAGTGTCTCGAATGCTATTTAAAGCAATTATAATAATCGGGATATTGTGGTTTAAGGGCGTACAATTTTGAAAGAGACATTCTTGGTGATTAAAGGCTTTTTGTTGAAACAAGATTGTTACTAGCCTACAAATTTGTATTTAAATTTATTTTTTTCACAATATCATAATATCAATTACATTAATAAGGAACTAAATTAGCTGAAAGTTCTCCGTGCATCTGTAACAAAGAACCAGAACGGATATTTATTGAAATGAAGTAAACACCTTTACTATCTTTACAGTTATGCCCAGCTGCTCCAGATTTTATATAAATGTTTTAGGTATTGAATACAATCATTTATTTCATCACAATCCAAACACATTGGATTTAGCTGTGATTTTTTTACCAATATTCTGAAAATGAGTGATCCTTCGAAAGCAAAAGTAGAAGTGCAAAACGAGAAAATTGCAAACTCGGTTTTATTGAGTCTGTTCATGAGTAGTAATTAAAAGTGCAACACCACTCACGCCCCCTAGCACCGACTTAAGCAGTATTCAATTTTCAAAACGATCAACATCAAAACTAATGATCCCGAAGGATCAGAAAATATAAAAACACTGAGCATGAAGTACTGGGCGATTTTTTACAGCCGCAACACAAGCACTTAACACCTGCTGTTGTGAAGTACATATATTCTGAAAATGAGTGATCCTTCGAAAGCAAAAGTAGAAGTGCAAAATGAGAAAATTGCAGACTCGGTTTTATTGAGTCTGTTCATAAGTAGTAACTAAAAAGTGCAACACATGTTCAAGTAGGATTTGGGGGAAATCATAACAACTAAATTAATAAACCGTTGCTTAAATGGCACTTAAATCAGTGCTCTTAATACTTTTGTAGTAAACATTTATTTGGTTTTACATGGCGTCAGTAATATTTCAGATATACAAGCCGGCTGGAAGACATCCTTACTTGACAGATCAGACTAAGACCTGGATCAAACCCAGTGCTAGGAGAAGCAAAGTAATTGTCATTTAGGGACTGCAACTACTTGACCTCTGAGACCCTTTTGATTTGATTGTTATATTTGTGTTATATGCAATATATTTAAATTCAAATACATCTCGGTATAAGCAACACTTAAGTGGGTCTTTTTCTGTGCTATTATAACAGTATCTACTATGGTGTAAAGAAGTTTATAAGATAAAGCGTTTACCCTTACATAAACTATGCTTTTCCGATATTTTGTCCTGTAAACCAAAAAACATAAAAATAAAACTTAGGTCACACTATAATTAATAACGATATTGGAAAAGCATTGTACATAGTGATTGTACCTTGCAATTCACCAGAATGTACCAAACAGTCTGCTCGCGCCTTCCCGGGCTCTAATCTAGTGTGGTATAAATGAGATACATACTGTCGGCATAATAAAATTCGGGATTGGTTACAGTATAATTCATGTTATGTGTCTAATGACTTGTATTTTGATTCATCAGATGTTTTTACAGAGGTCAAGACAAGATGTCTAAATTAAAACATTTTATAGAATAACTCCTTATTTCTCGACAAAATCATTTGTTGTGACAACTCTTTAGAATCGTCTCCAAGAGAGAAATTGGTTGAATTTGCGACATATAAAACAGTTTTTATATGCCGCAAATTTAGTCACATGAGCCAATCAGATTGCAGAAAATTGACAGATTGCGTTAGAATGGCGATTTTTATACCTAAGTACGCACATTTATCTGTTGCTCTGATTTATATGTACACCAATTAAAAAGCATATCTGAACACATTTAAACACTGGAATCAATATCGGTTTAGTCGGATATTTGTATTGCAGAGAGATACTTGAAAAAATAACTCACACTGTGGCAATAGGTTGGAATACCAAGACGGAATTATTTTCTTCCATTTTTCAAACAACATAGGACTTACATCCGAATTGTAAAACAACTATTCTTACACAGATTGTTTGTATAAAAACTCCGCCGTGGGCGATACAAAGGTTAGTTTTACAATTACTGTGTAATTGCTCTGTCGTAGCCATTCTGACTTCTAGTAAAAATAATACAGTAAGTAATCAAAGTTGCATCAGCTTGAAACACACATTATTAGAACGCCTCCGTGCACAAAACCAATGAGTATCAGAAACCTTGTGTACAAACATATATATTTCTAAAAAGCCCGAAGCGCAGCAATAGTGCTTGGTTTGGTAAAATTATCTAATATGGATCCATTCAATGATACAAGGAAATCATGAAAACGAGCGACAATATGTGAAACAAATATGAAAGTGTAATTCTGTAATACTGTAACGATAGAGCAGGAGTAGAGTATAATTGAGTAGGGGAAGATAGTAGAATATAACAGTGGAACATAGGCAATGGTGTAATAAATGAAAAAGTAGTAAAGGTCAAGCAGGAAAAGCCACACACGAGACGCATCCAAACGCACAAGTACAAAGACACAAAAACACAAAATAAATATAAGGTATGGTGAAAAGAGAGTATCGCCTTGGAACGGTTAGTGGCAAAATCACCGGTTTGCGGACGTCTTAAACTCACACTTATCTCAAAGTCACCCTAGCTAAACAAACAGTGTAAATAAAGGTATCCCTACCGGACTTCCCCGCACCATGGAAGACAGTAAACACAGGACAAAATGTAAAACATAGAACAACAACTGTGAAAGTCCGTCAAATATGTACTCAATGACTTTGCTTAAGCCAGAGCAAATGCAATGAAACCATTAAGGGCACAAAAGGAAAAAGGTAATGAATCTGCTAAGCTCATCATATTTCTGGGCTTAAGAGTACACCATCATAGAGTACTACCCTCGGCATGTCATCTCGCAAACAAAGAGGGAAACGTAGCTACCGACTGTAAAGGGGTCAATAACCAACCGTTCATTGTTTTGCAATATAATAGTGTAAAGTTCATTTATATATAGAAACTAAACATATTTATATAATTGAAAACTTGCGACTAAATTCTCCGAGTAAAGGCAAAATACAACGTTCGTAAATACAAACTGGCGTGTGGGTGGATTGTTCACATTCTGCAATGTCGCAAGACACGTTCTATACCACCATACTGTGACAAATAAAGCGAGTATGCCACTGAAAATGCTTAAAAAACCAAACTCCATGATATGCAAAGAAATACGGCGTCTCATCCGGATCCTACCTGTTTTACATTCTAGTTACGTGTGAAAAAAAGAATTTCGCCCAACTTTGAAACCTGAAACAGACGATAATCTTAGCAGATGAACTTTACTTAACACAGAAAGGGTTTGGCTATAAAGAAAACCACTAGCAAAACAAATGATATCCAGTACTTGTTTAAGTCATGTTTTGTTTTAACAAACACAATTGGTGATATCTGGGTCCAAGGTTATAAACCTTCTGAGTCTGAGTCTAAGATAATTCCCAAGTATCTGATCAGATTCTGAGCTTGACATGATCTCAAATTCAACCAAAGAGTTTTATAACATCGGGCAATATATCTCTCCGTTCGATATTTGGACACATGTCTAAACAAACCCTTTAAACCATTACCTCATATGTTATTATTAGATCGAACCTCTTTCAATGAATCTACCGAAAAGGGGCATTAACTAGAGAAAATGAAAATTAGAGAATTTTGTAGTTTGACACCATGGTTGCAATAAATGACTATTACAGAGGCGTAGAACGGCGTATTTATGCAGAAAAGGGTTAACTGTTGAATTTCGTCAACGAATTAAATAATTCATTATAAAAAGGTCTGTTTTTGCGAGAGGATTTTGACTGTAAATCAATGCAGACTCTTATCAAGATTCTGTATAATCTTGATCTACGTTTTTGTACAACGCAAGTACACTTCTATTAACGGTTTAAACCGATATCAAATACCATTTGTTTGTCTCAAATAGGACAATGCACTTCTCAATATAATAGAATATTGAATTTCAGGGATGGTTTATCGATAAATTAAATACGTTTCACATTGTCGTGTCAGCACGTGATTTAGCTATATTAAAACTTAAATTAATATTTGAACGTTAAACTTTCACAATGGTATAGTTCATCATATTGCAATGACATAGCCTAATCTGTATGAAAGGGCATGATTTGCAACAAGACACTGTGAGCCACTAAGAGCAAACTCTGACCAGAGAGCTCATCTAGGAGCACTGTACTCTGGGTCTGCGTTGTCTACAAATGCCAGTACGGCCGCGTCCAACATTCGAAAGGATAAAGTGTTTTTGAAAAACAAAATTCCACATAACACACTGTATAGGTAATGGGATCAACCAATCTCATCATGTATCAGTCATTATGTTTCACTCAGTATGTATCACTAATTTTATTATTTTGTAAAATAAATTATTTTTATGCAATATTTGACATAATTATATTATCTTAGCAACGGCACACTAAGAAACAATGACAAAGGATGTTTTATGCAAATTTACGGAAATGTAAAAGAAACATAATTATCTTAAATCGGCATTTGCAACTTATTTCTTAGATTGATGTTTATGAACACAGGCATGTTGTTTGCGTATTTGAGGATAAAGGTTAAACCACTCCCCTCATAAAAACGATGTATGACATATTTACAAACTAATGGACCCATAGAAGACTGTGTTTGTTGACATCAATGACATAGATAAACACCAGACCAACAGATGACGGTGCGAACTCAAATGTTCAACTCGTTATTTCTCCACCAAATCCTATGATGTGACCACTCTTTAGAATTGTCTCGAAGAAGGTTTGTAGTAGAAGTGGTTATTCTTGAAATTGTTTAAATTTACGCATTTTATCAGGAGCACTGGGCTCTAAGATATGATTATACAGCTTCTAAACTGTATATTGGTTTGGGATAAATTGGTTAACCCTAACGTATCAGTACATCACTGCAACTTTTTCATTTATGTCTATAGCATGAAGAATACCTACAAACACAATCATGGCAACATGCGGTGCCTTGGATCAGATCAATCAATGAATTACTTTTTCCTTATTGATATTTTATTCCTTTTTAAAACTATCCTTTCTTCACTCTGATTGATCACCTCGGTGCTTCAATTTACAATGCAGTAAATACCCATATAAACCTGACTTTCAGTTTTTTTATAAATACCCATCTTGGAGGCAGGTACCAGCTTTTTCATATATGGCTATAGCATGAAGAATACCTACAAACACATGGCAACATGCGGTGCCTGGGATCAGATCAATCAATGAATTACTTTTTCCTTATTGATATTTTATTCCTTTTTAAAACTATCCTTTCTTCACTCTGATTGATCACCTCGGTGCTTCAATTTACAATGCAGTAAGTACCCATATAAACCTGACTTTCAGTTTTTTTTATAAATACCCATCTTGGAGACAGGTACCAGCTTTTTCATATATGTCTATAGCATGAAGAATACCTACAAACACATGGCAACATGCGGTGCCTAGGATCAGATCAATCAATGAATTACTTTTTCCTTATTGATATTTTATTCCTTTTTAAAACTATCCTTTCTTCACTCTGATTGATCACCTCGGTGCTTCAATTTACAATGCAGTAAATACCCATATAAACCTGACTTTCAGTTTTTTTTTTATAAATACCCATCTTGGAGACAGGTACCAGCTTAATGCAGGGCGAAATGCATGTAGAGAGCTACACTGGGAGCTCCCTGCATGCATTCACCCTGCATTCAGCAGCAACCTGCAAAAGCGTATCTAAATTCTGCTATATTAGAGTTCCTGTTTAGAGGGGTTTACTGTACATTTAAAGATCCCTAATTCTTTCAACACTAGCTAATGTAATTGTATATTAGATCAAAAAAGCATTCTATCATATCAGATACATGACAGTGTTTGCGAGTTGCATTATATATCATCCGATTCTGTCCTCTACAACAAACACAATGGGGTTATTATATCATAGTATGACAAGGAGATATTATATTGTTACATATCGTCTCCGTCTCACTTCCGCTGAAGGATAGGCTCGCTATATAAACCTATTTTGCAGCACAGTTCCTGGACGATCGCTCGAGACAATGCTAGCAATTATAACGTCAGGGCATTGATATAGTTCAGAAACGCGTCTACATGTATTACAGGATGAGTAATCACTGCTTTACGCCAACGTGAATTTACTATGGTTGAGTTTATGTATGCGAGCATCATTAAAGTGTTTCTTATTACGGTTAATTTCGTCATTTTTTTAAATGAAATTCCGAGTAACTCGACGCCTCTTTAAATCTTTACTCCATAAAAACGCCTTTTGAGTCTTTTGCAAACAGAGTAGACCCAGATCAGACGGCTCCTATAGGTCTGCTCTGTTTGCTTATGACATGGCATAGATCTGAATCTACAGTTTCCGCCATTACAAAACATTCACAATGATAATATAACAATTAGTTTAATTACTACGCATGATGCCATTATTTCCCACATGAATGCCCATTGAGCAAGGGATTAACTGTCTTGTTTGACACAGTTATCACATGTATATTGTGGAATCGCAGAAAGTTATATGTTCAGCCTTTTAAGCAAGGCGTCATTAACATTTACAATGAGTGTGTACTGCCATTGACTACCTGTGTATACCAAGCACAGGTGGCCCATAAAGGAGTCCTCGAATACGGGTCTGCACTTTTTGTCATTCACAACTCCTCGCACATGTTAGCCCTTCATAGTGTGTGGGGTCTGTCGTTAAATATTGATGCAACATTCCACATTGAACATTCAGCATTAAAAAGCAGGCAGGAGATATTTTCTGTTACAACAGTTGAGCATTTAAAACATAGTAGGTCGTCTCCTGCGCACGGGTAGTGCGTTTATGCTACATTAGGGGTACGATATAAATTAATACCACTACCAGTAAGCGTATTACGTAGCCTTATTTACAATTGCCTTTAGCATCTCGTCGGGTACCCTTAACACATTTGACATAAGCAAGCGCCGCGTGGTGTACAGTGAACATTAGTAAGCGTCTTATAGACTACCAGACACATTTGACATAAGCAAGCACCGCGTGATGTATAGTGATCATTAACAGTGACCATTAGTAAGCGTCTTGTGGACTACCAGACACATTTGACATAAGCAAGCGCCACGTGGTGTACAGTGAACTTTAGTAAGCGTATTATAGACTACCAGACACATTTGACATAAGCAAGCGCCGCGTGCTGTACAGTGAACATTAGTAAGCGTATTATAGACTACCAGACACATTTGACATAAGCATGCGCCGCGTGCTGTACAGTGAACATGGTGTACAGAAAATATTAGTAAGCGTATTATAGACTACCAGACACATTTTACATAAGCAACCCGATCATAAAGTACGGATATTTGGTTTTTGCAAATTTCTCATAGCATGCCATGACATATTGGACATAAACAAACATCTTGCCATTGAACAGTTAATATTGAAAACCGTTCTACAGAGTGCAATTGAATATTCCACATTAACGATAACTGCATATTTAACATGGCCAAGCGGTATTAAAAAGTACTTCAAAATATCGGATATTAGCAAGAGTCTCAAAGTAATAATTAGTAATTTACATAAGCAAGGGTCTCATAAAGCACCACTGGGCTTTTAGAAAATCTTATAGAGTACAACTGTGTATTTGATATTAGCAAGTATCTCATAGACTCATCGTGTACCATTGGATTATGACAATAGCAAGCACTGAATCATAGAGCACAGGTGACTAGTTGGAATAATCAAACGTTATATAGAGTACCAGTGCAGTTGTTATAAAACGTCTGATGATACAGTATCCGTGTTTGTTTGACATAAGTTAACATAAAAAACGTACCATTGACTAAATAGCATGTCAAGTTGACCCTCTGAATATACGAGACAGCTTTGCCAAAGTCTAGGGACATGTCCATTATATTTATTATTTTATACGATAGTTTTCACACAGATATACCGACCCAGACATCTTTATTTATAGCACGTCAGCATTTCAACTTCCTTATCACAAAGAAAGAAACTGTTTGTATGTGTAATCTCAAGTGACAACGGTTTTGATATGAACGACAGTCAATGTGAAATAATATAATTACTAATTGGAATTGAACTCAGTTTGAATATAAGATATACCGAGATAAACCGATGATAACATCACTGTATACACGTGTTTCATACCGCAATAGTTGATATTGAAATGTAAACAGCGAGTTACAGTAGCCTCTAAATGACCATATATAAGACCTTTAAAATACTCTTCCTGGATAAGTAAACGTTTTAACAGACACAACAAGCACGCCGTGCTGTATATATGTCGATATAATTTCTGAAAGTTGGGGGATCCGTCGAAAACAAAAGCAGCAATGCAAAAAGACAAAATTGCAGACTCGGTTTTATTGAGCCTGTTCATGAGCAGTTATGAAAAATACAACACTACTCACGCCCACTAGCACCAGCGTAAGCGGTATTCAGTTTTCAAAACTAATAACCCCACTAATGATCCCGAAGGACCAGGAAATGTAACAACACTGCGAATGAAGTACGGGCCGACTTTTCGCAGTCGCAGAGTGTGACACAACTTGAATGGTGAGGTACATGTATCAGTCTTATCATTATGAGTCTGCCAATCATGTATACAGTTCTAGACAAAACCTCCAAACCAGACGTTCAAACTAGTAGCAATGCTTTAAAACGGGTAACTTACCTCGTCTTGTTAGTCATACATAACAAACCTGACCATCTTTCTGCAAGACGTTTACCCTTGCATTAAGTAATCTGCCTGGACAAACCTTAATTCGTCTGTATCAGTAATGTATGCAGTGTAATTGTTATAAATAACACGAACAATTATTGTAGAAGCAACTAAAAGCTGCTGGATATTAGCATTAGACCTGTAATGTTATGGCAAAACACTATAAACGCTTCATAAATTTGACAAAAACAAGTCATATTTTCCAAGCTTTTTTAATTATATATTTCCTATAAACGTATTTCCCAAAGAGATTGAACCAAACTCAAACGGTTCAAAGATATCTATGTTTACTGCTAGCTACCCGTATGTATATGAGACAAAGAGTTCCTATTGCAACTCGATTATATTTCGTTCGCTTCTAGAAATAATGCTGAGCGGTCCATGATTTGAACCTTGATCGGATGTCATTTACATGGTGCCTGATTTGACTCCAAGGTATTTTCAAATCTCAGTCACACCACACGTACTGACAATTTTTTCAACTGGCTTATACCTAAGTGTGTCACCATTTCATCATATTTTCACTATATTGTTCATATATTGTTACGTTATTATGTTGATTTATACTACGTCTACACTCATCCGCATCTGTAACCCTAACTATTTCATATTAGTAATTATATACATATAATTCGGTTACGTACTGCAGTTGAATCATTATATTGATTCATTCACGTGCTGTTACAAACTGTATACACTATGCTTTGTAAAACTGTGAACAAAAAAAACGTTTCTGATTAACAGTAATGCGTTAAAAGGCAGGTGAAGTTATTATGTTGATTTATACTACGTCTACAATCATTCGCATCTGTAACCCTATTTCATATTAGTAATTATATACATATAATTCGGTTACGTACTGCAGTTGAATCATTATATTGATTCATTCACGTGCTGTTACAAACTATATACACTATGCTTTGTAAAACTGTGAACAAAATAAACGTTTCTGATTAACAGTAATGCGTTAAAAGGCAGGTGAAGTTATTATGTTGATTTATACTACGTCTACAATCATTCGCATCTGTAACCCTATTTCATATTAGTAATTAAATGTTTAAAAGGATTAAGTGTATAAAAGGCACTTCTATTATATTACATTTGTTTTACACAGAAATGTGCATTTGAGGTATGCAGAGGAAGGTAAACACTCTGAATAATACATCCCGCAACTCGCGACCTGACACCATAATGACCTTTGCATTTTTTATCATGATCGGGCGTCGATTAAATCGGCGTCTCCCCTGAATCCAAGCTGGTTGACACTCGAACAGTAGTTTCACAAGAATTGGTCAAATCGGAAAAAGTCATTAGTGTTCTAGATCCAATTTTAAGGCGACACACGTATTTTGTCACAGCCGCATAAGGGTTTCTCTGTCGTGCCCTTAACGGCTTCCCTGCAGCTGCCCTGACTTCAGCAAAGGCATTGAGTACATATGGTACGGACTTTCACAGTTGTGCTTATGCTTCTTTACATATTGTCCTGTGCTTACCGTCTTCAATGTTGTGGGGAAGTCAGGTGGGGATAACTTTATTTATTTACACCGTTGTTAAAAGAGGATAACTTTGAGATAAGAGTAAGGTTGGGACTTCCGTAAACCGTTTCAATCCCTAGTTATGTGTTTTTTGCCAATGACCGTTCTAAGGCGGTACTCTCTTTGTCATCCTTACTTTCATGTTTGCCTTGTGTCTTTGCACATGTGTGTTTGTTGGTGCTTTAAACTTATTCTCTTGTACGTGTGCGTCTGTTGATGTTTGAAATGTTCATCTCGTGTATGAATGCGCGCGTCTGTGTGTGTTTGTGTGTGGGTTTGTGTAAATGACATGTTTTCGGTCGATGCTTTGGTGGTGTTGTGTCTTGTGTGTGGCTTTTCCTGCCTGATTTTACTGCTTTTTCATTGCAAAAACATAACATTTAAATTATGTCACCAGACGGATAATTGCTGGCAGAATACATTGGAATATTTGGATTGTTGTTCAAGTGTCATAGAACAGAGCCTGATCTCTATAACAGACGTTTAAAAACCAATTTACCATCTGCCATCATTTGCAGTTAACAATATTAAATACAAGCCATCTGTAATGTTTTCTTAACCTAACAGAACAACATCATTGGGTTTATCGTAGCCAACAAAGTTAAAAACACTCTCCAGCAAGTGACCTAGCGCAACGTGCACATCAAGGTTTACACACCATATTCTTACATGTGTTTTACTTTGTGGACCTGATTTTCTAAAACATAAAAAGGAATACAATTTACTGTTTTTCTAAGAAATTATGTAAGTGGCATAATTTGTGTCCGCCCAATACCGTAAGCCACTCAATGTTATATTAATATAATGTTGACATATATACAATGAAGCTAGCTTTGTGAACTTATGTACGATAGTCTGGCTTCCTTTCGTTCAGCAAACAAATAATAAAGTGCTTGTTAAAAGAGGTTTGAGAAAGTTATATTTTTGAATACTCATACATTGTATACACGGGGAATTGTGTTTCGTTTCAGTATAGTGTTTGAACTCAAATGACGTTTGCTTACATTTAGTGTCCACGTGATATAGACTAAGGGCCGGCTGTACCCTAGGTCCCCCCCTAGCGGGAATTTATGACACCTATATCACTGTAAAGCTTAATATATCCTCCATCGAATGTCACTTGTTGGATGTTATATGGATGCTGATTAAGCTTACAGTATGCGGTTGATTATCTGCCCCTGAATTCGTAATATTACGTTTTTTATGTGTTTGTATATGTTTGTATACAAGAGATTATGGAGTCCGAAACGACAAGTTCTCAAACCACATTGCTTAAAATTATTATATTTGATGTATATCAACATATTTGAAAAAGAAAAGATAACTTTGAACTGAAAACAGCAAGAATTATCTCCCTTGTAACTGTAAAAATGAAACGACTTAGCCTTAATATACGTACAACAAACTATTTTCAGTTATATATGGAGAAACATTTCGCATAAGGTACTGAATACAATGTATAATCATTAGGGTCCTGCATTGAAGGAGCCCTATAGGAATCACATTTTCTGTCCGTCTGTCCGTCCATCCATCCGTTCGTCCCTCAGTCCGTCCGTCCGTTAACACTTGATGTTACGCGATAATTCAAAACAGTACTTCACATATTGGTTTCATATTAAGGACATATGCTTAGTATCACCAGAGGAAGATGCCTATAGTTTTGGGGTTAAATCAGATCACTGTGTCTAGATTTATCTGTCCTTGATTCATCCAAAATGTCAAACAGTTATCTGCCCTTGATTCATAAAAATTACCATTAAATTTTGTCAACACTTTTGATGAGAAGCGATTACTCAAACAGTACTTCACATATTGGTTTCATATTAAAGGCATATGCTCAGTATCACCAGAGGAACAGGCCTATAGTTTTTGAGTTGAATCAGCTCATTATGTCTAGATTTATCTGCCCTTGATTCATCCAAAATGTCATTATCTTTTGTCAACACTTGATCTGATGTGATAACTCAAAACAGTACTTCACATATTTGGTTCATATTAAGGACATATAGTATTAGGAGAGGAAGACACCTACAGTTTTTGGGTTGAATGAGATCATCATGTCTAGAGTTATCTGCCCTTGATTTATCAAAAATGCCATATCCGACAAAAGATCATCTGCATGGCCCTCTCTGACCAAGTCAGTTTTCTAGTTTAGATACTATCTGCAACATAAAACAATTTCATAACATGTTTATCATTTCTGTACTGTAATTGTACATGTATTATTTAATGTGCTCATAAACTTATTCCTATTACTGCACTTTGTTTGGTTATTTGTCAAATGATTCTAGGGCAGTTATCTCAGAAGTGCTGATGCTAGTAGATTCTTCTGAATAATAATTTTCCAAAAAGGTTGCACCGACGCCACTAGAAAAGTGCTAGCCGTTACACTGTTTGAGAGGCCACAAGCAGACCTAGAGAATGCATCGGTAGTTTGTTCTGTGAGGATGCAAAAGGGCGCAGATAAAAGGAAGATAAGGTAGAGCTATTCTTCCAGGAAGCAGCCCTAAGGATCTCATCCAACGGGGCGTGATTGAAATATGCCCAGGAAGTGGATAGGACTGAGACTGAGCTCATATGACATTCTTCTGAGCAGTGGCCCTTCTGGCCGAAAAGAGATAACAGATGCAGGGTATCCGCCACCCGTTGTGGGAGAGATCCTGATCGTGTTGGAGTCCGTAAGAAAATTCAGTCCCACAAAGATGAAATATTTCGATGGTATGAGATCCGATTTCTCCGGATTCAGTACTAGTTCCAACTGAGACAAAGGGCAATGTCCGGGACTAGTAAACAGTACCCAAGACAGAAGCGCAATTGGTGTCTGTCTGCTGGGTGAATTGGGAGATGAAAATATGCATCCAAGAAAGCCATGGAAATGCCCCATGGGTCTGGTTTGATAGCCAGCCGAATGGAAGCGATGGTCTCCTTTGTTTACAGTAGAAAGGTTGATGATTGGTCAAATTGCGCCATTTTTCTTTTGAACTTGAAATAGACGGTTGTAAAAGCTTGCCGAATTCTCGTTCAGTACCCTTTCTACTGCCCCTTTCGCGAGAAGCCAGGATCCAGAGTCCGGTGTGTTCGCATGATCCGACCACTGATGAATAGGGACCCAGGAAATAGGAGGCTGCCGAACGAGAAGGATATGATGGCCTGTGTCATATTGCGCCATGCTGCGACAAAGTGAAGCAGTCTGGCGTCCACAAGAATGGAAGGTCGGATAGGAGTGGTTGCAGAAAGAGCTAGTTCCTAGAGCTGATGCCTCGAGGGGCCATAACCCCTAGGGTAGGAGTGGGGACAGCTCTGGGCAGCCTGATCCGAGGTGGGGGAACAGGGACCGGTCTGATGCGGCTCTTGGCCAAACCGCACTGAAGGGGAGAATATGGCTTGTTCTTAAGACCATGTTTCTCCTGGGGCTTTGAAAGGCCCTTAGAAGGTTTGCACATCGCCACTGGGACTTTGGGGATCTTCCAAGGAGAAGTGCAAGATACCGGATAACTCCTTGGAGAAGTCTTGTACATCTGTTCCTTCTCCTTAATTTTGCCTCCGAAAATAAGTTCTGAGGCAAATTGACCCGCCCGCAATTCAACCTTGAAGGTGTCTTGCAGGGCAGATTCGGACTAAAGGCCCATCTGGTAGGAAAGGCACTTGGTAACTTCAGAGGAGTAGCTAAAATGTCCATGTTGGAAGCAACACATTTTGTGGGGTCATTTTACCCCACCCACTTTCTTTGCCATACCGAAGCAATACTGTGTATCTATGGAACATAAAATGAATAAATAAATGACCTGATATCATTTATGTGCCATTTGAAACCTTTAAATATGAAAAATGAATAATTATAACATACTTGTTTGCTAAATAATGTCATTTTTTAACAATTTAAGCAGTTTGTTTCAGATTCTCATTAATATTCATGAATATGCAAATGAGCACATTATGAATAAAAGACTCCTGACATGTGATAAATATATTGATATCATTTTAAAACTATTTTAGATGCTTTATAAACAAAATAAATTATGTTTTTGCATCTTAATGACGCTAATGCTGAAACTTCGAAATATTGGCAGTTGCCATGGAAACGTACTGACCGTTTGCTTATCCAGCATCCAATACATGTCCAACAACCGAAACTTGTTAACATATACCACAAACAAACGCAATCAAGAACCGACAGTAGCAACCTAAAGGTGACGTGGCTACATTGCTTGTATTGGACTAATATATGTCATTATAGACGTAAATTAGTTTTTAACGTAGTTTCTATAGTTCCATCCCTGAAAGGATGAATTCAGAAAACTTTGTTTTCAGTGTTTGAGTTCTTACGTAATGTGTTAGTTATTTTGTGCATTGTGTGTATTATGATGTTTTCATGTTTTTATTTCACTACAGCAGTACAAATACATATGCAGTAAACTATTAAAGAAAGTAAAATGATAAATACATTTGCCGAATCTATTCCAGTATGTACAGGTTTATTGCCAAATACTTATTCTGTGTATATTGATAGCACTCAATAGAACATTGAATGTTTGAATTTCATACATTATACAATGCTATCTCTATTTCTGAAGTTAGTCGCCAGGCTGTCTGAAAGTAATGTGTCTTGATTCATATCGCGGTAATTGAACTCTTGATCTTGACAAGAGACTATATAGTTGAACGTTGTATTTATTCTATAGTTTCCTTTTACTAGTACTAGATAATGTTATGCATTACTGGTATTTGCAACTAGCTTGAATCAGCAGGATTCAAAATGTTAGACAGAAATGTTTTTAAAAGCTAAACCAAGTCTGAGATAAATGTACATGACGACTTTAACCTTTCTAAGGAGATATGACTTCAATCCGTTAATTACTTTGATATAAATACCTTATAGTAACGGTTAACCTGAATTGTCACCATTGAACTAATGACTAACGAAGATGTAGCTAAATTGTTATAATGGCACTGTGAACATGGGGATATTGTAATACCTGCCGAACCAGTGCTATAATATTCAGTAATCGAATATAGTTGCTACAGGTAATGTCTGGTATTAGTCTACAGTGCACCCCCTCTAGACCGGACGTAAAAAAGTAAAATATATCGAACTTGGAGATAGGTGGCAGTTTAATTCAGGGTGAAAGTCATACAGAAAGCTCACAGAGGAGCTTTCTGCACGACTTTTACTCTGATTTAAGCAGACGTCAATGAACTCATTACAGTCTTAAGTGATCATCAAAAGGAGATCCAAATATGACTCTGTTAGGTAAGTGGTAGCTTAATACAGGTAAAGAGTAATGCCGAAAGCTCCTATAGGGGATTCCTGTATTACTTTTGCCTTGCATTAAGCAACAATCTGCTTTGTAAGAATTATATGGTCAATAAAATGAATGACCGCTAAAAACATGTTCTACTGTATCTTTAACATTTACGCGCGACATGATTATTTTTAATGCTTTTACAAATGGTTTGACTAAGATACCTCGGATACAAACGTATTGACATTCTAACTGTCTTAACAGCAAATGTCAAACAATAGAATTGAAAAAAGACACCATTGTACGAAAGCCCGTTGGTGACATTCTAAGTTCCTACTTCATAGTTCCGAGTGACCAGTTCTAAGTTCCATGCTCCGACTTCCATAAAAATTCTGATAACAATACCATTACGCTGCTATGTGTCATGTGATACGACTGGTGGCATAGGGTATATACACTTGAAACATTGAAGTCGGAACTGGGAACTTGGAAGTCGGAACTTGGAACATGGAAGTCGGAACTTGGAACGTTTCTGACGAAATTTAATCGCCAGTGCCAATAATACCTTTTACACCAAACGGCGAATGAGTGTCAAATTCAGTTTAAAGGAATCTTTAAACATCCGGCTTTAACCGGGCCCAAATTGTTTTGTACATTTATTACCTTACCATTTAAACCCTTTTTAATCCAACTATTCATGTAAAAATAATATGTGTGTTTATATTAATCAGCATAGATTAAGTTTTATGATGGCATATAACTAGGGCAATATAATATTGTATTGCGGAAACTGTAGAAAAATATCTTTATAAGTTCACAATCAAACAGAGCAGACCCTAATCAGATGGCACCTTCAGCAGCTGTCTGATCTGGATGTACTCCGCTTACAAAAGCGTCTTAATACAGACATGTTGCTATTATACAGAACGCAAATTTGCCCGGCTTGCCTAAGGTACCGATTGCTTTAGTCTAGACATATTTTTCGTGTACTATAATTTTTGTTCAGATCTTACACAAATCAGTCTGATTCAATAATTTGAAATATATCTAACTATCCTCTGTCGGAAGTAAGACAGAGTAATGAAAATTTATACCAATCGTTAAGCAAATAGCTTTGGTATCACGCAAGGTCTATCACTCGAATCTGTGGTTCACTTCGTTAACCTTTAACTCCATAAAAACGCCTTTCTGTGCATTTGTAAACAAGGCCGACTTTAATCACGGTCTGCTGTGTTTGCTTAAGATGCCATATAGATATTATCTTATATTGTATGCCATGGCTAAACATGGCTAGACCAGAAAATATAGCATCACTGAAAATGAATTACATGGTGTCTTATAATTTGTAAAACGTGAAAGGTCGGTCTAAAATGGTCGAGTTCTGGGAGTAGTAAACTACGCGATGTATGTAGATATATGGCCCACCGTGTACTGGATTCTCAGTGTTGTTGTATTTTCTGTATTTCCTTTTCCTTCGGGATCATTAATTTCGATGTTATTAGTTTTGAAAAATGAATAGCGCTTACGCATTTCTTAAGGGGCATAAGTAGCGTTACTCTTTTTTATTACTGCTCATGGACAGACTCAATAAACCCGAGTCTGCAATTTTCTCATTTCACAGTTCTACTTTTTCTTTCGAAGAATATCCCACTATGCAATATTGTAGATATATTGTACGTACACCGATGTTTTATGGCTTGCTATCCTCCATTTGTGAGTTGAGATTGCGCAGTTCTTTGACATTCGACATTCAGCCCTTAGACTGAAACAAAATGGGTTATTTCACCACATCAACTATTACTTTATTTTATGATTGAAATGTTGACGAACGTTGTTTAAATTTATTCGACATATAAAATAAATACTTACAACAACTTAATATCTCAAGTGTTAATACGGTCAATATACATAGCCAATCAAGTACTTTTGAATGATCAAGGCCTGTCTATTTTAAGATATTGAATCGAAGAGAAAAACCAAAACATCAGCAACACACAAGAACAAATGATACATCTTATTTTTATTTTAAACTACCTTATTTATTACTGCATTGTAACACATTATTTAACATCATGGGTTGTTACTGAATGTTGAAAGAGGATTGCTTTTTAGGTACCGATCGAACAAAGCTTCCCAATGTATCTATACGCGTTAAATACTGTATATATCTAAGTGACAAGTGGTTTGTTAAATGGGCATAACAAAAACAAATACCTTTTTTCTATATTGATACGGCTGCTTGGTATGCAAAATGCTACGTTAGTAGTTTGTGTGTTGGCTCATCAGAGAACTATTCAAATTATCGCTATTGTTCGCATGTAGACGCATTCGCCAGCGCAAACACATACAAGTACTCAACACACATAATTGGATACACATAATTATACCCTTACGAACTGTCCACGTAACGAAAAGGAAAGAACAACCCCACAACTTACTATGTTAGATTAAGGAATTAACCAGTTTGTAGAGAGATAAGTGCAAACGAACTATACTAATCACTAATCACCTTTTATGATCTGGTATTTAGTGGAAATGGACTAAATCAAATGTAAACTAAATAAAACTTTAAAAAGAACATGATATCGTCAATGAGGAAACATCAAGGTTGACAATATCGATTTCGGAACTTAATATAGTCACATTTTCATTATATATTAACCTACCCTGTTCAAGTTAATTCCAAATTCCAATATCTTCTGAATATTCATGGACAGATTAGTTATAACGCAATATGGAAAAATGGACACTGTATCCATTTTAGAAGGTAACGTAACATATATGTCAAATCCATTAGACGAACCCAGACCCAGATGACAGACTCATATCGGATCTACTCTGTTTCCAAATACGTGACACAACACTTATATATGAGGAAAGGGTTAATGAGACATATAGTCTTCACAAAAGTGTGATGACATTCATACATTAGACAGGTGAGCATTCCTGTAGGTCATGATCATGTAAACAATTCGTACATACATGTATATAAATACGTATTTTGCTGTTTGTATGTTTATTATGTCTCCGCCCTTTAGAGGAGGGAGACATATTGATGTTGTGCTTTCTGTCTGTCCGTCCGTCCGTCCCCCCGTCCGTCTGTCTGTCTGTCTGTTAAAATTATTGTGCAGCTAACTCCTCCTTCACTATTAGAGGGATTTCCTTCAAACTTTTACATATGAACCAGCTATATGTGAGGATGGTCATCTGGTTTGGAATTTTGGCTGCAACAATTTTGACAGAGGTTATTGCCCTTTGTAGTTTTTCCTTATAGCGAAAAATTCTTGTGCAGCTAACTCCTCCAACACTATTTGCCTTATATAGAATATATAGCGAAAAATCTTGTGCTTCAACACGATTTTCCTCATATAGAATATATAGCGAAAAAGTCTTGTGCAGCTAACTCCTCCTACACTATTTGAGGGATTTACTTCAACTTTAACATATGAACCAGCTAAATATGGTAAGGTGGTTTGGAATTTTGACTGCAACAATTTTGACAGAAGTTATGACCCTTTGGAGTTTTTCCTTATATAGAGTAATAGCGAAAAAGTCTTGTGCAGCTAACTCCTCCTATACTATTTTGACATATGAATTTATTCCTCTTATGGGTGCCAGGGTAGAGGGTGCCAGAGGGTGAATTCATTCCTCTTATGGGTGCAGGGGCGGGGTACCGGAGGGGACATGTGTTTTTCTCAAAAACAAACTCTAGTTTGTTGTTGTTTTTGTTTGGTTTTATATTGTGGCCTAAGAACACGGGCATGTTTTACCATGGTAAAGATTGTACAATGAGAACCATTTTGTTTCGTAAACTTGATCAAATGGCTCCTAATAGGAAATATTTGAGTATTAACACGATTGAAAATATGTTTTTATCATGACTGAGACTGTAAATTCCGGTATACATTATTTCATAAATAAACACAGCATATTATGTACAGCAGCTCTTTCATCTGGATCCACTCTGTTTCCAAATGCATCAAGAGGCATTTATATCGGTAACGGTTAACTTTTCCTCTAATGGGGAATTTGATTAGCAAGTCGAAGGTAATCCTGCCCAATTGTTGTCATTATTTCTTTTAACTGTGACAATGAGGTAACGATGTGTTATTACGTGTAATATCGTCTGGGTACAATTATGTAAAAATAGATGGTCCCTGGCAGCTCATCCGCTATGTAATTGAAAATCAAACTTAAGTATCTTCATTTGATTTCCACATTTTTTCGTCTTTTAGAATTTCAATAAAAAGGTCATCAAGTCTCCCACTTTGATTGCAACAAAAGTTTCATTTACAATGCACCCCTCTATTGCGACCACTTTATAAGTAGGTGGTTGCTTCATGCAGGACAAAAGTAATGCAGAAAGCTATTTGTATTATTTTTGTCCTACATTAAGCTACCACCTGCATCTAGCACCCAGAATTATATTTCTCGCTTCTCAGCCGTGCTAGATAAGCTGATTTACTAAAAATAGCCGTACTAGAAATCCTTATCTGGAACACCCGTGACTAGTGTATTCATACGCGCGATTGGGTAAAATCAATACATTACAAGGGAAGGAACTCTTACAGAATTATATCAACATTTCTATAGGCAACAACCTTATGATTTGAAATTAATATAAGTAATTATCACGAATATGAAATTCTATTTATCATATAAACACTTTAAAAGCCTATTTAATTAACCGAAGACGTTGTTTTGTAGTCACTCAGTCATTTATATTTTACGCCAAAACGTAACGTTTGTGGTTGTCATAACAAATGACGTCATTTTGGTGTCACGCCTAAAGTTATGCTGCAGTTTGTTGCTATTAGATATGGAAAAGTAGTAAAGTCAAGCAGGCAAAGCCACATGCAAGACGCAACCACCACCAAAACACCGATAATGTAGAGCAATTCCTGCAAGAGGAAGAAAACATATGGAAGTCGTATTACGCAATGTAAAGTAGTACTTCACAAAATTCATTAATTTACTTAGTTTTAGGGCGTATTTCAGCGAGAAAAATAATCAAGCATGGGTTTTGTTAAAGCCGTGGGGTTCTATACCCTCGCTAAAGCTCGTTTCCGACTGGAACAGACCAACCTCGGGTATAGAAACCCCCGTCTTTTAGAATGCTTGATTCTATTACTCTTGTAGGTGGTAGTACTAGCGGGGTTTTACTGTAGTTACATTCTGATGAGAAGCCCTAATGGTAGGTGTTTTCTTCGTTAACAGCAGAGGTCAAGATAAGACTAACGCAGTCTAACGCGTTGTCAAGAGTAACTCCTGTATTTCTTCACCGAACTCTATACTGTGTATTGAAGAGACGATTCCGAGTTTAAACAGTGGTCACAGTATAGAGTTTGGTGTTTAGTATTGGGGCTTGCATCTTTATCTGTAGCTCTGATATTGTAAATGCTATCCTGCTTGTCGCAACAGAGCTAATATGTTCAAGCAGATTGTACCAATATTAGATGTCGAGTAACTCGGCATCACCCTAGGATCCAAGCTGTTTGACACACGGTCAATATTCTATCATGTACTCTCATGAAAGATGTCAAAATTAACGAGGAATATACCACAGTATAACCCTTTCAATCCAGAATTTTCAGACTGGAATATCCTATTAGAGGTTAACTTTAAAGTCCACTCGGTATGAATAACGGAAGGAGAACGTCGGATATTTGTGTCGTACCATTTATTACTTTTCCATAGTAACTCGGAGAGGGGGTGCGTTTATTTACACTGTTTTTCGTTTGGGTGGGGATGGAATAAGGGTGAGGTTGGACGCCTCATAACCGGTTTACCCCCCCCCCCCAGTGACATTTGTCACTGACCGTTCCAAGGCGGTACTACCATATTCCATATTGTTTGTTTGTCGTTTGTTGTCGTGGTGCTGTTTGGGCGTTTTGTATGCTGTGTTTCCTGCATGACTTATACATGTACTTTTACTAGATTAGTTTGAATGACAAACATTATAGAACCTGATAAGAGGGTTCCCGTGGGGGCCGTCTGATCTGGGTAAGCACTGTTTACAAATTGCAAAGCATGTTGAATCTTGTGTTCTCGACAATAATTCTCAGAGTGACAAATAGTACAGATATTGCAGTTAACAATTACCCATTAGCAAGATAAATTGATTATGTATAAGTGAATATAGAAACACATTTCACATTGTTTCCATTTTTCCCAACATTTCTAAATGTATATAACGTAGCTGGGTAAACGCATGCAATTACACAAACTTAAAGCTACACAACACGCACATGTATTGCAACTTTCCCAATATACGATATTGAATAACGCATTTGCCAATACAGGACTAAAATGCATTCTACAGCCAAATATGTAGATCATTGTATCCGGAACTTTACATGCATATGTACAGTATATATGCCAAACCAACACTGCGGATATTATGGCTTCCTTTATAGATTTGAATCTTTCCATCACAAATGGTAAAGTTTCGTCCAAAATATACGATAAAAGGGAAGGGTTTAATTTCAAATTTGTGCATTATCCTTTTCTAGATGGAGATATGTCCCGTTCTACATCCTATGAAGTTTATATTGAAAACTTATTCGGTTTGCCCGAGCCTGTTATTTGCTAGAAGAAGATTTTAACAGTCTTTATATTGATAAGCTGCTTAAGCAAGGTTACAGATATCACAAACTTTGGAAAACTTTTTTCTAAATTTTATTATCGAAATTTACCTCTCATTAGTAAATGTAATTGCAATCTACGGACGTAACTGCAACAAGATATTTCTCACCCAGAATTTTATGGTGATTTTATCTACGAACTAAGGAAAATTTGGGGTCATATCTATTTTCATTATTTGTTTATGAAATGCATCAAAACCTTTAGGAAGAAAGGATATGGCCCAACTATATTGCAACGCACGGCATGTTTGGTTATTGTTCCCTTAACAGTCGGTAGATACACTTCCCTCTTTGCTTGCGCGATGACAGGCCGAGGGTAGAACTCTATGATAGTATACTCTTGAACCCAGAAACGGGATGAGCTTACCAGACTCATGTATTACTTTTTCCCTGTCTTGCCCTTAACGACTTCCATGCAGTTGCTCTGACATTAGCAAAGTTATTTTTCATATTGTGTGTCTGTGTGCTTGCATGTGTATGTGTGGTTGTGTATGTGTGTTACTTGTTTTCTATCGGTGTTTTGATGGTAGTTGCGTTTTGTGTGTGTGCCTTTTCCTGCTTGACTTTACTAGGTTTTCATTTATCTGTACGTGCTGTACCTGTATACCGTATACACGGGTGCCGTTTGTATTTCATCTGTTGTTTTTTTCTTGCAAAATATGCACTTTCAAAATCTGATCTGATTGTATCATCCAACTCGTACAAAGGTTTGAGACACTTCTGATTGAGTGTTATGATAAAGACAATACTGTCAGATGGAAACGACACATACATATGTACATAGTACACAATGTAATAAGGATGTAGGTAATCAACCTGCTATATTGAAACATCTTGACGTACATACGGTGTAAAGAATAAACCTAATAGTAAATCAGAAACAAAATTAATTAGTAAAAAAACAGCAACATGTAAACTTAAGCAACAGAAATACATTATAATTTTTAAGGATAGGCGGAAATATACCATACTCTGAATGCTGTGTAGCAATCAGTAAAAGTGGTTAGGAAATGCCTCTCGACAATTTACACGTACAATTTAGATTGGACATGATGTGTGTTAAAGTACTTGATTCCATACATTAAAAGCAAAGAGACAACACGTTCATGTGATGTCTTATTTACACTGAAACTGCACTTACATGTCCAGTCATGTAGACATTGGCTTCTGTTTGGAAAATCCAAACACCTCGTTGAACTTTAGATACGCATTCCGAATACGGTGAGAGAAGTTTCATGAATGCAGCTCCAAAACTCTGGAATGCTCTGCCATCAGGCATTAGAGATGAAAGCTCACTGGCATGTTTCAAAAGATCTCTGAAAACACATTTCTTCAACATATACTACTAGGACAGTTTAGGAAAAGTAGCTTATAATCATCAATTCTCATACCTTACGATTCCTCTGCCATTGCAGCCCTTGGGATATGCTGTAGGAATCAATCTCTCATTGACCGAATAGATAATCATGTGGTTCCTACCGGTTAGTGATTTCATATTTATTATATATCATATTTATTGTATATATATTGCTTATAATTCACCGACTTGGTATAAATAATCACGTGGTTCCTACCAGTTGGTGATTTTATACTTATTGTATATTTATTGCATATCTTTCATTGACTGGGTGGATAATCATGTGGTTCCTACCGGTTAGTGGTTATACATTTATTGTATATCTATTCCATATCTTTCATTGACCGGGTGGATAACCATGTGGTTCCTACCGGTTAGTGATTTTATATTTATTGTATATATATTGCATACATTTCATTGACTGGATGGACGATCATGCCGTTCCTTCCGGTTTATGATTTCATATCTATTGTATATCTTTTGTATATCCTTCACTAACCCTCCGGCTAGTGACTTTATATAGCTGATAGATAGGCATTATATACCTGATATGTTTTATGTCTCATTTTTGTCAGTTATCCAGCCGGTCGGTTTATATAGCTGATAAGAAATGTCCATATGTTCTATGTTTAATGTTCTTTCTTTATCATCTATCCAGCCGGTCGGTTTCAAGTAGTTGATGGAAAGATGTAATGTCTTCTGTTCCATGTTTCTTTCTTATCATCCATCCAGCCGGTCGGTTCATGTGGCTGATAGAAATGCATAATGTTTTGGGTTTTTTTAACATTGTTTCATGTTTCATTTTTGTCGGTTAACCAGCCGGTCGGTTTATTTAGCCGATAGATATGGATTGTAATAATCACTGACTTTATATTTATTGCATATCTATTGTAAATCTTTCATTGTCTGGATAGATAATCATGCGGTTCGTTCCGATTATTGATTTCATCCATGTACAGCGCTTTTGAACGCACATATCCCGTGTGAAAAGAGCGCTATATAAATGTGGTATAATAATAATAATAATAATAATAATTCCACGAGCAACACCGACAGACAGTCACTAGCGCTTCTCAGAAATTCGTTCGCGAACATATGACCAAGAGTCGGATATGTGTGGTGAAGACATTTATACTTTGGCCCCGGAAACAGATATAGCATGAATGGAAATGAAGACTGGTAATATCTAAATATCCAAATCCCATAAAATCCAAATATATATTCATTTTTTTATTGAACTAACTATGAATTGCAAATCAGGTTTTGTCACGTACAATTTGGAGAATGGTGTTTTCTAAATATCCTTCGCATTTTCTTCGTTTGATTTATTATTGTATTCAACAGTTATCCAAATGGTTTATACCACATGCTCCATTGATTTTGCATTACTTAAACAACCGAGTATACATAACAAAACCGCGATATGAGTACCCTTCACACTCAATGCAAGCGACACTGTAAGAGTACATAACTAGGTTATTTGACACTGTCTGTAACAGCGAGTTTAAATACTCCATTATGTTGTTGGGACATCTCACGCAAACCTTAACAAAATGCTCAGTGAATACCTTGCATTACGAACATTTAGGTTATATATTTACAACTTTTAAAGCATATTATTTACACCATTGTTGTTAAATTTAATTCCAATTACGGAGAATACGAGTAAAGACGTAAATGGTGGCGATATGAAGTACGTAAAGGCGTTATTGCGTGCGCAATATTGATATGTAATTATAGCATATAGCAAGCGTATACTGCAATAGTTGTCATAACTGCGTGTGTTGTATAAAATTGCTAAGGTGCTATGCACAATGCCCTTCATAACAAAATTTACATATGCTGGACACTTATAGTATTATGGATGTTGTATCCTACACTGAAAATGTAAGCGGCATATACAACACTCAGTTAAACCATATGGGACTGCCTTTCCAGCTAAAGTGAGACATTGCGGTTTGTGTCACTGTGCGGTAGATTAAGATGGGTGGGTGGGTTTTATGGTGGTATCTTTCATTAGAGTGTACATGTGGAACAAGATTATGACATTAGGGTGAATATGTGGAACAACCAGATCATGACTCTCCTGACCCACCAAAACACATAAACAATACTTTTGAAAAACTTGTAATAACTATATATTGTTGTGTTATTAACTTGTCAAAATTCAAATAATTATATGCTGGTTGAACACGCCATATATAGTTTCGGTTGATATCGATTGTTTCCGCTAATAAAAACTTTCCTACTTGGCTTATTCTAATACATGTATATTTATTGTGAATCTCGCGGAAAACGTTTGAAACACAAGTTTACCAAAGCCAATTATATCCTTTCAATGCCGTGAAATGTTCAAATTGTGACAGGTCAAAAACAAACAAACAATAGATTAGAATCAGTTTTATTCGACCAACTAGTGTGTACAAAACACAAAGCATCCTCCATGGCAGTTATATCACGTGACCAAACTACTGGTCAGAACATTAAATATATATTTTAAACGGCACCACACTATATAATGTGCAACACGTAAAAAACTGATAAGACAATATCTTTTAAACATATTAACCATAGCCCGGTGGCATTTTCATTGCCAAATTGGTTCAGCGTGCTTTTAAAGGAATATATGTCGTAAAATATACGTGTAGTATCATGTTTTAGTCATTGGTTCTGAACACAAAAGTATATACGCATTCAATTTGCCATCGGGGTTTAAGCGTCCCAGATTCTATAGGATGGTTAATCCCTATTTAGTCCGCTCATATTTCACTGCAAACCGCATTCATGGGATGTGAATGTCGTTCATAGCTGTGTATCCCTTCTTTCAACTCACTTTTCAGCAAATACTCTTAAAGGGTGGTTTTAAACACGGTAAGCATTTATTGGAGACAGACACTTATTTTATAATGACGGATTTTCATTTCGGAAGAGGATGTGACTGTCGAATTCGGTTAGGACCCTAAACGCATATAAATACAGAATCAGTAACACGTCAAGTTACGTATTTGCGACCGTATGACACGTTGGTACTGAAGTAAAAGTACATGTACGAATCAAGCTGGAATAATCACGTACGAAACACACAGTCGCCCGAACATCACCATGATAGAACAGCACATATACATGATTATCAGTAGAAAAAATGAGACCTACAAAAACGTAACAAACAACCAATAAGGGGAAGATTGAAGTACCGCCTTGGAATGGTCAAGTGACACCGGGGCTTTAAATCGGATACCCCGCACATAAAATGTTTTTTTAACCCTCTACTCCATAAACATACATTCCTATGCCGTTGCAAACAGAATAGAATCAGATCAGATATCTCCTAAAGTAACCGTCTGATCAGGGTCTACTCTGTTTGCTCATGGAATAATATGGATATGAGCCTACAGAGTTTATTTAAGTAACAGGGTCATGTTATATGCCTGTTTTTTTAAAAATATAATCAACATTCATGATGACTTTTTCATAAATAATCATGATGTAAAGTGATAAGTCAGCTAGGAAGTAGCTTAAAATGCCGAACAATATTTCTGCTTAAGTTTAGCTCTTCATGAAGCAATGATGACCTTTAACGAAATCATGCTTATCTAATAACTCTTCGCGTTTACAGCGACAGGTATCCAAAAGGACCTGGTAGTTATACAACTTCCGACGACTTCCATATTGGAATGTAAAGTCCGACGTACATGTTGCAAATGCCGATAAAAGCCAAAACAATATGTTTACTAGTCAAATAATACTCGCAGTAATGTAGATATAATATTTGAAACTGTCAATTTGATGTAGTATTAATGTACAGTGTACATGTCAAAAACATTCCGTGGCCTTGCCTGCACAACGGTCCGTAATGTGATACCACACTAATAGTTGACGATCAAGATTATTTATATCATTTAAAGTTGAACAAACAGTCCTAGTCCTACAGGGAGCGCCAGAAACAAAAGGGCACCGTACCAAAACACAATCAAACATGAAATAATTTTAAGAAAATGATTGCATAAATCAATGCATGTGTCTCTTTACTGGCAATGTTAATGGAGCAGATGCCCTACAGATTAGCAAATACCATACAGTAAAACCTCTCTATAACGGCCACTAAATTGTGCTACAACATTCCCTCTCTCAAGCAACATATATCGTCCACACAGAAAGTGTTTGTTGTAGAGAGGGAGTTGTTGCAGAGAGGGAAATTGGATCCATGAAAATAACTGTGTTATAAGTTTTACCCTAAATGCATCATCATTATCAACATTATAATAATTAAAATCAGTTTCTTTTATAAGAAATAATAGGATGACAACCGTATAAAGAACAATGCATTTTTAAAACCTTTATTTTATAGTAAAACAAGAAAGACACAAACAGCAAATCTAAAATTTATAAATTAATAAGTCAGCAAAGGAAACAACATTTTGGCCTGAAGCATCCATATGGCAAATAGTCTAGTTCCAATGTAATAAATTACAATTTGAGTACTAAAGTAATATGACACGAGCGTTAGCGAGTGTCATATTCATTATAGTAAACGAGGCACTCCCACAAAGCAGTTTATGTGATCAATTTGTGTTATGAAAAGTCAGACCGTTGCAGACTGTGATCTGTTTTTGTCGCACATCGCGATATTTTAATAGTCCGTCACTTGTAACCAATGCTGTAACAAATTATATTTGCTTACTCTGCAGTTTACGTACGACACTCTTAGATCGCTGCGGTGCTCGAACGGCCGCCGTAATGCGTATCCATATTTTTCAAAGGCCGTAGACTCGCCGTTGAATTTGTAGCGAGGAGTTTCTACGGCAGTCGTAGCGTTTTACAAAACGTAATTAGACCGTAGAACGGTTCCACGGACGTGTGGGCGCCGTGCATTCATTGTGTGGCATCATTGCGGTTGTCATGGAAGTGTAAAAACATACGACGACCGCAAGGGCGTCAAACGGACGCGTTATAACGCAGTTAGAATAAGGTAGGTTAACCCTCATCCGGAACTCTTGGGTCCAAACATAAGCCAAGTCCCTATATATCTTAACATAGCAGCAGTGAGTGTGTCATTTTTAGATCTCCGGGAAGAAGTGTTCACTATATTTCCGACTACAACTTAGATTCATTGCAAGGCTAGCGTACGTTCATCGACGGTTCCCGCTCTAAACACCCTAAATCCTAATTAGATACTGAGGGATCCGACATTTCATTTGGATACAAGTGTTCAAAAATTAAATCAGGTTACACTTAAAAGCATATGTTTAAATCTTTGAATGCCAAGTAATTTTTGGTCTGCAACAATTGTCGTCTGCTTCAATTCTTAAAATAAAATTTCATTTTTTTTGCAAAAATACGGTCAAGATGACAAACAGTTTGGATCCTGATGAGACGCTGCACGCATACTGCGGCGTCTCATCTGGATCCAAACTGATTGCATAGGTAATCACAGTTTCGCCGCTAGCGTGCAAATAGTTAAGAAATGAAATAGTTGTGATAAATAAAACGAAAGTCAGTATGACATAAAGGAAGAACGTTACCATGGCCTTACAGAAGGCAGACCGAGGTCGGGAAGTACGACATGTAAATGTGATGTACAGAAACCACATTGTATGCATTTCACGCTTTCTATGACAGTACTGTTTATGTCTACAGTGATGTCACGGCATTCAGACATAACTAAAGTATCTAGAACAATAAATCCAGGAACAGCAACGGAACAGAATATATTCCTTGATAACTTACAACGATTTCACCACAGCCTAGTATATCATGGGTATGGGTTTGGCGCAACGTAAAGTGAATCCTCAAATTGATTTCTCTTTATTTATAACTTCATTGATTGTATTACCAAATGATTTAAAAGCCCCTAGTTGAAACGCTACTTTCTTTGGACTGGGCTTTTGCTTCAGTCATATTACGTAACTCATTTATGTGTAATGTACCTAACGAGAGACATAGACAAATATTGTATACCGATATCAGATTATTCATATAGACATGATCTGATCAGGGTCTACTTTGTTTCCTTGCAGAAATTGACAATTCAAATATTATATCGGCAAAAGTCGTATGGCATATTGCCCCTTGAACTGACTACAGTATTGCCTTATACTATACTCGTTTAAGAATCCGGGGTTTTGGAGGGTTTAGCTACATTATATACACGTCCGAGCCTAGGCTAGCTTTTAATGCGTAGTCACATTTGAAAAAAATGTAATAAATGTAAGAAAACACATCTGCTCAGTAAATCTAAATTATGTTTACTATAGAATAATTGTTACCATTTTATGCCGGTGACTGCTTAACCCTTTACCTGATAGAAGCGGCTTTTAGCGTGTTTGATTTATTCCTCCGCTGAAGAAAATAGTTCAAATTCATACAGTCATGAACATATTGCATAATAAATATTTTCTATATCC
This sequence comes from Azorinus chamasolen, assembly GCA_963576725.1. NCBI lineage: Eukaryota > Metazoa > Mollusca > Bivalvia > Cardiida > Solecurtidae > Azorinus > Azorinus chamasolen. The sequence continues at coordinate 37,683,927 of OY755247.1, forward strand.
TAGTAGGTGGTAGCTTAAAGCAGGCTGAAAGTAAAGCAGAATGCGCCTTAAGGCGCATTCTGCTTTACTTTCAACCTGCTTTAAGTGGTCATATGTCTTCAAAACTAGAAACAGGCTATTGGGTAAAGGGTTAATGCAGGAACAATGACAAGCAGATATCTCCTATAGGAACATTCTGCATTACTTTTACCCAGTCGTTTCACCTTGCATTAAACTGCAAAAAGGCTTACAAATCGACAATGATATGTATCCAAGTGTTTGGATATTTGAGGTTTTACTGTTTTGCATATTGCTTCCTGATTTACGTGTCTGGATTGTAGCATAGGCTCACCTTATTTGTCACAAGTGCATGCAACTATTTTCAAATTGATTCTTATTTATGTGTCTGGAATTTAGCATTTTAAAATATTTCCAATACAAAATGGAAGTGAACCTCATTAGAATTTCCGGTTGACTTCCTTTAAAGCACCCTCGTGTTTCTCACTAATAAAATGTTCGATCAGCAGGCCAGTCATTGTTTATTTTTCTTGATTAGAGACAATTTGTCAACGAATTACACGCAGTTTATTTTTAAAAAATAAAAATACCCAAAACAAATCATAACCGGCCGCCCGTTCTTTTCATAACCCCGGAATAATATTTCTCCAAACGTAGCATAACAAGCAAATTATATTGCCCAGTGTACAGATCAAAAACGGCATAAATAATGTGATAACGTAATCATTTTGAATTCGATATTTTTTGTACTAGTGCAAATGCCTGTCTGCTGAATTTGTAAATTATAGGAGCCGTCTGGTCAGGGTATGCTCTGTTTGCTAACAAAATTCGATAGGTATGTTTCTTTATCTTCAAAAATGGCTATAGTGTTGCACCTGCCATATGTCTCCACATCAATTATGCCAATGAGAATTCAGTAGGTATTGACAGTAAAAAACACAGAACATGGAATTAATTAATCAAGTGGAAAACAGCTAACACCTTGAAGGTACACCGAGAAACTCGGCGTCTCACTTGTATTCAAGCTGATTGTAAATGCAATCCATGTTGTGGTTAGAAGACTAATGGTTAATAAAATCTGAATAAAATGTAGTGTATGCACCGATTTCTACAATTCCAATATGTATTTGCCTGTTACTCTCTGTGTTTAACTGGTAAGTATGGTTTTTTTGTATAACCAATGATATTATATTATATGAAGATAGTAATCCGTATCAGTCTTTAAATATTAGTCGTATAATAGCCCTTATTCGGCTGTGTAACAATAATGTCTTCTCTAATTGGAATCCGATGCAATGTGCAATTGGATTATTATTGTAAGATACTATTGTTTCATACAACTTGGATACTGGTGAGACACCGAGTTACTGGCCCCTCGTCTGGTACCATGCTGTTTGCAAATACGATTCAGGTGGCGAAAACCTGGATAAGAGAGAAGAGTTAGGGGTATGAGCTGTAACCATGTAAATGCCTGGAACACATGCATAATAAATGATTGTATCTGTTTGCCATTATTTCGTTTCAGAACTACAGTAGAACCTGATCTAAGCGGCAATTCATTATTGAACATAGTAGTCTCAATAGGCAGGTGATTACTTAATGCATGGCGAAAGTAATGCAAAAGTTTCTATAGAAGCTTTCGGCATCTTTTTCGCCATTAGGGACCTGAACCTAAAACTAACCGCCTTGGAAACCTATACTTAGATCTCTTTTAATGGCCGATTAAGACTGTTTCTAAGGTATAAAAAGAAGGAACGGTAAACAAGAGATAAACAAATCAATATATACCGTTTTCTGGTTAGAATATTATTCTTTTGCAGGCATATACATGTATGTCTTGCAATAATATATGTATTAACATTTTAATCTGCTGAACAAGATCTTGGTTTTGTTTGCAAGCGGCTTGATGGTATACCAGCAGCATGACGTGCCAACAATAATACAACAAACGAGTGTTAGGACTTCATTGGTAAACCAGCAGCATGACGTGTCAACATAATCAAAATAGACCGTGTGTTATGACTCCATTTCCTTTGTATTAAAATACAAATCAAAGACGTTTTTGACATTTTGTATTTGTTTTCAAATAAGATCAAAACTACCGAAATATTTCCAGTGTCAAATTTTATCACATATATTATTTAATTAAATTTAAGATACTGTTTATTGGCTTTTATTAAGAAAAGCAATATTTGTCCGTAGCAAAATATTAAATTGCCGTTTTCGAAAAAACATAATCAGAGTGTAAACTGTTTGTATCCTTACGATACGCACAACTAAAGTTGAACATATCCTAAGTGGGCATTCATTGATTGGATATAGGGGTCTTAAAAGCAGTTCTGCTGCAATCATGAATTTTACTACTAGCATGTGAATGATAAGGTAGGTATTGTGTGAGTCAGAGCTGAAATTAATTCAACACTTTGGCATTATTCTACCCCTTTACAGCGTATTTAAGTGCATGCGATTTGAAAGATGAATGTTCAGTAATATTTAACAGCACAATAACTAGGTAAATGCGCGCAAATGCGAAAAACGAATAAAAAAATAAACAAATGTCGATTTCCCCTATATTAGTAACTGTAAAGAAAATTGAATAATTTGCCTTTTATGGCATTGTTTTAGGAACAGAGATAGCAAGTGCGCCTACAAACACGTTATTTTGTATAATGTGGATGATCGTGTGAGGAAAACCAAGTAAATTGCTATTTTATGACTGTGAATAACGCATTTTCCTGACTAAAAAGCTAGGCCTGACATTCCGCTTTAAAACGTCCGATAAATGTTTTGTTGACATTTTTGTGCGTACATTCATAATATAGTATGCTGTCACTACAAAAACTTTATTATTGGTTTGTACATATGATTGGTTAATTGCTGCAAACGACATCCCAGTCAGTATTACGTGTCAGTATCTATAACATGTTTAAATATGTCAATCGACAATATAGTTACGTGAATAAATATTTAATCCAGATTTTATATTTCCAAGCAAACTTAATATGGCGACTGTTTGTATTTTTGAAATTCCCGCTGCCAATCACATGATGTCCGGTTAGTAGAAAATGTTAGTTTGAGTTGCCTCAAGAAAATTATCACAGAATGTGGCAGAAATTACTGACACATGTGAAAAAATTCATCAATCAAATAAACAGACAAACGAACAAACACGTGTCATTACAAAGACGAACACCAGACATGTTACTGACGTAGACAATACTAAGACGATGTAAGCAGTCATGTAACTCCCACATGTTACGAAATATTTTGTAAGAGGTATATAATTATAAACGATATTATCGAAGGAATAACATAAATAATGGAGCAGTGTGTCATTACGACACGATCATGTATTAAGAGATGAAATGATAATATTCAAGATGTCTCCTACTTTCAGAATGTATCTAGGAACCAAAAGTTTCCTTAAATATGACGATTTAATATTTTACAAATACTGAGTCAAAATACAAAACTGACAATATCAATTTTGCAATAATTACACCTAACGAATGCATGTAGTGTTTGAACAAAAACAATCACAGTTAAATTCAAATATATAGAAACACATATTTCGCCACATTAGTGGTAAAAGGTCGTATTTTTTCAGAAAATGACTTTTTTTCATTTTTCAAATCTAATTTATCTGTAGCAACTTCTGTTAAAATATCTAACTTATATTCAAAATACTTTTTGAGATATTGATAAAAAATCAAAGGTCGTATCTGCAAATATGAAAAAAACTTCGTGGTAAAAAGTCGTATTTGATGTAAAGTTTGTGGTAAAAGGTCACATCTGCCAAATACGACCTTTTTCTTCTAATGAATTTATTAAAAATCCTTACAGTTTAGAACAAAGAGGTCATATATGACAGATAAGACCTTATACCTCTAAATGGTTTTGAATAAGGTAATATACAGCAACCTTGTCATCAATCTTGTAATTAGAGAACTGTGTGTGTATTGGTGCCTGTTTTTGTTGGATTATCGCTGAAGTAATTATTTATGAAGGCTCTGTTTTGATAACGCTAGATTGGTGTTCCAACAATGCTTTTATCGGTCATTTAGCAAAACAGAGTGGTTCATAACTGGTCATAAATAAAAGTATTAACCCTTTCCCTGTTCTATGTTTATTTCATTTTTCCGTACTCACTGCATATTCATGGCCAAAATAGTTATAATGAAATATGGAAGGTGGAACATTGTAGGCATTTTAGAATGTAAAGGCACCGAATTTTCAGATTATATTAGCAAACAGAGTAGACCCTGATCAGATGGCTCCTCTAGGAGCCGTCTGATCTGGGCCTACTCTGTTTGCAAATGCGTGAAAACACGTTTATATGAGGGAAAGGGTTAAGAACTCGAAATTGCCATTTATTTCGTTTCAAATTTAAGAAAGAGGAGCTAAGAAAGTAAATTGGTGACTATTATGACCACTATACTTGCCCTTTGTGACACTTAGAAGTTGAAACACGAGAACGAATAAAAGTTTTTTTTAAAAAGTGACCAAATTGTGACAAAGTGGACACTGGAAGGCAAATATTGCTGATGCTTAAACTGTCTGGTTGGGAAGAGGGCAGTTCCTATGAATTTGTTGAGCGGGTATACATTGCAATTCGACAGGGTGAGCATTATGATGCAGATACACCTGTGACAATGTGTCCTTACAAATTGATACCTCAAATCTGCAGACGACAAATGCATCATGCTCCGACTTTAACCAAGTAACGCCTCATAAACGACCCAATCAGGAAAGCTCAAAAAAGAAACTCTCATGCCGAAGTTAGTGAGTCAAACAGGCAGAATATATTTTACATGTACTATGCACTTCCAACCTATGAACGGCAACGATGTTTTATCTGTAACTTCGAAACAAAACCTAGCAAGTAGAAAGGGAAAAGAAAACTGGATAGACACGCTGGACACGTTGGATAGAAAACACCAAGGTGTATTTCAAGGTAGAGGATGAGCGGTCCCGTCGACAAAAATAAGCAGTGACAGTCTGACAGAGTAGACCTAGTATGCGAGCATGTCAACAGAATGGACTCGCATTACACGAGGAAAGAGACAGAAAAACAATACCTGTATCACGACTTCAATATTAAAAAAGATATACACCCGATATACAGACTGGTGTAAATCAAAAGGCCATACACCAGTAAAGCAAACGATGTACAGACAAATATTCTGCGAGAAATTCAGCTTTTCTTTTTTCAAGCCTCAAACGACCAATGTTCCTTGTGTGCCAAGTATGAGAGGCATAGGCAAGCCAGGACTGTCACAGATACGATAAAGTTGACACATTACAGAAAGTGTCAACACGCAACCAAGGTCATCCATAGGTTTGACCCACTAAAGACTCGGACATAGACATGTATTACCTATCTCGCCTTCCAATATCGAACCAAAAGAAGGCAGGTTTGGTACACATTTGTCACAAGGAAATCATACCGCATTGTTTTTAGCGTGTACTTCACAAATTTGTCACCTGACAAAAAATATGCAGAATACCAGAACATTCAGTTTGAAGACATTGACAGTAATTCACGCACATTAGTTGACTCACAAAGTCTGCTTACGATCTAGTTTAACCCTTTCCCTATTATATGTTTATTCCAATTTTCAGTACCTACTGAATATTCAGGGGAAAATGGTTATAATGCAATATGGAAGGTAGAACATTGCAATCGTTTTAGAAAGTAAAGAAACAGATATTTTCAAATTCCATTAACAAACAGAATAGACCCTGATCAGACGGCTCCTGTAGGAGCGGTCTGACCTAGGTCTACTCTGTTTGCAAACGCGTGAAAACACATTTATATGAGGGAAAGGGTTAAGCAAAAACTAGTGATAGTTGTTGTTTTCAAATCATGTTTCGAGTTACATGTACATGTATTAAGGCACATGTTGGCTGGCATAGCTGATAGTTCAAAACGTTCATCTTCCTGAAAGCATCCCTCATTATCATGTCATCTCATCATTCTTGGCGCTATATGACCTATTCAGTGTCCCAGTGCCGTAAAACCAAACTCACATACCCCAAATCGGCTAAAATTCACAATAATGTATTTACATTTGTATAACAAATGCATATTCCGTTTTGAATACAGCATTTATTTTGAATTTAGACTATATTATGTATTGTTTGGCTGTGTGAATGGGCATAATTGTTTTCTTTTAAAACAATTTGGTGGTCACTTTATATAAATGTATTAGGCTAAAAGTAAATTTCAAGATCCGTTGTACATCTGAATCCATTATTTAAATACAAATGCCACACCGAAATTTAGAATAACACAGGAACAGGAACATAATTCAATATTTTTCATAAGTTTTGTTTATTTCTAACATATCAGTGAAAACTTAAAAGTATCCGGTTCAGTTTTGCTTAGAAAAGACTTTTATATGCTATTTATTTACATTCATTTGACATTAAATTGTAATGGAAAAAGGTCGTATTTGCCAAATACGTCCTTTTACAACCTACAAATCGATGAAATCGTTGAAATGTGTTTGTGGTAAAAGGCCGTATTTGACAGATAAGACCTTTTCATTTTTTAATATCATGAAAAGATGTATGTGGTAAAAGGTCGTATCTGCAAATTTAATTATAATTAATGACGTAGTCAATTTTTGGTGTTGAAAGTATTATCAATATCGAGTTTTCAACATTACACACTAATATTTAAAATGTCATTTGTGTGACTTTCATCCCTGATTTTTCATAGGCAACCAAACCTTTAAACTCAATTTTCTCGAAAGTTTGAAAACTGCACATACGACCTTTTACCACTAACGTGGCGATTTGTCATTTGTTATTTATTTTCCATATGAATTCATATACAATGTACCTGATATGCTTCATATACACGAACAGCTTTGTATATCATGGGTGTATGGGTTCAGCGCAACGTAAAGTAATTGCGTAGTATGTATGATAAAGTTGCTTATCTTACATCCTACTAAATTCTAGTCATTCCATTGGTCAATTGTGGTCACGAGAAAACCCTATAGATTTCATCTGAGGTTACTAAAATCCTTATCATGGCTTTACAAGAGTTACTTCCCTTACTTGACAGCCATATGCTTTTCTCATAATTATAATAACCATTTATGTTTATCTGTACAGTTTTAAAAATGCATACATAAAAGGTATGCTTTAATTGGGAGTTGAAATATAAACATTAATTAGTTTTACAATGATAAAAAAGAAAAAAAAAATGTATTAACCGATTTGGCAACCGATAACGCCAACCTAGTTAACGAGATTTGAGGTAAATAAAAAATATTTTCTTTAATTCTATTTAAGGGAGGTAATTTATTCTGCTCTTATTGTAATATCACGTTTGCAAGAGTTAATTCCCTTGTTTCCCCACCGAAAGCCATACATGTAGGCCTTTGATGCAAACATGCGTGTAAATACTTGAAATTAAAGGTAGTCGGTAAGATAAATTCGTCATGCGGTGCTTAGTGTCCCTAATATGGACTATACACTGCCAGCAACTATTCATATGGGACTCGGCTTTGCATCGTCCCATATGAATACTTTCTGGAAGTGAATAATCCATATTAGGGACACTAAGCACTGCATAACTAATAATATGAGTTATAACTGTTACATACGCCCATTATGTAACCCTCTCAAGACAAACACTATGCGACCCACCGTGGCAACGAGTCTGTACACAAAGGATTACCACTTTTTGCTACATTTCTCCAGAATTATTTTTACGGAGTTGTAATAGGGTATATCGTACACAAATGATAACCCTTTTTCTTTTAGTTACATTCCTCCCTATTTTTAACGGAGTTGTAATAGGGTATATCCAAAGATTATTCAGGGGGTTAAAAGCCTTTTTATGGAAACCCTAAACGCTTAGCTAACATAGAGCTAAGAAGGGTATCCCGTATACCGTTCCTACAACATATAAGCATATAAGCAAACTGGCAAAGGAATAATACCAGACAAATTGACATTGTTTTGCAGCAGTTATCACAATTGATAATTATTTGCTAATGGAAAAGTAGTAAAGTCAAGCAGGTAAAGCCACATACAAGACACAACCACCACCAAAACACCGATATATAGCATAACACACACACACACACAACCACACACCCAAACGCACACTCACACACGAGATGAACACAGAAAACACCAACAGACACACGCGAACTTGAGACAAACACTCCACACATGAACAAAATCACAAGCATAAATATGTAAGGCAAACAAAAGGAAGGGTGACAAAGAGAGTACCGCCTTGGCACGGTCAGTAGCAAAAACACCAGGGAGTTTAAACCGGTTTACGGACGTCCTAACCTCACACTTCTCTCAAGTCACCCTAGCTTTACAAATAGTGTAAATAAAGGTGTTTCCTAAACAGTTCTAGTAATAAATGCTAAGGAAATGCGTTTTCAGACATCTGTTAATTGAATAAGTAGTAAAGTCAAGCAGGATAAGCCACACACAAAACGCCACCATCAAGCTTATGAGCGTGCGTCTCTATTGCCTGAAGGTAGAACATTCCAAAGTGTTGGTGCTGCATTCATGAAACTTCACTTACCGTATTTTACCATATGACTTCTTGGTACAACCAACGACAAGGAACCATTTGCTGACCTTAACTCTATGCGGGGCCTGTGAACGTCAAGTATATCGACAATGTACTTGGGGAATTCTTTGCGCATGGCTTTATATGTAAATGTTATAATTTTGAATTCAATTCAATGTTGGACCGTTAGCCAATGAAGTTCTTTCAACACTGGTGTGATATGTTTCGCACCCTTTGAAGTTTCCGCAGTGGGGTTGTTGAAATTCCATACAGTAATGAGTTGCAATAGTCTATTTTTGATGTAAGCAGAGAGTTCACCAAAGTTAGAGGTTTTGGATTATATGGCCCATTTGTCAGAGTTATGCATTACTTGTCCTACACATGGAAGTGGCGTGCAATGTCATATCCATTTGTGAATCGAACCATGCACCAATATTCTTTACACACAGCCAATGTTTGATTTTAGAGGGTCCTGCTTGCACATAAATATATTCAGGTACTTTTGTGTGTTTTTGTGTGTGAAACATGATCACCTCATATTTGTCATTATTGAGCTTCGGCATGTTGTGGTGAATCAAAGAGACATTTAAACCGTCCTGAACTTGCGATAAATTTTCCTGTTAACAGGAAATGTTCTTGGGCTTAAAGGACAATTGTAACTGTGAGTCATCGGCATACAAATGTGGTCCAGTCCGTTATATCTGCAGATTGAGCAGACATGTTTTGTGCACATTATGTAGTGTTTATGTCCTAGAACTGGGGTGGACAATTCTCCATATACTGAGATATTTGATAGCGGTCATTAAGATAGGAGGTCATCCGCTCAAGAGGGTTTCCAATAATTTTGAAAAATAATTTCCAGGCGTTTTAGCAATGTTTTATGATCGATACTATCAAATGCAGTTGATAAGTCAAACATCACCAGAACGGTACTTTCGTTTTTATCCCGGGATTGAAGGATGTCATTTTGAGCTTTCAGAAGAGCAGTCTCTGTTGAATGATGCTTTCGGTACGTCGACTGATGATGCTCATGTAGATTGTTCGAGGTGACGTAGACTTTAATGATCGGTGCTACTTCTTCTACTGTAGCTGGGGCAAAATTATTTATAGAGTTCTTTGAATGCTGCAAATCAGTGGTAACTGATTTACTGGACACAATGTCTGAGACAATGTCTACCCGTATACTGTCTACTTTGTCAATGAAAAAGTCACTGAAGTCTTGTGCGAGTTGTTTTGAGGACAAATATTTAGGCAATGTGATGTCACTAATTGAACCCAGCAGGTGCTTAGTGTTAGCATTTTGTTCACTTTGACACACTGTTCTCTGTATAGCTAATGGTCTATCGTGAGTCTAGACATTTTCCATTTTGTTCCAACTTGCGCCGTACATGTTTATCATCGTGCAGTCCCTGTGTATACAAAAATAATACACGCCACAGAACTATAGTGTACAGTGTAGTCAGTACTTAAAGTCACCTGTTCGATGCTTATAGATATGTGTCCTCAATTTCCATATTGACGCCATGTTCAGGGTTTAATTGTAATTTCATGGAATTCGGAGTTTATTGAGGAGTTACGTAATGTTCTTGTCTCATATATGTGGAGTTATTCCACGACGATTTCAATAATCATCATGAGAAATGTAATCTGAAGTAACAAAAACGAATAAAAAGAATACACACAAATTTATACACACATACAATGATAAACATATAACTTGTAAAATATTTATTAAAGTACGGGTTTCACATAGCGATAAACATTCGACTAAGTACAAATTACAAACAAAACGACTAGAAGTTACATTTACTATAATGTATCAAACCTCAAACGTGTCATCATCTATAAAAAGTTTAATTATGTCAATTAATATATATGTAATATATTTAATTTATCCAGGGTTTATATTTCAAAGCAAACTACATATGGCAACTGTTTGTAATTTCAAACCTTCCGCTGCCAATCACGTGGTGTTCGGTTAGTAGAAAATGGCAGTTTGAATAAAGTCCCTTCAAGTGTATTAAACATGTAGATAAATTCACCTATAAATTGGTAATGAAAAGAAAATTAGCTGCTAGATAATTTATTCATTTCAATAGCCTTGTAGTTTTCAACATATGACATTACTCAAATTGTTTCCCCTTAGTGAGTGCGTGAGTTGGGTATTACTGCACTGCAAAACTGAATAGGTCATAATTATAGCGCCGATGAATGATGAGATGACATGGTGATGAGGGATGATATCAGGAAGATGATTTCGGCTAATCTCAAAGCAGCGCATGGGATCAAAACCACCGACCTGGCTTCCTTTTAGTTCTTGGCAGAGGGGATAATCTCCGTCAAATAAACAAAAGCATCCCCTGTGACAATTAAGCCCCAATACCACGGCAAGGTAGGAAGGTCTCTGGGGCCCTTTGTATCATAGTACTCAGTTACATAGCCCATATACACACTAGCCTGCAAATGATTATACAACTTTGTATAACACAGTAAAACATTTTCAATAACACCAACAGATAAAAGTAATTAATAGAAATGCTAACAGTCGAACTCGGCTTAAGCGACCATCAAAGAGGGGTCTAATTATGGGTCTTTAAGCCAGATGGTGGCTTAATGGATCACCATTGTCATGCATTAAGCGATGTCCTGCTCTTAGCACTCCTATTTTCAATAAATGAATGACCGCTCAGAACGAGTTCTACTATGTATGCTTTGTTTTCGTTATTTCACTTTATCGATAAATGTCAGACTTGCGAATAATAGCTTGATACAGGCTCAGATGTGCATTCAGATCCTACTGTTAATGAAAATATCCAAAATATACTGTGATGAAGTTATGAAATGTATTTGTTGTAACAATACCTGACTGGTAAATTACCCATGCAAATGCAACGTTGTTTATTGTGGTAATATCTGTGTACCGTTAGGAGATTAAAAAAATGAAGGATAACTGCCTCAGACAGTCACTGTGTTAGGTAACAAAAGTCGCGACAAGTATGTTTGTTCTATGTGTGTTTACTACTTACATGCTGTTATCACAATAAGACCAATGTTAAATTTATTATGTTTTGTGCGAAACTAAATGACAGTAAAGTAAAGTACCTAGTTATAGTCTACTTTCAGTCAGAAAGACCGCCCAGTCGACTGTACATTTACTCCCCTGGTCACTCAGCTCTGCTAACATATGGCGCAACCATGCAGCCGCAGTACCGGCTAGTGACCCTCACATGTACCCATCTTAATGGAAAAGTAGTAAAGTCAAGCAGGCAAAGCCACATACAAGACGCAACCACCACCAAAACACCGATAGACAGCATGACACATACACACACACACACACAACATCACACCCAAACGCACACTCACACACGAAATGAACACAGAAAACACCATAAGACACACAAGAACCAGAGACAAACGTTCCACACATGAACAAAATCACAAGCACAAAGACGCAAGGCAAACAAAAGGAAGGGTGACAAAGAGAATACCGCCTTGGCACGGTCAGTAGCAAAAACACCACTGGGGGTTTAAACCGGTTTACGGACGTCCTAACCTCACACTTCTCTCAAAGTCACCCTAGCTTTACAAATAGTGTAAATAAAGGTATCCCCGCTGGACTTACCCACAACATAGACGACGGTGAACACAGGACAACATGTAAAACATAGCATAATAACTGTGACAATCCGTCAAATATGTACTCAATGACTTTGCTGAAGTCAGAGCACCTGCAGGTAAGCCGTTAAGGGCACGACAGGGAAAAAGTAATACATGAGTCTGGTAAGCTCATCCTGTATCCAAGTTTAAGAGTATACCATCATAGAGTACTACCCTCGGCCTGTCATCGCGCAAGCAAAGAGGGAAGCGTAGCTACCGACTGTAAAAGGGTCGATAACCAAACATGCAGTGCGTTGCAATATAATAGGATCATAACCTTTCTTTTTAAATGTTTTAATGCGTTTTATAAACAAATCATGAAAATGGATATGACCCCGAATTTTCCTAAGTTTGTAGATAACATCCCCATAAAATTCTGGTTGAGAAATGCCTTGTCGCAGTAACGTTCGTAGATTGCAATTATATTTACTAATGAGAGGTAAATTTCGATAATAAAATTTAGAAAAAGTTTTCCGAAGTTTGTGATATCTGTAACCTTGCTTAAGAAGTTTATCAGTTATAACTAAATTACGTCTGTTAAAATCCTCAAGCAAAGAACAAGCTCAGGCAAACCTAATAAGTTGAGAAATATAAACCCCATAAGATGTAGAACGTGGCACATCTCCATCTAGAAAAGGATAATTAACAATTTGAAAATTAAAATCTTCTCTTTTATCGTATATTTTGGACGAAACTTTATCATTTGTAATTGAAAGATTCAAATCTAAAAATGAAGCTTTAATGTCAGATTGATTAGCTTTGTTTAAAGACAGTTATTTTGGGTAAATTGAAGAACCCTTGGTTGGAGAGGTGGCAACCTTTGCGGGTGGGTGACACTGAAAAGCGTCTCTGAAATGTCCGGGAGGGACCGGGATTTAAACTCCGGATCTTCGGATTGGTAGTCGAGCGTGTTACCACTAGACCACCGCACCACCACCCATTGTCACGCCCATTGACATAAACTGAATAGAATCAATTTTTTAGCTATTGGCAATTTGACACTTTGAATCGAATTACGGTTCAATGGTCGGTATGCTTTTCTTAAGTTAATCGTACCGACGAACGACATCGAATGTATAACTTAACAAACGTACATGTATGAGTCAAGCAAGAAACACAACACAACACACCAAACATACAGTCGCCCGAACATCACCATGAGAAGAAAGCTGCATACACTGTTTCGTAAAACAGCTAATGCAAATTATGCAAGTCAGAATTACTTAATATACATAAGCTGCCGTTTTACACATTTGTAAAAGTCGTCCAATATCAGTCAGTCCCTGTACATGTACGTTCTGTTGTTCCGTCTAATACAAATAAGATGTTGATTTTGCCATGCCATTATTTGTTTCATATTTTGATAAACATTATTAATAATCGGTGCCTGGTATTTTATAATAAAATAATTAACACGCTTATTCTCAGAAAATTACTGACATAACTTACTTTGTAGTATGTGCACATGCTTTAACCCATTCCCTCATATTGACGCCTTTTGAAGCTTCTGTAAAAGTCACTTTAAGAAACCATTGTGATAAATAGAGCATTTGCTCCACACGAGCAAATGCTCTATTTATCACAATGGTTTCAAAACTACACAATTCTGAAAATTTCCTTTTCCTTAGTTAATGCTCCTTTTTGGTAGATTTAATCAAAGAGGTTAGGTCTAAAAATAGTTTAAGTGGGAATGGGTTTACAGTAAGTACGTATTGTCTCATTCAATGAGCCCTGACGTTGCCTCGATATTACGACAATATTCATTCAAATAGCCATTGTGTCGATAGTTGTAACTTGCTTGTCAGATAGATATATTTTCCAGAAAATATAAACATGATGAAATCGAAACCCAAGGTACATGTGCATGTAAAAAAGTAAACATTTATAATGTATACAGTAACATATTACTAAACCGGCCTTCAATATATGTCGATGATTGGGCATGGGTAGTTAATAGCAAGATAGAGGTAATGCGGAAACCTCTTATAGAAGCATTTTAATACATTTACATTGCGTGGGGCAACAAGCACTTGCTTTAAAGGACAATGTTTATTTAAATGGTTAATAAGTGGTATTTAAATACAGATTTAACCATGTGTAATGATATAGATCAATATAACATTTAACTTGTTTACCCTCAATAATGACCTAACACAATAATAAAATAATTTGACACAATACCAGTAAAATACAATTAAACACACATATAAACTTTCGTTAAAGGGTGTTAGATAAGCTGAAAACTGTCAAATTACTGAGTAATGTCAAACTACTGCTGGATATAGCATAATAATGTGCATGGTACGCCATGCCTCTTGTACTATGTTAATGTAAATGGTTTGATCTGTTATCCATCTCTAAGACGATCCTAAAGAGTGGTAACAACATATAGGGTGTTGTGGAGAAATGACGATCTTAGAAATGGAGTACACACCTTAGCGTTATCTTCAGCTCTGTTGATCCAAATTGTTTGCAAAGCTTATCACACACTTGCAAGAAAGGTGGTGACGTTTAACGTGGCATTATCTATAGTGGTAATGATTCTGAGACAAATCAGATTAACCCTTTCCCTGTTGCATATTCATTTTAGAAATAACGACGGCATGGAAATTAATTAGATTATTTTTATAATGGCATATGAACACATGCCCTGATCAGATTGTTCCTATATGAGCCGTCTGATCTGGGTCTACTCTGTTTGCAGATGCGTAAAATTGCGCTTACATAATGGAACTCGTTAATTACAGGTACAGTCATGAGAATATTTCATTTCTGATACAGTCAATAAACCCTCTTATTATGTATGCGTGTATTTTATTCATTTACGTGCAAAATTCCACAACTCATACAGGTCAAGCTTATGGTGGATATTTAAGGGGGTTTCTAAAGAAAGGTGAAGGAACCCTTTCATCTGGGTCTACACTGTTTGCAAAGAAAATAAGTGACTCATACCCCGCACACACTATAAGGGTTAATTAGATATTTGACGTGTTTGCAATAACTTGCATTATATAATTCAATTAGTTTTACCAGAGGTGTTTGAAAGTATATCTGAAGGGATCACATTCTAGCCTTAACTACCATTAACTAGCTATGTATATTCCTCTAGGAGGCCTCTCATCTGGGTCTGCACTGTTTGCAAAATATATTAGTGATTCGTGCACCGCACTGTGAATGTTAATATAAGATGCTTTTTCGATGCCTCTCCTTGAGTGGAGGCTCAAAGCAAACGACTCCTGTAAGAGATGTCTGATATAAGTGTGTCCTGTTGGCTGTGTAATTATAATAGACCTCATTCTACGATGTCTAACAATACAGAATTGTCCTCTGTATATATTATATCATTATAAACCTGCAGCTAATACATATATATTGTATCATTATTTCTTACATGAATATTCAGCAAGGAAAGGGTTAATTATAACATAACGATTGCAAATCGATAAGATATAGAGCTTTACAGAGTATTTGTCTCCTCCAACAAAACCATTTAATAACATCTTATAAGATAAAGACTATTGAAGGGCAGTCCGAACTCTGAATGTTTTATCCTATTAACCTTTGCCCCGTTGTTAAAAAGCATGTCGGCTCAACGAATAGTCTGAGTCAATTTGTCCTTACTTCCGTTCGTCCATGCTTTTGAGAAACAACTTACGGAGATTCGAATAGAATACTTGTAAGATCCCGAATTAATCGGTTTTATCTGTATCCAAGTTGATTGTAGATGCAAAAGGCGCTTCGCTTATCATAATAAGGGTTAATGACAGAATGGTGGAACTCACTAGACTGACTGTTCGAGTATAAGCAACAAATGCGCTTAACGTGTCACGCAATGCCGTGACAAATTATATAACGATGGTCGATTTCTCTTTCAATTGAGACAGTGAATAGTCTAGGGGAGCATAAATAGCACCGGTGCGTGGCATTAGCCCTTTAATGTTACGTTTTCAGAGCAGGATAACCCATCAGTGTTTTACTACAGAGTCTTTTCAGTATGATAGTGGCTTGAGAGAGGAGTTTGAATGGCTGCAGACCTGGGTCCATGCTTATAACGCTTTTAGTTGAGTCTGAACCCGTTCTCAAGCTTTTAATTGGTCAGATTTGAGCCAAAGGCTCAAATCTGACCAATCAAAAACTTGAGAACGAACTCAGACTCAACTAAAAAGTTTTATAAGCATGTATACTGATCAGAAGGTTCCTCTAGGATTCGTCTGGGTCCATCTGATCTTTCTCGTCACTGTTTGCAAATTCCGCATTCAACTGTTAAACATTTATAATGGAATGTATGTGCTGCGGAAGCAAGCATAAAACGTTCACTTCAATACATAACGTATGTTAAATGCTTTCAAGGTAATACATTAAACGTTACGTATAGACTATATAATATATGAAACAGACCAACTGAAGATGTATTGACAGTAAAATAGATGTTAACGCTGATACTTATTTATTCCTACATGTGAAGGCCTTTATAAACAGAATAGATCCAGATCAGACAACTGTCCTGATGCAGGAGTTCTCTGATCAGTGTCTAGTCTGTTTGGTTATATGCTATAAATGGTCTATTTTGTACCATGGTAGTGGATGCCTTGTAACTTTGTTATAGTTAGCTTACAATAATAGACATAGTATTGATACATATTAATGACGGTTTGACACCCTCTTCCTAGCAACATGAGCACTCATTATGTGAGCGTTTACAAGACGGTTCATATGCATTAGCCACAATTGGGATCATAGTGACAAATCTGTACTTGCAAAGGTCACGTTAACGTCCAAAATCTAATAAGATTTTATATAAATAAATTATGCCGTCCTACCGAGAAATTCCCCACAGTATTTCAATCTTAATTTGATTTAATCATGTACTGCACAAAACTCCATGTGAGAAAAAATAAATTACGAATATTTATTGGACTATATTTAATAGCACATTGACACAGGGAATTTTGACCATGGCGGAAACTGCAGAATCGTATATATATTATACTATAATCAAATACAGCCTATTCTGAAGAGACAGTTCCTATAAAAGCCGTCTGATTTGGGTCTGGTCTGTTTGCAAAGGCGTAGACAAACGTGTTCCCTATTGTGCAAAGGATTAGGAAATCAAGTAAGGAATTGATGGTAATTACTGATGATGATTATATCAGAAATATAATTCTATTTACACCCATATTCTACACTGATGTCCATTTAGTTCGCACCTGAATATATTTTGTTTTGTTTTAACACTGTACGATTATCTACACATTTGCAAACAGTGTAGACTCAGATCAGACAGCTCCTTATCAAGATCTGCTCTGTTTGCCTGTGAAATAATGTAAAGGGTGTCGCAAAAAAAGGAACACAGGATGATGACCTGCAGGTTATCCCATTTCTGTCAATATTGCTAACTTAAATTACAAGTATATACATGTAGCTTAGTAGAGACAACATTAAAAGTACTTATATGAGTCATGCAAGAAATACCACATACAGAACAAACAGCCGCCCGCACAGCAACACAAGGAAACAGCAAATGTACATAACTAGCAACGACATAAAGGGACGCACAAAGACAAAACAAACAAACAATAGGGGGAAGATGGAAGTACCGCCTTGGACCGGTCAATGACAAAAATCACTGGGGGTTAAACCGGTTTTGAGGCGTTCAATCTCACACTTATTCCACCTCAATTTGAGTTTTTTGGGTAAATTGTAGGAATCAGAGCATCAAAGAAATGGTTATCTAAGTTAAAATATCATCCAAATATCGAGAGTCGTCATTGAGTGCTTTTATAACATCTTCTTGTGACTTGATTTAAACGTAACATGAAATCTCTCTCATAGCAGTACAAAAACATAATTATTATTATTATACCACATTTATACAGCGCTCTTTTCACACAGGATATGTGCGTTCAAAAGCGCTTCACATACATACTTTGCATGTACAAAACTGAGTATATATAATGCTTACAGGATATTTAAAACAAATGATATTTAAGATATATTGGCCATATTAAGCCATATATTGGCTAAAATTTGTCTAAACATATTCATTGGTTTTTAAGATGTCAGCATTTCAATGAAAGCTTCAAATACTCCATTTTAAACATGATATAGACATGGACTATGCAATGTACGATAAACCAATGTATATGTTTAAGAGAAATGTGGCAGACATATGCACAAATGACGTGTCTACAACGGTAAATATTTGTGTTTTAAAGTGTTCGGTTCCATTGGTTTAAATACAAATGCGATCCAAGGTTCCGTTTTTTTGGGAGACCCTGTAGATATTATTCTACAGTTCCAACAACATGTATAGCCAAACATTCCTGTGTCAATGTGTCGTTATCAAAATTAATCCAATTGATATTAATTACGTCGTCATAAATATTCCCGGAGTAAAGCGTTAAGAGTCAAACATGTACAAGCTTTAATTAAAGTGAATTAACGTGAATTGGTCCCTAGTAGACACACACGTTTGTTTCAACATTGATTCAAGACATTGAACCAACGATTGAGTATAATTCCGTACCAACTTAGTAAGAGGCAAGATCTCCACAACAGGCCGAGTACTACTGACGCTACACTATGTACTATTATATGAGCTAGGCCTAATCTCTAAGAAAGCAGATCAGATCACATTGACAAGAACAGATGCAAACGCTTTGTACGGCATGCAAACACTTTGTACGGCATGTGCTTTTTCGTGCTAGGTGGTACTGCATCTTTAAACAAATCATGTCTTATTTGAATGCAATTCTGTCTTAGAGCATTTGTATTATTAACTCTGAAAGAGTAATGTTTTTCCTCATTATCACTATTACAGAGCTAATTGTATTAGTAAACTAAATTATGAGCTACATATTCAGATTGAAACACGGCTTCATTTGCAAATATACACCGTGCTGCATTCTTGACGATATCCATTTACTAAATAAATTAATACATGCTTTACTATTGATGGTAATGTCAATAGCGTCTTTATTAGGCAGACTTAACGCTGCCTTCATTAACAGTATTCAAGTGCACTTGCATTGCTGAAGAGATAACTCAGTGTGTCGTATAAATTGATATCTGTTCTGGCAATTCAAAGTGCAATTTGTGCCTTGCATTTCCTGGTCATTCAAAATAGTTAATAAAGCAATATCACAACACACATTCTCCAAATGATTGTTTAATCTAAAACCTTTTAAAGTAAATGACATATTTCATTATTGTTGAAATGTATGCATTTACTGCACGCATGTCTTCCCTTACTGAAATCTGTTATCGTTGCATTTGTGGCGTAATGTATTTCTTGTTCTCATAATTACAGTCGTACCGTCCATGGCACACTAAAAACTTGAATAAATCATTGCAAAAATTAAATACACTATACAGACGTAACACAACACGACACAAGTTTAGGTATATACACGAATGCCTAAAGGTATATTTTTGAAGGTAGTGTTTAGGTTTAATAATTACCGTATTTCAGTTATATGAAGACGATTTGTCTACAAGGACAGGATACCGTATACACATTGCATGATACCACATCTAGTCACAGTATCAACTGATACACAGTCAACTAGACATACTTCGTAGCATTCATCCAATAGTGTCGTTTGCAATATGCGTTCATACTTCCATTTGCAACAACTTTGGTACTCCCTGGCCGATGATTGGACACGCGATATACCTATCACGGTCCCGAAACCGACGCTCTACCGTCTGAGTTAATATGGCCGATTTAAAACTTACCTGTCTTAACATTTTACTCCATTAAAATTGATGAGTTAAACTCCACACTCTTTACATATTTATTATCTCAAATAGTATTTTGAGATCCGTATATAGTAGCATTTTTTCTCTGAAAGGCAGGAAAAACTCGGACCTCAAAAGGCCTGGTTACAAATAGTGCAGACCCTAATCAGACAACTCCTGTAGGATATATCTGATCTGGGTCTACATGTTTTGCAAAAAGGCGTAGGAAAGCGTATTTATGAAGTACAGGGTTAATCCGTTCTGTGATATTTACGCTTTTTGGCCCCTCTTTATAATTCACTTTTTGGAACCATTGTGATAAATGCAGCATTTGATCCTATTGCCCAGATGTTCTATTTATCACAATAGTATCGAAACTACATAATTTTATTTTATTTATCTTCTTTTTCTGGCAAATAGTCAGTAGATTTATTCAAAGAGGTTGGGTCTAAAACTTTGAGGTAATGGGTTAAGCTATCACAAAGATAAGTTTAACTATTGTGTCTAGTTAGGTGGTAGTTTAATACAGGGGAATAGTATGTCGAAACATTGCACAGGAACATTTGGCGTTATTTTCTGCATGCATGAAGCAACGACCTGCTTTTAAAGACACGTATAATAATTTTAAAACATGATCTCTTAAGACGGACTCCTTGCATGGTATCGTTTGTCGGTTGGGTTTTGACTGTTAAAACCCCTGGTTGCACCTTCTAACGCGAGCGAGAGGTCACCTACGGCAGCCGTCAAATACAACGTACCTAGTTATAGTCTACTTTCAGTCCAAGGCACTGCTAACATATGGCGCAATCATGCCACCACAAAACTGACTAGTGACCCTCGCAGGTACCCATTTTAACCCCTGTGTGGAGAAAAGGCAACATAGTGCGGGTCACTGAAAAGCGCGTCTCTGAAATTTCATGGAGGGGCCGGGCAATTCGAACTCCGAACCTCTGGATTGGTAGTCAATCGCGTCACCACCAGAGCACAGCACGACCGGGTATGTTGTGTTTGTTTACAAAACAAAATAATAAAGGTCTGATTCTGCAGAGGGTGTCATGGCCAAAGCTCCTGTTGTTATATTAAAAGGTTAATTAACATTCATCAATTCATTATTTCGTACATTCACATGTATGCGATAAAAAGGTTTGTCGTGCTTATGGCGGTAGTCTACATTTCCGTTAGTAGTGATTTGTTAAATATTTAGCAATATGGCAGTTAATAATAATCAATTTCGTTAATTATGAATTTTGATACAACTCTTTTTATTCAATATTCAAAACAGGAGGTGCCAATTTTAATTAATCAGCAGATTACACCCCCCCCCTTACTGTCGCTTTTTGATGCCTCTATAGTTCCATAGAAGCATGCTCAAACTATCACATTGGTTTCAAAACTATACCATTCTATAATGTTTGCTCTCTTCTAGCAAATGCTCCTTTTCAGTATAGATATTCAAAGACGCGGGGACAAAAGTAGTCCACGAGGGAACGAGTAAATGGTTAATGAAAGTTTGCAGATTTACAGGAATTTGAAAAAAGCTAACATGATTAGATACACGTTTAAATGTTATTCCTCCTGTAGCAGTGTTTACCTATCACCATGATGCCACCGTTTGTCATAAATATTATTAACAAGGCAGCATGTCTGCAGTTTGATAATATATTCCATTAGTATAGACCTCATGAATATAAACCAATAGCTTTCGAATCACATGACAGTCAATATAAATCTGTACTGTACACCTGAATCAATGTTAGACCAGCCACGATTTTGATATCAGTTCTTGTAAAGTCTAGCTCATAACGAACTAAACAGGTTAAATCCCCCAGCGCACTTCAAGCTATACGTATACAAACTCATACACAGCTACCAAAAGATTCGCATCGTCCATTCTAGGTTTTAACGGCCGTGCACGCATCCAATATATTTCCGTATGTGACTCAACACTGTATAATAACATCTAAATAACAATAGATTAGCCTGGCAATATGAAAACCTGTTAAACTGTTAACCCATTACCTCATAGGCTATTTTTAGATACAACCTCTTTGAATAAATCTACCCAAAAGGAGCGTTAACTAGAGAAAAGGAAAAAAATAGAATTTTGTAGTTTGAAACCATTGTGATAAATTTATCACAAA
The DNA here is from genome assembly GCA_963576725.1 of Azorinus chamasolen. Classification (NCBI taxonomy): domain Eukaryota; kingdom Metazoa; phylum Mollusca; class Bivalvia; order Cardiida; family Solecurtidae; genus Azorinus; species Azorinus chamasolen. The sequence continues at coordinate 37,706,016 of OY755247.1, forward strand.
ATTATTGATTTATCACAATGGTTTCACAAAGTGACTTTTACAGTGTCGTCAAAAGTCGTCAATATGAGGGAATGGGTTAAGGCACAGTGCGCCCTGTACACTCTCATGTAAATACGATATTCAAAATCAAAATATTCACATGCAACCGTGAAAATATTAAGACCAGTTGGTTTAGAATGAACGGTATTATCAGCTAGTTACGCAGAATCGCATACAATGCTTATACTTCAAATTAAGATTTTATTTTAGAATCTGATTTCGACGATTTCAGTAATAATTATCTTTAAACTTTCGATACGATACTGACCTTCAAAACTAGTTGATGCATTGTTTGAACCAATGATGTTTGTAGTAAATCTCAATCAGGGAAATGTCAAGGCATTACTAATTAAACGTGTTTGTGGGAGATGGATTTTTATAATGAAATTAGCTTTCACATTCTATTTATAATGCCAGCCTTATAAATTAATCAAGATTTATAAAGTTTAATCTAACTTAACGTATTACACAGTCAACAGTTTCATTAACATTATCGTATATCAAACGTTCAAATTTACCTTGGATACATAAAATGTAAATACTTTGTCATATGTTGTAGCCTTTGCGTGCCGCGTATTTAGGATACATGATACATAGAACAGTTGTTTATAGAACTGGTTGTTTATATAACTGAATATGCATCTGTTTATTTGATTTAACGCTCAGATTCGGATTATCGAATATGATTAAAATGCTAGTACTATAAATGTAAACCATGTGACCCGATAACAGCTATTATTCAATAACTGGTATATTGATTTTTTCTCAAACTGATCAAACTAGCGTCCGCTAAAAGACTGATATATAATACATTTACTTACACCCTATCCAAGCTATTTGAAATCCTAGCCCAGACGAGATTAGCATGAAAACGGTAAACAGTTTGATTTCTTAAATATGTATGGAAATACATGTATCTAGATTTTGAGAGGTAATATGTAATTATATTGATCATTTCAATGCAAATATCAGTGGTTGATCATCAATTATCCCGCATTACTAGAAACGGCTATTTAAGAGCTTCATAATACTCTCCCTTAGTTTGCACACAACCAGCTATGCAGTAACTACTCCGGTATTGGGTCTTTGGGTATCTCTACCAATGCGTCCGGCTCGTCGTGGGCAATACCACACCTCCCAAAGCGACGTACCCTCTAAGTAAGTACCATATCCTAGGCCGTAGTTATAGATAAATAGAGAATGAACACGATATTGTTTCAGATTGCCTTAAATTGTGGCTGAGTTGGAGACATATGAGTGGTCGACAAAGACATAGCTGTAGTAAACATAGATTAGTGATAATAGAAGAAAAGAGTGATATACATAAGAACAAAAGAGTGGCATATGCATAAGAGCGGTATACATAGACATACAAGTGGTACACATAGTCAGTGGATTGATGTGCAAAGACATTGAACTGGTAGCCATATATAGAAAGTTGTGTGGCAGATATAGTGCTAGATATAGATATAGAAGTGGTAAACATAGACATATTAGTGGTATAAGTAAACAACCAGCAGTGAACCATAAACATCAGCGCACTCCACTTTTTTCTCTTTTTTTTTGGGGGGGGGGGGGGGGGGGTTCAGCATTCTGTCTGTTTTATATATCAAAACCTGCATGAGAAAATCGTGATTTTTCCCCTTAGTAAGATGGACTGCAGCAATGCCGACGCCCCTAAATCATGGAACGTACCACAATGTAAAGTACCTTCACGACTCACTGCTCGTTGTTTACCTATAGACATATAAGTGGTACACATACACATATGAGTGGTAAACATAGATGTGGGAGTGATGTGGTACACAAAGGAGTGGAAGACCGATGAGTGATGTGGTTAATATCGGAGTGGAAGACATTGACATATGACTGGTATACACAGATGAGTGGCGTGATAAATATATTAGAGTGTTTGACATAGACAGGGGAGTAAGGTGATAGATATGGGCGCGGTGGACATATACAGGGGTTGTTGAACATAGACAGATGAGTGATGGCATAGACATAAGAATGGTAAATCAGGTAGAGGTTGGTAGACATGACAGATGAGTATTAGACATGGCCATAGATGTAATGGTGGTAAATACAGGACTGTCAGACAGAGGAGCAATATGGTTAATATCGAAGTGGAAGACATAGACACAGGAATTGTAGACATAAACCTAGTAGTGTTAGACATAAATATAGGCGCGGTAGGCATAGATGTCGGAGTTGTAGAACTAGACAATTGAGAGGTGTATTAGACAAATGAATGGCAGATCAGGTAGATGTGGTATGGTAAATTTATAGAAGTTGTAGGCATATGAATTGGAATTAAAGAGTTGCAGACATGAACAGATCGGTGGTGTGGTAACCATAGGTGCATCATAGAAATTAGAACAGTGGTGTGGATAATATAGCAGAAAGAGGAATGGAAATTATAGACATTAAAGTGGTAGACAAAGATAAAGGAGTAGCATTGTAGACATAAGCATACGAGTGGGAGACATAGACAGAGGAATGCTGTGGTAAATATAGTTTTTAACTATAGACAGACCGGTAGAGTGGTTAACATAGATAGAGGAAGGATGTAGTAAATACAGAAGTTGGATCCCATAAATAAAGGAATTGTGTTGTAAATACAGCAGTGGTAGACAAAGATAAAGGAGTGTTAAACATAGATAACTGAATAGTAGTCATCGATTTGATAGTGGTAAACATTGTATGGCAGGAATATGAGTGGTAGACATATACAATGAAGCGGCGTGGTAAATATAGGAGTGGTGGACTAGACAGATGTGTGGTAGACATAGATAGAAGATTGGTAGACACATAAATAGTGGTAGACATCAGAATGTTAGACGTAGACAGAGTGGTATGGTAGAAATACATGTATGAGTAATAGACATAGGCAGAGGGTGGTGTGGTCGACAAATAAGTGGTTGATATAGATATAGGAGGGGTTGACACAAAAATAGGAGTGGTATGTTATCACAAATTACTTATCACTTACATTGCTAATAAAACAACTTGAATATGTATTATGCGCAGTTTTCGTTTTAATCAATCAACACCAGAAGCTGTACACATATAAATACAATGAAAATAATGCTTACGGCCGATTTTCCGACAGTAAATATTTGTTCAGCTAAATCTTATCGCTATCCGAATACTGCTTAATTATTTAAAAGGAGCCTCTTTTTTAGAAATTGGGATTTTGTGCGGAAATCAGCGTACGTCTTCAGCCAAGTTCTGAATGACTCCGATTCTATTTCGGAACAACGCTTTGAATATTAATTAGGCTGTTATCACATGTACAATGGCTGACACTGGTTTTTGACCTAGATATATTATCGTCGGTATGTAAATTTGAATCTTAGGACAAATTCCGGCCAATGGCGAACGCTGTTCCGTTGGTTTCCGTAGCAATCCATTTTCTTATTTTTTCGACACAAATAACCATTTACTAACCGTGTTGTTTAGTGCTAAATAAGTATTAAGGTACATAAATTTCGATTCTGAAATCCGTTTGAAACTCAAAATGTGCGGAAATTTGCGCAGCATACATCTTTAAATATTGATATAGTAATTATATTATATACCAAATATTTGATAACATAGCAACTGAATGTTTTTACAAGAATACAAATTTGGATAAGTTGCATACATAATAACACACCTTTCAGAGAACCTAGATGGCATATCAGTTATAGAAAATATTTACGTTAGAATTATCACAGAAGTTATAAACGTTGACAAGTTCCGACAGGTACTACAAAGGCTTTAGTCTTTCTTACTTGTAATATGTCAAACAAATACATTCAGAAGCTCCATATGCCTTTACAACCTGTCTTACACAACTCGTTAACAGTAACAATTTATAGATAAACTAGCAGAAAGTAGTACTTGTCAACATAACAAGTGACTTTTAATATAGTTTGTTTTCTAATGAAGTATAGAGGGGTGTTTAATAAATTGTTTGATAGGTTGACAAACAAATTATTTGTAAACGTCTTCATCATAAAACTCTGGATGCTAAATACCTAGATTTAGAAACTTAAGTAAGTTGCAGCTGTATTTGCTGATAGCAGAAAATTACGGTGATACACTTTTGAAGAGATCTTTCGAAGTTTGTCATATCTGTAGCTCTGTCTTAGTTTATAGTTTTCCATTGATAATAAGGTTGTTAACGTTACAATCACCAAGAGACGAACAAGTCCTTGCAAAACGAATAACTGAGAAATATAACCCCATAAGATGTAGCACGGGAAACATCCCCAAATGGGGATAGTTAACTATGTTAAAATCAAAGTCATCTATTTTGTCGTAATTTCCAGAATAAATAATTCCATTGTTTATAGATGAATTGAAATCTAAACAGGCTGCATATATGTCAGAAGTAATTGCGTTTTAACTTGAACTCTATAAGATAGATAGTGGCTATCATAGAATTATTGACAGCAAGGATTACATCTGCCTGTGACTCAAAGCCCGCTCAAAGTAATACAAAAGCAAGTCTGCAATCAAAGGTGCACACAGGGTTCCCAATGGAATACCAATGCCTGGCGATATACCGCATTACCAAAGCGAACTAATATATTGTCTAACAGAAAGGTGATAGCGTAAAAAAGATATGAACAGGTCCACGAGATATACTTATCTGTACCGTCATTGGTAAATAACTCATGTCTAGAATTACAGGCAATAGATGATACATTTTCTCTTGGTGATGACTTTCTTGTTATTTAATTAAAACCTCATTGGAGTTTTTATCGACCAAAACCAGTTAATTCCGGAACTCTGATGAGCTTTGTCACTGTAACGCTTGCCATTTTCCTTTACCGTTATTAGACACTATGCTATTAGTTTAGACAGTGTAGTAGTTGTGCATGAGACTGCGTTTGCTATGAAGTGCGATTAATATGGCGTTTTGTGCAGCAAATTGTTGGAAGTTTATGTGTGATTATCATATCATCATTAAAGTGTTTACATTTATCAACATGTTCAGTTATTATGTCATGTTCAGATGTAGAGACCACAGTGTATAACTTTGTGCTAGTGACTTCTAAAACATCCACATAGCAATGTCCTCAAACGAAGATTATATTGTTTGATGCTTTATCAGCTGGAACAAACACGTATTTAAAGTGAAACTCTTGTATACCTTTGCTAAGATAGCAAACGTATGCCCTAGGTTTACGTGGAAGACGGTCATTGTTAGATTTGTAAATTGCGATACTTATTAATCATATTTGAAATGTGTTTTATGCACTCTGATAGTGCATTGTTTCACAGCATGTTCCCATCGATACCATTTGATACTGAATGCAAAAGTAGTAAAGTCAAGCAGGCAAAGCCACATGCAAGACGCAACCACCACCAAAACACCGATAGACAGCATGACACACACACACACACACAACCACACACCCAAACGCACACACACACACACACGAAATGAACACAGAAAACACCAAAAGACACACAAGAAACAGGGACAAACGTTCCACAACATGAACAAACCACAAGCACAAAGACGCAAGGCAAACAAACGGAAGGGTGACAAAGAGAGTACCGCCTTGGCACGGTCAGCAGCAAAAAACACCACTGGGGGTTTAAACCGGTTTACGGTCGATTCTACGATTTTGCTACGGCAAGTTTCGATATCATTTAAAGAAGATAGTCTGCATTTAGGTCCCTTAGTTAATAAAATATGAATGCGATTGTCTTCAAAAATAATTCGAAAAAATAAGAAAATGGATTGCTACGGAAACCAACGGAACAGCGTTCGCCATTGGCCGGAATATGTCCTAATATTCAAAATTGCATGTAAATAACATGACATGCCTCGGAATAACAGACTGTAGAAGAATTATTCAGCTAACATGAGTATTTGTTGTTCAATATAAAGGTTCGATGCAATTTTATTATAATTACAAATAGTATTCCTAATAGGTTTTAGCATTGACAAACTGTGGTTTCCACGTTTTAGTAGTGGGAAATGTACCCCTGAACATACGCATACTCAATCGCAACTGTAGTTAGTGCATGTCACATGCAATTTTAAGTTGTATGTAAAGTTATGCAAAGACTGGAAAACATAAACAACGACTATTTGATAAGCTATTCATATTGTTCAATGCAGTAGCTCGCAATGATATGGCGCATTCGGACTCATACTTGAGTGATTTAGCGGGATAATATGTGTCGCAAAGCGAATACAACTGTAGAGTGATGTCAAAATAATTATGCAAATGTTCGGATGTAAACAAATGCGCTTAGCATTTGATGTCATGATATCATAGAAAATGTCTTAGCTTTAAAGAAAATAGCAATCAGCAAAAGTAAAACTGATTTGATTTCACAAACATGACAATCAGCAAAGTAAAACCGAGTTGATTTCAAATTACATGATACTTATTCGCGTTTTGCTGGTAGCGAACTGCTTGTTTATGATAACACAGCTTCTTCCGTCTGCTGTATTAATCAGCCAAACTCAAGGAAATACATGCTACCTGCATTGTCAACTGCGATAATCAAAACCCAGACATTCTTAAACACTTATAAATAATAGTAATCAACATGGTGGTCGTATGGCTATCACTCGCACACGTGTGATATATTGATTGTGTTAGCTGAATGAAAAACATATAAGCCAGGCAACGATTGCTAGAAGATTAAGAGACCTGTGGCGCAGCGATAAGCCTAGCTGCCCTCGGTGATTTGCATTCTAGTGATTCGAGTTCGATACTCGGCAGATGTGATTTTTTGTTTTCAATTGTATTTTCCAAAAGTCCGCATGAAGCTAATATAGTTTGTACTAGAAAAGAGCCCGCGGGCAGACTGTTTGGTACATTCTGGTGAATTGCAAAGTACAATCACTACAATGCCTTTCCAATATCTGTATCAATTATAGTGTAACCTTAAGTTTTATGTTAAAAATGTTTGGGTTAGAGGACAACATATCGGCGGAAAGGCATAGTTTATGTAAGGGTAAACACTTTATCGTATAGACTTCTTTACACCATAATAGATTATGTTGTAATAGCACAGAAAAAGACCCGCTCAAGTGCTGCTTATACCAAGATGTACCGGCATTTGAATTTATATAACACAAATATAACATTCAACTCAAAAGGGGCCTCGGTGGTCAAGTAGTTGGAGTCCCTAAATGGCAATTACTTTGCTTCTCATAGCACTGGGTTTGATCCATGTCTTTGTCTGATCTGTCAAGTAAGGAAGTCTTGCAGCTTGTAAGTAAACTGAAATACTACTAACACCATGTAAAACCAAATAAATGTTTACAACAAAATAGAGCACTAATTTAAGTGTCATTTAAGCAACGGTTTATTAATTTAGCTGTTGCGATTTCTCAAAATACTACTTGGTAAAGAGTAACAGCCGATGTGTTTGGTTTGTGATTAAATAAATGATTGTAATCAATACCTAAATAAAAGATTCATTTAAAATCTGGAGCAGGTGGGCCTAACGGTAAAGACAGTAAATATGTTTTTTTAATTTCAGAAAAATGTCCTTACTGGTTTTAAGTTAAAGCTGCACAGAGAACGTCGTCGTTTCAGCTAATTTAGTTCCTTATAAATGTAATTGATATTATGACACTGTGAAAATGAATGAATTTAAAAATAATTTTGTAGGCAAGTAACAATCTTATTTCAGAAAAAAACCTTTAATCACCAAGAATTTCTCTTTCAGAACGGTACACACTTATATCACATTTTCCAGATTATAATAAATGCTTCAAATAGCACTCGCCAGTCATGCACTTTTATCAGTGACTCTGTAAAGTATACAATATGCAAACACGTCGAAGTCCGTCTAAAGAGTAAAATCCGTCTAAATGAAGCAAAGGACAGTATTGTATGCATGTTCAAAAATGGTACTGTGCCAGACTCAGTCTCACTATCTGTGAAACAGACAACATTATGACCAGTTAGGTGCTGGGGATATTTGGCCGAGGGGCGTTTCAGCAAATTCTGCTGTCCGTCTGTCATTCCCGTTAGTGCACTTTTGTTAGGAAAACAATATAATCGATTGCATTAAAAAACAGTTAAAACAATTACGGTAACATATGCATATGGGGTATGCAAACAAATGGTACAATGCCAGTCTGCGAGAACTGCACACGTATTTAGGCCTTGGGCCGATTTGGCCGAGGACACATCAGCTGTTTTGCTCTTCATCTGTCAATTTATTTCCTACTCGTTTGTAAAAACAAATATAACTATAACGCTGATAACAGTTGAAAAAGCAACCTTTTTTGCATTGTATATATTACCTACGTTATTGGTTAATAGTATTTCTGCACAAGCAGCCTGTTTCTCCATATGCTTTCCTATTTTTCTTTTTAATTTGTTTTCTTTTTCAATTATATGTTAATATTTTGTTATTAATTATTTCATGTTATTATTAATATTTATTGTTGTTTTGTACGGACAGTATTTTTATAAACCAAAAAAATGCAGCTTGCTAAGGCTTTTAAAAATAAAGAATCGCTGTTGTCGCTTCGTTTTGGTTACATTAGAGTCGGTCATGTTTAGTTCCAAAATAAGTTGGTCTATCCGTATAAACAGTCACAAACCGTCTAGTGTTTTGTCAACAAATAATAAAGGAGAAACAAAACAAACAAACAATTTTATAATACATGTGTGTCCGTACCGGAATATTCGCCAATCGTCACTCACATTGGAAGGTCCTTTCCCGTCTATATTTGGATGGACTATTTCTGTAGGTAGGGGAATTTCTCTGTCTGTATCCAAACTGCTGATATTAATGCTTTTTCGATGTCAAATAACACAACCTCAATGTGTAATCTACCCGCACATAACATTACCCATTACGTACGTTATGCCGTATTTACGGCAAATCCGACAGAAAATCGAGCTCGTTCTTTTAGTAGTATAGATGTTACAACAAAGTAACTATCCGTGTACGCATATAATATACTTTAATTGTATCGACTTACACAAGCTTTGAGACAAGTAAAGTTGGTGTGGAATTCGACGGAGAACACCATAAATAAACGTTAATGGCCTCAGTATGATCAGGCACTGTCATTAACCAATTTCCACGTGAAGATAGAACTTCTCTACCTCGAATTTTAGCAAAAAGACAGTCGGCGCTAATGAGTACAAAAGTAATTTAGATAGCGTCCAGCATCCGTTCATGACACTATGCGAAATATATGTTATGTAAAGTTGATCATTACAAACTGTCTACCAGTCAAATTCAGAGATACTTTGCTATTGATATTCATGCATGTACATGGAATATGGAATATACAAAAAGCGTTTTATATAATAATATGGTCATACTGTTTGCTTTTTAAATATAACAATTTATACACATAAAATGTTTTAAAGATATCGTCATCAATTCCAGTGACCAGGAAACCTAGGGTCCATGTGACGTGTTGCATATAAAATTTACAATGTCATATAGGTGCCTGGTGGAACATGAGTCGTTGTCACATTGACTGTATTGGAAATTTTATATTCCTTTTTTTATGAAACTACCTGTTAGAGACACATAGGAATCATTGCTTTCCCGATCACTATGGTGCATACCTCAACTCTGTTGCTAAATATCCAGATTATTTGCAATGACTACAGTGGATCGTGCTCGTGTTTCCTTAATGGGACAAGTGACATATTATGACACGTTTGGAAATATCCATGCCATTCTTCCTATGCGTTTCCACGGTTTCCTTATTTCCTTGCTTTGAAGTGTAGAAGATCATTTGAGATTCTAATGTTTTAAAATAGGCTGGTTTGATTTAATTATGATTTAGTCGCGAACTATTTAATGTATATCGATAAGGTCTGCAACTTTGTTAACAAATTGAATTTGCAAAAACAATTACTCTTATGGCCAGACACTGAATGAACGTGTGGCCGAAGAATACGCTGAGTGTAGTTTTGATTGAAAGAAGCTGTGTTATACAAAGGATCGATTCGTAAGATCACTTTGTCTGCTTCTTTGCCAATGTCCCTTATGGGTGGAATACCCAATGACCATAGATGAGAGAGCATAGCATGTTTACCAGATTGTAGACGTATATTGTATAGATCTAAAACAAAACGTCTAATCTGAGATGTACGCTTGTCATTACTTTTCTACGTATACCATATAATCTCGTTTTGCGTTTTCTAATAGAGCAAATGGAAACTATGTTAATGTTTGGGTCTTTAGAAATACTACAAGTTTGATAGATGTCATATGGGCCTAAAGGAATAGGTGTTTGTAAAGTGTGGATCCAGTTTAGTCCATCGTAAATCTAGCTTTAGATTTGAAGCTGTTTGTGAATGCTTTATCATAAACAAAATGTTCGACTGACTGACGCAACCACCACCAAAACACCGATAGATAGCATGACAAACATACACACACACACACACACAACCACACAACCAAACGCACACTCACACACGAGATGAACACAGAAAACACCAAAAGACACACAAGAACCAGAGACAAACGTTCCACACACGCAAGGAGAACGAAAGGAAGGGTGACAAAGAGAGTACCACCTTGGCACGGTCAGTAGCAAAAACACCACTGGGGGTTTAAATTCTAATATCTTTAAATGAAGGTCCCGATTAATGTAAATGTTGGTTTAGAAAATTCTTACATTATTATTACGGGACTGATATGCATGTTCACTAAAACTTGTATTAACTAGCGTCCAGTTTCTGGCGTACTGGATACCACAAAGGGGTGCGCTTCAGGTTAGACCGTAAATCATAAACTTTACTGTCAATATTAGATTAATGTTGGTGCTAAACATTGTCTTATTAATTACATATTGAATGGTACGTAAGTGTACGTATTGTCTGTCATTTGACAAATCTCACGTAAACCTGAACACATCTGTTATCAAACTATGAATTTTTACCACTTATTTGTCCAAATAATGCATTCATCATGTGCATGCAACTGTGTTTAACGGCTATGAGTGTGTCGTTTGTTTCAATTATTATTCCTGAAATACATTCTTAATGTTTCTAAAACACAATCACAGCATCCTAATGAGACACCAATTAGGTACTCATATATTTACCATTGGCAGTGAAAGTTATTATCCTTGTTGAGCATAAAAGAAACGGTTCAAGAAACATACGTATGATATGTTTCTCAGCGCTCTTCTTTTGCTGTTAGTCGGTGCTTGAAGATTTCCTTTATCGCCATCATCCTTTGAGGTTAGGTGACCTTTTTAGTATCGCAATGCCCTATATTCCAACCTATCCAAATAAATGCCACATTATCGTAATAAATCCTCAAATATTTATAAAATAACGTGATATGATTAAGTAAACAAACTTGATTTGAATGATCATTTCAGACAGTGTTCATCTTTTTAGTCGATCGACAGAGCATTGAGTGACAAAGGTCAACACGGTCTGTCAGATATGTTTTAATTGGCATCGAAATTAATTAAGATTTGAGCACTTTGGACAGTTCATATTCATGTTCAAAAATATTATATTTCGCATAGAAAAAATAGTGAAAATACATATACTTCCAATGTACGTCAGCTTTCATACAACACCCGTATGTTTTGTAAAGAAATTGCTCCAAATCAGTCACTGTTTAACCCCACAAAATATTAAATCCTTATCTATGCATATAGTTATACTCTATTTCACCACAGTTCATACGCACGAAGTATTATTTATGCAATTTCCCAGAAAAAAAGCGAACACCAATTAACGAGGACTTAGTTGCAGCTCGTGTAAATGCATCATGATTATTATCATTACAATCACATTGTCCACGGATGGTACATTTGAATATGTGAATATCATTTAGTTGGATGTCAGGAAATTAGACTGGTTGCAAAACTATTTACCTAACCCCAATTCACCACACCGAATTTATACTTGGGTACTGGTCAAATAAACTTCTTAGGCAATTCTGTGACTGCAAGGACGGAGTCGATTTCCATACGTAATTGGTTGTATTTAAATATGGAAAAGTAGTCAATCAGGGAGAGCCACATACGACATGACACCGCATCAAACACCATCAAACACGAAACGGTATAGCCACAAGATCAAACATAACAGGACGCATATCAAGACGAAAAACATTAAACATTAAGCATATTAAACAACAAAGTTGGCCATAGGCTGAAAGCAGGAGTACCGCCTTAGAACGGTCAGTAGCCAAAAACGGCTACTGTGGGGCTTAAACCTGGTTTACGGGTACCCAACCTGGCCCTTATCCCACTTTCACCAAAGTCAAAATGTAAATAAAAGTCCCACTCCAGACAACTTCACAACAAAAACATGCCACACCGCTTGATAGTGACATATAGTGGTCCTTACATTGCACTCATGTGCTCATGATTCCGATCCGGAACTTACTATTACGGTTCTGTGATAATGACAAATGTAGACAAAAGGTCTAGCACAATTTGAAAACAGCTTTGTATTATAAATTATACTTCAAAAGGTTAACAAATAATGTCATCCGTAACAAATTAGTCCCATAATCGGGAGAACAATCATGCACGAGCCGTTTTTGACGTCATTTCGAACATATATATTTAAGTACAGGAAACATATTTTACCCTTATCTTGACTGTCACCATTTGTCATCTGCAAACAGTTTGGATACCTCTGAGATACCGTGTAAATGAAAAAGTAGTGAAGTCAAGCAGAAAAAAGCCAAACAAAACGCCACCATCACAACAAAACGCCAATATAACTCGATTTCTCATTAGGAACCAAACCGTTTGACACACAGTCAATTGTTCTATAAACGTTTGCACGAAACGGTAGTTAATACAGCTTACAGTAGATAAGGGCATTAGAAGACATATTCTCTTTGACATGTTAATGATTATTAAACAATTATTCAGTTATACAATCTACAACACATTCTCAAACGTTTTGACACCACTTCGTGTATTTATACTCGTATATTTACGTGCATGGATTGTATGTTGACGTTATACTGACTATCGAACAGTAACAGTTTAGTTACACATGAAACGCCGAAAATGTCGGCAAATGACCATCTTCCAAATTGTTTGATACGACTGAGACAATAGTTGCACGAACTGTTTAATGAATCGACCGTAAATACACACGTGCAGTATATCTGAGTTATTCGGTATGAAAAGGCTTAAACTGGTGCTCAATTATACACTCTACAACATAGCCACTGTCAACATAATTGATGGTTATTTTCAGCAAACCTGTTCGAATGATGGTTAGACAACTAATAGAAAAACCATATACACCATTAGCACTGGTGCTCAATTATACAATCTACAACACAGCCTTTGTCTTGATAATTGATGGTTATTTTCAGCAATCCTGTTGGAATAATGGTTAGACAACTGATAGAAAAAACATATACACCATTAGTTTGCAAACCAATTATCTCCGCAACACGTATATTTAGACAGTGCATGTATTGGTGACCTATATTTACACACGCTGTGTATCACAATGTGTCTTCTATTTCCCATACGGTTTGCTTACGTTATTACATATTAAGACCATATGACACAGGTGAATCACACATATCAAATTATGAACATTATTAAGTGCTGTTGTTAGACCAACATGACATGTGATAGCATGCCTGGTTAAGGTTTGCTCTGTTTGTCTATGTTGTAATAGAGATATGATTCTGCAGTCTCTGCAATACAATGGCCAAACAGTCATGTGTCCATGCATTATTATAATTAAGCTAATTCATATTCATGGTGGCTTTATGTCTCACATGAACAGTCATGGAGTAAATGGTTAATTCAAAAATAATATATTTTTGTTGTTGTATGCCCTTACTGTAAATATTCAGTTGCTGAACGAAACACCGCTAAAATAAACATTCAAAGTAGCATCAGATGACGGTATTCCAATTGACAGAAACAATATCATTTTGTTCAGTTCTATAGCACGGCGATATATACAAAAAGTACTCAAATGAATCATGCAGGAAACACCACATACAGAACATACAGCTGTCCGAACAGCAACACAAGGAAACAACAAATGTACATAACTATAAAAAACATCAAGAGACGCATAAAGACAAAACAAACATACAATAGGGGGAAGGTGGAAGTATCGCCTTGGAACGGTCAATGACAAAAATCATCGGGGAGTTAAACCGGTTCTTGGGCGCCCAGCTCACACTTATTCCATCCCCACCCTAAAAGACAAATAGTGTAAATAAACGTCTCCGACTAATCTACAACAACCGCGATGGCAAAAACAGTGGTAAAGGGCATGTATAACAAAAACATTTAAGTGAACAAACTGTATCCACCTATCGCTAGTGTACTCAATGATTGAACTGCAAACAGAGAAACTGTAGAAAAGTAATAAAGGGTACGACAAAAACGAACCCTGATCGGATTCCATGCCAACAGACTAGTCTCGAATTCTTTATGGAAAATAATGTCTATCTAAAGTTTACAGTTTATTCATTAATCACTCGCCATATATTTTTATTTATTATAAAACAAACCTGTAAAGTGTTACCCTGGCATTTTCAATCCCAGCAATTTCGTTCAGGAGTGGAATGCGTTGATGCCAAATAGCGTTTTTCTGAACTAGTATTTACGATATGGTTTCAATCATATCAGAAAGAAAGGGTTGTCATCATTGCACATGCCATCTGGTTGTTTCTTAATACACATTTGAAACAGGTAAACTGGATCCCGCTAGCTGTCTATAGCGATTGCATACACGTTTGGTCATTCTTTAACAGACACCAAGGTAACAAATAATTCGGGGCTATTTTTCAAAGAGAAAATGTCTGTATTGTTAGGCATAAATTGCACAGCATGTTAGACTTGGAAAACCAAACTCTTAAAGTAAAATAAATTTATGGGGCATTTGTACCATTCTAGTTTGGAATTTAATTGTAAATAACAGTGCGTTTCGTCCATATGGTCTAGTAAGATGACATTTATTGTTCGTCTTTTATTGACAGAATGTCTCGGGGTTTGAGTCTATTTTATTTCGTAGTACTGTACTTTTATTTTATTATCCCATTTATTGGGTATGAAACAATGTCGAAACATTTAGCAAAGCCTTCATAAAAAAGGAATGATGTGAGATTATTTAAACATATGGATGTTTAGGTTAATTAAAAGAAGCAATTGTTTGTAAACTTTCTTTATTGATTTAACCCACAAAAGCAGTCAAATACCGCAACAACCATTTTATATCATTTAAAATATTTTTTGCTATAACGATGTTATTCTGGATGTATTTAAAATATTTTCACATACATTTGATCTTGATCCATACTTGGCTTGACTACACGCACGATATCATCCCAGCAAAGGTCATGCAATTGTTTCCCTGTCCCCATGCTGAAATATGTTATACACATTAGCCACACATGATGAATAAGTAAACGCGGAGGATTGTCTCCAGTTGTTACTACTGCAATGATGTGTAGTTTCGATGTCGGCTCAGACTTACGTGGCCTATTACTGAGTTCATTACGTTTCCGTAGCTATTTCCTTTTGTTAAAACAGCTCTCATTTAAACAAAATCAATGTCCTTAAATATTGACATATGCTTTCAAATCTCTGTCAATATATGATAAAAGGTTTAAATGGTGCTGAGTTTGTACTCGCTGTCCGCTAAGAATTGAACTGTGACAATATTAAGTTTAGCTGATGTAGATTTATACACCCTGGCTTACGTGATTCATGTCTTGACTGAAAATATTGTATTTGTTTTCATTGTTTGTTTGCCTTGCTGTGCTCCTTTTTCCTTTTAACATGCTCCTCCAAGAATATGGCTGGATCAACTGTCTGGAATAATCTTTCTGCAACTTGGAATCACCATATTCCTCTTCAGAAAATGTTGAAAATATCGCGGCTAAAATCTTAGTATTGACTTCTTCGGTCTCCATCTGTAGCAGACGCCGCTATTGTGGTAGTTGCATTTGTTGTTTAGTTAAGACGTTAAGAGTATTATTTGATATTGATAAGGAAGGCAATGTGATAAGAAAGTATGTACTGTTAAATTCCTGTATACCACAGGAAATAATGTAAAAATGTGTTTTGACACATTGATATGTTATAACTTTTTATAATTACATTAGCTGCCTTAAAACATTTGTGAAACCTCGACGGAGTATCAGACAACTTTGATTCAGATTTGATATGGATCTTGATCCCACCTTTTTTGCAAATGCTAGGCGAACTCTCTTTCGTTAGGAAATAAACAGGTATGTAATTGTTGTACCATATAGCACACAACCAGTACAATATCACAACAGAAACCCCCTTGCTTAGTTAATTTGCGTTCTTCAACTCGTTTTATATAATATTTCCTTTATTTATCCACCAAACCCTATTCGATACACTCAATGTGCTCATTGTAATCGTCTTGAACGAATCACGAACGAGAGATATAAGATGTGGATTGGTAGGAAATTGTACGTGTTGGCATTTGTAATATTCTCCTTATATATGGTGCTGTTGGAAATAAAAATGAATGCCACTATGTTGCACAAATCATTGATACAAGCTGTGACACAATAGTATCCGTTTCGTTCAGTTCCGTAACACTTTGGTATAACTGTTCTTTGTCCAAATCAGTGAAGGTAAGGATAGTGCCTATTTTATATTTCACATGTTTAATGATATAAAAATGGTTAGAATGATTATGATTGTGCAAAATTTGTGTGCGTTTTACACAAACATATATACATTTGTAGTTTAATTGCTTAAATGCGTATGCATTTAGTGATTTAGTAATTGAGAATGTACTTAACTATATGTCCTGTCAGTCAAGCAGTCAGAAACACAATCCGTTTATCTTTCCAGCCATCTATTCACCCATGAACCCAAGAAGCAGCAGCTACACCCTAGCTGTTAAAATATTTTCCGATCAATGAAACCTTGATGAAGTCTTGGGGATCAGACTGTATAAATATCGGTGACGAATGCGCTTATATCACATACTGTTGCGAGATATCAGAAGTGAAAGACGCATCATTCTAGCATACAGCTTATTCAATAAAAGTTATTGGTGAAGTTGTATCGAACAAATGTGTAAAACATTACCTGATAAATAGATGACATTGGGACATTTACATCGGATTATATCTACCCTAAACACCAGTTGTAAGTATGTCCTTACTACACGTATAAACAGTAGGGCATGTCTATAGCGACCATAGCATGAATAAATGTTTGATATTTAACCCTTTCCCTGTTCTATAACTTGTCCAAAGTTTAATACCTTCTGAATATTCATGGCAAAAAGAGTTATAATGAAATATGGAAGGGTGAACTTTGTAGCAATTTTAGAAACAAAATAATCTGATATTTCAATTCAATCAACAAACAGAGCATACCCGTATAAGACGGTTCCTATAGAAGCCGTCTTGATCGGGGCTTTATCTGTTTGCAAATGCGTGAAAACACGTTTATTGGAAGGACAGAGCTAAACGCAGATGGCTATTTAACAAAGGAGGGAAACAACACAGGTAGTTCTAACGGGAGACATTTACAGAACTATGTTTCTGCAGCTCAGTGTGTTAAATACTTATAAATTATTTTGAGTAGTCACTTTAGATGTCTTATTCATAAGTATTTCATATAATATCACTAGTTATGTACTCTCACTGATTTAAAGTGACACACAAGACGATTTATTTTAACGAGATCATTTACGTGTTTTATCCGAAATGATGATATATGCATATTGTATTATACATAAACAACAATCGTATACCAACAAAAGAGAAAGAAGCATACTGTAGAACTTTTTTCTACGCAATGTTTATTCTGTGGTAAGTTTTTATGCTGTCATTTAAATGATTTAAAGGATAAGTGTATATTATTTTCAGGACATCTACAATTACCGGTTTAGTATGCATGCTACATGATGTAAGATAATAACTCATGATAATTAAAGGACATTATTTGCGATGAATATTCCAACACCAGCATACATAAAGTTACATTATTCTATTACAATGCAACAGCTGCGTTTAACGCCATTGTTTACTTCTGGGTTCACATTAAGTAATGATCCGCGCGTATTAAGCAAATATATCCTGTTGCAATGTAAATATATGTTATATATTATTGTATACATTTAGGTTATGATTATATTTCAACACTTATTTTCATCTGTTCAAAGAAATTGCATTTATTGCTGCGTTTAATAGATGAGTGTATTTGATTAGTTTCAACATTGATTATTTGTTTTATCTTATCTACTGTTATAATTAATATCTTCAATTGTTGACGACAGGTATGACGCTAAGATATTAGCAAATTGAATGAATATCCAGTATTGTTAATACTGAATGAGTAGCTATTAGTCTTATTGAAATGTATATATATCAAGTGGCAACTTCACGCAGAGAAATTAGCAAGACATTGGGTCAAATACCAGTGGTCAGGTTATAGGAAATAACAAAGAGTGCCTAAAACTATCCAATCGATGTAGACGTATGAATAAATTGGATTATAAATAAAAGGGTAAACGTATTTATCACGCTTCCTGTAGTAAAGTGAGAGCACTCATTAAAACATTCAGTTTCTAAATGAAAACATCTATACTCGACATACTGATATCACCCGGTCGTAAGAAAAACACTCGGATAATGAGCTTGAACTGAAAAACCGGACTTGAAGTACTAGATATTTTATCCGATTAATGTGTGTGGTTAGACTCGTGAAGCTGAGTGTAGTGATAACTGTCCACAACTGTTCTATATATTATCGTGACAACTAGGAACGTAATTATAATACCTAACCATTGTGCTCTAATGTACCGTAACATTATAGTCCTTTAATGCGTTACCTAATTAATATTCATGTAAGGAATAATGCAATAATGAATACCAACTAGCATATGTTTGGTTTGGTATGGCATGTACGTGCATGATTTTGTCCATGATCTATACAATGCAATAAGCAAACTGGCGAGATCCTTATTAAATGTCCCTTTTAGTAGTGTGTTACAATGCGTTTCGTTTACGAAACTGGTAATGGTTAATATTTATACAATATATATTAATATAAAATATCCGACATTGTCCGAGTGATTCTTTTTAACTTATACATATTTCCGGCCATTTTGAGGTACCCACACTGTAACCTTGCTATTAGTCAGTTGTAATACCCTGATATTCTTCGCCTTCTAAATCAATTGTAGTGCCATTGGTTTATCCCGGACTGACGTCAATAAATACCTTATCATAATAAATATGTGTTAAAACGACGGTAAAATATATAACAGCAATACCTGAATCTAGCACACCCTCAACAAAGTTTATCTTAACATTAAAAATAAAACCACAGCTGGATTAGACTTGATGCTAGAGGGCGTGAGCAGTGTTGCACTTTCAATTACTGCTCATGAACAGACTCAATAAAACCGAGTCTGCAATTTTCTCTTTTTGTGTTGCAAGTTTTGCTTTCGGGGGATCACCACCCTTCAGAATGTATAATCTTCACAACAGCAGGTGTTAAGTGCTTGTGTGGCGGCCGTAAAACGTCGCCCCGTACTTCATTCTCAGTGTTGTTATACCTTCTGATCCTTCGAGATCATGAATTTCAGTACTTCTTGTTCTGAAAATTGAATACCGCATAAGCCGGTGCTAGGGGGCGTGAGCAGTGTTACACTTTCAATTACTGCTCATGAACAGACTCAATAAAACCGAGTCTACAATTTTCTCTTTTTGTGTTGCAATTTTTGCTTTCGGGGATCACCACCCTTCAGAATTTGACTCAATAAAACCGAGTCTGCGATTCTCTTTTTTTGCATTTCTACTTTTGCTTTCGAAGGATCACCCATTTTCAGAATATATGTACTTCACAACAGCGGGTGTTAAGTGCTTGTGTGGCCGCCGTAAAAAGTCTCCCGTACTTCATTCTCAGTGTTGTTATATTTTCTGGTCCTTCGGGATCATTGGTTTTCGTGTTATTAGTTTTAAAAATTGAATACTGCTTAAGCCGGTGCTGGGGGCGTAAGTAGTGTTTCACTTTTAATTACGAACAGACTCAATAAAACAGAGTATGCAATGTTCTCTTTTTGCATTTCTACTTTTGCTTTCGAAGGATCACCCATTTTCAGTAAATATTATACAGCATGTATAAATATACTCCTCTGAATGTTCAAGGTATTGTCCTCAAGTATTCTTATATATCAATACTATGAATGCATTTCATCTTTATTATAGTTATACAATAGAATCCCTCTATTGCGACCACTTCAAGAATAACCATAGCTGCCTTTATAAGCAAATGGTTGCTTAATGCAGACCAGAAGTAATGCAGATAGCTCCTCTGGGAGCTTTCTGTATTATTTTTGTCCTGCATTAAGCTACCACCTGCATCTAGCACCCATAATTATACCTCTTTTAGGTGGTCACATTAGTGGGTTTTTTCTGTATTCTGGTCATATTGCAGAATTTATACAGAATCAAAATCTAAAGGGTTGTTTTGTATTGATATAAATGACAATTCCATTGCTTCAGACACAGGCGGGAAAGTATCCGACAATCACCGAAATATGTCCTGAACTCACGCATGTGCATAGGACGTACTCATTTCGATTTACATAGAGGAAAACTGTTACAGAATATGCGTTCTATGTCGCGTCAATTTTAACTTTCGCTTGGCATGTTTGGCCAGCTTTTGGTATAAATACATACAGTAAAACCCCTCTAATGCGACCGCCTAAATAAGGTATAATTCTGGGTGGTAGATGTAAGTGGTAGCTTAATGCAGGACACAAGTAATACAGAAGGCTTCTAGAGGAGAGCTTTCTGCATTAAGCAACCACCTGCTTATAATAACACCCATGTGTATTCATGAAGCGGTCGCATTAGAGGGGTCCTACTGTAATTATTATTCTAGCCATTGTTCGAAGATCGATTGGAAATCAATCAGAACTTCGCCGAACATGTCCAATAATGTCCAAAGTTTTCCTTCTCGTAAATGATCGGCGCTTTTCTAATGATTTACCAGTATTCAGTTGCTGGTTTTATTTAACTAGGACCATTGGCCGTAAGCATTATGTGCAAAACAGAATGTGCAGAATATAACATTAATTAGATCTCTGTGTCTATATTTTATAGATAAAAATTACATCGCCAACCTGAAGTAGTGTTTAGCTTAAATGTCCGAAACATTAGATAGACCAGTTACGGAAAAAGAGGCTTAGTCAATTTCTAATGAAAACCACTGAAACAATGCACTTAACGAATCACAGTTTCAGTGAAGGTTTAGGGGTGTTAATTTGGATATCTGATTGATTTTATCACATCAAAACAGGCAAGATAGTTCCGTATCCCGCTAACTGTTTTCTAACTCGCACATTTAGAAATAGTGAGGATCAATGCGAGACGCTAGGTTAACCAAAGCTGTTTGGAATGTGATCAACAGCCCTCTTTCTGCTTGGTCGAATTAGAAGTAGTCGAACTTGCACAGGATCTCAATTTTTAATAGCATTTACTTTTAAAGCAGGGTAAGTGCTATGTTAATATATGCGTACGGTGGTATAATGCGGACCAAGCTATGAACATTAAATAGTCGGACAACAGAGTAACTGTAAAAACTGCAGTTTATATCAATGATTAGAAAACTTGTATTAGAACCATTATAATATTATTCAAAGATATTTCAACTAATGTTTGCTGTATGATTTTAATTGCCACCATTAATATATCAAGTTTATATTTAGTATCCACTTGTACGTATTTATATTTTCTTCCGATTTATTTTAAAATATCGGTGTGGAAATGTTTCATTTATGTTCCCCGTACTTTTCAATTATGACGTCATTTAAATGATGACGTCGCTTGTTTACCTTTTCAGTTTATTTTAAAATCATTCAGTCTTGACATCGTTATTTATTTTTGTGTAGTTGTCTGGAATGGGATATTATTTACATTTTGGTTTGGGTGAAGATGGGATAAGTGCGAGTTTGGGTACCCGTTAAGCCCCCAGTATCCATTGTTGGCTACTGACTGTTCCATGGCCATACTCCTGCTTTCACCCTATGGTCAGCTTTGTTTTCTAATATGCTTAATATTTAATGTTATTCGTCTTGATATGCGTCCCGTTGTGCTTTGTCTTGTGGATGTGCCGTTTCTTGTTTGGTGGTGTTTGGTGGTGTTTGGTCTTTTCATATGTGACTCTCCCTGTTTGACTGTTGTTTTGTTTCATATTTATGTCTAATAATATTCCATCCACATGGCTGGAAAACTATGTAAAAGTTGTTAAACACCAGATACGTAACAAACCTTTAGCTATTTTAGTGTATAATATAAGAAACATGTACACATTATCGGTCTATTAGCGTTATTCATTTCTACGCCTTGCAGATTTCTACGTGTGTACCTTAATGGGACTTCTGCCATTTCATATACAATTTATTTGATATTTATTCTATGCGTCAACATTGATCACGTTATATATGATCAACACTTTAATGTTCGTACATTTGTAAATGTTGGTTCGAAATTACCGAAGCCATATAATTACATCGGTCATGTCGTATATATATGTTAACTGAACATCAACTAAACCAGATCCAATATTAGTTAATCACGTTTAATGTCTGTAGTTCTGAACGTTGTCTTAATTTGTTGTGATTTTTCCATTTCCAAATAAAAACGAATGCATTAATACTTACTCTCAAAACTGTACTGTTAAACTACCAAACCCTAGGTGTGACCACACTTTAGAATCGTCTCTTTTAGACTCTAAACAGTGGCTTCAATTTGCGGTTTGGTGGAGAAATAAAGGAGTTATACTTGAACATGTTTTAATTTACTCTTATCTGGACCTCTGTACAATGGTGTTACGCATGTATCCACGACACATGAAATTAACAATCTTATTAGGAACCTTATCCTCAATTACTGTTAGACCAGTAAGGACATTTATCAATGGCAAAATAATTCACACTACCTATCAGAGTCATATAAAACTACTGGTATTACGCAGGCCTAACCAATAACATGTATGCAATATTATACAATCAGTTAAAATCAGATATTATATTATTTCTTTTTTCAGGGAACGAAATTGACATTTCAGTACAACGAGACGACAAATAAATCAACATATTGCCCAATACTCATGACCGACCGATTCTGTTTCTATATAAATCGTGTTAAGAGCAATGTCATTTATTGGCACTGGGCAAACAGTAGATAATCTGTAATGCACCGGCTCATGCTAAACTAACTTGCTGAATAACGAATTCAAGAGGGGTGTAATATTTTTTTGGGCGGCAATTTGACACTATAATATATTTGGAAGTAATACTGACGATGACAACATGTGGCATAGGGTAATACAGACACCGGAATGCCCACTGCAACATATAAACCGAAACCAGTTCTCAACAATACTCAATAGATTTCATCCTTTGTTTTAGGCGACTAGTTATCAAAATTAAGCGCGCAAATATTTGAACTGTAAAATGTAATAACTGCGTTAATAATTCTGTACTTGTATATTCTGTACTTGTATTGCCAATGCAGATGAACCAGTATTGCTGTTTTGCTGAGCTATATCACTGACAGTCGTATTAAGTGTCTGTACACATTTGGCCAGAAAAACACCATCGTGAAGCACATAAAGAATTGCTGTCGTTCGGGTTCAGTATAATTCCGAGTAGTTAATAAGACATACGCATTTTTGTAAGCAGGTTTTATTGCAAAGGCGACAAACCAAATACAGTAAAACCTCTCTATAACGACCACCAAATCGTGTTAATTAGTTGGTGTTTCAGGCAGGTGGTTGCTTAAAGCAAGGTGAAAGTAAAACAGAACGCTCCTATAGGAGCGTTCTGTTTCACTTTCACCTTGCTCTAAGCATCCACCTGCTTTTAACACAAAATACTTGTAATTTAGTGGTCGTTATAAAGAGGTTTTACTGTACCTTCAATCTAAATTAACTCATTAGGAATATGACCATATAAACATCAATAACGAAACTATCGTTAGACTACCGCACTTTCAGATGTTAACAAGTGTAAGTTATATACCCGTTCGATGTTCTAAATAAAAGCAGATGCATTATAACTTATTTTGTGTTGTACCTTTTATTTGAACTTTATATATTACCCGAACGAGACGCATATTGTCAAGCCCTTACAATGAAATAGATCCATATCAGAGGGGATTTTGTAGGACATAATGCAGTGATCCCTCCTTACAACGGCCCTCTCAATAACGATTCCCTCCTTACAACAACGCATGTCACAGTTTCCGAAACAAAAAGGCTCCAGAAACAACTTTTTTCCATCGTATTTTATTTGTGCCTCCATCAAACCCTATGTTGTGACCACTCTTTAGAATCGTCACTTTGTGACGATTCTAAAGAGTGGTCACAAGATAGGGTTTGATTGAGGCATAACGGTTTTACTTCTCGAAATACACATTATCTGGGGGTCTGCAAACAAGCTAATTATGTTTGATTTTCCCTCCCCATAACAACTCCCTCTGAACAACACATACAATCTTCGTATCCCAAAGGGTGTCATTGTAGAGCGGGAGCACTGTATGTGTAATATTCAGTTTCTGCCATGACAAACTATCCTGTGATCATTGTAAACCGTTCAGGTAATGTTCAATATAAATGTATTATGAATATCATGAATATATATCACAAACTAAGAAAACAATCTCTCATTTTTACCATCGAAACCTCTCACCCATTATCAAGTACAAGTGTAATCTTAAGACGCTCCTGCGACACGTTATTTCACTTCATGAATTGTATGGTGAAGTGATTTACAAACTTAATAAAGTTATTTGACATACCAATTTTGTTCATCAAATATGTTAAACAATTCATTAAAAATGATATGATCATAAAGTACTACAACATACTGCATGTCTGGTTGTCAACCCTGTTACAGTTAGCAATCACGCTGTCCTCTGTTCATGTACGCCGACAGGAAAGGCTTAGTACTCTATGAAGAATACCTCTTAAATCCGGAAACGGATAATAATAACAATAATAATCCAGTTTTAATCACTTAAATGTGTTTTCGTTTAACATTCAATTTACCACTGTATTTGTTATCGCGGTTGTTGTAGATTAGTCGGAGAGGGGATGCGTTTATTACGATGTTTGTCTTTTAGGGTGGGGTGGAATAAGTGTGAGATTGGGCATCCCTAAACGGGTTTAAATCCCCAGTGACTATTGTCACTGACCGTTCCAACGCGGTACTTCAATCAACCCCCATATTGTTTGTGCGTCTCTTTGTTTCTTTTGATATGCATGTACATTTACTTTTTTGTCGGAATGCTGTTCTGACAGCTGTGTGTTTGTATTTTGTGTTTCCTGCATGACTCGTAGATGAACTTCGCATACATGTACCATCTCGTATTCATGATTTAATATGTGACTGGAGAATATCCAAGTAACAAAACCTTTAAACATGATTAACTATTAGGCGATTTGTATAATTGCACAGGATGTGACGGTGTTAGCACAATCTGTAAAATCAGGTATGTATAATTAAATTTGCAGACTTATCAGATCCACTATGCTCCTATAGGAACTGTTTTATCAGGGTCTTCTCTACCAATGATCTGATTCTACAGTTTTTGCCAAAAAGATCCAAACATTATTTGCAAAGGCGAGGCAAAGCGCCAATGCGAGGTAAAGGGTTAATGATGACAGCAGCATGACATTCTATGCCGTGTATGCTAATAAAGAAATACCATTGCCATACTGAAGTACTGGAGTACATATATTAACGGTATAAATCAATTTATTTGAATAATGTGTGTAGAATATGTGCGCTCGCACTTGAGGTTTGCTTCTGCTGTGTATGTGGATTACCATATGAGAATCTCCTATCTGGCTTCTCTTCTATAGAGTTATATGCTGCATCCTTATATAGAAAGCTTATAACAGAATCTGACTGTCATAATATCATTATAATTATTGTTTTCCTGGTTTTGAAGTAAATTCACCCATACGCATTTATTCATACTGTTTCATGTAGTAAATCAAAGCATCGGCATACAATTTAATATTATGCAATTATGAAAAGTCTGCGTTGCTAAATGGAAGTTTTGTCCTAGTTGAAAAATATTAACTAAATTGAATAATGGCAACTATTAAATAATATGAAGATGCGTAAAGTTATAGAGACCACTTTCGGGCAATACATTTATAACAATGAATCCTTGCAAAATTTTACAACGCTCACATACATTGGTATCTCGATGTAACAGAAACAACTGTATGCCGACAAACGCAATGACACGCCAAGTGCAATGTCGATGGTAAGGTGATGAGATGTCACTCATTGACGCTAGACCAATCCAATAACTTTTAACGTGGAAATATATTGAGCACTAGTTCCTTTATTATATACCATACATAAAATGACCTGTCTTGATGTTTAGTGTTGTAATAAGAACATATTTGCTACGAAACTAGAATGTGCCACCTTTGCTATATGGTATATGTAACGTGTCATTGCGATGTTGATCATCGACATACGGCTTTAGCTTAGTGAGTGCGAACATAATTTGTTTGTACTGGGATTTACGTCGCTTCAATAGCAATTCAGCCATGACGACCCCAATTCAGTCATGACGACCCCAGCTAATTACGGGCGAAGGTAGACCATCGAGATACCCAGATAGAACTACCGACCTATCTTAAACAAGTCGGAAGTATCCCGCATAATTATAAAGGTCTAACTGTCCAGACTGGTATTTAAATGTCAAAGCCAATTTGTATACGGAACGTAACATGAAACACTTAAGACTTCCCATGCAGCAACGCATCGTATGCTACACCTTTTACCTTCATCCGACTCGTTTCAGTGTACAGAAACCAATGGCCGAATGTTGAGCAGTTTGGATCCTAATCAGACGCCGAGTTACTCTTCGTCTCATCTGGATCCAAGCAGTTTACAAATACCAGTCAAAAGGCGATTAGCAATTTTAACTGAAAAATAGACTTATTATATTTGGTAAATGTTTAGTTCATGACATGTTCCAGCTCACCTATAGTATCCCTGTATTAATGTCTACAATAAACATGTCATGTAAGATTGTAAATAATGATTTTGCTAGAAAGTTGTCACAATTATTCAATATAATATATAGACAATTTCCACCACTGTTTCACTTAATTTTACACCATATAATATTAGAGATACACCACGTAAACCAAGTATTAAACTTGCCATTTTATGTAATATAAAGTAAATAATAGGTCACTTATTGGTAATTTATGCATTGATAAGAGCCTTCGAATAATAAAAGTCACTTTTGTAAGGATATTACCATCATACACATTTATAATTTATGGCAAACTGTCTACAATTATGAACTAACGATTATTTTTAACATTGCCAACCTTTTAACCCTTAAGGCAATGAATTTTCAAATGGAATGTTCCAAATCTCTTAAGAGAACATGACAAAGAGTTCAGACCCTGATGAGAGGGTTCTTCTAGCAGCCCTCTCATCTGGGTCGACAATGTTATTCGTGTTACTCGTGACACACACTGTAAACGGTTTGTTTAAAGGAAAATAGTTTTAAAGTAAAATATACTGGTTGATTAGTTGGTTGTACAACGTCCATACTGAATAAGCTATGGTTCAATATCACACGAAGAAATAATTTGAATAGGAAAGTTCCCTTATTGGGTTTTTGTGTTGTTGTTTTTGTCTTGACGTACCCATTTAAGTCAATTTATTGACGTGTTCATGGTGATAAAAATATCTCATCTACGTCAGCAATAAAATCATCTATATAATGTGCCAATGGTGTCAATCCTATTACATGCCTGTACGTTTTAACCCTTAGTCTGCTATGAAAATGAAGTCTGCTTAAACTCCGATATGTCACAGGTTTCACTTACTTTCGATTCGTTCCAGCTTTTGAGACAGAATGTCAAACAGATTGGATCCTGATAAGAGCTACAGATAAGAGTGCGTACCCAAATACTAAAATTGTCATTTCTCCACCAAACCCTATACTGCGACCACTCTTTAGAATCGTCTCTTTGAGACGATTCTAAAGAGTGGTCGCAGTACAGGATTTGGTGGAGAAATAAAGGAGTTATTCTTGAAAATGTTTTAATTTACGCATCTTATCTGGAGCTCTGCTTGAAGTGATATAGACGTCGTGTCACTCGGCGTCTCATATGGTCCCATAGTGTTTGCAAATGTCAGTTCGGTCGCGTGTAGCAGACAACCGTTAACAATAGAGTGTCTGTATTATCTGCCGAGTTTGTTACTAGGTGGTGTCGGTCCTATTACATGTCTGTGCTCTTTAACTTGTCAACTGAAAATAATATCCATTTCATTGATAGCAATGAACGTACCCATTACCTCGGACTAAAATAAGAAAACAACTTTTGCACAAATACGTACATATTGTATTGCGATATTGTCAGCCAGATTCATTGGGTCCGATAAGACTTGTAACTTAATTTTGATGGGAATTGAATATTAATATTTAATGCCTTTAATGGGTCAACCAATGCCATATAATGCCGAAACACATATGATATATACAATGATTTTAGCTGGAACTCCGATTTGTTGCGAATTCATTTACCCCTGAGTGTTCGGTGTTTTGAGAAATTATTCACCGATGATTAAACAGATTGGATCGTGATTAGTCGAGTTAGTCGGTGTTTTATCTTGATGCGTGCTGTTCGCCAATGAAGGTCAAGTCAAGGTCGCATGATAAGGGTTTAATATCAAAAGACTTATTACCAGATAAGTAGTAAAACAATGTAATTAACCCTTTCCTCCATAAATACGCATTCTATGCCTCTGTAAAGGTCACTTTATGAAACCATTGTGATAAATAGGGCATTTGCTCCTATAGGAGCAAATGCTCTATTTATCACAATGGTTTCAAAATATAAAATGTTCCTTTTCTCTAGTTAATGCTCCTTTTCGGTAGATTTATTCAAAGTTGTTGGATCTAAAATAGCCTATGGAGGAAAGGGTAAATTGCATTATTGGAAAGTTTTCTATGATATATATATTTACGGGTATGTTAAAGAAGGTTATATATTTCATTGTCTGAGGTTATAAAACTATCTGATTGACTCTGAATTTATTTTGACGCATGTGGTTGGATAAATCTTAAGCTATTTATCTGAATTAAATCGCATGAACAACCGAAACTTACCAGATGCATGGTGCACATCAGCATGAACAAATATTACTCATCGAATGTATCAACACGAACTGAAATTATTCACTGACTTGAACATATCTAATTAACTTAATGCATTGGCATGAACAGACAGTCCTCACCAACACCATTGACATGTGCAACCACTACTTACATAATACATCAAGATGAACAGACATTACGTAATGAATACATCAACATGCACATACATTACTTACTGAATACATGCACATACATTACTTACTGAATACATCAACATGAACAGACATTAGTTACTGAATACATGCACATACATTACGTACTGAATACACCAGCATGAACAGACATTACTTACTGAACACATGCACATACTTTACGTAATGAATACACCAGCATGAACATACATTACTTACTGAATGCATCAACATGAACAGACATTAGCTACTGAATACATACACAGACATTACTTACTGAATACATCATCATAACCAGACATGAGCTACTGATTACATCAACGTTAACATACATTACCTACTGACCATATCAACATGAACAGATATTACATACTGAATACACCATCATTGACATACATTACTTACTGAATACATCAACATGAACAGACATTACTCACCACTGAATACATCAATATGAACGGATGTTATACATACACCAACATGAACAGATATCATGAATACATCAGCATGGACAGACAGTACGAATACATCAACATGAAGTGGCATTACCTATTGAAAATACATGAACAGACATTGCTCAATGAACACATTAACATGAACAGATATTACGCACCGAGTAAATGAACATAAACAGATATTACGCACTGAGTACATGAACAGACATTACTCACCGAGTACATTAACATGAACAGACATTACTCACTGAGTACATGAACACGAACAGACATTACTCACTGAGTACATCAACATGAACAGATATTACTCACTCAGTACATGAACACGAACAGACATTACTCACTCAGTACATCAACATGAACAGATATTACTCACTCAGTACATCAACATGAACAGATATTACTCACTCAGTACATCAACATGAACAGATATTACTCACTCAGTACATCAACATGAACAGACATTACTCACTGAGTACATGAACATGAACAGACATTACTCACTGAGTACATGAACACGAACAGACATTACTCACTCAGTACATCAACATGAACAGATATTACTCACTCAGTACATCAACATGAACAGACATTACTCACTGAGTACATAAACATGAACAGACATTACTCACTCAGTACATCAACATGAACAGATATTACTC
Organism: Azorinus chamasolen; assembly: GCA_963576725.1. Taxonomy (NCBI): domain Eukaryota; kingdom Metazoa; phylum Mollusca; class Bivalvia; order Cardiida; family Solecurtidae; genus Azorinus; species Azorinus chamasolen. The sequence goes on from OY755247.1 coordinate 37,736,487, forward strand.
ACTCAGTACATCAACATGAACAGACATTACTCACTGAGTACATCAACATGAACAGATATTACTCACTCAGTACATCAACATGAACAGACATTACTCACTCAGTACATCAACATGAACAGACATTACTCACTGAGTACATCAACATGAACAGATATTACTCACTCAGTACATCAACATGAACAGACATTACTCACTCAGTACATCAACATGAACAGACATTACTCACTCAGTACATGAACATGAACAGATATTACTCACGAGTACATCAACATGAACAGATATTACTCACTCAGTACATGAACATGAACAGACATTACTCACTGAGTACATCAACATGAACAGACATTACTCACTCAGTACATCAACATGAACAGACATTACTCACTGGGAACATGAACATGAACAGATATTACTCACTGAGTACATGCACATGAACAGACATTACTCACTGGGTACATGAACATGAACATATATTACTCACTCAGTACATGAACATGAACAGATATTACTCACTGAGTACATGAACATGAACAGATATTACTCACTGAGTACATGAACATGAACAGATATTACGCACCGAGTAAATGAACATAAACAGATATTACGCACTGAGTACATGAACAGACATTACTCACTGAGTACATGAACACGAACAGACATTACTCACTCAGTACATCAACATGAACAGATATTACTCACTCAGTACATCAACATGAACAGACATTACTCACTGAGTACATCAACATGAACAGACATTACTCACTCAGTACATCAACATGAACAGATATTACTCACTCAGTACATCAACATGAACAGATATTACTCACTCAGTACATCAACATGAACAGACATTACTCACTGAGTACATCAACATGAACAGACATTACTCACTCAGTACATCAACATGAACAGATATTACTCACTGAGTACATCAACATGAACAGACATTACTCACTCAGTACATCAACATGAACAGACATTACTCACTCAGTACATCAACATGAACAGACATTACTCACTCAGTACATCAACATGAACAGACATTACTCACTCAGTACATCAACATGAACAGACATTACTCACTGAGTACATCAACATGAACAGATATTACTCACTCAGTACATCAACATGAACAGACATTACTCACTCAGTACATCAACATGAACAGACATTACTCACTCAGTACATGAACATGAACAGATATTACTCACGAGTACATCAACATGAACAGATATTACTCACTCAGTACATGAACATGAACAGACATTACTCACTCAGTACATCAACATGAACAGATATTACTCACTCAGTACATGAACATGAACAGACATTACTCACTCAGTACATCAACATGAACAGACATTACTCACTCAGTACATGAACATGAACAGACATTACTCACTGAGTACACCAACATGAACAGACATTACTCACTCAGTACATCAACATGAACAGACATTACTCACTGGGTACATGAACATGAACAGATATTACTCACTGAGTACATGCACATGAACAGACATTACTCACTGGGTACATGAACATGAACAGATATTACTCACTCAGTACATGAACATGAACAGATATTACTCACTGAGTACATGAACATGAACAGATATTACTCACTGAGTACATGAACATGAACAGACATTACTCACTCAGTACATCAACATGAACAGACATTACTCACTCAGTACATCAACATGAACAGACATTACTCACTCAGTACATCAACATGAACAGACATTACTCACTCAGTACATCAACATGAACAGACATTACTCACTCAGTACATCAACATGAACAGATATTACTCACTGAGTACATGAACATGAACAGATATTACTCACTGAGTGCATCAACATGAACAGCCATTACTCACTCAGTACATCAACATGAACAGATATTACTCACTCAGTACATCAACATGAACAGACATTACTCACTCAGTACATCAACATGAACAGACATTACTCACTGAGTACATGAACATGAACAGATATTACTCACTGAGTACATGAACATGAACAGATACTACACACTGAATACATCATCATGAAAAAGACTTAATTGATGCATCAAAAATATTAGACAGTTTACATTGTAAACATCCAAATGATCATAGTATTACATTTCTCACTGAATACATCAACATAATACAAGCATAAAACATTAAATACATTGATATGAACATACAATACGCAATGAAAACAATGATTAAGGCATTATTCATTGAAAGCGTATACTGAATACCTTGGGTCGAACAGACATTGTTCTCTGAATTAAATGACATGAACTTTTTTTTTCAATGGAAAACATTAACGTGAAAAGCTCTACTTAGACAAATTTACAAATGTCGTTATTTTACTTTCGATATTTCACTTTCCACGGTAAACATAACCCGTGACTAAATACATAGACACCATCATACTTTAAAAAATGTGTCACTGAATACATAACATGAACATACATTATTCAATGAATACATTGGCATTGAAAACAATAACATAGTACATACTCACTGAATACATTGACGTAACCATACACTAAGTTCGACAAAGTTGACCATTGTCACGCATTTATAGTTTACCATTTCCCTAAGCGACTGTTAACAGAAGCCTAACGTTGGTTGTTAAGACATACATAGCGCAATGAAGTATCGTAGACTCACCTCCTCCTATCGAACCTCATCTATTTATCGAACCTTTCCTTTTTTGTGTTTTTATGCATGCACAAGTGTATACTACGTCATAAAATCATGAACACCGTTGCTTTGTCTGTAAACAACGCTTCGTAGCTTTAAAAACGAAATACACGTCAAAAACAGGTCAATACAGATTATTTTTCCTTCAGCTATGCTAAACATGAGAAAACTCTTAATACGTTATAGAATATCAACATAAATTGAAAAGTGTACCACACTGAAAATGTTTGACAGATCTGACCCCTTCAGCTTATGCAAAGGTCGCGTGCCCATGATGAAATCACGTGACTATGAGTATTATGTTACAGTAAACAGTTTTTAAAATAAAGGTTCGATAAGCAGGTGATATTTTTCTGGCAGCCATTTTTGTTTTTGTTATGCGGGTTGTAGGGAACACTGGATTGTTTGGGGATTAATAGATGAGTATTAAATTACTTAATTATTTCAAGGTATGTATAAAATATTATTTTGAACTGCTGATTTATTTTTTTCTTCAATATTCACAGTAAACGTTTTCTGTTCCTGGTCAAAGGTTAAGAGTTTCGATAGACGGTGAGACCATGCTACCGTTCACTACAATATGTGTGCAAGCATCTGCTGTTTATCCTTTATTCTGGCGATTGCGACCCAACAGTCATTGGCACTCATCTTGGATCCCGACGAGACGCTGAGTAGACCGGGGTCTCATCAGAATCCAAGCTCTTTGACACTAGTTCAGTACTTTCTAAAATATTTGAACAAATTGCAATTATATAAAACTTGTTTCATATAAGAGTTCAAGCAGATATTATACTTTCTGCAGATAAAGAATTAAAGCGTCTTTGTGTAACTAACTATTTGTTCAATAATTACGCATGTCTAAGCCTTGCAAATAGGGTAGACCCAAATCAGACGGCTACCTTTGGATTTTTTAATTTTCTGTTATGATCAAACCTTCCTCGGTATATGTGTTATTAACTCTTTGCACGCTACGTAATTTTTCGTCTGCAACAATTGTCGTCTGCTTCAATTTCTTTACAAAAATATTATCAAGATGACAAACAGTTTAGATCCAGATGAGACGCCGCATTATGCGACGTCTCATCTGGATCAAAACTGTTTGCATATGTAATCACATTGTCGCCGCTAGCGTGCAAAGAGTTAACAAGAGCACCGCAAGACGGGGCAATATACGCCCGAAGGCTGTTCTATAAAATTATGTTGAAAAATAAAGGAGGAGTTAGTTGCACAAGAAATTGCTACCCGAAACTATCAAAGGGCAATAACTCCAGAATGAAAAATGATATGAGAGTTATCTCACTGATATGCACAACTACACATCAATATCTATCATTCCTGAAAGTTTGAAGAAATTATGTTGAAAAATAAAGGAGGAGTTAGTTGCACAAGAAATTGCTACCCGAAACTATCAAAGGGCAATAACTCCAGAATGAACAAGATGTGTTTGTGAAACACTATGCCCCCTCGATATGATATTTGACCCTAAAGGATGACATTGACCTTGAAATGTCACCCCTCAAACTGTGCAGCTTCATGGGGTGCACATGCATACCACATATCAAGTCTGTATCTCTACTGGTTCAAAAGTTATGGCCAATGTTAAAGTTGGTGACCTTTGACCATGAAGGATGACCTTGACCTTGACATGTTACCCCTCAAACTGTGCAGCCAAATGAGAAACACATGTATACCAACTATCAAGTCTGTATCTCTACTGGTTCAAAAGTTATGGTCAATGTTAAAGTCGGTGACCTTTGATCCTGAAAGATAACCTTGACCTTGAAATGTCACCCCCAAACTGTGCAGCTTCATGAGATACACATGCATACCAAATGTCAAGTCTGCATCTACAGGTTCAAAAGTTATGGCCAATGTTAAAGTCGGTGACCTTTGACCCTAAAAGATGACCTTTACCTTGACATGTTGCCCCTCAAAATGTGCAGCTTCATGAGATACACATACATACCAAATATCAAGACTCTATCTCTATTGGTTCAAAAGTTATGGCCAATCTGAAGTTGGTGACCTTTGACCCTGAAGGATGACCTTGACATTTCACCCCTCAAACTGTGCAGCTTCATGAGATACACAAGCATGCCAAATATCAAGTCTCTATCTGTACTTGCTTAAGTTATGACCAATGTTAAAGTCGGTGATTTGACCCATGTGTTTGACCTCTGACCTTTAAAGATGACCTTGATCTTAACATGTCACCCCTCTAAATGTGCGGCTTTATGAGATACATATGCATGCCAAATATCAAGTCTCTATCTGTACTTGCTCAAAAGTTATGACCAATGTTAAAGTCGGTGATTTGACCCATGTGTTTCACTCTGACCTTTAAAGATGACCTTGACCTTGACATGTCATCCCCTCAAAATGTGCGGATATATGAGATACATATGCATGCCAAATATCAAGTCACTAGCTGTACTGGCTCAAAAGTTATGACCAATGTTAAAGTTACAGACAAAGAAACAGACAATTTGACCTTTGACCCTAAAGGATGACCTTGACCTTGACATTTTACCCCTCGAAATGTGCAGCTTCATGAGATACACACGCATGCCCAATATCAAGTCTCTATCTCTACTGGTCCAAAAGTTATGGCCAATGTTAAAGTCGGTGATTTGACCCATATATTTGACCTCTGACCTTTAAGGATGACCTTGACCTTGACATGTTACCCCTCAAAATGTGCGGCTTTATGAGATACATATGCATGCCAAATATCAAGTCTCTATCTGTACTGGCTCAAAAGTTATGACCAATGTTAAAGTTGCGTTAAAGTTACAGACAAAAAAAACAGAAAATTTGACCTTTGACCCTGAAGGATGACCTCAAAATGTGCGGCTTCATGAGATACACAAGCATGCCAAATATCAAGTCTCTATCTCTACTGGTCCAAAAGTTATGACCAATATTAAAGTCGGTGATTTGACCCATATATTTGACCTCTGACCTTTAAGGATGACCTTGACCTTGACATCTTACCCATCAAAATGTGCGGCTTTATGAGATACATATGCATACCAAATATCAAGTCTCTATCTGTACTGGCTCAAAAGGTATGACCAATGTTAAAGTTGCTGACAAACAAACAGACAAACGGACAAACAGACAAACAGACAGACAGACAGGGCAAAAACAATATGCCCCCCAGATCTGATCTGGGGGGCATTAAACTGATATGAGTGTTATCTCACTGATATGCACAACTACACATCAGTATCTATCATTCCTGAAAGTTTGAAGAAATTATGTTGAAAAATAAAGGAGGAGTTAGTTGCACAAGAAATTGCTACCCGAAACTATCAAAGGGCAATAACTCCAGAATGAAAAATGATATGAGAGTTATCTCACTGATATGCACAACTACACATCAGTATCTATCATTCCTGAAAGTTTGAAGAAATTATGTTGAAAAATAAAGGAGGAGTTAGCTGCACAAGAAATTGCTACCCGAAACTGTCAAAGGGCAATAACTCCAGAATGAAAAATGATATGAGAGTTATCTCACTGATATGCACAACTACACTTCAGTATCTATCATTCCTGAAAGTTTGAAGAAATTATGTTGAAAAATAAAGGAGGAGTTAGTTGCACAAGAAATAGCTACCCGAAACTGTCAAAGGGCAATAACTCCAGAATGAAAAATGATATGAGAGTTATCTCACTGATATGCACAACTACACATCAGTATCTATCATTCCTGAAAGTTTGAAGAAATTATGTTAAAAAATAAAGGAGGAGTTAGTTGCACAAGAAATTGCTACCCGAAACTATCAAAGGGCAATAACTCCAGAATGAAAAATGATATGAGAGTTATCTCACTGATATGCACAACTACACATCAGTATCTATCATTCCTGAAAGTTTGAAGAAATTATGTTGAAAAATAAAGGAGGAGTTAGTTGCACAAGAAATTGCTAACGGACGGACGGACGGACGGACGGACAGACGGACAGACGGACAGACGGACGGACGGACGACATGCACCATACCATAATACGTCCCTTCGGGCGTATAAAAACATCGGATAAATGTATTCTGAACGTGGGTGATCGTTCGAAAACAAACGTAGCAATGCAAAAAGAGAAAATTGCAGACTCGGTATTATTGAGTCTGTTCATGAGTAGTAATTAAAAATGCAACACTAATCATGACCCCCTAGCACCGGATTAAGCAGTATTCAATTTTCAAAACTTATACCATCAAAACTAGTGGTGCCGAAGGACCAGAAAATATAACAACACTGAGAATGAAGTACGGGGCGGCTTTTTACGGCCACCACACATCGTTGCTACTATTGATGATGTTATTATTTTAGCATGACTATCCATGAAGTAAAGGGTTAATCAGTAAGCGGTCGCTGAGCACTGTAATCTTGGTCCATGCTTATAAACCTTTTTAGTTGAGTCTGAGATCGTTCTCAAGCTTTTGATTGGTCAGATTTGAGTTCTCAAGCTTTTGATTGGTCAGATGTGAGTCAGAGGCTCAAATCTGACCAATCAAAAACTTGAGAACGAACTCAGACTCAACTAAAAGTTGTATAAGCATAGACCCAGATGTCAAGTGATACTCATATCCAAACCATGTCTTTCAAAGATCAGCAATGTTGTTCCGGAAACAATGTCGAGACTTCAATTAAAGACATTTGTTTCTATTTCTGATTATATACCAGACAGTATGGCCATTAATTCTTGGAGATTATTTTCAAGTGAAACTAAACTCAATTATATGTAAGGATACACGCTGTAGACATTGTACTTTGTGTTTTCAACCTCATTGATGACGAAAAGCCCTATATTATCAAGTATGGATTAGTCAAATTTTGTCTACACTTTCCGTAACGGAGCTTCAACAACGTGAAAGGTCGTTTTTGAAGATAGTTTAACGATATGTATGGTCTTTTGTGATACGTAACAACGAAATTAAGACTCGTGTTGTTGCATATGCGGAGCTGATATACCGCCTTAACCCTCTCCCCGTGTTCGTCTATTCCACAATGTAATACATACTGAATATTCATAAGCAAAACAGTTATAATTGAATGTGGAAAGTGGACAATTGTAACGATTTTAGAAAGAAAAGACGCATATCTTCCCAATTCCATTTGCAAATAGAGCAGACCCTAATCAGAAGACTGCTATAGCAGCCGTCTGATCTGGGTGTAACCTGTTTGCAAACGCGTGGAAATCGTTTAAATGAAGGAAAGGATGAAAAGTGTCTTCTCGAGCCACACCGTAGCTGAAATACCGAGGCTTATCTAGTGGTATTCATTTTAGTATTCAACATATTACTGGCAATAAAATAATCAAACCAGTTGAGTTGAGTATATAAGCTAATTTCGGACATAATTTAACCGCAAAATACAAGCACTGTTTATTTACATTCAGTAAACACATTTCTCTAAACAACCACTTAGTGCATGATCCCAATTATCTTATCTTTCACTCTTGCAATTTCCCAGCCATCTTTTGTCGTCTGATATATCTGTTGTCTGCTACAATGTTTTACTTGTTCTTCATGTTTGTTTAAAACCATATGTATAGTAACAAACAGTGTGGACCCTGATGAGACGTCGTACTCTGTGTCTCATATGGATCTACTCCGTTTGCCTCTATAGGCAGATAAAGAGTTTAACCCATTACCTCATAGGCTATTCTTAGACCCAATCTTCTTGAATAAATCTACCAAAAAGGAGCATTTACTAGAGAAAAGGAACATTTCAGAAATAATTGTATAGTATTGAAACCATTGTGAATGGTTTCAAAAAGTGAATTTTATAGAGGCTCCAAAAGGCGTCTATATGAGGGAATGGGTTAAAGCAGGTTGTTGGTTAATAAATGGAGAACGAACCTGTTAGACCATTTAATTTACTTTATTTTATATCTCGTTTTAGAGGGCTTTATTAGTGCATTTGTACGATACTGTTCATGTCCAAACCAATACATTCTTATACAAATTTAACACTTTACTTAATCTTACACTGCGGGAAACGAATCAACTAAATTAATGTATTTTGCAAACAGTGCAGACGCAGATAAGAGTATTCGTAGTGGAGCCCTCTAATCAGGCTGTGCACTATTTGTCATGTTATACTTTTTTTAAAAGAAATCCATTAATATTCACAATATTATTGACCTGTTTGATATTTGGAATATTCCATTTAAACATTCAGCATTGTAAGTGTAAATGAATAGTATCCATGTTAAACATACTGCCTCTATGGATATCTATTAGCTGCTTTTATTATGATGACTGATGAACAATACAAAATGCTATATTGATGAGAACTGGACATGTACCTATATTGAGTACATCCTGGTCAGACAGCTACATGAGACGTTTGATCTTGGTGTCCGTCGATCTCAAAGTTGTCTAAAGGCTTATATATATAGTAAATAGCTACCACTGGTTTGTTTCGAACAGAGTGAAATTAGTTGCCCTTGTGCGATAAGTTTAGATATATGTTCTCGGTAATCCATAGATTAGGTTCTTCATTTACTTCGTATGAAAAGAAACAAACGTTAACATAAAATATAATTCGCATAAAACTCGAAAAAAATATATAGAGTTTAACCGGTTTTAACCCATTAGATCTACCTCATAGGCTATCGTTTAGATACAACCTCTTTGAAAAAATCTTCCGAAAAGGAGAATTAACTAGAAAATAGGAAACTTTTAAAAACAATTGTTGAAACCATTGTGATAAATAGATCAAATGCTCTATTTATCACATTGGCTTCACAAAATGATTTCTACAGTCGTCAAAAGTCGTCAATACGAAGGAATGAGTTAATCGACCATCAAGATACATAATTCCGCGTCTTTAATGCAGGTGGTAGATTAATGAAAGTCAAAAGTATTGCATTAAGCTACCACCTACTTTTAAAGATATATTTGTTTAATCAAATGATGGCCGCTTAAGACATGCTATACTATATAGGACACGCACGTTGGAGTGACATTCCAGTAATTGCTGATATATCGGTTTATAGAATAGCATTACATTGAAACACCAACATTCTCTCGATAAAGATATGGCGATCGAAATAGGTTGATTATAAACGCATATTCATGACTTTGCAAACAGAGTAGACCAAGTTACGATGATTCTTGCAGGAGTTTGCTATATTTGCTTTTGGTATTATATGAATCTAGTTCTACATTTTCTGAAATGGCTAAATATTTCTGTTTTCATCTGCCAGTATAAGAAGTCAACTAATGGGTATTCATAATAGCATGAATTCTAAGACTTGTAAAATTATTCATGAGAGAAGAATTACAACTTCAGATGTGAATTCATTATGACACTAGCTATATTCGCGTGATTGCACTGACTGTAACTTTCGCTTCATAATGTATTGATACATATAGAAAATGACATAATTTGTAACCCTTAGTTTTCGGGATCAACATCTGCAATGTATACCATGTAATTCAGTTATGTCAGTGATAACTTTTGATGGAAACTTTTTTTGTTTGAACAATAGTTGGAAAGGAACGAATCAGTTTGAATTATTCAGCAGATAAAGGATTAACGATTTTCGTAAATAGAATTGGGAATTAATCATTATTGCCATCTTGACCATTTTTGTAAGGAAAATAAATCATTGATGCCTGCACGCAGTGTCGTTTGCTTTAACCCTTTCACCGCCGCAGTCGCATAAATGCACCACGACACATAGTGCAGTCCCAGATCAGATGCCGTCTTTTCAATGCGGCTTCTGATCAGGGACTCCACTATTTGTCGCAATCTCTACTTTTATATGTACTTTATCCCTTTGAAATTTGTATTTATTTACCTCATTTCCTTATTTTACTGAATGATTTAACAAACTTGGATTGCAGACGACAATTAGAAATTTGGCGCCGAAAGGATTAAATATCAGAATTGATTTTCCTTCAATTCACTAAGCGTGTCATCTGGATTCACACTATTTTCAAAGGTTATACAAAATTGTCCACTGTGTCACGTTCTTTCGACATAGACGAGGAAAAGTTAACCCATCGCTTGCTATTCACGTCAATATACCTACCTGTAAATAGTGAAGACCCAGATAAGACAGCTCCTGCAGGAGCTGTCTCATCAGGGTCTGCACTATTTACAAGTTGATTGTGCAACCAGTGCACTCCACAGCAGTAATTGCACAGCGAAATACTTGTACACAGTGAAGATATATGTAATTATACAACAGGGCATGGGTAAAGAAGGAGAAATGTATTTTAAAATTCAGCAAGCGAAGGGCTAATATGGTAACATTGTATACTTAATGAAATTCTCTGACCGAAGATTGCAGGTGCATTTTATCATCAATTGTGGCACGTGTCTCTTATCCAATGCATTGTTCTTATTAACTTGCACCCAGCCGTACAAACAACATAAAACATCTGGTCGATAGTGATACGTTTCTTACTTTCGTCTCGTTTAAGCTTTCCAGGCTGTGTTTCAAGCAGCTTGAATATTAATGAGGTGTCAAGTTAATCGGTGTCTTATCTGGATCTAACCTGGTTGCAAACATGGGTCTCCTGGGGATTAACCCTTTGTTTGTTCTATATTTACTCCAAATTGCAATACATATTGAATAGCTGTGGACAAAATAGTTATACTGAAATATTGAAGGTGGATAATTGTAGCAAATTTAGAAAGTAAAGCACACAGATATTTCTAAATCCATTAACAAACAAAGCAGACCCTGTTCAGACGGCTCCTGAGTATACTATGTTTGCAAATGCATGATAACGTGTTTATATAAACGGAAGGGTTCACGTGATACTGGTTGTAGTGCATGGTGAGCATTAACCATCCCAAGCTTAAAACAATAAAGTCTGTAAACAAAAACGACTGTAATAGTTCTCTTATTTCCCTATCCGAATTGTTCATTTTTTTCAAGAACTATTGTTCTAATGTCAAACAGCTCGGCGTCTCATCGGGACCCACGCTGTTTACAAATACTAGCTTAGTCGCGCTAAGCACGAGATTGGTTAAACAGATGAATCTGCCTGACAGTGACATCGTTAAATGCCATATTACGCGTAATCAGGAGTAGTAATTGTAAAAAAAATTATCTTAATTAGCGAATTACCGTCAGTAAAGTGTGACGTCATCGTCAATTCAAACATCACCTTTCTTTTTAAATTTTATATTGCACAGTATACATGACATGCAGCGACGTTAGTCATTTCCTCCATATAAAGGTGTTTCCACGTATCTGCAAACAAAGTAGACCCAGATCAGACGGTTCCTATAGGAGGGCCTGCACTGTTTGCTGATAAATTTTTATCAATCTGTTTCTTTAGTTTTACAATGGCTACAATGTTCCATCTTCCATATTTCATTATAACTATTTTGCCCATTAATTTTCAGAAGGTATTATAATTTGGACTAAATATAGAAGAGGGAAAGAATTAATCATATTAAGACGGTGAGTTACTTGCCGCCTTATTTAAATCCAACTAGATTGCAAAGGTTAATTTGTTTGTTTGTGCTGATTAACGCCCGTTTCTGCTCACGATGGGCTAATTTGACGCCCCAGAGAGAGGGGAGAGGATACAGAGAAACACGGGCGCGATGTCCTACTCTTATTATCGACTGAGTTTTCTCTGGTTATTTTAGATGCCCAGTGTAAAGCACTGATACATCGGACCTCGGTTTATAGTCTCGTTAGTTAACGTTTGCTTATAGCATGCTTAAGCTTAACCCTTTCCTCCATAGGCTATTTTTAGGCCCGACCTCTTTGAATGAATCTACCCAAAAGAAGGATTTACAAGAGAAAAGGAAAATTGTATTATTGTTTAGTATAGAAACCATTGTGATTAATAGAGCATTTGCTCCTATACACAATGGTTTCAAGACGTGGTTATTACAGGGGCGTAGAAATGCGTATTTATGGAGTAATGGGTTAATGAGTGAATTACATAATGTCTGTCTATCAACTGTTCTCATCATGCAGACTAATGACAGGAATAGTTATGTTACCGTTTGACTGACTAGACGTGGTGACTTTAGTTCTAATATATCATGCATTTCGTATAGAGATAAGATGCCGATCCAAGTTGTTTAGTACTCTAAATTGACAAGAAATACAAGATAAATCGAGTGAAGAAAATCACGTAAACGACATTTTATTCCGACGAAGTTTCATTCCACAGACTACAGTTAATGTGTCTATCAACGAAGAAATGCTATCAATGTCGTGCTTGCATCCAATTTCTTGTCAAATGCGTCTCATAATTATTTGTCATTTCTTTTTATACACAATTACAGTCGAATGCAAATTGTGTTTAGAGTATGAAAACAACAAATAAAGGAAGCGGTCACCAATAACAAAAAACAGCCGGCATTTGAATGATCAATTGCAAAGATTTCGTTGAATTGAAGATGTAATTCTTCCATTTCGACAAGCGAATCATAGTCATAACTAACCAATGTATAAGAACAGAATTAAAACCATACAATACTGCCAGCTCAGCATTAATCACTTGATTATAGATAAACGTTAGCGTGTGGTATGATATGTGAAGTGTTAGTTATATACAGTAAAACCTCTCTTAACCGGCCGTTAAATTTAGTATGAATATCGGTCTTGGAGACAGGTGGCATCTTAATGCAGGGTGAAAGTCATGCAGAAAGCTCCTAGAGGAGCTTTCTGCATGACTTTCACCCTGCATTAAGCAGCCACCTGCCTAAAAGTGTCTAAATTCTTATCTACTAGAATTCCGGTTAAGAGAGGTTTTACTGTGTAACATAGTTATCCATTGTCTTATAAAAATGATTATGTTTCCTGTGTTTTAATATTGAGATATGATGGGTATCTAGTTTACTGTAATCAGAACAACAGTTAAAGATGCGTAATTAAATCGTATAATAGCTCTGTCCCCACCAAATCCTATGTTGCGACCACTTTAGAATCGAAGAGACGTTTCTAAAGAGTGGTCACAAAATAGGGTTTGGCGCATCGTAAAAAATGGACCTCTATTGTAATGTAAAAAAGCAACACAACACAATCGTTAGACCCCTATTATGCCACTATCCACAACAATCATTTACAAACAGGCTGGATCCGGGTGAGGTGCGGAATAACCCGGCTTATAATCAGAATTCATGTTGTTTGAGACTTGGTCAGTATTTTCTCTAAAGCTTGTGTCATGACACTTTATCACTAGTTTCTTAATTGCATGGTCGGATTTGAAGTAGTAACAACTACACAATATTTAAATTTAACCAAACGTTCATTTCGTCGTGATGATGGTTGTAATCGATTCTGGGACGCCCGATTCTGGGACGCCCTTATAATATGATACTCTATTAGTACCAATTCACCGTGTCGTTTGTTTAGACTACGGACTTATCTACGACCCTTGGCGACGTGATATTTGATCTCCTTTAGACTGGCGGACCTACATTATATGAACTTGCATGACAGTATCTGAAAACTATTATCACTACCATAATGTCTGATATATACATTTACTCTTATAATGCGGGAACCGAGTCACATACGTCCTTGCAAACAGTGTAAACCCAGATGAGAGGGTTCCTAGAGGAGCACTCCTCCCAGGGTTTGCACTTTCGTTCATGTTACACTTATCTTTAGGAAAAAACACCTAAATATTAACTTAAGTTTGACCTGTTTGAAGTTTGGAAAAGTTCATTTGAAAATCGAGCATTATAAGGGTTAAATTGTTTGTCCCGCTATCGATGCCGCAAATGATAAAAAACAAGCCAGCAAGTCATTAATCCTTTTCATCCATGAATATTTATGTAAGAAATAATTAAGTCATTAATATTAGTTTTTTATAATAGCCCATGGACAAAGAAATGTTTGCCCATGGCACAAGCTGCAGATTTATGTCTATACTATATCAAAAGCAAACAGAACATTCCCTGGTCAGACGGCTCCTACAGGAGCCATCTGATCTGGGTCTACTCCGTTTGCAAATGTGTAGAAATGCATATTTGTGGAGTAAAGGGTTATTATATCGCCTAAACGGATGCAGAAAACATGTGAATATCAGTTTTTCTGCCGTTAAGACAAACAATAATTTTCTTGTTCATTAAAAATTAATCTAATTCAACAGTAATTTAGCACTCTTGCTGAAAAATGCGAATCCATCATTTTATTCAGTACAAAGGTGCGTTTTGAATTGAGTGGATCGCAAACAGTGAATGAGCTGGCATACAACTTATAAGATATTAACCCTTCGCTTGCTGAATTTTAAAATACATTTCTCCTTCTTTACCCATCCCCTGTTGTATAATTACAGATATCTTCACTGTGTATAAGTATTGCGCTGTGCAATCACTGCTGTGGAGTGCACTGGTTGCACAATCAACTTGTAAATAGTGCAGACCCTGATGAGACAGCTCCTGCAGGAGTTGTTTCATCTGGGTCTTCACTATTTACAGGTAAGTATATTGACGTGAATAGCAAGCGAAGGGTTAAATATTGTCATTGTACAGTTATATAAGTTCTGACTATCCATAACCTACTGAAATATTATAAAATGAGAACGGTTTGATAATGATGTCTGAAATGAATAAGATTCAAGATTCAAGATTCAAAACACTTTATTAATATCGGAAACATTGACATGTTTCTTGTTACATGATGCAATTAAATATTTCTAAATCTTAACAACTTTGGCAAATGTTGAGGCTGGACATTACTATATATATATGATGGAGGGAAAGTATAAATTAAATTTATTTACATCAAAAGCAAAAGGGGAAGAAAGCCAAGAAAAACGCGACAGAAGATAACGAAGAAATGAAGAAAGACAGAAAAGTAGAAAGAAAGAAAATATCACTGGGATGGTTATGCACGAAACAATGTGAAACATGCTAAGGGTGGTGTACAATTATTCAAAATAGTGATTGAATAACTTAATACAAGTTTTGTTGTTGTTGTTTTGCATCACACGTACACTGTAAGGTTGTAATCTACTGTACATTATTTCTGTAAACAACATTTTGGAGAATCAAAAAAAGCTTCAAAAACATATTTACAAAGCTTTTTCAATAGGAGAAAATTACAAGTGCCCATTAATTCAACGAATGTCCAAACACTTGGTCTGTTTATATAATATTTTATATACTGTGTACGGATATCTTTATATGCGCTACATACAAGGGTAAGATGGTCTCAATTTAGCAAATGGTATTCGGAATCTAGACGGTATTTTGTCAAGACATGGTTCAAATCCAACAGCAGGTTTAAAATGTTTAAATCAATACAAAGAACTGTTACTTATTGACGTAAACCATAATAGGGTAAATTTGTCTAGCAACCTTTGTTTAAAAATAACATGAAAACATTTCAAATCTACCCCTTCAGGGTTATTCCAGACATAGGCAAAACGTGTATCGTTCAGCAATGCTCTGAATTTTGATGCCCAATTGTGTTTTCCTAAATGCATATCAGCTAAAAGAGCCTGATATACATGATTAACAATACTATTATCGCAAGACAAAAGCTTAGCTCAGTATTTATTATACGCGTGTATCAACATATATATAGTGTATAACGACCAAGCTCTCCGTATATTGCCATATTGCTCGTAGATTGCTTAACATGCAATAGAGATTTGCAAAACTTTAGATGAACACGTTTTATTTATTACTGAAACCCCACATTTCACAACTGTAGTTTAATATCGAGGACGCAAATGCATCAAATAGCTGACACTGACTACTGTAGGTAGCCAACGTTTCTTGATATATCTCAAAAGTACCAGTATAGTGAATCAAATCCAAACTAGTAAAACTTATCAACCACTTCTAAGGGAATATTGTAAAAAAAGTTTTTGTTATTTCTGACTGGACCATATTTCCTAAATACCATTACTTTTACTTTTGTTTCGATACACAGTAGTATTGAAGAAGGTCTAAGCTCTTTTGTAATTCGGCAACTGAATTGTTTAATATAACCATATCGCCAGCAAATAACATTAGTGTCAAACTTATTTCTTCGAGAGTAATTCCGGAATTTGTCCCATCAATTAAGAATAATTCAAGGTCTTCTAAAATAGAGCAAATAATATCGGGGACATTATCTCCCCATGTTTCAATCCAACCGAACACTCTAGATAGTCGGAATATGATTCGCAGTGACGAATTCGTGCTTTGACATTTACCTCTGATGCCAAGTTTGTGAAGTTTTAACCACAGCCCTTACGATAGATACTATGAAATGCCTTTTTAAAGTCAATAAAGGCGCAAGCTAAGCGCTTATTTTCATAAAGGCATTTGCTGACGACAGCATTTAAAACAAATACGGCATCAGTGGTAGAACACCCTTTCCTAAAACCGAATTAACAAACACCTCAACAACACACATCTGTTAGGTCGTTCTTTTTAAACAGGGGAACAAGGATACCTTCCTTCCACTGATCTGGGAAAAGTCCAGAAGTGAGAATACTATAAAAAAAATATCTAGCAAATGCGAAAGTAATATATCTGCTGCTTCTATGAACTATTCATTTGACGTATTATCTCCAGAAAACGACTCATTTCTTTTCAGCTTACTTATAGCATGCTGTATTTCATTTGCCGATATTTGATATTCTTCAAATATCAAAGCAATCCATAGCAACAAGGCTTATTGGGAAATCTGGACAGTATTCATCCTCATATATTCCCCTAACGGTTCGATCGCATACAGTATAATCCCTTTTGTCACCATTCCTGACCCTAGCATTCCAACCCCCAATTAAGAAAATATTTCCCAGTTCCCCGTATCGGTCAATATCAACCTGCAACTAGAGTTTGTTTTTTTAAAAAAACACATGTCTCCCCCGGTACCCCCCCCCCCCCGCACCCATACGAGGAATGAATTCACCCCCTGGTACCGTCTACCCTGGCACCCATAAGAGGAATAAATTCATATGTCAAAATAGTATAGGAGTTAGCTGCACAAGACTTTTTCGCTATTACTCTATTTAAGGAAAAAACGCCAAAGGGTCATAACTTCTGTCAAAATTGTTGCAGCCAAAATTCCAAACCACATGACCATCCTCACATATAGCTGGTTCATATGTAAAAGTTTGAAGTTAATACCTCAAATAGTGTTGGAGGAGTTAGCTGCACAATATTTTTTCGCTATATATTCTATACAAGGAAAATAGTGTTGGAGCACAAGATTTTTTCGCTATATATTCTATACAAGGAAAATAGTGTTGGAGGAGTTAGCTGCACAAGATTTTTTCGCTATAAGGAAAAACTACAAAGGGCCATAACTTCTGTCAAAATTGTTGCAGCCAAAATTCCAAACCACATGACCATTCTCACATATAGCTGGTTCATATGTAAAAGTTTGAAGTAAATCTCTCATATAGTGTAGGAGGAGTTAGCTGCACAAGAATTTTTAACAGACAGACAGACGGACGAACGGCCAGACGGACGGACGGACGGATGGACAGACAGACAGAAAGCACAACATCAATATGCATCCCTCCCCTAAAGGGGGAGACATAATACATAAAAAATATTCATTTATATAGCTATTCGCAGGTGAATTATCCACCCATATATATACACCTGCTAGGTACATGTCATCTGTGAAACCAAAGAAAGATGTTTTAAGTTTCAATCATATAATTGTATCAAATAAGCTTATGATGGAAACGGTATCAGCTTAAATGCTTACCAAAAGTAATGCAGAAAGTTCATACAGGAACTGTCTGCATTACCTTGCACTCCTGAAACAGCCCCTTGATTTTGAACAGAGCTACAAATAAAGGTGCATGCCAAAATCCAAAAATCGTCGTTTCTCCAACAAACCCTATACTGTGGCCACTCTTTATAATCGTCTCAAAGAGAGTTCTGCTGTATGTGGTTCAATCTCTTAATGCACCGGCTTACCTGATCCATTGATTCACTTTGCCAGATACTATTTCTCATTCGAAGTTGACCACTCAACTGTTTGAAGTATATTCTTGTTCCTGGTGTTCCTCTGTATGTATTAGTAATCATCAATCTGATACATTCTGTGTTCCTTATATTGCAACACAACTCATACGACATGCTGTAATGTACGATATTATACGACTAAATAAGTGTTTACGTTATGGACATCATCATATCAAATTGTTGCAATAGCATAAGGTCAATATAACAGAAATATAAAACACGCGAGTATTAGTGTGTTTGACAACATTTAGCCTTAGTATGAATAACTAAAACTAGCTCCTCTTTTTTCTGAATAGTAATAAAACTAAACATTGTATCACTGTAGACACTAATTTGTATGACATGCAGTGCAGATCATGATCGAAAGGATGCCTCCAGAGCCGTTTGATCTGTGAATACATACACTGTTTTGCTAAGGTTATATGATATTATATTCGGTTCACGTGCCTTAAGGGTTAAGATTTGTCTGGTCATTTCCAACATGAAATTACTTTTGCACATGGAATAGCGAAGTCACCAGGGTATGCCTTGTTAAGCAGTGTGACAGTTTCAAACAGTTTGGATACTGATAGAATAGTATACTGATAGAATATCGAATCACTCATGAGCTCAACTGGATCCAAGTTGTATACAACTGCCAATTAGGCCACGATAGCATGATTGTGGCAATCGCTGCATAATTATATTCTCAGTGCATTGCATTCAGTCAATCTGTCTATATCTAATCTTTGAATAATTATTTAAACCCTTTCCATCATATTAATGCCTTTTACGCACATTTGCAAACAGAGTAGATCCGTATCAGACGGTTCCTTTAGGATCTGCTCTATTTGCTTTTGACATTATATAGGTCTGAAGCTAGATATCCTCTTGAAAAATGAATAGTCGTGTTGTTATTATTTCTTACATGAATTCTTAACAAGGAACGAATTTAGTAAACCCGTAAAATGTTAGACTGAACATCAGTATTTCCTGGTATGTGTTCTTACTATAGATATCCATCAGTCTTTATGTGACACGATTTCATTTCGGATATTCCATTGAATTCAGTCGATTGGTCAATAAGAACAAAGAAGCTTCAGCCGAAACAATCAGGAATGTTTCATGCATTTATTTCATTATAAAACGTATTTTGTTGATTGACAGAAAAGACTAAATTTATTTAAAAAAAAGCATGTGGAATAATGACAAAAGTGGTTAATTTAACGTTCAAACGAATACACTCATATACCTATATTGAGCTATTAGCTTTTCAAACATGATATGCTACAAGGCTGTTATGACACACAATCAGAATCAACATTTGAGCACGCTACTTGCAGAAGCTTTGCATACAAATTTGATCGTTACATAACTGTCCATACAATTTGGCACTTTAACCTTTTCCCTCTTTTAACCCTTCTCTTGCTGTTCACGTCAATATACCTACCTGTAAATAGTGAAGACCCAGATGATACAGCTCCAGCAGGAGCTATCTCATCTGGGTCTGCACTATTTAAAAATTGATTGTGCAACCAGTGCACTCCACAGCAGTGATTCCACAGAAAAATAGATTGTAGACAGTGAATATATATGTAATTATACCACAGGGCATGGGTAAAGAAGAAGAAATGCATTTTAAAATTCGGCAAGAGAAGGGTTAATATTCATGTAAGAAATGATGACATCAAAATATGTTTAGCTGAACGATGTTAATAATGACATATTTTCACAGGATGTTTTGTGATTTATTTTTGGTTTTGGCTACACTGTAGATTAAGAGCTATTACTATACTATTCCATTAGCAAACAGAACAGACCCTATTCTGACGGCTCCTATAGGACCGTCTGATATGGTTCTACTCTGTTTACAAAGGCATGAAAATCGTTAAAACAGGTGAAGGGGGAGGTTAACTTGAATTGGGGTGCAAGCTACATGTATATCGAATGTAAGGACTCACTCCGACTAGGCGGATGGTCTCCGACGACGGTATGTTCAGCATTAATGATTCTAAAGCATGTTGCTGCTTTCTTTATTTTTGTCAAGGCAGTTTCAGAATATAATTGTCATTTCGTATCCAACATAACCACCGTTGAAAAGATGCATATATGTAATCGTGCTATGCAAATGAATTCAATGAATAATGGAACAAGTCACGAACAATAGCAATTGTCAAGAATTGAAAGAAGAAGTTATGATTATCGGCCATACACGTTTATTACTATATTACATGCAAATCACTGCCAAGGTTATTCAATTTTACATCAAATGAATAATACGACAAATGCCTTGTTGAAGGTAAAGTGTATTAACCAATTATACAAGAGCGTTTGGTAATGACATAATAGTGCACGCATTAGTTAATAATCTTAGTACATTATATTTAGATAATTACATTACATCTGTAATATTGCCTTATGGCTTGTGGTGTAACAAAGAACAACAGACACGTTTAGCAACTTCATCTGTGTACTGTCCTTAGCATGTGCTAGTCTAGCAATTTATGAATATTTTACCATGAATATTTGAGTAAAATATTATGACATCATGTATAGTAATTAAAGTATGTTGTATAATGGCATATTATTACAGGAATGTGTTGCCATGACAGAAACGGTATTAACAGATCTATATAATCCCATAAGCAAATAGATGTGCCGACTGGTCTGAGTCTGCTCTCTTTGCAACGACGCAGAAAAGAGTTGTTTATGCACTAAAGGGTTAAAGCGAGATGCATTACATACCTTTAACACATACTCATTTAATCGTTCATTATGTTATTCAACAAAATACAACTAATCATGTTATATAAGTATGTCAGTACGCTTCCGGTACATGTATGCAAACAGTATAGTCCCAGATCATTAAGTTAATAACCTGTCTCATGAAAACAAGGAGCCACAACCCTTACAACGCTGAAGCTTCTGACATTCAAACACGTCAAATATTCAATCATGATTTTAAAGAAAGATGATAAACAATGCAAACCCTGGTGAGAGGGCTCCTCCAGGAACCCAATAATCTGGGTATGCACTGTTTGCAAAGGATATTTAGTGACTCACGTTTCACGGAAATGGTTAAAACAAAGGAAAACATGGGGAAGTTTGTGTCCTGTTTTTCTTTCATGTATAAGCATTTGTTAAAATGATAATTGATTCCGTCTCATGTCGTTTTATTATGTGAGATTGATCATATAACCTGATAAAGTACGACGTAATACGAATGATAACTACAAAATATGGACAACCTCATATAATACTGTGGTGTATGTGCGGCTTCACTCCTGCTATAATATCTAAAGTATTTGAAAGGTTTGAACATAATTATATCGTAATTTAATACTATAGAAGTACAAGTTATATCCTGTTGGGCAGCATTGAACTTTGTTTTCGTCATTTTCAACCTTAAATATTCGAATAAGGGAAGGTAACAACCGCATGTATGTAGAAGTCCTCATGTCAAGGTCTGCATCGTTTGTTATGTATAACTATATCATCCTGAATTAACCTTAATCATGATTGGTCAGTCCACGTAGACAATGCAACATTTAAATGATTAACCCGTTCGGTGCCAAATTTCTAATTGCCGTTTGCAATCCAATTTTTGTTAAGTCATTCGGTACAAAAAGGAAACGAGATAAATAAATGCAAGTTTTAAAGGAATAAATTACATATATAGAACTACAGACTAAGACAAAAAGTGAAGTCCTTGGTCAGACGCCGCCTTGCAAAGGTGGCGTCTGATCTGGGACTGCACTATTTGTCGTGGTGCATTTATGCGACATCGGCGATCAAAGGGTTAATAGTCATCCTCTCATCTAAACAAATCTAATAAACTAAAGCTGAAATAAAACACATTAGACCAACGACATTATCCTCGAATATGTTGTCAAGTGAAGAAGTATTTAGATTATTTATTTAGTAAAGAGCTACGTCTTGCCTTTAATGATAACGAGGGAAAAATATTCCTGATTATATTGGTCGGCATTGCATTAACTCTTTCCTTCATATAAATGCATTTTCGCACATTAGCAAACAAAATAGACACAGGTCATTAGGAGCCGTCTGATCAGGGTCTATTCTGTTTGCTAATGGGATTTGAGAGTTATGTGTCTTTAGTTTCTAAAATGGCTACAGTGTTGCACCTTACATACTTCATTATAATCATTTTGTAAAGGAATATTCAGTAGGTATTGAAATGTGTAATACATATAGGATAGGGAAATGGTTTGAAACAGTAAACAAACAAGCAACTTCATACAATTGATATTCTCTGCCAAAGGTATTACCTAGTAAAAAGGCAAACGATTGGGGGGATCTTTAGATAATCAATTTAAAACATGAGGGCTATGACAGCCCTGGATGGCTCAACCAGGTATTACTTGCCTTAAATAGATATGTTGACCAACTTTATGAATACAGGGCCGATTTACTGCTTTCTAAGGCAATCTTTGATAATAGTGTACATGTTTTGATACTGAATAAGCCACAGCAAGAGGAAATGTGCCTTATTGTATTACAAAACGTATAGACCTAGACTGGCTGCCGCGTCTCCGCTGTGACATCTGATCCAGTCTACTACTTTTTGCATTAGCTGTAGATTGTATATACTCTACAGTTTATTCTGATATCATTACATATCCGATTGGATGTTGCATTGGTGACGTGGTTGCTGATCTGTTTCTGAACTGTTTGAATCATAAGTC
The DNA here is from genome assembly GCA_963576725.1 of Azorinus chamasolen. Lineage (NCBI taxonomy): Eukaryota > Metazoa > Mollusca > Bivalvia > Cardiida > Solecurtidae > Azorinus > Azorinus chamasolen. The sequence continues at coordinate 37,759,792 of OY755247.1, forward strand.
CTATTTTATCTTGACACTGCTTGAATATAAAAGATGTATAAAGCGCTTTCAAGTACTTCATGCAAAGAGTATTGAACAGTATCCATCTGTTTTCAGTAATACATGGGATCGATGCCATAGCAATATCAAATATTCCTGTTAAGTTTCGTTGAATTCTTTCAATCCGTTTCCGAGATATAGCATTGGACAGAAAAAATATATGATTTTTGAGAATCGAAGGGCAATAATCTCTAAATGTTACAAGTGACCTGGAAACGTAATACATGGGACCAATGCCCCAGTGATAACAAAGATCCATGTCAAGTTTCATTGAATTCGGTCAATATGTGACAGAGATATGGCATCGGTTGAAAAAAAATCATTTTTGCATATAAAAGGGCAATTACTCCTAAATGCTGCAAGCGATCTGGAAAATTAATACATGTGCATGATGCCCCAATTGTAACAAATATTCATCTCGAGTTTCATTGAATTATATTAATATGTTACAGAGATATGGCATCAGACGGAGGAAAAAGTCATCTTTAGTGTATAAAAGGGCAATAACTCCTAAATGCCACAAGCGCTCTGGAAATGTATTGCAAGGGAACGATGCCCCAGTGATAACAAATATCCATGTGTAGTTTCATTGAATTCTGTCCATCCGTCACAGGGATATGTCACCGGACGGAAAAACATATGTCATGTTTGCGTATAAAAGGGCAATAACTCCTAAATGCCTTAAGTGATCTGGAAAAGTAATACATGAGAACGGTGCCCCAGTGATAACATATATTCATGTCGATTTACATGGAATTCTGTCAATCCGATACAAAGACATGGCATCGTACGGAAACCGGACGGACGGAAGGATAGAAAGACGGACGGACGGACAAACCCAAAACATTATCCCTCTGCCTTTGGCAAGGGATAATAATACAATATATACCATGCGTACTTTCATACAGAATGTAGGCTCGTTATTCACATTGTTTACACGCATGCAAAGTTTGAACATGATATATTATCGTTATCTGTTATTCATTCGTTTAGCTTTTAAACAAATATATACATTTATAGTTTTAAACTGGACCCTAAAGAAACCTGACATCATAACTATAAATATCTGAAGGGTTATTTAAAACTAACAGAGGTGTGGTCTTACATCAGGTTGGTATGGATGCAACTTATCGCAATAATGTGTTCTTGTCTAAAATATTAACCTTCTTTGTACCTTTGAATGCGCGAAACCAGCTCCCTGTCATTTACAATACAGTAGAACCCCTCTAATACGACAACTTAATGAATAAACATGGCGGTCTTAATAAGCAGGTGGTTGCTTAATGCATGACAAAAGTAATGCAGAAAGCTCCTCTAGGAGCTTTCTGCATTACTTTTGTCCTGCATTAAGCTACTACCTACCTATACCACCCAGAATTATACATCTTTAAGGTGGTCGCATTAGCGGAGTTTTACTGTATATATCAATACTAGAGGGTTCCTACAGGTGCACTCTAATCTGAGTAAGAACTTTCTTTTCATTCAAAATCCTCTCGCAAATGTTACCCTTTCATCATTCTGTATCTTCTCTGTGCATAAATGATCATGGACTAATCCACCCTGCAAGTTCAGCATTGAAACGATTAAACAATATTCTGTTCGCATGTTTACCCTTAGAATAGTGTACAGTATGGCCCCTCTAAACCGGCCGTTTAATTCTGTATAAATATCAGTCTTGGAGACAAACGTCATCCTAATGCAGGGTGAGAGTCCCCTAGGAGCTTTCTGCATGCCTTTCACCCTGCATTAATCAACTACCTGCCTAAACGTATCTAAATTCTTCTCCACTAGAATTCCGGATCAGAGGGGTTTTACTGTATATAATGGTTGTGTATATTTTGCAGCAACTGTTCTTCAATTCCAATTCATTTTAGAGTCGATGACTAATGACGGAAAGTCAAATAACGTTGTGTCTGGTGTGACGTCAAATTTCGCAGCTTCTCACATGGATCTCTATGTTATTTGCAAATGTATGTCAGTCATGTCAGGCTTAGAAAGATAGGAGTAAGAGCAAATGCTTCATATAAAACATTTTCTCTGTTTTCTTATTGATCAATACTATTGATATGCTACAGTCTTTGAAAGTGAGTTCGATACAGAAGAACATATGTTAAGTGACTTTAAATTCATTAATCTTAAACTGCAGGTGGATGCTTAATGCCGGGCAAAACGTCAAAAGTACTTTTGACCTGCATGAAGCTACCACCTGCCCTACACACCCATCATTAGCCCTCTCATTGACGGTCACTTAAGACATGTTCTTCTATACTTAAAAAAAATGTATTGAATTCATGATTTGCTACTGCTGTCTTGATAAACCTTATAGAAGTATTAGTATTAACTGGGTTTTAATAAAGCCTTAATAGTCTTTCACTCACGGTTGACCTCCAAAAGAACCATTCTAAAACACTATTCGATATACATCCAATACTTCAAAAGATGTTATGGAAATATTTCCACCAATAGTGTGTGTTGACACCAGTAACGTATATCATTCCATCTGACTATGAACATGAAAACCCATTTAAGTGGTACACTGTAATAATGAAACAATATTAAATTCAATCCGTTTGATATACAATTAACCTTTATAAATTAATAACTTGTTCAACACTGAATTTTCAGAGTGGAGTGGCCCATCATTGCTTACTGGTAAGAGACCATACATTATAAAGAGTAAGATTTGTGAGATAATTAGAATGAAAACTCCCGTAGCCCTCTGATTTTGGGTCTATATATTTTGCAAACGAGAATATACTCGTTCCCGTCATCCAGAGGGTTACACCAGTGACTCGGTCATAAACAAACCATAAATGCTTTACAGTCTTAGTTTATTAATTTCATTATAAAACTTATTTTATCCATCATGACTACTTAGAACTAAAAGCTTTTCCAACGTGTCATAATGCGTGATTGTTTATGATAACATAATGTATGTATTGACATACTAGCAAATGCATCATAGCTTTTACAAATCAAATTTGGTTGGTGGACAAATGTCCAAATGTATTTTATATTTTCATTTGAAATACAATGCAATGCTATTTGAATGGTTAAATTAAAGTAATCGACAATTTCTTCTGATGAAAATTTGTTTAATAAGCTTAACGCTTCTACAAACACTGAAATGCTATAAAAGTCGTGCGCGCACTGATTTGATTGTTAATTCGGTTTGATAATCATTTGTTATATCTTTTTATACACAGTCGAAATGCCAATATTAATTGCATAATGAAAGCAATAAATAAAGAAAACCATCCGACAACAACAAAAATATTTGAAAGAAAGACTTCAATGTATTCCTTAACCTTTTACTGCAAAAATACCCTTTCTACGAATTTCTTCGCCTTGCAAACGGAGTAAACCCAGATCAGACGCCTCTTAAAAGTGATCTGACCAGGGTATGATCTGGTTGCTTACGAAATAATAAAGAAATGCTTCTGTTTGTTTATTCAGTTTTAACCAATTTGTAAACTACACCAACACAGATTTAACTGGTTTTCGACACATACTCACTATAAAGGTTATCATACAATATTACTCATTTATCCCTGCTAACCAAGGTGTCACCCAAATTCAGTTAAATGGTCTCAACTGTGTTATTTGCATGGCACAAACCATTTAAATGCAATTTAATTATTTCTACCCGGAAACTTATCTGTACATCGTACTTAATATGTATAAGAATAGCATATTCTGTCAATATATATTCGCCTAAAACAGTTTGAGGATGACTTTTTGTGTAGAATGGTCAAAATTGGTCTGTCCCAAAGTACGGTGCGTTGGAGCAAAGGGTCACACTGAACAATTTTAAAGCAGCCGGTGCTCGGGGGATTACCCTCTAATATACATAAATGTCTTTACAAAAGGCTGATAGCTATGCAACTTATAAAAATTATCAATCAAAGCAAATAAAGGTTTATTTTATGCAGCAAAAGTAGTTCTACTTCAACTATGTCTTGCAACAATGATTACTTAGGTGCTATCATTTTTCTATAAACCAGACAGTCTGTTATTCACAGTAAATAATTCAGATGCCCAGGATTCTTTGAAAGTCTGTTCGATACTTAGGGAATAGCCTTACCTGTATCTAATAGTGATATTTATTGACTTTGCCACTTTAGTTTCATGTCATTGTTTTACCTCTACAATGTTTAAATAGCATAGTTCGATCAAACCAAATTCATGCACGATGGGATATCTAACATAACCATAATTAAATACAGTTGAACTTCGATATCTCCAACTTCAATATACTACACAATTTAATCACAATTAGACAATATACATGTATCAAGGCCACAGTTAAATGCGGGTCTAATGCAATGCTGAATACTCCTGCAGGAACTTTCTAGATATGCCAATTGTTATAGTTTAACGCTCCCCCCCCATAAATATGCCTTTCTACGCTTCTGTAATAGTCACTTCTTGAAACCATTGTGATAAATAGAGCATTTGCTCCTATTTATCACAATGATTTCAATACTACACAATTCCTTTTCGGTAGATTCATCCAAAGAAGTTGGGTCTAAAATAGCGTATAGAAAAAAGAATTAAAGCAATTCTGTAATGCACATTTTGGAAGGATCGACATTTAAATTCAAGTTATCCCGAAGTGCGAGTTATCTGAGTTCGAGATTTCTAGATGCCACTGCGTATACATTCAGTACTTCAAAAGACAGCATAGAAAAGCAGCAGTAAAATGATGATGTGAGTGTTTATTGACATTTGTAACTTCTAGCATATCACTTTTCTATGAATATCAATAACCCTTTGTAAGAAGTACAATGTAATACTTGCTATGAGCCGTATACAGTGAGTGATATCCATTGATCTTATTATTTATGCATCGTCAGTAAAGTGATTAATGCGGGCGTACTTCAAACAAAACCATATCAGTATTTAATTCATCAAAAACGTACTTTATCAATACGTACCAAATAACCAATTACTGTTAACTGTATGTTCATGTCTGAGGGATGTTAGAGGAATTATTGGTATTTTATTTCTAAAGACTAGAAATAAACTAAAATATGCTTTCATAAAATGTAATCGATAATATGCAGGTGCAAATAGAGTAATCAACTCATGGAATATACTTAAGAGATACCAATTTGCTATAAAGGAATGTAATTTAAATAGGATGAGCTTTGTTATCTCAGAGAATCGTATAGTAAATTCTATTTGACTCTATTTGAGTTCCAACTGTTTCAAGCTATGTGCATTGTATCTGACAAACCTAACGACTACCCGCAACCTGAGCCGCTTAACAATTAGCTTGGATCCAGATCAGACATTAGGTATCTTGGTGTATCATCCTGATTAAAACTCTCTGACACCCTATGAAAAGTGTCCCAAACGCTTGATGGAATCGTACGTAGTCGAAGTCGCATGGGAATCCAGCAGACATTATTTGGTCACAGCTGGATAATGGTTACAAATGTCTGTTTCTCTTCTCATCATGTACGTCGAATACAAAACAAATCTCGTAAAAACCTGTTGACGTGCTCATTTTTATCACTTCACGTTGTCATGTTACCCATCTATAAAAACTAAATTTCACATTTATTTTGCACAATATTATCCAGAAAACAATTCATAACAAAAACGAAAGACAACACAACTGTTATAAACTATTCGTACTATATCAAATACAACGTGTTAAAATGGATTTCATAAAGATGAAATTCATTCGTACTGAATGCATAATAAACTCTAAGTGAGACATGCCCCCTAATATGTGCATACAATATTATAAACGCCATTTCATAATTGTGGCTAGAATACTTCATTCTCAGTGTTGGTATATTTTCTTGTCCTTCGGAATCATTAGTTTTTTATGTTATTAGTTTTGAAAAACGAATACTTCTTAAGCCTATTCTGGGAGGCATGATTAGTGTTGCACATTTAAGTACTACACATGGACGGACTCAAAAATACCGTGTCTGTAATTTTCCTTTTTCGCATTGCTAATTTTGCTTTCGAATGACCATTGTGTGGCGTACGTAAAAAGTCGCCCCGTACTTCATTCTCAGTGCTGTATTGTCTGGTTCTTCGTGATCATTAGTTTTGATGTTATTAGTTTTGAAAACTGAATACTGCTTAAGCCGGTGCTAGGAGGGGGTGCTGAGTAGTGTTGCACATTTAGCTACTACTCATGAACAGACTCAAATAAACCGAGTCTTCATTTTTCTTTTTTCGCAATGCTACTTTTGCTTTCTACGGATCACCCTTTTCAGAATATTACCTAATCATTGGAAGCAGGGAAGAAGCGAATGTTGCATGTTATTGTCATAGTAAAATGTGTAGTCAAGAGACCATCTGAGTTGACCACAAACATGGTCTTTACCCTTCGCTTGCTATTCACGTCAATATACCTACCTGTAAATAGTGAAGACCCAGATGAGACAGCTCCTGCAGGAGCTACCTCATCAGGGTCTGCACTATTTACAAGTTGATTGTGCAACCAGTGCATTCCACAGCAGTGATAGCACAGCGAAATACTTGTACACAGTGAAGATATATGTAATTATACAACAGGGCATGGGTAAAGAAGGAGAAATGTATTTTAAAATTCAGCAAGAGAAGGGTTAATACGCTATCGGTTCGGTAAACACATGCACGATGCACTGGTCCAACTCAATGATCATTTAATGATCAATGACTAAGCAACGCTAAAACCAACAGTGTCCAAAAAGACGTATATCATCACTGACAAGAAGTCAATAAAAGTCACTTGATCATTGATAACTGTTTTAAACGTATTCAACGAAAATGACATAAAAGTCCATAGAACAAATATAAGTCTATAGACTGACGAGCTGTTGATAACAATAGTAATATCCCGCCATTCACCCTTCAATCTTGGTGGAGAAATAAAAACGTTATTCTTGAAAATGTTTTAATTTACGTATCTTATTTGGACCTCTGGTATTTATAAAATAATCTTCATTAGATGTTACTTCACAATATAATCAAATTTTCCTTGAATACTATTTCAATGAACATCATAAGATACCGTCCCTCGAGACGTAACTTAGAGCACACATTCCCCGCCCGCCTAAGCTAGCTAGTCAAGGTACCCTTATAGTCGACGACACTTAAACCTTCTCTTGCTGAATTTTAAAATACATTTCTTTTTCTTTACCTATGTCCTGTTGTATAATTACATATATCTTCACTGTGTACAAGTATTTCGTTGTGCAATCACTGCTCTGGGGTGCATTTGTTGCACAATCAACTAGTAAATAGTGCAGACCCTGATGAGACAGCTCCTGCAGGAGCTGTCTCATCTGGATTTTCACTATTTACATTTACGTATATTGACGTGAATAGCAAGCAAAGGGTTTATTTAGCACGCACCACCTATAGGCTTGTTACTTTAGACTGGATTGATGAGGAAATGTTCCATGAAAATATCAAGCAAATAAGATACAATGTATATATCATTTGGTAATATGAATACTGTCTGATGCACCAACTGTACCATTCTATATCAGACATGAGTGTGATATCACTTTGATTACCTTTCCTTGTTAATATATTACAACAATAAACATGATAACATTGATATCAGCCCATGTTGAAATGAAGTACCTTAGTAAATACATGTAACCGGAAAAGTAAAGAGGTAAACCATTTTAAGAACTGAAAATTATAAACGCCGTGAGCAAAATATTCAAATATTATTTCAAGTACAAAGATGTAACGATTCCTTGAATATATGTGCAGTTGGTAAGGATTAGCTACAGAATTATATAATCAAACTTTAAATTGAAGATCAACCGTATCGATGTAGGTTACGGACTCGAATATAGTGTTTCAAAGTTGTTGTTCTAACTTTAAATATTTGAGTGATGAGTATGCAAAAAGTACAAAAATGAGTCATGCAGGAAACACCACATACAGAACAAACAGTCGCCCGAACAGCAACACAAGGAAACAGCAAATGTACATAAATATAAAATCAACAAGAGATGCACAGACAAAACATACATGCAATAGGGGGAAGATTGAAGTACCGCCTTGGAACGGTCAGTGACAAAAGTCACTGGGGGGTTAAACCGGTTTATGGGCGCCCAACCTCACACTTATTCCATCCCCACCCTAAAAGACAAACAGTGTAAATAAACGTATCCCCTCTCCGACGAATGAAACATCAGTGTGTAACTTAAGAGCCTATGCAGTATCAACCTTATTTGCTAGAGGACAATGCTGACAATGCTCATGTAAAAACTCTCCGATCTGGATTTACACTGTTCTAAATACAAGTACACACCTTTCCCACCTTTAAATACTTACAATTTTGTTCTTGTTCATTGCCCCTTCCTCTATAAGTACGCCTTTTTACGCTTCTGTAAAAGTCACAGTGGCTTTCCTTTTCTCTAGTAAATGCTCCTCTTCGGTATATTTATTAAAAGAGGTTGAGTCTAACAATAGCCTGCGTGGGAATGAGTTAAATGTGTCGTCGATAGTTTAATTAATTTTATGTTGAAATAAAAACGGAAAAGGAACTTCTTTTCCACGAAAGAATTATGGCTAAACAGAACATAGCAATGCTTTATTGTACCTTAGATCTTATGGACGCATTTTTATTTGTTTAGATTTATTGCTGAACATTTAATTGTTTCTATAAAAGCTGAACAGAAGATATTGCGATGATGTGTTTTATCATATTATTCAACGAGTTGACTATAAAGATACAATACAATACTTTGTGAGTGACAATCTATATTCAGTGAATGGCATGTCTAATATAATTAGAAAAACACTAGCAATGAGGTAATAAAAGACGATTGATTGACCCAACTTTTGTTTGTATTGTATCACCGTTTGCATCATATGCTTGCAGGGGTCTCGGACTTGAAATCAATTAATACTGGTATGCAATACGTAACGAATTGACGGCAACATTTAAGTAGCGACGTTATATATGATAAAAAGGATACGAATATGGAATGATACTTCGCTAACCTAACCATTCGGGAAACGTATGTACTGGCATTTGCAATCAGTGTAGACCTAGATCAAAGGCTCCAAGAGAAGCCATCTGATGAGGCTCTGCTCTGTTTGCTATTCAAAGTCATCTGACAGGAGTAATATTAGTTCGCCTCTATATGTAACCCTTCTCTTGCTGAATTTTAAAATACATTTCTCCTTCTTTACCCATGCCCTGTTGTATAATTACATATATTGTGTACACGTATTCGCTGTGCAATCACTGCTGTGGAGTGCACTGGTTGCACAATCAACTTGTAAATAGTGCAGACCCTGATGAGACAGCTCCTGCAGGAACTGTCTCATCTGGGTCTTCACTATTTACAGGTAGGTGTATTGACTTGAATAGCAAGAGAGGGGTTAAATAGTGACTGACCATTCGACTTTGAAGTAACCGTATTTACATACAGTTAAAAGAGGCAAGGTCAAAACAGAACATATTGTGTTGTTTCACCAAATTGTTCATCGTGTGCATATGTATTTTGTCATGTAAGTCAGCTATGTTGTTATATTGAAACGCAATGCATAATTATCAATCTGTATATGAACTAAATTAAGTATCATGTCTATAGTCCCACTTCTTGAAAGGCAACCCACCTGCAGAATTAATACAATGTAATGAAACAATAAAATATTCTAGTATTGTCTAAGGCGCAATGTGACATTTATATATATATAATCTGAATATAAATAGCAATTATATCAGCTATGGAAACCTAAGGCACTTCGGCATTATAAAACATAAATAATCCATCAATTTAAAGACGTTAATTTTATATTGCAGAAATAAAATCTCCCGAGAACAGCTTAAGGCTAACAATATTGTTTTCATAGTCTCGATAATGTGCTATATTCCTGTATAGTTTTGAGAAATAATTGCGCACGAGACTTGCGCTACCATACCGAGGTGATTCCTATGGAATTTACCAAATCGCAAAGAGTCAATGTTTGCGTACGGTAAGGTATCGACATTGAACATTTTATATTGCTTTTGAGCAGGATTCTAATCTCCCGAAATGAGTTACACATGCGATATGATTTATTTGTAGCTTAAACGAAAATTCTTCTCAATGATTCCTTCATTTCATGAGTACCCATCCGAGAAATGATTTCATTATGACTAACCTGTACTTCAGCATACAAAAGGGAATGAACGATCCTTTCCAACTCTGCAAAACAATTTATTAATGCTGTAAGCAGTTAGCACAGACTATGATAAGACAGGTCTTACAAGAGCTGTTTGATCTGCGTATACACGTTTCCAAAGGTGCACACATGCGTGCGCATGAAGTAAAGAGTTAACATCACTTAAATAGTATTAATTGCAGTAAAACCTCCATAATCCGAACATTTAGTAAAGAATATTATTGAACATATAGATAAGTGACAGCTTAACGCAGGTTGAATGTCATTCTGAAAGCCATCAGATGACTCCCACCCTGCCTTTAGCTGGCACGCGTCTCATAGTTTGATACTAACATGTGTTTGAGTGGTCAGAAAAGGGTACCATTACTATTATTACCGAAATAACATTTACAATCAATTTTCTATTCTTCCTGGATATTTGCTTGTAATAGTTTGTCTTCCATTTTGATATAACAAGCTCGGGTAAAGAGTATAACCCTAACACCATTACATTACAGCTTCTTAAATATTTACTAAACTGATGCTGGTACTTGGAATGTCCTGTTCCTAAACATCCATTTGCACCATGCATGTTTAAAAGAAATGCGTAGCCACGTAATAGTGGTCTAGTTATTATGTATATTTGTATCATGAGTAGAAACCGTATATGTTTATGTCAAAATGAAATATCCTATTCTATCATGGATTGCAGGATTGCAGGCTGGGGTCGGATGATTGGTCAATAAGGCTGCCACTACCATGTGTAGTTGCAAACTGTCTGTCGTCTGGTATTATCTGTAAGGTAAGATTTAATCCGGTCATTTTACCCATTACTTCATGAATAATCATGCAAAACTACATATATCATGAATATTAAAATGGATTTGATCATTTAACAAACACAGCATAAGAAATTGTTTTATTGTTTTGCAATGAAACACGATATACACTTAGATGTGTAGCCATATATAAATATTTACATTCGCCCTGCAACGTCCTTATATAACCTTATTCTAAAAAGAAAGTTGCATTTTCCCATGAACGTTCATTTCAATACCGGTTTGAGTCGGTTCTCCTTTTCCCAGAATTCCGCTGTGTAAGCGCGGAGTAATACTGTACTGACCCAGTTATGACCTATTTTAAGATTTATCAATGGGGAATCGATACGTGACAATGTAAACATAAACACTCCACTTACTGAAACGTCAGCGATTAACGACGCCTTATTTCAGTACTTATGTGGAAATGTTTATTTTGCAATGCACGAATAAAAATGAAATAAATAAATCTAAATCAATGCTCTAGTAAAGTACAGCTTCGTCTTGTATGTCTGAGAACTAAGAAGTATCTATTACCAGCAGCAAACAGGGCAGACCCTGATCAGTCGGTTCCTCCATTGGCGGTCTCATCTGGGTCTACTATATTAGTACAACAAATGGCGAAGTCAACATTAATTAGATCATCACGTTATTTGGGTCTACTATATTAGTGTAACATGAGGCGTCCGATCTGGGTCTACTATATTAGTGCGATAAATGACGACGTCGATCACCATTAATTAGATTCATATTCATTAATCACGTATTTAGTGGTGGTCATTGCAGAAAATGTCATGTCTAATTTACAAGAACTGAAGCAAACAGAGACGACCCCGATCAGACCCTGACCAGTCGGCTCCTACAGGAACCGTATGATCTCGATAAAATCCTGTAATTGAACTTGTACATGATGATACAACACAGCATGTTGTCAATGGGTGTGAATCAAGTGTAGCAGACATTAACTGGAGCCCCAATGAGTTTTAAGCGCAAAACAGAAAATGGATTGCCGTTCAAGCGGCCCTGAAATTTTGAAATGTGGCATCTTCTTACTGAGAATTATCGCTTGAATACATAATATTGCCAACTTTCACAGCCGTGGCGTATCAAAATATATTATCAAGTAATGAGTGAAGCATAAATAAGTCAATGTCCTTACCGTTAACAAAGAAAAATCCGAGAATAAAATCCAACGTTGTGACCCGCTTTCGATCAAGCATGGCGGGTGAGTAAATTGGCTTCGACACCGCGACCTACATTTAAGAAGATGCTTTAATACCAACATTTCGTAAATATATATGATTTGAAATATCTCGATAATCTTTTCTTTAAACATAGCTGGACAATTTACTGATTAAAATCTTGTATTCATTCTATATTTATAATATGTGTTTGGGACTATTTTTCATACCATATATAGAGATCCTACTACGTTAGAAACGAACCTGGCAACGACCTAGATAGCGGCTATTACGTGACCGGTATATAATATTTTTAAAAAATCCGTTGAAATATAAGAAATACAATGGAATATAAATATAAGAAATAAATGACGTGCTCCCGGTATTCATGAGGTTATGCAACGCATAGCTTTACGAGCAAAGATTCACGTGAAGCCCTTCGGGCTTCACTAACTTTGCTCGTAAAGCTATGCGTTGTATAACCTCATGAACACCGGAAGCACGTCATTCATTTCTTAAATAAACAGAAAATAATCTGGTCATTCAATAGGACGAGCTTATCGACTAAATATTCCTCGTTAATTCCAAAAGAACAAGTTTTGCCCATTGCTTTACAAAACTTGATAATGGAATTAACCAGGTTTGGCCAGCTGAGATATCGGGTAACCCCACGCCCCATCTGAATACAAATATTCGCACATATAAGCAAGTCCTAGCTCGTAAAACGTGAAATCAATTCGGTGCGAACTGCTGTGTTCATTTGTATGCGTGCATTTGCATTTTAGGTTTAATGTCAAATCAACAGTATTTCAGTAATGTAGAAGTGGTTACTTGTTACGCTTCTGACCCACTGTTCATTTGACAGAGCATAGCAAGCGATACGCACTTACGTAACATCAATATGAAAGGTGAAACATATTAGTACGGACATAATGGAACAAAAGGCTAAGGTGTAGACTTTGATAAACGTCTTGTCGTGTAAGCTTTTATCCATTCCCTCGTATTTACTCATTTTGACGCCTTTGTAAATGTCACCTTTGTAATCAATGTTATATATAGAGCATTTGCTGCTATAGGAGCAGATGCTTCATGTATTACAATGGTTTCAGAAAGAACACAATTCTAAATTTTCCCGGGGAGCATGCCATCGGACCCGTATAGCCACCAACCGTACATAACATTAAATCTTGGATTCAGCTACGCTCATGATAGGCGCCTGGCATAATACGTCACCAGTTACATAATAAACTTACACCGGCTGTACCAATTCTGTTGCATAATTTTCATGTTATAATGCTAAGAGAGTTTTAACTGTACATTGAATATTTTCAATTGAACAATTCCAAAACTCAAACAGGTCAAGCTTATGGTGAATATTTAGGGATTTTTCTAAAGAAATGTGCAACATGACAAACAGTGCAGACCTTGATGAGAGGGATCCATCGTTTGCAAAGGACATTAGTAACTCGTATCTCGCACTGTAAGGGTTGATTTATATTGATAACATGTATTAGATCTGTTTCACATTTATGATACATTTAAACATTTAAGTCTGTTTTAGTAACTACTATATATTATAAACAAACACGTGTATCATTTAAATTTTGAAGCAGTGTGAACTTATAAAATATAATGGTTTTATAACAATATGTTTTTGAGTCCCATAATCTTTACACACCAATATATATTGCTATAATTACACGTATGATAAATGGCTGAGAAACTAAACACTAGTTGGATGTTTGATAAATCCGGTGTGCCATGTGTACTGTCTATCTTTAAGACGGTCAACAGCTTAATGCAGAATGAATGTCATAATGGAACCTCATCTATAAGCTTTCTGCATTAATACTAAGAAGACATCTGCGTTACAGACATATTTTAGATGTGTTTAAGCAAACGGAATATTCCTTAATCTAATACAGAAGCTACCTGATCTGGATGTACTCCCTTTACAAAGATGCTAGATATAATAATAATATCTATTAACAGTTTCCCTGTTTGAATATATATGTAGGAAATAATGACATGAATAGCTTAGCTTAAATTCTCTAATGGCTTAGTACTAGTAGAAACTGTAGAGTCAGGACTGTGATAATTTCATAAGAACACAGAGCATATCCCAATAGGATGGGGAGTCATCTGAAATGCGTCTACGTTATTTGCAAGGGCAGGACAATGTTTATATAAAGTTAAGGTTTAAGTAAAGACTCAAGTAATTCTATCTATTTATACTTTTAAATTTTTCCTTCGTATAAACGCATTTTCACGCATTTGCAAACGGTGTAACCCTATAAGAACCGTCTGATCAGGGTACAATCTGTTTCCTAATGGAAACTGATCTGTTTCTTAACTTTCTAAATTTGCTACAATGTTCCACCTCTCATTTCATTTTAACTATTTTGTCCATGAATTTTTAGTAGGTATTGGACATTTGAATAAATATAGAATAGGAAAAGAGTTCATACACACTTATTATGGCATCACGTGCATTCTGTATAAGCTTTGACTAGAGGGGAATTCAAGCTTGTGCAGCCTCTAAGACAATCCAAAACAAAAGAAATGGGTCTTATAGTATCTATCAAATACTTGGTTCGTTTTTTATTTTTTTTAATGTCACTAAATAGTTCCATTTATTATTTATTATCTTTATATAGGTTTTTATTATAGGTTCTCTGTATTATTCAGATATTTATTAAGAAGAAATATAAGCCTAAAGCAAGCAATTATTTATCCACTTTATGTTTAATGCAAACACTACTATTTGCTTTTATGTTCAATTGATCGCGAACGGCATTCTAATTGTCAATAAAATTGCTCATGTAAGTCCAAAACTTGCACAGTGATAACGGTAGGAATATGCAACTGTTACATAGCAACATTCAAAATTAACCATGTTAACGCTTTACATATTGAGTATTCATGTAAGAAATGGTGTGTGTCATGTTATTTATTGCATTTATAGGCCGATGGTATATTAACATGTACTATTGTGACAGTTGTGGCAAAAAGGGCAGACCCCAATTAGATTGCTAATACACATTTGATATTGCATTACACAAGTATTTATGTAGGATGTTTTCAGACTGTTCAACCTTTAGGTTACTGCTAGCCGATTTATGACTACATTTGTAAACAGTTTGGATCAAAATCAGACGCCGAATCACTCGACGTCTTATCCAGATCGAACGTTTTGACACGCTGTTTGCATTTTGGCAGGCAAGCTGGTTTATAGCTTGAATGTAGAAACTATAGTGGATGACAAATGCAGTTTGTAAAACATTTTTTCTCAGCAGGCTAAATGCTACCTATTGATCATTAAAGGAATAGTATCGACTTGTAACGTGTGTTAAACAATGCCTAAAATGGAATAAACCATTTGTTTATATGCTGAAAAGAGGTATATTGCACTCAAATTAACGCGGAAGAAGAGAAGGTGTCATTTGGCTTAATATTTGAGACCCACTGATATTCAGCAATATATATTATATTATATATGTATTACGGTAGCGTTTTTGTTCCGTGAACTGTTATGCCTATGTCACACATTCACGGATGTGACACTGGAATAGCTACGGATACGATCCGGCATCATTCGTGACAACCTGTATTGTTCCATAGCTTTCTTTATTTTAGCCGTAGTCATACCTAGTAGTACTTGTATATCCGTAGCTTTCTGTATTTTAGCCGTATTCATTCGTAGTAGTACTGGTATATCCGTGACAACTTTTGAACATGTTCAAACTTTGACCACGGATCAAATAACCGTAGTACATCCGTGCTATTCCGTATTCGAATATAACCTACATTTTTAGCAAATCAAACTGCCTTTTGCACCTCATTAAGTGTAGCACGTAATCATTAAGGACTTTGTTTCTTTCGACCTCACGTGGTGTCTGAACGCGCTATCATAACCCCGACTCCTCGTAACTAGTAGTAAACACTACCATATTTGGCAATCTTACAACCCGAACAGTTTCAGTCGATGTTTGTTATTGATTGATTTCAACAGCAATTTATTCAATAAAGAAACGGATGGGACAACAGGCATAGCCAATGTTACTTCATGTATACGCAGATTTACTCTTTTACAAACATGGTAGACAAAGATCAGACAGTTCCTGTAGACCTATGAAGTGTTTGATTGGGGTCGTCTTCTCTGTTTGCTTGAATAATGTTATAATTCTGATTCTATACTGTCTGTCATTGTAAAAACATATATTGTTTAACACGCCTGTATAACACATTCAGGTAATTAAAAGTCATAAAGTATAAATGCTTACATGAATATACATGAACTAAAGGGTTCAATATCTAGTCATAAAAAACTAAATAATTTAATAAAAACACTTTAATTACACGCACAAGCTGTTGCAAACTAAGATTTCACTTAATATGTTATAACTATAACTAATACTGTTCTTATTCGTCCGTTGCTGTGTTTTGTTTTAGTGTTTTTATTTGGTGTAGATTGTTACATGTTTCGTTATTATTTAATATAATGTTTAAAATGTGTTTCTCATTGTAATCCTAATCGAATGTCATCTCGTAGTTTAGTACTGTTTGTTGTCTGTGGGTATACATTCATTTGTATATACATGTTAGCTGAATAATTTTATGTTCCTAACTAATTTGCATACACGCCAGATCAGCAATATCTATTTCATAGCATAGCATAATAATCCTGTGCGTGATGGACACTCGTCGTGGAATGATCCCACTCGTCGTGGAATGATCCAACAGTTTTAAACGATTGAGTCCGTTTAGTAATATGGGCTAGAGGTCATTGAATGGCAAACAGTGCAGACCCTGATATGGGTGTACACTGTTTGCATATACCAGAACGTATTCGTTTCCAGCATTTACAGTATACAAAGCTTAGAACCATTAAGGGATTAACAACACGCTTTGGTATGCATGGTGCTTCTATATCGCCAATCCACACGCGATGTCTATTAGATAGAAAGAGGTATCAGTAGAACATTAAATGAATTTATTGCAAACGAGAGAACATTTAAGTGTCACTCGTGAGATACCGCTATTCAAAGCACTGACAGTTAATGCAAACTAATTCAATATACTCGGCGCACTCATTTATTTGCAAAATATAATACAAGCATGACGAAGAGGGACCGTTTTTTAAACGCGTTAAATTAAATATAATGCCCGTCTACTTCAACTAAGCAAATTAAAACGTTATACCTGCACTTCTGATTTAGTTTGAATTCTTTTCGAACTGACACCTTGTGGTACTAAGACAGATCACATTGATAAAAACAACTTGATACTGTGCATGTGTTGCTTCGATAATACTTATCCCGCGTCAGACTACACACACTTTGGGCCCTGGTGAAAGGCTGGGTTCTCCTGGCACTCGGTCATTAGTCCCATAAAGCTAGATAGAATCGAATGTTGTCAAACCCTTGAGAAGGCATTATATTTTTGCAGTAAGGTAATAGTTAGGGTAATACATGCAAAACATTGAAATACAGACAACGTATTATCAGACAGTTGATTGAACATTACTCCTATTGTTTAATTAAAACAGTGATATTGCTTAAAATGTGGCGGAGAATAGTGTTCTTTACAATACAATTTGGTAATAAAGTTTCATGCTGAATACGCTAATTTATTTAGATACAGTGTTCTAATTGCTGATTGTCCTATTGATAGACAATGTCAACATCGCTTGTTTTAACCCTTTCCCTGTTCTATATTTAGTTCAATTTCCAATACCTACTGAATATTCATGGAAAAGGAGTTATAATAAAATATGGAATGTGGAGTATTGTAGCCATTTTAGAAAGTAAAGAAACAGATCTATCAAATTCTACTAGCAAACAGAGCAGACCCTGAACAGACGGCTCCTCTAGGAGCCGTCTGATCTGGGTCTTCTCTGTTTGCAGATGCGTGCAAACACGTTTTTATGAGGGAAAGGGTTAATAATTACTGAAAACAGTTAAATTGATAAATTGGCCAGTCCAAACAAAAGCAAAACATTATTTCAATTTCATGGTAAATTGTCTTCTTCAACAAATCCTACCTTGTCTACATGTATATGGAAAACATTTCATAGGCAAAACACTGTACAGTAGAACCGGTCTTAGGCGAGCATTAATCGAGGTATAAATATGGATAGTTAAGACCATTGGTAGCAGCTCGGACAGAAAACATTTTTTAGCGTTTGCTTTACTTTGGATCTGCATTAAGCAACCACATGTGTTTTAAGACTCATTTGTCCGACAAATGAATGGTCGCTTAAGACATGTTATATTGTATTAATTAACTATGTGGGATAATTAAACCAAGGAAACTATTCCATACATTGGCATACGTTTAATTGTCATTTGCAAACACGTCTGCTTCAAATTCCAGAGTGGAAGTCCCGAAAATTTCTTTTCAAGATCGAAAGTGTTTTATCAAACAATTAGGATCCTGATGAGACTTCAGGTTACTCGGTGCCTCCTCTGGGTCCATGCTTATAAAACTTTTAGTTGAGTCTGAGTTCGTTCTCAAGTTTTTGATAGGTCAGATTTGAGCCTTTGGCTCAAATCTGACCAATCATAAGCTTGAGAACTCAAATCTGACCAATCAAAAGCTTGAGAACGAACTCAGACTCAACTAAAAAGCTTTATAAGCATGGACCCTGGATTCAAATTCTTTGAGAAGGAAATCATAGCTTCTACCATTGCAGCCAGACATGTCACTCGCTTTCCGGCGACTTCGTTAGTGATAGAATTTACATTAACCCATTTGCGCCAAGTGGATTCTTCTATGTTTATATATTGGATTAGTCCATTTCTTATCTAAGGGGTGCATTATCTAAATTTTCAATTTCGTTTTGTTTTATATTGAAACTCCTATCAGCAAACAGTGAAGACTCTAATCAGACGCCGCATTATGCGGCGTCTGATCAGAGTCTACACTGTTTGCCCACGTCCCATATATGGGATCGCGGGAACAAATGGGTTAAAGCAACTGCAATATTGTGAGATGTGAACTGACCATTTACCTTTTTATTTGTACTAGTGGTCCTGGTGCAATTGGCAACGATAACCAGGAGCATAAACGCACTCAGCGTTAACCCTTTCGCTGCCAATGCCGGTGTAACGAAGTAAAGTGACCCCTATAGAATACTGACCCCCCGGTCACTATTCTTCAGAAAAAGTGACCCCCTTTCTGAAAAATATCGACTCCCCTCTGAAAAATAGTGACCCCCTCCGCGATATCTATACAATATTGACCCCCGCCACAACTACATGTATTACTAACAAATTAGTAACCATTGCAAATACTTGAATACCTAATACTGTTGCGGCTGTAGCTTTGTTTTTGTTGTTGTCGCTCCAGCATCGGGTGGGTAGGTATGTGTGTGTGTGTGGTAGTTTGTGTGGGGGGGGTTAAACGAAATTTAACGCAAACGATTTTTTATTCAGAAACTGTCAATATTTTGAAGAATGTTGACACTAGCAGAAGATTGACAGTGGGTGTGAAAGTAGTAGTTGTATTAGTAGAAGTAGTGGTAATATAACTTATTTTAAGGGGACATTTACAATGCATTTTGAGTATAACAACCTTTTCTGTGCGATCTAATAAATGGTTCTATACTTCTAACAGCGACCGACCTTACTTGTCAAATCATGTTTTTAAATCTTTACAGTAAGTAAACTCTTCTTTTTATAAAGGCAAATACTACTACTTGTGTATTTTATTTTGTACCCTTTAGTAATAATTCACAATATAAACGAACACAAACGCAAATTAAGTTCAATTGAATATAAAAGGATAAAAGTTGACGATTAATCTGATTGGCAAACTGTTTGAAACTCAACAGGTGCTGATAGTTTCGATGTCATACATTTGATTTACTAGGCAGCCACAAATAGGTGACGAACACACAAGGAAAACTATCTTCTCTAGGTTATGTTATGAATAGAATATAAGATTATTGGATCTATTAAACTCGTCCTTTTAGAAAAAAATAAACACGCACCAAATCCTTGCTGTGTGGTTTTCTATAAAGCTCGTTTAAAATAAAAGTAAAAACCATTATGAACAACTAATCTAATGTTTATTATCTGCAGAGGAAAATGGCCTGTTGCAAATGTACACACTATATTACTATGGTATATGTCACACGTGCTTGACCTTTTATATAAGAAAATCAACAGCATCTCTTCGACAATAATTGACACAATTCTCTATAAATGAAATTGTATTCCGATGTTGTGTAGGTGTGTGTGAATGCGGGGGTGCGTGCGGAAGGGTGTTTATTTATAAGTGGTTGTGTAGGTGCATGTGCGTGTGTGTGCATGCGCGCGCGTGTGCGTGCCTGCTTGCGTGCGTGTGTGTGCTATTCTGTACGAACAATGATTACAAATCGTATTACTTGGCGTCCATTGTGCGCATTGGTCATGATATATTAAACGGGGCTCAAAATGATATTACTAGGGGTCACAACAACTGTAACAATTATGACCAAGGTTAAATATTTCTTTCGAAATACGTGAAACCCTTTCTTTAAAGTATACTTGAGGCAAGTTAAAGTTGCTGGTGTTGTTCAAAATATCACGAAGGTGGGCCAAAGCATTATGCTCGGGGATCACTATTGTTTAAAAAATACTGACCGGGTTCGATAATCTTCAGAAAAAATGACACCCATCCTTTCTACAACATACTTGAGTTCAATTAGCATTGGGCGCATTGGTCATTATATAATAAACGGGGCTAAAACTAATCTATGAAAGGGCCCAAGGGGGTCACTACATCTGTAAGAATTATAACCAAGATTAAATATTTTTCGAGTAAAGTTAAACCCTTTCTTTAAATTATACTGGAGATATATTTGAGTTTCAGGGAGTTGTTCAACATACTATGAATGTGTGTCAAAGCACTATGACCGGGGTCGCTATTTTTTAAAAAATACTGACCAGGGGTCAGTATTCTTCAGAAAATGTGAACCCCTATGTACAAAATGTTTGGGTTCAATTAACATTGTGCGCATTAGTCTAGTATAATAAACACGGTCAAAATGCAATGACCGGGGTCACTACATCTACAAGAATTATGACAAAGGAAAGGTATTTTTCGATTAACGTGAACCCCCTTTTTTAAAAATAAATAAATACTGGAGGTAGATTAAGTTTACGAGAGTTGTTTAAGATATTATGAACGTGAATCATAGAGTTATGACCGGGTTCGCTATTTTTAACAATATACTGGCCGGGGTCGATGTTCTTCAGAAAATGTGACCCACTACGTACAAACTACTTATTGGTCACTACATCTGTAAGAATTATGACCAAGGTTAAATAAAAATCGAGTAAAGTTAAACCCTTTCTTAAATTATACCGGAGGTAGATTAAATGAAAAAGTAGTAAAGTCAAGCAGGAAAAGCCACACACATAAGTTCGCGGTAGCTGTTCAACATATCATGAACGCGTGTCAATGTACAGTGACCGGGGGTCACTATTTCTTTTAAAAATACTGACCGGGGGTCGATATTCTTCAGAAAATGTGACCCCCTATGTACAAGATGCTTTGGTTCAATTAGCATGGCGCGCATTAGCCACGATATGATAAACACGGCTGAACTTGCTATGACCGGGGGTCACTACATCTGTAAGAATTATGACTAAGGTTAAACAGTTTACGAGTAAAGTTAAATCCTTTCTTTAAATTAAACTGGAGGTAGATTAAGTTCGCGGGAACTGTTCAACATATCATGAACGATTGAACGTATGTCAAAGCACTTTGACCGGGGTCGCTATTTTTCAAAAATACTGACCGGAGGTCGATATTCTTCAAAAATTGTGACCCCCTATGTACAAAATACTTGGGATCAATAAGCATTGCGCGATTTAGTCATGATATAATAAGCACGGCTGAAATTGCTATGACCAGGGGTCACTACAACTGTAAGAATTATGACCAAGGTTAAATAGTTTACGAGTAAAGTTAAACCCTTTCTTTAAATTATACTGGAGGTAAATTAAGTTGGAAGGAGCTGTTCAACATATAATAAACGTGTGTCAAAGTACTATGACTGGAGGTCGCTATATTTTAAAAGATACTGACGGGGGTCGATATTCTTCAGAAAATGTGACCCCCTATGTACAAAATACCTGGGTTCAATTAGCAAGGCGCGCATTAGCCATAATTTAATAAACACGGCTGAAATTGCTATAACCGGAGGTCACTGCATCTTTTACCACTGTATTTGCCATCGCGGTTGTTGTAGATTAGTCGGAGAGGGGATACGTTTATTTACACTGTTTGTCTTTTAGGGTGGGGATGGAATAAGTGTGAGATTGGGCCCCCATAAACCAGTTTACCCCCCGCAGTGGCATTTGTCACTTACCGTTCCAAGGCGGTACTTCCATCTTCCCCCTATTGTTTGTTTGTTATGTCCGTGCGTCTCTTTGTGTCTTTTATATTCATGTACATTAGCTGTTTGTCTTTGTGGTGCTGTTTGGGCGGTTGTGTGTTTTGTATGCGGTGTTCCTGCATGACTCATACATATACGTATATCATGAACGTGTGTCAAAGCACTATGGCCGGGGTTGCTATTTTTAAAAAATAATGACCGGGGTCGATATTCTTCAGGTAATGTGACCCCCTATGTACGACATATAAAATATAGTTTACGAGTAAAGTTAAACCATTTCTTTAAATTATACTTGAGGTAGATTACGTTCGCGGGAACTGTTCAACATATCATATAAACATGTGTCAAAGCACACTTTATTCTTTATTTTTTAAGAAATACTAACCGGGGGTCGATATTCTTCAGAAAATGTGACCCCCATGTACAAAATACTTGGGTTCAATTAGTATTGCGCGCTTTAGTCATGATATTATAAACACGACTGAAATTGCTATGTCGGGGGTCACTACATCTGTAAGAATTATGACACAGGTTAAATAAAATCGAGTAAAGTTAAACTCTTTCTTAAATTATACTGGAGGTAAATTAAGTTCGCAGGGAGTTGTTCAACATATCATGAACGTGTGTCAAAGCACTTTGACCGGGGGTCGCTATTTTTTAAAAATTACTGACCGGGGGTCGATATTCTTCAAAACATGTGACCCCCTATGAACAAAATACTTGGGTTCAATTAGGAAGGCGCGCATTACCCATGATATGATAAACAGGGCTGAAATTGCTATGACCTGGGGTCATTACATCTGTAATAATTATGACCAAGGTTAAATAGTTTACGAGTAAAGTTAAACTCTTTCTTTAAATTATACAGTAGGTAGATTAAGTTCGAGGTAACTGTTCAACATATCATGAACGTGTGTCAAAGCACTATGATCGGGGTCGCTATTTTTTAAAAATTACTGACCAGGGGTCGATATTCTTAATAAATGTAACCCACCTATGAACAAAATACTTGGGTTCAATTAGCAAGGCGCGCATTAGCCATGGTATGATAAACAGGGCTGAAATTGCTATGACCGGGGATCATTACATCTGTAATAATTATGACCAAGGTTAAATAGTTTACGAGTAAAGTTAAACCCTTTCTTTAATTATACAGGAGGTAGATTAAGTTCGCGGGAACTGTTCAACATATCATGAACGTGTGTCAAAGCACTATGACCGGGGGTCGCTACTTTGTAAAGAATACTGACCGGGGAGTCGATATTCCTCAGAAAATGTGA
This sequence comes from Azorinus chamasolen, assembly GCA_963576725.1. NCBI lineage: Eukaryota > Metazoa > Mollusca > Bivalvia > Cardiida > Solecurtidae > Azorinus > Azorinus chamasolen. The sequence goes on from OY755247.1 coordinate 37,783,619, forward strand.
CCTTCTATATACAAAATACTTGGGTTCAATTAGTAATAAAATCGAGTAAAGTTAAACTCTTTCTTAAATTATACTAGAGGTAGATTAAGTTCGCGGGAGTTGTTCAATATATCATGAACGTGTGTCAAAGCACTATGACCGGAGGTCGCTATTTTTTAAAAAGTACTGAGCGGGGGTCGATATTCTTCAGAAAATGTGACCCCCTATGTACAAAATACTTGGGTTCAATTAGCAAGGCGCGCATTAGCCATATGATAAACACGGCTGAAATTGCTATGACCGGGGTCATTACATCTGTAATAATTATGACCAAGGTTAAATAGTTTACGGGTAAAGTTAAACCCTTTCTTTAAATTATACAGGGGGTAGATTAAAGTCGCGGGAACCGTTCAACATATCATGAATGTGTGTCAAAGCACTATGATCGGTGGTCGCTATTTTTTAAAAAGATAATGACCAGGGGTCGATATTCTTCAGAAAATATGACCCCCTATGTACAAAATACTTGGGTTCAATTAGCAAGGCGCGCATTAGCCATGATATTATAAACACGGCTGAAATTGCTTTGACCGGGGGTCACTACATCTGTAATAATTATGACCAAGGTTAAAAAGTTTACGAGTAAAGTTAAACCCTTTCTTTAAATTATACAAGAGGTAGATTAAAGTCGCGGGAACTGTTCAACATATCATATAAACATGTGTCAAAGCACTATGACCGGGGATCGCTATTTTTCAAAAAAATACTGACCGGGGGTCGATATTCTTCAGAAAATGTGACCCCCTATGTACAAAATACTTGGGTTCAAATAATATTGCGCGCTTTAGTCATGATAGGATAAACACGACTGGAATTGCTATGACCGGGTGTCACTACATCTGTAATATTTATGACTAAGGTTAAATGAAATCGAGTAAAGTTAAACTCTTTCTTAAATTAAACTGGCGGTAGATTAAGTTCGCGGGAGTTGTTCATCATATCATGAACATGTGTCAAAGCACTATGACCGGGGTCGCTACATGTATGTTTTAAAAAATAATGACCGGGGGTCGATATTCTTCAGAAAATGTGACCCCCTATGTACAAAATACTTGGGTTCAATTAGCAAGGCGCGCATTAGCCATGATATTATAAACACGGCTGAAATTTCTATGACCGGGGGTCACTACATCTGTAATAATTATGACCAAGGTTAAATAGTTTACGAGTAAAGTTAAACCCTTTCTTTAAATTATACAGGAGGTAGATTAAAGTCGCAGGAACTGTTCAACATATCATGAACGTGTGTCTGCCAAAGCACTATGACCGGAGTTCGCTATTTTTTGAAAATACTTGGGTTCAATTAGAATTGCGCGCTTAATACATGACAGGTAGATATGTAGATAGTTAGATAGTAGTAGTATAAGTAAAAGTAGTAGTATAGGTAGTAGTAGGTAGTAGGAAGTAGGAATAGTAGTAGTAGTAGCAGTTGTAGCAGCGGCAGTAGTAGGTGGGTGGGTTTGTGGGTGGTTGGGTTTGTGCTTGGATGGGTGGCTGGGTTTTGGGTTGGTGGGTGATTGGGTTATTGGGTAGGCAGGTAGGTAGGTAATAGTAGTAGCAGGAGGAGGAGTAGGGGTAGTAGTAGGAGTAGTAGTAGGAGTAGTAGTAGTGGGATTAATAGTGGTAGTAGTAGTAGTGGCAGTAATTATTATAGTAGTAGTAGTAGTAGTAGTAGTAGTAGTAGTAGTAGTAGTAGTAGTAATATTATTTCCCACTTCGCTAAAATAATTCAAAAGGCATGATGTCGAACCCTCATGTTGCCTCACTTCGATGAGATTTATTTCAATTAATTTCAATAGGTGATAAATTACAAATGTATTCAAAATATGGATATGATATATGGCATTGCACACAGCATTGACCATACGATAATCCACTTTTAGTTTTACAGTGACTGACACAATTTTCTATCCACGAAATTTTAAGTTAGAACTAAGATTATTGAAATTTTAACAGCTATTTACGTTTTGTAAAGCGTCAGATAGAAGTCAATACAACATTTTACAATTCATTAAGTGCTCCTGCGTGCGCGTGAGTGCGTGCGTGAGTGTGCTTGCATGTATGCGAGTGTTTCTAAGTGTATGTGTAAGTATCGGTATATGTGCGTGCGAGCATATGTGTACCGGTATTTGTGCGTGCATGCGTGCGTGTGTGTAATTGTGTGTTTACATGCGTGTTGTGTGTGTGCGTGTGTGCGTGCGTGCGCAGGCGTGCGGGTGTATGTTTTGTTGAAACAAAGACAGGGAGTCACTATTCTATGGGGGTCACAATTCTTCGAACGGGGTCAGTTTTCTTCGTGTGCAGGGGTCGTAATATTATGACCGGGGGTCAAAATACTATGACCGGGGTGTCACTATTTTTTAAAAAATACTGACCGGGGGTCAGTATTCTATGGGGGCCACTTTACTTCGTTACACCTGATCTGCGATTACCTATGCAAACAGTTTGGATCCAGATGAGACGCCGAGTAACTCGGCGTCTCATTTGTATCCTAACTGTTTGTTACTGTTACTATGTTTTTTGAAACAAAAATGAAGAAAATCAAAAAAATGAAATTTTGTAGCAGACGACAAAGTTAGCAGACGACAGAATTTGGCATCGAAAGGATTAAAATCGATTGACTAAATTAGTATTTATTCCAATGCATGTTTGTCAAACAGGCACAAAAGGCACTATGGGTAAACATTGTTTGTAGGACTGAAATGCTTATTTTGAGATGGTTCATGTGAAACTTGGACACAATACTTCCTACAAGTTTCACACTCTCAATTCGGGAATAAATAAAAACTTCGAACCAAACCCGGTACCAAGTACGCTTGTAACGCAGAGTAAATCAACTATTACTTTAAACAGGGTTTGTGTAGGAATATCGGTTAACAGTAGAATAAGGTTTTATAAAGAACAATTCCAAATTCCTGAAAGAACACCTATATTACGATATTATTGAATTTTCCGTTTCCATTTACAATTCATTAAGTGTAAGATTATCTAATCAGTTTAAATATTAGTTCTCTTTTCCAATTTCTAAGCAAATTCGTGTATTAACTAGGCATATTGTTTTTCTATTTTTAGCGTAAGGTAGTTTTGTATTTTTCAAATAAACAAATTCAGTTTTTCATTATTCATATTGCTTATAACTGCTTCCGTTTGATCTTAATATATTCGTTTGATATGCCACCAACCTCTCGATGTTTAATTATGCAGTCATAATGAGGCTCTTTTTTAAAGTGTCCACGAGTATTCGGTAGATATTGAAATTTTGAATAAACATAGAACAGGGAAAAGATTAATAATTTTGGTTTAAATTTGTATTATTTAATACAGATTTGTGTTTCGGTTGTTGTTATAATTTGAAGGAGGCATTTGTGAAATTCATTTTTTCGAATGTTATCGATCATCAAAGACCATCAATCACGGTTGATTGACTGCGAGTTTCTCTTAAACAAGAATACTATAAATATGCTGTCAACGCTTTAAATAGTGGAAACCTATATAAATCACATCCACAAAAATAGTGCACAATTCATGATAAATTGTTGGTTGTGAATTACATTTTCAGCAAATGAGATTATGCCCACTTCTTCGATACTACAACGTGATTACATTGCCGTTTTAAGCCTTCCACCGCCGAAGTCGCATAAATGCACCACGACAAATAGTGCAGTCCCAGATCAGACGCCGCCTATTTAAGGCGGCGTCTGACCAGGGACTTCACTATTAGTCTCCGTCTTTATTTCTATATATGTGCTTTATTCTTTTGGAATTTGCATTTATTTATCTCATTTCCTTATTGTACCGAATGATTTAACAAAGTTTGGATTGCAGACGACAATAAAAAAAGTTGGCGCCGAAAGGGTTAACCCTCACCTAGCTAGGGCAATACGACGTCTGCTTACAGTTGCAGCTGATGCAAGTACGACTAATGCAAGTAGTACTTCCGAATCGATCAAACCTTTGACAAATACTGACGATTTGTCTTCAATAGCTTGGATGCCGATGAGGAGCTGAGGTGCTCCAAGTTTCCTGTAAATTCGAGTCAAGTACCGACTAACGGTATAGTGATTAAACCTTCTGGATTGGCAATACTCTTAATGAATTGATGTCTGCAAGACAAGTTGTAAACTTCCAGTACCCGCATACGAGATCTAATACATTACAAGCCTTCTAGCTATTAATTTTCTTGTATTTATGTGATATCCGCGATGCTTAAACATATTGTTGTTTTGTCTGTAATTATTCCATTTCTTATCATTGACAGACTAATTGAATTTCAGACTTTTAAATATAGGTACAACTGTGCCCCAAAGCGACATTATCTAATATATCTGAATATTCTATAATTGATATCGTTAACAGACTAAAACTATTTTTGCAAACCTTAACCGATTCCCTCATATTGACGACATTTGACGACTCTGTAAAAGTCACCTATAGGAGTAAATGCTCTATTTATCACAATGGTTTCAGACTACAAAATTCTAAAAGTTTCCTTTTCTCTAGTTTATGCTCCTTTTCGGTAGATTTATTCAAAGAGGCTGGATCTAAAAATAGCCTATGAGGTAAAGGGTTACATGTGGTTAACAGAGAACCAGCTAAGTTGCGTAAATTAAAACATTTTCAAAAATAACCTCTTTATTTCTCCACCAAAGCCTATGTTGTGACCACTCTTTAGAATCGTCTTTTCCAGACGGTTCTTAAGAGTGGCCACATCATAGGGTCTGGTGGAGAAATGAAGATTTAATAATTGGAGTACGCAATTTTATCTGTACATAATATAGGTTCTGGTAACATTAGGGATTTTAGTATCTGGGTACGCATCTTTATCTGTTGTTTTGCTTAATATAGCATTAATTTTGCAGCGTACTTTGGTACTGTGAAGTCTAGCTTATCCAAACTTTTAGTCAGGACAAAATCAGGACTTGTCAGGCAGGTTGATGCTATAATACAGTGTCAAAGTTATACAGAAAGTGATAATGATACTTAATTCAATGTTTTTTGCCAAGATATATAAGGTATTTCCTGTAGATTGTGTTCGATTTTAAATATTATACGTCTTGAGTATATATCGGCGTTTTGTCGATTGCATAATTTATTCTTAACCAAAATACGTATTGCTTCTCGTACACTTTGACTGCAGAATGCATATAACCTTTCATAACTATAATATTCTAAAACATTTGAGTTGTGTTTATATATACGTTTATAATTACCAGATGTGATTTTGTTATCGGCGTTACTTTTTCTGTAAGGTGTAAGTTGGGCAGTACTTGTTTTATACAAGTTTTATGTTTTGGCTAAAATACTATATTAAATGATAATACCAGCCACAGGTAGTAACAGATTACTTAAAACTAAGTAACGGTCTTTGACACCAAAATCCGAGAATACATTAATACTGAAGTCCGTGTCAAGAAAATATAACCATTTTCATAATGAGTATTTAGCATGAACTGATCATTCCATGTACATTCATCAACCTAATTGTAATACGGCACACCTTTAAAAGGGAATCGTTGACTTACACTAAAAATGTAGGAACATATCTATATAAGTTCATAAGCAAACATATCAGATCATTACCAGACGGTTCCTACAGGGGCCGTCTATTCTGGGTTTACCGTGTTTGGAAACGTGTAAAAATGCGTTTATATAAGGACAAGGTAAATTTTGCTAGAATTATCTTAAGTTTCATTAATTGTACTTAACTGATATCGGTTTTTTGTATGATAAATGAGAACGTTCGTTAACCAACAAGGCCCGGTTTTCTCAGTATCCATGTGACTGTCTCTTCGGCGTCTATTAGCATATAGGTGGCAGAAACGAAGATTATACCATAATAAGTTATAATAGTATGTGAATGTGTTTTACTTGAAAAACTTTACGCGGTACATATTATTCGTTCCTGTCTCTTGTTGTAATTAATTAAACTGGGTTTCCTCTGCAATGTACCTGTACACTAAAGCCCGTTTAATCCATTACCTCATAGGCTATTTTTAGATACAACCTCTTTGAATGAATCTACCAAAAAGGAGCATTAACCAGAGAAAAGGAAAATGTTAGCATTTTGTAGTTTGAAACCATTGTGATAAATAGAGCATTTGCTCCTATAGGAGCTCTATTTATCACAATGGTTTCACAAAGTGACATTTACAGAATCGTCAAAAGTCGTCAATATGAGGGAATGGGTTAACCCAGACGTTCAAATTAGTATAAGTGCCGGACTATAAGACAGGAATCAGACTAAAGGAGCGTTCTTTTATGACTTGCATCCTGCATTAAGTAGCTATCTATCTAAACATATGCAAAATATTCTTTACTAAACTCCCGGTTTAGAGGGATTCTGCTGTATTACAAATTTATTTCCGGACAAAGTCGTCTTAATTCTTCACATTCAACACGAAATATCATTCCAACTAATCCTAATTAATATTCACGAGGCATAATGTATTTTATATTAATGCGCTGTTTTTAAAATGGTATTACAAACAATGGACATTGAAGATATCAATTTATATATGCTCACACACATGACGAGCACACACATACTAGAAAGCTTTTATATGGAACTGCCTGATATAGTTCTACGTTGTTTGCAAATATGTCAAATGGAATTTCTGTCCGGTAAAAGGTAAAGAAACTTTAGACTCTTAAAGTTAACATTTAAGTCATATTTGTTTGTCTATATATAACCCTTAACGAAGCAAATGCCATAAAACTACGGAAATGGGATACCTTTATCGCTTTGTGTAGCAAGAAATCAGCTAATGAATGGCAGATAGCATCTGTTGCTCTTTTAAGAATACGAAACATCAATTCAAGCTTGCAATAAACCTCTACATCAATTATCCAAATCGAAATGCACCTGAAATCTGGTTTGAAATAAAAATGATATTACGCAATTTATGCAATATATTCAACGTTTTAACTCCTTCACTGTTATAAGTGTATTCCTAATTCAAATCCCTAGTGTATAGTCATGGACAAAACACATTTTAGCCACTTTAGAAAGTATTAAAACATTTCTTTCAAATTCCATAAGCAGACAGGGCAGACCCTGGACAGACTTCTTCTATTGGAGCCGTCTGACCTGGATCTCCTCTGTTTGCAAATGCGTGAAATCACGTTTGTATGAAGGAACGAATAGCTAAAAATATGTTATTCTGCTTTCCGTGGCATGATTTGTATGTGCAAATAGCTTTGATCCTGATTAGATGTCGCGTAACTCTATAAATAGTTTATCAGCAACTTGTTCGAATCCGAAGCGGTCACAATTGCCACAGATTCACATCTGAGAATTTAAACATTATGATTAAAAGCGATGTGATATGGTGACATATTTCAGAGGGATATCAATTTTACTATGTTAAGATGGTAAAGAACATTTAGTAGCAAGTGGGATGGTATATTTGTATTAGTGTCATTTCAACATTGTTTGTTGGTCTTCTGAGAACTATTTTCTGTGCTCATTTCGTCTTAATTGGCTTACAAATTGGAGTTCAAAATACATACCATAAACCTATTTTCCACTTGAAGTTCTTATAAATGCCTTTCGCTGCCACATTGCCAATACTGCAAAAAGTAATACTTTTAAGTCCCGCGAATGCGAACCGATCATTTATCATTATAGAAGTCTTAACGATGTTCTCTGCGCATGCTTTCGAATATTTGGCGTAACAAAATGACTTCAGACTGTGAATCTATGTCACTTGAAACTAACTTAGCGCTATCGATCATTGTAAGGAAAAGAGTTAAAATTGAAAAAAAAAATGATTGCTGCAGAAACCGTTTGCTATTAACCTGAATATGTCTTAAACATATTGTGTCAGTTTTGGTTGTGAGCACCTATTTAATATTCTAAGCGTTGCTCCGAAAACGGATTCGTATTCAGTCGGAGCTTCGCAAACTGGTCAATTGAATTTCGCGATGTTTCCTTCTCTTAAAGAGTCGGCGGTTTTCTAAGGATTTAGCAATATTCAGATATCGGTTGTATTTAGCTGAATGCATAAATCCCGTGAGAAAAGGGCAAGTGGGCATTATTTTCACGATACCTATATGTGTACAACTCTTGGTGTTAATTAATTTAATATACGTTTAAAAGCAGCTGACTGTTTAATGTAGAGCAAACTTGATACAAAAAGTTCCTATAGGAGCTTAATGCATCACATTTGTCCTGTATCTATCTGCCATTTGTTTTAACCTAAAGAATCGGGTTTCTGTTGGTTGTTCGTAAAATAGTATGCGCATGCGTTGGTTGCGTCCAACACATAACGTGCGGGATGTGGCGTACCATATTTCGTAAGGGATCAAGCCGACAATACAGACTCCATAGTTGTTTTCTATAACGTTTAGTTACAAGTTTCTTCTTCACAAAGTCTACACAATAGTACACAATGATTTTCTACACGACGTTTTTGTATGTCACCAAGTTACACAGATTTACAATTTAAGATCACTGAACTCTTTCAGATTCACTTAGTAATTTCTTAATCTTAATTTGAATTACAGTGTTATCACTTAGAATGCCAGACCTAATCGCCCTAACTTTTACAATTAATCTACCGCTATTGGTATTTACGCATTTAGCTCCAAAGAAAACATCTACATTCAAAACAATCAAACATGGCTTGGCAGCCATTTAATATTTATTAACAATTGGCCACAATAGGTGGCAAGTTATGTACACTAAAATTACTCTATAAACAAGTAATTGGGATTAATATTATTAAATTTATAAAAAGGTAAACATTGAAAGGAATTAGACTTATGTCTCAAGATGCGGCATCAAAACAAAGCATTATGTATAGATTATGTAACTGAATTTTAAAGTTAATAATGCAATGGTTTGGTTTCAAATCTGAAATCTAAGCTGAACATTTCAGGGCACAAAATATGCATCATAATACATTAGCGAAACTGGACTGATTATGTATTACCCCTTTACTCCATGAATATTCATTTAGGAAAAAACTAACATCTTTAATATCAACTAGTTTAGTATAATTAGTGATACTTGGAGTCAGAGTGTTTAGCCATGACAGAAACTGTAGAACCGTGCTAGTAGTCGAAATTGGATCATAATTGTCGCAGACATTCTTTTCACGTCGGCATGAAATCTTAATGTTGTTCTACAAGAACTAGGACAATAATGAACCTGTCACATGTCTGACAGGATCATGCCTCGAAAAACCTATACAGGTACATTAGTTGCTTCTGTAAGTCATGCAAATATGGTGGACCCGATTACTGAACACGAAGCATAAAGTTCAAAAGGTAATAAATGAACGACAGCAACAAAAATCAATCCATATTTCATGTAAGCCGTCTGTGTGTTATTTCTCCAAGCAAACTAGAGTCATGGGAAAAAAGGTCAAAGTGTAATAACTTTGTGTTTGAAGAATGTCTACAACAGTTTGGATTTCGACTACTAGCGATTCATTCAAAACAACTATTGACCAAGAGTCAAACAGTGTCAACAGCGGCGTTACGCTGCATCCCATCTGGATCCATACTGTTTGCAAAGAAGAAGGGTTTACACGTACTTTTGACGAACTGTCACCCTACAATGCACAAGTATTATGTCTGCGTTTGTTGAACGACCTCGGACATAGTCATTGTCCAGGTCAAAGTTTGCGATGCTGTGTCACCTTTAGCCTACAAACTGTTGGTAGAAAATGCCATCGATGTTATTTGTCCAAGATGATTTATCTTGCATTTCTTTTCAATAACTAGGTTAGGGTATTAACCATAGTTGATCCTTATGAGACTCCGAGTTACTCTGAATCTTATCTGATTCAAAACTGTTTGGATATGTAAGCATCCCTTTTCCCGCAGTATGTTTAAGGTAACAAGTATGCTTTTAACTCTCCAAACATACAATATGAGTGTTGGATCCTGAGGAGACGTCATGCTGTTCGGAATCTCATCTGTATGAACACTAAGCATAAAGTATGCCAAATTGATCTGTAAAACAGTTCCATACTTGCGCGCTTAGTAACTGTAGTCAGCAATCAATGTCGACTGGTGCAACATAAGAACAATAGTTTGATGTATATTCTTTCAATTACAATGAGAACGTTATGTCTAATAAATGATCAGACAAATTGAGTGCAAAACAATAGATGTTTATGAATATTAATGCTTACGAGTTAGTGTTGAATTAAACAATGTAAATTGTTGCATTTTATATTAACCCACTCCCTCATATTGGCGCCTTTTTACGCCACTGTAAAAGCCCCTTTTTTAAACCATTTTGATAATAGAGCATTTGCTCTACAGGAGCAAATACTCTATCAGAATGGTCTCAATACTGCACAAAAGTGTCATTTCCTCTAGTAATTGTTCCTAAGTCTTGTGAGTAGATTTATTTCAAGGCGATAATGTCTAACAACAGCCTATGAGCGAATGGGCTAACACTTACCCGACTGTTAAACATTGTGTGGTCAGTTTTGGATTTGGTGAAAGTTTCATTAATTCCAATTTGAAAAATTCTATTGGCCGAGTGTAAAACAGACTGGATCCTGATAATACACTGAGTTTTACTCGATGTCTTATCTGGGTCCATGCTTATAAAGGTTTTTAGTTGAGTCTGAGTTTGTTCTCACGCTTTTGATTGGTTAGATTTGAGCCAAAGGCTCAATTCTGACCAATCAAAAACTAGAGAACGAACTCAGACTCAACTAAAATGTTTTATAAGCATGGATACAGGACACAAACTATTTGCAAATGCGAGTCAGGTCGGAGATGGCGGGATGCGGTTTACAATTCTTGAAATTACAAAGAATCCATGCGTTTAGGGCATTATGCTTATTTGTATATTCGTTCTTAATGCTCAGACAAATGTAGTACAGTAGAACCCCTCTAATGCTATCACATAATGAATGAACATGGGTGTTTTTATAAGCAGGTGGTTGCTTAATGCAGGGCAAAAGTAATGCAGAAAGCTCTAGGAGCTTTCTGTGTTACTTTTGTCCTGCATTAAGCTACCACCTGCATCTAGCACCCAGAATTATACATCTTTTAGGTGGTCGCATTAGCGGGACTTTACTGTATATTGCCTCTTTGGCATGTGTTTTAGTATATCGCATAATGTATAACAACGATGAGAAAGATAACTATGTTTTGTTCTGATGTAATAACAATAAAACAGATTTTTAAATTATTTGATCCAAGTGGTAATCATAGCAATTGCATAGTGGTCATTCGTATGTTCCGTCATCAGTTTAATACGATGCTTCGTCTCAAATTGAGCTTTCAGTGTTTCACTTGCACATTTACTATCTTTATAATGTGACTAATAAGTTCGGAGAATAGGAGATCCTTCAAAAACAAAATGAAAAAGGAAAATAGCAAACTTGGGTTTTTTGCGTTTGTTCATGGTCATTTATTAAACGTGCAACACTACTTACGCCCCATAGCACTGGCTTAAGAGGAATTCAATTTTCAGAACTGATAGCATCGAAACTAATGATCCCGAAAGACTAGAAACTATAACAACACTGAGAATGAAGTACGGGAAGATTCTGTTTTCGGAAACGATTCTAAAGAGTATTCACAGTATAGAGTTCTGTGGAGAAGTAAAGGGGTTATTCTTGAAAGTGTTTACAAACCTTATCTGGACTTCTGTACTCAGTATGTTTCTGTAACAAGTACAGTTAAACATGTCTCACGCGACCATGTAAAAACTGTCTGGGTCTATATACAGGTCGAAAGTAATGCAAAAACATTCCTATATACTTTCGCCCTGTAGTAACTAACAGCAAGGTTTTATTCCATGCTATTAAGCTTCTTTTCTGAGATTCACATGTCTGGCCAATCAATGGTCGCTTTAGACAAGCGTTTCTGTTGTTTCTGTTGCAAACTGATATTTTACGAGAGTCTTTTCTAAATAGGAAATGCAGATTGATTCATAGACGAACACCTGCCTAACTGTCACTCGATATTGATATATCCAGACTAGACAAGTTCAAAACAGGTATTGATAAGCACAATAATTATTAACAATAGATTGAGGTTTGTTTGAACTCATATTATCTAGGTATGTATCACCATTACCTTTAACATGTCGCCGATGAATCCGTGTTTGTGATTGCATACGGTTTGAACTCTGTTCTGTAGTAAATCGCCGTCTAAGAATTACCTCATTGGAAATGATAAGTATATATATCTACTCTTAGACATGATTCTCTATGAACGAAACCTTCCATCACGGTATTGCTAAATGGTGTTTAACCCATAAATTGCGGGGAACGAGTCACCAATGTACTTTCAAAACAGTGTAGACAAAGAGGGACAGGTTTTCCTTTAGGAGTAGTATTTTGAACCTTCAGCTTTAAAACGGTTAAGCAAAGGGATGAATGGATTTACGATTCAGTTGCGCGCCACACTGAGGCACATTTGCATTGAAAGACTCATTTGGGAAACCAGTAACAACTGGCATCTTACTTGAATGTGGTAGTAAATAGAGATAGTTTAGGCTTACTAATGTCCTGCTCTATATCTCATGAACATATGCATGTGTGTGTACAATTGCCGAACCTAATACTCTATGATGGCGTCCTCTTAAACCCACGCATGGAGAGAGGAAGCTTGGTGTCTGTATTTTGTCATTTCAGTCGTACCTAAAATGACTTCTCTACTAGTGTTCTGTCCTCTGACTGGTAATCGAGTAAATGTTTTCGATTTCCTTTTTTTGTTCTCTTTCCAATGAAATTATTATAGCTTTATAATCCCTATGTATCCATTACCTTTTCTGTGTTTTATTTTTTTAAATGTCGGTCCAGAAATGGTTAGTGCATACTATGTGACTTAATTTTAATGACGTCACTTGTTTTACAGTTTACTTGAATAGTGTTTGGTCTTGACATCGTTACTCATGTCGTGGAGTTGTATAGAAGGGGATTTTACTTTACATTTTGACTTGGGTGAATGTTGGATAAAGGTAAAGCTGGGTACCGACATACCTGGTTTAAGCTCCCAGTAATTTGGTTTGTTTGGCTACTGACCGTTACGAGGAGATCACCCTATGATCTACTTTGTTTGCTATACGATAAATGTATTATGTATTTTGTGCGTTTCGCCACGTTTTGTCTTGTAAATGTGCTGTTGCGTAGTTGATGATGTTGTATTGCGCGAGGCACTCCTTCTAGGACTGTTGTCCACTTTTTATGAATACTTGCATTAGACACAGTCGCTGCTATATAAGTCCCGATTTAAATATGTATAGGCACTCATCAATCGTTAACCCCGCTCGCTCTGATTTAGACGTGGTGCAAGTTTGACCTATTTTGGTTCGCTCAAGCGTTTGAGAAGCGTTGTTAATGCACCGTTGACAGATTTAACCCACTGCCAAAAAGGATATTTTTAGATCTAACCTCTTTAAATGATTCTCCCGAAAAGGAGCAATTACTAAGGAAAAAGAAAAAATACCAGGAATTGTGTAGTTTTCAAACCATTGTGATAAATAGGGCATTTGCTCCTATGGAGCAAATACTCTATTTTTCACAATGGTTTCAAAGGTGTATTTAACAGAGGCGTCAACAGGGAATAATATGAGGGAAAGGGTGGATCTGTATAATGCGATATCTGCATATAAAATGCAGTTGTATATGAATACCAATGACTCCTCGAGATAATATAGGCATGTATTCATTGACGACAGTAGACCATTTAAATACAGGAAACGAATGTTGTAGTCTTTTCAAGCAGCATAAACCTATAGCATAGGTACCACAGAAGAGCCCGTCTGTAAGATAAATGTAATCTTAATCCATGGTGTGAGTCATGCAGAAAGCTCCTAAAGGAGTTGTATGCTCGACTTTCACCCTGAATTAAGCAGCCACCTACCTGAAAGGATCTAAAACTGTGTTTATTAAAATTCCATTTTAGAAGGGTCTTGCTATACAATATGATTTTCCGAGCTTGCAGAAAACCGCGTAGTTATTACGACGGACAACATGGCTGTGCAAAATATGCCGAAGTGACGTTGTAGACCGTCAAATTGTCCATAAGACATATTACGGAATACGCCGAAATATACTAATGTTTGGAGTTATTAACATTGCTTACACTGCCCTCGGTGTAATGTTTTACTTCATAGATACCCCTTTATAATCATAGTTTATAAACGTCAGACAGCTCATGTATAAGCTGTTCAATCAGGGTTCCTTTCGTTTGCATATGGAAGAATAAAAATCTACTTCTACAGTTCCTGAACTTGCCGTGTTCAATAGCCTTTATAAAATGCCAGTTAATGAATATTCATGAAGGCGTTTTTATATGAATATTCATGAGGTACAGGGTTACGAAAATCAATAAAAATGTCAGTAAATCCTCTGATATCATTGTCATTCAGTTGATAAAGCTCAGCTATATGATCACATTGGTTATAATTCTGTTCTAAACATTATTATTTTATCGAAATGATAATACACATTGAACTTACTAATATTTCCATTGTTGATGTAAATCTCTTCCTGCAAAACACAAATATATATGCTATATATCGTGGTATTAATTGCGCGACATATTTAACATATAAAAGTAAATGTACGAGTCATGCAAAAAACACCACAAAAACACACAGTCGCCCAAACAGCATCATGACAAAAAGAACAGTGAATGTGCATGTCTATCAAACAACAAACATAGACGTATATACATAGCTTACAAACAATAGGGGAGATGGAAGTACTGACTCGGAAATATCAGTGACAAGTGTCTCTAGGGGGGGGGGGGGGGGGGTTAAACCGGTATCAGGACGCCAAACCTCACACTTATTCCATTCCCATTCCGAACAACAAATAGTGTAAATAAACATAACTCCTCCGACTAATCTACAACCGCGATGAAAAATACAGTGGTAAAGTGTATGAAAAACAAAAACATATATAAGTGAAACAACAGGATCATACCTATATATAGTGTACTCGATGATTGAACTGCAATCAGACTAACTGTAGGAAGGTAATAAAGGGTACAACAAAACTAGGGTACAAGGACCCGGCGTCCTCATTCCGTTTCCGGATTTAGAGTGCGTCTCCACAGAGGACTAAGGCTTTCATGTCGGCATACATTAACCAAGGGAAGCGTGATTGCCATCCAACCATACTATGTGTTCACTTTCGACAATTAAAGGTCTGGATATTTTGGAGAAAATTACATTTATGGAAAAACTGTCATTAGACAGTACACTATATTATAGATTGTTTCGAAACTTGCGAAACGGAAGGAGGACGTCGGATATTTGTTTCGATTTTGTCGTACCCTTTAGTACTCTTTACAGTTACTCTGTTTGCAGTCATTTAGTGCACTAGCGATACGTGAATCCAGTTTTTTCACTGAAATATGTTTTCGTTTTGCATGCTCTTTACCACTGTATTTTCCATTGCGGTTGTTGTAGATCAGTCATAGAGGGGACACGTTTATTTATACTGTTTGTCTTTTAGGGTGGGGATGCAATAAGTGTGGGGTCTGGAGCCCTTAAACCGGTTACACCCCTCTAATCCAGTGACTTTTGTCACTGACCGTTCCAAGACGGTACGTCCATCTTCCCCTTATTGTTTGTTTGTCTTTATGTTTTGGTAGTTATGTACATTTGCTGTGTAATTTGTGTGACTTTTCGGGTGCCTGTTTGTTTTGTGCATATGTGGTGTTTCCTGCATGACTCATATTTGTAATTTTACTGTTGTGTTCTAAAAACACATTATAACAGTAACGTTTTGTTAAGATTATTGAAATCACAGTCAATACTAAATGTGTTCTAGAAATATTTATGTTTGTTTGAATTACATTTTTCTGCTTCAAATTTCAAAGTTGTCGATGCCTCAATGAGTTCTGCATTCCATCAATCAAAACCAATCGTAATTAAGTTCTACAAATGCGTCCATTTTCAAAACAGTGGCGTGTACTTAATTTCAAATCTCAACAAAATGAACGGACGACGTAGTTTCTTAAGGATGAGGGATGTTATCACAGTACAACACTGTCAACAGCATTGGGAAAAGTTGGTATTCTCATAAATCCATGGTCGATGTGCATCATATCCATTCATTCTTAGACCAATTGTAATTAAAGACATTTGTGGCGACGTTAAGTATTTTCCGAAATAAATCCATATAATTTTATGGGGATTTGGTGTTGCAAAATTAATCAATACATTAGATTCACGAATGAAACTGTATCTACTAAACCATTACAATTTCCAAAAGAATTTTTGCTATAGGATGTTAAAATGTATACCTTTATACGATAGTTACGGATATTTAATTTTTGTATCGGGTATTAATACAAGGGTCTCCTTGGAATATCCAATACCATGATACATTCAAAGCATAAACAGGGAATTATTTATGATTCGCAAAGCAAACAATCTTGTTTCAAAATACATTCATAATTAACCATTTACCTGATTGTTTAATATTTAAACAACGGTTTATATAAATAGTGTATTGACTGTATTATTTCGCCCTTGTTTTGCAAATGTGAGATATGGAATGGCATTGCTGTCGCAAACCGTGCAGTAACTGCAATATATACTCAGATTAGACAGAATTACAGGAGCGGTTTGCCCTTGGTCCGGTTTGCAAAGGCGTCTGAAACGCCACTGTCAAGTAAGCCTAAGGTATTCATCTGAGACTGTAAACATTTATGTTCAATCACATGCGGGTCATTGTAGAGAGAGTGAATTGAATTTTACATTGTTTTATACTTAATATGTATGATATAGTATGCTATTGTGGTAAATTATCATTATCGTGTAGCGGAAAGATAATAACGGAAATTCTCAACCACTTATAATGCAGTTTATGGGATCAAAACCATACTAAAGTTCTTCCGCTTAGTTCTTTGTCACTTAGAATAAATGTAGCCACGGGTATACCAAAATATCCATTTGTAATATAGCCCATAGCCGGAACAAGAAAGGTGTGGATATTCTGTACATGTTAACTGGATAGGCATTTTCAGTGTGTTTGAGAATAATATAGGTGGATAGCTTGTAGGGTGTTTGATCAGGATCTACTTTGTTATCAGTTTTCTGTTTTATCACAAGCACCATACAACTAAAAACGTTGTAGAAAGAAATGATATAATTTTCAATTACTACATATAGTTGCTCCAATCATATCAACATACTTACACAATACCGTCTGAACCTGAAATATACAGTAAACCCTGTCCTAAGCGGTCATCAAAAAGATCTCTAATTATGGGTCTGTGAGGTAGGTGGTAGCTTAATGCAGAACTAATGTGATGCAGAAAGCCAATATAGCATTAAAAATGTATGCTGCGTAAATTTCCACTAATATTGCGTTTCAAACTGACTTCAGAATCGGAATCATTCTATGAACCCTTAGTTAACACTTATTTAACACTAAACATCACGGTCATTAAACGGTTGTTTGTGTCGAAAAAACTACGGAAACCAACGGAACAGCGTTCGCCATTGGCCGGTATCTGTCGTAAGATTCAAATTTACATACTGGAAATAATCATGCGATGTAAATGTAAGCCAACAACCAGTGTCAGCCAATGTACATGTGATAACAATCTAATTAATATTCAAAGTGTTGTTCCGAAATAGAATCGGAGTCATTCAGAAGTTTGCCGAAGATGTCCGCTAATTTCCGTAAAATTCCCCGTTTCTAAAAGGAGGTTCCTTTAAGAATGTAGCAGCATTCGGATAGCGATAATATTAAGCTGAACAAATATATCATGTCGGAAAATGGGTTGTAAACAATATTTTCATTGTATGTACACGTGCACAACTACTCGTGTTGGATGAATAATACGAAAACAAATCGCATAATACATCTTTATTTTAAAGACGCCTATGTGCAATACATCAATGGCCGCTTAGGACATGTTCTACTTGACTTAACTCAAATATCGGTTACATATTGCAGCTTAAATGAAATTCATGCAAGCTAATATTTCTAACACCAACCCTTTAAATGCTGAATGTTAAAAATAGTATGGTCCATTATTGTTCATCAGTTCACTGTGACCTTGACCTTGATCTTTGACCGATTTTACAAAAAGCTTGTCCGGAGCATAATTATCTCCCATACCTTACCAGCTACGGATTCCAAATTTGGTGTGTGAGATCATCTTGAGATGGCGGAGTGTCGCATACCATTTTCAGGTCACTGTGACCTAGACGTTTGACCTCGATCTTACAAAAAGCTTGTCCGGAGAATATCAGCTTACCAGCTACAGATTCCAAATCCAAATTTGGTGTGTGAGTTTATCGTGGGATATAGAGGAGTGTCGCCTCCATTTTCAGGTCACTGTGACCTTGACCTTGACGTTTTACCTCGATTTTACAAAAAGCTTGTCCGGAGCATATCTCCTTACCAACTACGGATGGAGGAGCGTCGCGTACCGTTTTCATGTCACTGTGACCTTGACCTTTGACCTTGATTTTACAAAAGGCTTGTCCGGAGCATATCTCCTATATCTTACCAGCTATGGATTCCAAATTTGGTGTGTGAGTTAATCTTGGGATGGCGGAGTGTCGCGTACCATTTTAAGGTCATTGTGCCCTTGACCTTTGACCTTGATTTTACTAAAAGCTTGTTCGGAGAATATCTCCTATATCTTACCAGCTATGGATTCCAAATTTGGTGTGCGAGTTCATCTTGGGATGGCCGTGTGTCGCATACCATTTTTAGGTCACTGTGACCTTGACTTTGACCTTTGACCTCGATTTTACAAAAAGCTTATACCTTACCAGCTACAAAAAGCTTGTCCGGAGTATATCTCCTATACTTAACCAGCTAAGAATTCCAAATTTGGTGCGGAGTGTCGCGTACCATTTTCAGGTCACTGTAACATTGACCTTGACCTTGACCTTTGACCTCTATTTTACAAAATGGTTGTCCAGAGAATATCTCCTATACCTTTCCAGCTACGGATTCCAAATTTGGTGTGTGAGTTCATCTTTGGATGGCGGAGTGTCGCGTACCATTATTAGGTCACTGTGACCTTGACCTTGACGTTTGACCTCGATTTTACAAAAAGCTTGTCCGGAGCATATCTCCTTACCAACTACGGTGGGAGGAGCGTCGCGTACCATTTTCATGTCGCTGTGACCTTGACCTTGACCTTTGACCTTGATTTTACAAAAGGCTTGTCTGGAGCATATCTCCTATACCTTGCCAGGTACGGATTCCAAATTTGGTGTGTGAGTTCATCTTAGGATGGCTGAGAGTCGTGTGCCATTTTCAGATCACTGACCTTGACCGTTGACCTAACTTTTACAGTCTGGAGCATATCTCCTATGCCCTACCAAATACAAAAAGCTTGTCCAGGGCATATCTCCTATACCTTACCAGATATGGATTCAAAATTTGGTGTGTGAGTTAATCTTGGGATATCGGAGTGCCGCGTACCATTTTAAGGTCATTGTGCCCTTGACCTTTGACCTTGATTTTACTAAAAGCTTGTCCGGAGCATATCTCCTATACCTTATCAGTTACGGATTCCAAATTTGTAATTTGTAATTTGTCTAAGTATTGGACAGGTATGCTTAGGCAAACAGTGTAGACCCAAATCAAACTACAGGGTCTACAGTGTTTGCTACTACATTAGCATTGATCAGGCATTATAAAGAGCTCTAAATAATATTCGTAAATGGGTAGGCCATGCTGTTCAAATACTTACAGTGTCAGAACTTTCAGATGAGTTACAGCATTATAACAATATAGACCCATATCAGATAGCTCCTGTAGGAGCTACGGGTCTTCATTGCTTGCTTACAACACTACCTAAATCAGATGCTATACATGCTTATGCAAAGAATGTAGATCCATATTAGGTAACTTCTGTTGCAGCTGTCTAAGAGCCAGTGTTACATGAAACTTTGACTATGCGTTTAGAATTGACTGAGGGTATTTTTTAACGTTAAGGATCAACATAGGGTCTTTCTTAAGCGTTAAGAATCAACTTACCAGTAACAATCAACACAGCATGTTTTTTAACATTGAAATTTGACCCTGTCATTTTTTAAAACGTTAAAAATTTACCCAGGATCTGTTTTTAACGTTGACAATCAATCCAGGGTCCTTTTTAACGTTTAGAATGACCTAGGGTCCTTTTTAACTAAGTTTCGACCCCTGGCTCTTGTATTAGCTATCATAATCGTCAAAGATTCTGTTTTTAATGTTAAGAACTGACTCCTGTGTCATTTTTAACAGCATCATGTTAAATTTCATGTTACACCTGCATTACATGGTATTGTTTTTCAGCCAAAATGCATTTCGGTGTCAAACACTTTGGGGGCATTTGTCAACCGTGACAACTCTCTTGTTTATATATCGGAACAATAGCCCCTGTGGTCCAACCATCTGGATATATGCAAGAATCAAAAATGTAATTGAAAATAGTGCAGGGAAACGGAGCGATAAAGGGTTTCGCATCCATAAAGATGTCCGCTACATTATTGTCTAAGTCACGGCTTTTGTGCCGTTTTAAAGAAGAAATTACTTTTTCTATCTCATCGAGAGTAATACGTGAATCTAAATCATTAATATGAAGATCAGTGTTGACATCGCCATCAAAATTATCAGATATATTTGAATGGGTGGCAGATGATGACAGATTTGTTAAATGTTGCGCAAGTGCATGCATTTCAATATTATTTTCAAATGTTTTAGATTTTCTGATTTTTTTTAATGTATTTCCAGAATGTTCTAGGTGACGATTTTTGAAGATTGCACATCTTTCCTTTTCATTGTTGATATATTTAAATTGAGCACGACGTTCAACTTTATTGTAAGATGCTCTATTAGACAAACATAACAGTTTATTGTCATCATTTGGGTTACTATTGAAACGTCCCTTAGAGTCACAAAATAATATTATTTGTTTTAGAACCTGGATTTCAACGTTATCCTCCAGTAAAATTAATATCTACTTAAAACTCCCATCTAATGGAACGTTTACTTAATTCTATTTAATTCAAACCTTTGGGAAACTATTGTCCCACGTGTAACACTCTTTGAGACAAAATGCATGACGCGATCAATTCTAAATTCCACTAGGGCGCCTGTCATGCTGTTTGTATATTTGTTTTCTTTCTCACCGGCTGACAGGTTTGACAGCAATTACACCGTTATTTGTTCGTTTTTTAAGTTGTTTCAGACAGTGAGGTTTCGTTTGATTGGCTACCACACTCAACTAATGTATCTGAATTCAATGTTACAGTTCCTCATACAATGCTATTTACATTCAGACCATGTATATTGATTACAACTCCAAGAATAAAAGACAATATCAACCTTTAGCCTGCTATAGGCGGATGGGTGAATACCGAACTTTATCGATATCGAACTTTGACTGTATATTATCATGGAACGGACGGAGTCAAATAGATTTACATTAAACCATAACCCATGGATAATTTTATTTTAATAAAGATGAAATTTAAAACGCAAAATATTCTTAATTGGTCATTACATAATAATTGTTCAGCGTATTCTAATTTGAGGTAATGTCGTTTTGAATACAACAAATAAACTATTTAACAGCAGGGTTCATTTACCAAACAAACCTGTTATACAGCAGGATTCATTTACCAAATAACCTGTTATACAGCATGGTTCATTTACCAAACAAACCTGTTATACAGCAGGGTTCATTTACCAAACAAACCTGTTATACAGCAGGGTTCATTTACCAAACAAACCTGTTATACAGCAGGGTTCATTTATCAAATAACTTGTTATACAGCAGGGTTCATTTACCAAACAAACCTGTTATACAGCAGGGTTCATTTACCAAACAAACCTGTTATACAGCAGGGTTCATTTATCAAATAACTTGTTATACAGCATGATTCATTTACCAAATAACCTGTTATACAGCATGGTTCATTTAAGACTATATTTGACATTGGTTCGTTACTCCCATCCTACTTATCAAACGGGCGCCGCTCGGTGATATTACTTCTAATTAGTTTTATTGTATCTCTTTGACAATAAGAGATACAATATATTGGCAATGTATGTACAATTAGCCTTAAATGTCGTCATTCAAATCTGATTAACATTTTTATTTCATTATGGAGGAAATTGTGCTTTTAAGTTGATTAGAAATCGTAAATATTAGCCAGGATAACATGTACAGAAAGAAAATGGTCTTTATTGTGAACCTAAAATATTTCAAACGTTAGAAAGTGTTTCAGTTTACATTTTATCAGATTAGATGAATGATTATTGTGATTACCTGCACAGCAGATAACACTTTGTCGGGGAAAGTCACACATGTTTATTTGCTGTACTAAAGAACAAAGTAATAAGATGGATATTTCCATGTTAGCCAGAATGCTGCAAAATTGACAATATGCCATAGTCACATGTAGAAATGTATCGATGTTCAAATTCCGTTTTACGTACGGAAACTGGAGTGTTTAGATTTCTTAACCATTTTTCTTATGGGTATGGGTGCATGTGAATTTGTGGTATTGTTTGAAACTGTACATGATTTCGAAAGCAAACATAGCAAACTCTGGTCAGGGTCTTTTCTGTTTGCTTATAGAATAACAAGAGTGTTCGTAGGAACACATGTGTCACCTGCTCGCAACTGACATAAAAACTGTTAATATGCTAATGTCTAATCAGAACAGAGGGGAATAACTAAAAATAACTCTGAAGGCCTACTCTAAATGTGTACGTATTTGGGGGAAATACATTTATAAAACATTATTAACCTTCTATTTGTCATTTAAGCCTCAACCCATTCACTAATATATTTGGCCTTGTGACGCCCCTATAAGCCACCCATTGGAACTATTGTGATAAATAGAGCATTTATTCGGTTCTGTTTTAAATATAGTAAAACCTCTCTATAACGGTCACTAAGTTGTGTTATTTAGTTGGTATTTAGGGCAGGTGGCTGCTTATTTTAAAGCAAAGTAAAACCAAAACAGAACGCTCCTATACACAAAACATTAATTTAGTGGCCGTTATAGAGAGTTGTTACTTATCTGCCTCTTTGTAATAAGTACGGTCAACGAACAGAACATCTAAATATGCTATAACATTATTATCACCATACGAGAACTCACGGTCAATTTTGCAGGTCATGACCTAGGTTCCCCTCTTTTTTCGCGCCCTTGAATGTTTTTTAGAGACAACACAGACTAATTATTAATATGCCGATAAGTTCAAAGCCTCTTAGTTAAAGGGCAATTTAAAACATTTAATCCATAAATACGCCTTTCTACGCTTTTGAAAACAGAGCACACCCATATCAGACGGTTCCTATAGGAGCCGTCTGATGGGTCTGCTCTGTTTGCTTATGATATGATATATATTGATTCTACAGCTTTTGCCGTTGCCAAATATTCCTATGCCCATTTGTTATTATCGCATTTAATGTAATTAATATTCATTATGTCTTTAATTCTGACATGAATATTCATATAATAAAGGGCTAAATCGGTAATAGCAACGTATTAGCGCACTAATGCGTGTCATAATTTTAATTAATTGAGCTATTTTGCAACACCAAATTCGATGTCTGCCTTTAAATGTTGCGTGACACACGGCCAATAGTTTCTCAAAACTTAACAAAATCAAAAGTAGCCAAATTTGCATCGGATCCAAATATGACCAGGCATTGTTAGTAGACACTGTTTGTGGACATTGTTTGTAGACATTGTTTGTAGACTTTGTTTTATCAGTAACGATTAACGGTTGCATGCATGCTA
The DNA here is from genome assembly GCA_963576725.1 of Azorinus chamasolen. NCBI lineage: Eukaryota > Metazoa > Mollusca > Bivalvia > Cardiida > Solecurtidae > Azorinus > Azorinus chamasolen. Next base: position 37,807,365 of record OY755247.1, read on the forward strand.
TATAATTGCAATACACAAACAGCCAGCGGTCGAAAGATAATGAGTTGCAACACGTTCGCTATTGACTTCTGTTATTCAGTGAAAAATAATCATGATCGGAAACCTTGTTTTTTAACGTAAACTATGTTGAGCTTAGGAAGCGTATATTTGTTTGCCAATGGGTTTTTGCATTGCTTAATACTATTGTTTAATATTGTTTCCACTTACTTTGCATGTTTTAGTTATTTGGTTCTCAGTAATATCTATTTGATTAACGTTATACATTTTTTTAACCCTTTCACCGCCGATGTCGCAAAAATGCACCACGACAAATAGTGCAGTCCCAGATCAGACGCCGCCTTTTCAAGGCGGCGTCTGATCAGGGATTTAACTTTTTGTCTCAAACTCTTTTTCTATATTTGTGCTTTATTCCTTTGAAGTTTGCATTTATGTGAAGTTTTATTCCTTTGAAGTTTGCATTTATTTATCTCATTTCCTTATTTTACCGAATGATTTAACAAAATTGGTCTGCAGACGACACTGAGAAATTTGGCGCCGAAAGAGTTAAGACATTTGTATATATGGGAAATATTTCTAAGCTTGACATGTTATGATTCGTTAAAATATTCAACAACAAAACAACAGATATATGTATTTACGTTATTTCACATAGATAGACGGGTATTCTTTCGTTTCCAGTGACGCATCAGTAAACACCAATTCACATAGTCTAAATTCAGATGAGGCACCGATTATCTCGGAGTCTCATCGGGTCCTGGTTGTGTGTTTAGAAATTAGAATGAAATTAAAGAATCGAATATGTAGCAGAGAACAAATTTTGCAAACGATAGTATTTGCAATGAAGAAAATATTCCAAAATGGGAATTCATATGATACATAAATACTTGATCTAATATTTCGAACACTAAGGGTCTTTTTCAAAGATTATCATGTCAAAATACACGTCACATTTTTGTTACATGCTTAATTCTGTCGCTGCCAATGTCGCATCTGTAATTATCTATGCATACATTTTGGGTCCGGATCAGACGCCGAGTAAATCTGTTTGTTACTGTGTTAATGGTTTTGAAAGAAACCTGGACAAAATTAAACAAACGATTCTTGTAGCAGACGACGAAATTGGCAGACGGCGAAATTTGGCAGCGAAATAGTTAAATAACGAAAACAGCTCTCCACAAGGACGTCAACGCCGTATTCAATCAAATTGTCATACAATAAAATCATTAAACATTTTAACGTTGTGTGAATAAACCATCAGTGTTTAGCTGTAATAGAGTTATTGAGTAAGAAAGGCTTAAACTTGCAAGATTACCTTGAATTATATGCAGTGCCGTCCGTGGATTCGGGGTGTGGGGGAGGGCTCCTCTTTGAATCCTCTGATCTGGGTCTACAATATTAGCAAACGCCGATGCATGCGTGTTCCGCTTGCAAAGTGTTAATGAGTTTCTTGAAGGGATTGTCTAATTGTGTATGATGCATCGTTTTCAAATGTAACAGCCTGCAACTGCAACTGTTAATTGTGCTTTTTAACCCTTTCCTCCATAAATACGCTTTTCTACGCTTGTGTAAAAATCACCTATTGAAACCATTGCGATAAATATAGCATTTGCTCCTATAGGTAGGAACAAATGCTCTATTTATCACAATGGTTTCAAACTACAAAATTTAAAACTTTTCCTTTGCTATAGTTAATGTTCCTTTTCGGTACATTTATTTAAAGAGGTTCGATCTAAAAATAGCCTATGAGGGAATGGATTAAAGAAGCGCCTGTCGCTATTAAGAACCGTTTTTATTAATTACATGAGTAATGGTCGTAGACGATGATACATTGCAAAGTTCATACATTAGTGATTTTAGATTTTGTAACCGATTGTAGCACTAATAGATCAATGTTTATAATAACGCACGAACGTATGCCATACATTCACAATTAGTAACAATATCCACTTTTATGTGCATTATTAAATTCCCATAGCTGAGTATGTGGCAATCTTGCATCTCCAATAATAATGCCTATGATACAATTTAGAACAATTCTATATTGTTAGTTTTGGAAGGACTGAACTTTTAGTTCGAGTTATCCGAAAGTTCGTATTTTCCGAGTCGAGATATCGATGTTCAACTGTACATGACAAAAGTAATGCTGAAAGCCTCTGTAGGATCTTCTGCTTTATGTTAGACCTGCAAATCCCTTATTAGACCTTTTTTAGATGGCCGCTAAAGACATGTTTTATTGTACAACAAACCTCAAGAGTCAAATAGATGAAGTCCAACAACAGCGACAATTTACCGAGCCAGCAGACACACACTATTTTTTCAAATTTGGTTCAATTTAGGGAGCCAGCGGACACACACATTATTTTCAACATTGGTTCAATTTAGGGAGTCAGCAGATACACGCTATTGTTTCAACTTTGATTCAAATTAGGGAGTCAGCAGACACGCACTATGTTTTTGACATTGATTCAATTTATGAAGCCAGCAGACACACACTATTGTTTCAACTCTAATTCAGTTTAGGGAGCCAGCAGACTCGCAGTATTTTTTCAACCTTGATTCATTTTAGGGAGCCAGCAGACACACACTATTGTTTCAACTTTGATTTAAAGTTCATATAAAGGTTTCAACGTTGAATAAAATTTGAAACAACATTATCTATCGGCCAAGAAAGATTATAAAACAAGAAATATATTATGCATTGGAATTAATGAGTACAAAAAATAGCACAAGACGAATCGTTGACGCCGGCAAGTCTTCTGCATTTGTTTTGGGTTTCCATTTCCCGGTAGTTTTCCGTCACATTCAGAAGCGGAAATTAGAATTTAGACATTTTACTATCAGTGTCGAATGAGAATGTCTTATCATCCAAGTGGTGTAGGCTCATTAAATAAGGGCACACGAAGTTGAAATTCTCCGGAGTTGATAGAAACTGCATTGAATCTGTATGACCTAATTATTGAAGACACAGATTACGTTGGAGATAATAGGCATGTTATCGTTATTACCCACATTAATGTTACGAGAATTGTGAAGATGGTGATAACGAATTAGCAGATCAACAATCTAATATGTTAACCCTTTCCTTTTTATAAACGCATGTTCAAGCATTTGCAAATACAATGTAGGGTAGGCCCAGATCAGACGACTCAGTGTCTGCTGTGTTTGCTAATAGTAATTTATAGATTTAACACTTCGCTTGCTGAATTTAAAATAAATATCTCCTTCTTTACCGATGCCCTGTTGTATAATTACATATGTCTTCACTGTGTACAAATATTTCGCTGTGCAATCACTGCTGTCAACTTGTAAATTACAATCAACTTGTAAATAGTGCAGACCCTGATGAGACAGATCCTGCTTCACTATTTACAGGTAGGTATATTGACGTGAATAGCAAGCGAAGGGTTACTTATGCAGTTTCTACAACAGTGTAAGGTCTACCTTTTTAATATTCTATTTCGTTGATTATATCCATAAATATTCATTAATTGAATACAATATCAAACAGAGAGAAAGGGTTAAACTATGTATTTGTATTATCAGTGTTTGTCCTAACACAACCATTGTCGAATATCCACGGTGAAAAGGTCACTCCGTGTTTATTTATGGTCCCTTAGTATGAAAAGATTTAGTTTGCAATAGGAGATTGAATAAAAAAAACTGCACACCATGATCAGGGGGTTCCTCTATTATACCTCTGATCTGGGTCTGCACTATTTGCACATGGCAGTACACACGTGCCTTGCATTCAAGTATCCGTATCTTGACAATATCGGATTGTGTGTGTTATTATTATAATGCCTCTCAAAGAAACTGGGAAAAAATAAACAAACAAAAAAAAAATTCAGAAGGCAACATTTGCAGATGGAATCATTTGGCAGCGAAAGAGTTTATCCTCTGAATATATCCACACGTACGTTCTCTTAACTTTTCTAAACAATCGAATTTAACCCTTTCACCGCCGCAGTCGCATAAATGCACCACAACAAATAGTGCAGTCCCAGATCAGACGCCGCCTTTTGAAGGCGGCGTCTGATCAGGGACTTCACTATTTGTTTCATTCTCTATTTCTATATATGTGCTTTATTCCTTTGAAATTTGCATTTATTTATCTCATTTCCTTATTTTACTGAATGATTTAACAAACTTGGATTGCAGACGACAATTAGAAATTTGGCGCCAAAAGGGTTAAACTAACGATAGATAAAAACAGAACGCATCACGATGAACTACAGCATGAAACGCATTAACCGCTTTACTACCATGACGACGGGTCTGTGATATCATATTCAAACAGTTTGAACACATATAAAATGCCGAATAAATTGGCGTTTCATCAGGATTGATACTGTTTGACCCACCGATCGTAATTTCATAGAGAACTTAAAACAAACTTGCAGCAGACGGCAATATTGGCACTGAACGGGTTATATCTCCGACGAACTGCTGTTACCATAATTAGAATAATATATTTATTCTTAGGGCTTCTTGTTAGTGTAGCTAAGCCATTAACGGTCTTTATGGTTCACTTATTTACATAATGTATATCTTCTTATACATTTTTATCAAAAATATTTCTGGCCCACTCAACATGCAATAATTGCCACCAAAACTGTTATTATTTCGTTCTATAAATGCTATTTAACCGTTTGGGTGCCAGCATTTGCGTCTGCTCCAATGTTTAGAGAAGTAGTTTCTTCAATTTCTTTGTAAAGTATAAACAGTGTCAACCAGTTTGGATCATGTGCAGACAGCACTGAACCAGCTGTCTCATCTGGTCCAGTGCTGTCTGCATATAATATCACAGACCCATATGCATGGCACCGAAGAGGTAAAAGGAACTTACTTAAATAGTTTTCGAAAGGAACGTCGACTTAATGGCCCTATTTAGGCAAATATAGAGTAGGCCATGCATTATAAAAGCCAGTTGTCACTGCTCGTAATGAACATGTTTTAGTTCACATCTACAGTAGAACATCTTTAAAGTGACCAGTCAACAAATATCATTGGCGTCTTTAAAAACAGATGGATGCTAAATGCAAGACGAAAGTAGTGCAGAAAGATCCTATAGCTTTCTGAATAACGTTCTGTCTGCATTAAGCTACATGTACCACCTGCCTTTTCGACCTAATTTTAAACCTGTTTCTGATTATCGCATTAGAGGGTTTTTACTGTATATTATTTCCATGTGTCCTATATATAAAACACCCGTTTACTGTCAGTATTGTAACCTATTAATGAGTAATATTCCTAGTGGAGTTAATATAGAGAGATGGGGAAAACATTCTGTGATAGATGTGGTCCAACACAGTGTATATAGTAAACTATCACGAAAGGCTGCCGTCTTTAACTCATTTGCTGCCAAATTATGTCGTCTGCTAACTATATCGTCTGCTACCATGTTCCGTTTTAAATGTTTCAAAAACATAGACACAGTAACAAACAGATTGGATCCTGGTGATTCGGTGCCTCATCTCGATCCAAACTGTTTGCATAGGTAATCACAGATGCGAGATTGGCAACGAAAGAGTTATCCCTTTTGTGTCTTGCGATCTTTTATATAGAAATTTGATTTGGATTTGATGTTTTGCGAAACTATTGAACGAATGCCAAACAGCTTCGTTTTGATGAGGCATACATGTAGTAGATTTATGGCCCTTTGATTGTTCAAATGATCACATATTATGACAAGTGCTTGTGTATGGATAGGGATCACGCTCAGTAATAATTCTAGTTTTTTTATCTTAAGTTCAATGGTCGAAGGAATATAATAATGGGTTCTACCTCTGTCTCCAGACACAGACTAAAATCCTAAATAAGAGCGTCTTAAAATAAATGTCTGATCAAACTTATACTATACAGGGATAGCAGCCAACCTTCACCTAGCTGTGCAAAAAATACGTTTGCTAAATTTTGACTTTTGCCTAGTTTAAATTGCATCAAGCGTTTGAGAATCAATTCACCCATTCCCTCATATTGACGACTTTTGACGACTCTGTAAAAATCACTTTGTGAAACCATTGTGATAAATAGAGCATTTGCTCCTATAGGAACAAATGCTCTATTTACCACAATGGTTTCAAACTACAAAATTCTAAAAAAAAATCCTTTTCTCCAGTCAATGCTCCTTTTCGGTAGATTTATTCAAAGAGGTTGTATCTAAAAATAGCCTAGGAATGGGTTAACAGAAAATCAAACAGCTAGGGACTTGATACTACGCCGAATAACTCCGCATCTCATCTGTAACCAAGCTGTTTGTAAACACGGGCTATGTCGTAAATCACGGGATAAAGGTTAGCATGCGCTACTCTGACATTTTACGAGTTCGAGTCTAGAATCAAACGTCTTAAGCCCCGGGTTCAGCACACGATTTGTGTCTATTTTCCACAAGTCAAATGGCAGTGGAGTGATTTCTTGCACCTCATTGGTTAATTAACGTCTTGTTTGCCTTTCTAAATCTTGTCAGATACAAGTCAAGTGTCTGTTAATCTTTCACCTGCTGTGAAAAGCCTTAACAGAATACGTGTTTCGTTGGTGTACGTTTTAGGTACACATGGTACAGTAATACCCCTATAAACAGGAATTTAAGTACAGAAGAATTTATGTATTACGAGAGGTGTTCAAGATTTAAAGTAACAGTTTTGAATGTAGAAATTTTATTCAGTAAATATGTTTTATTGCAATAAATGTTCTATTTGATATCCATGGGCATAATAGATCATGCGACATCGTTTTGGCCACTTTTCAAGTGTCTTGTTAACGTAATATTGGGGAAGTTTGTTCCACTCCTGTTTTAGAGCATTTTAAGTCCATTTAGAGTGTATATCTTACGTTTCTGTAGCCTGCGTTTAAGAATACCCCAGATACCAAAGTCCGTTGGAGCAGCATCGGGGCTCTTTGGCATCCACTCTTCAGGCGTAATGTACATAATCGTACGTTGCTTCATAACGTCACGTGTCTTTTTTGCTGTATGACTGGATGCTGAGTCCTGATGGAACACCATGTCCTTTTCGCGCCCAGGAAATAAGCGAGGAACGTCTTTTTTCAGAAATGGTTCCAATACATGTTTAATATAATAGTCAGCGTTAACTTTAACTCCTCCTCTATTTATGAATCGAAGTGACGTTTTGCCGTAAAAACTGACACCGGCCCAAACCATAAACCCTGGTGCAAAAGAGTCACGTTTCACGAACTTCGGTTTTTCAAGTTCTCTCCGGTTTCCACGAACGTAACAAACGCGCCTTCGGCCATAACTGCCACCCATATAAAACATTGCCTCATCAGTGGTTATGAAATTCTTCCACTTAACCACAGTTTAAACGGTGGTACAGCTGCCAGGACCGCTTACGTCTATTCCCAATTTGCTTTTCATTTAGCTTATGAACACGGCATTTTTACGAAGTTTGGCCTTGATTACTTTGGAAATTATTCTATTAATTGTTCCTACAGACACTTTACACTTGATCGCCATCTCTCTTTGGGTCGGTGGATTCACATGTTTTATCATAGTTTTAAGTTTACGTACAACGTTACTCGTAGCGGCAGTACAGCGTTTTTTAAAAGTCCCAATCTTAGTGCCTTTGCGATCAGCCTCACGAATTTTTCCTATCCCATGTCGAATACGATGTATGGTAGCTGTAGACACACTATATCCCATACTTTTTATTTTTTGCACAATGGATCTAAACGACACATTTTCCTTCAAAAGTCCTAAAACTGCACCTTCAACAAGTTTGTCAATTTGACGTCCAGTCATGATGATGTGTATAACAAAAACTGGCTAATATTAAACGATACACATGAATGTACGTAATGGAATAAGTTTCACGTGCTTGCATGGGTTAATCGTGAAATATCACTGTGTGTAAAAATGTTACTTTAAATATTGAACGCCTCTCGTATTAAGTAAGTGACTGCTTAATGCAGGAAGACTTTTACCTTGCATTAACCCTTCGCTTGCTATTCACGTCAAAATACCTACCTGTAAATAGTGAAGACCCAGATGAGACAGCTCCTGCAGGAGCTGTCACATCAGGGTTTGCACTATTTACAAGTTGATTGTGCAACCAGTGCACTCCATAGCAGTGATTGCACAGCGAAATGATTGTACACAGTGAAGATATATGTAATTATACCACAGGGCATAGGTAAAGATGGAGAAATGTATTTTAAAATTCAGCAAGCGAAGGGTTAAGCTGCCACCTGTCTGATATAACGGCACTAATGTTAACGTCCGTTTTAGATTGGTCTTACTGTACATCACACAGTTCAGGTCGTATTAAGATGTCCAAATGATCAATGTCTGATCTGAATCCAAGCTGTTACTACCGGTTATCACATTCCGTTCAAAGTGATGTTTGCTTTTGACATGATATAGGTCGGATTCTGAAGCTTTTGTTGAAGCAAAAAAACAATCTCTTGAAAAGTTTACATTATAAAAACTATCACATAATCACGGCTGCATTATTTCTAACATGAAAACAGGGAAATAGTTAAAACGAACCCAGTGACGACAAGAAACCTACTATATTTACCCTTTTACTCCGCTGTGGTAAAAACACGATCTACTCAGTTTTGGTTCTGTTGAATTTTGACTACTTTCCCATGTCATTAAACCTCTGAGAAAAGAGTGACCAAGTGTCATGACACACGCTTTTGAAAACAAAATGTCCGTGTGTCAGCCCACATGGATCGTGATGAGACGCCGAGATACTCGACATCTCATCTGGATCTAACGTGTTTGCAAGTTTGATTCAGATCGAGGATAGTTAAATAAGTATTAATAGGCTGTTATACAGTTGAACCTGTCTTAAACGACCGTTACAAAGATGTATAATAAACGGTCTGAATTGCTGGTGATAGCTTAATGCAGGTCAAAAGTAATGCAGAAAGCTCCGATAGGAGCTTTCTGCATTACTTTTGACCTGTATTAAGCTACCATCTTCTTTTTAAGATAACTAAATCCTATCAATATAAGATCGGTTAAGACAAGTTCTACTGCATGTTTTCGGCACTTCTGCAGAATTAATGTTTAATTTCAATGCATTTTCTTAAGCAAAACATGCATTTATTTTGGAACAAGACAATTATATCTGATTTGATAATTAAGTGCTGTATTTTCTGTAGCTACTTAACTAGAGACAGTTGTAATTGCCTTTTATATTTTCAGTTGCTTCCATGTCGAAAGACGGGATGGTCTGTTTTATGTCACATTATAAAAATATTATTAAACACAATAGTTCATGTTGTTTAATCCATTGTCCGTTCAATAATCCTGAATGAAAAATAAGGACATGATGCATATTTATTAGCAGAATATGGTAAATAGGTCAAAGGAATGTATTGCTTTGACAACAATTATAAAAACGGATCTATAGCACGCATCAATCAAACATAGCGAATCAGATGGCTCCTACAAGAGTGCCTTTAGTCTTCTTGCTGTAAAAATGACCAAACAATAACATATTGTTTGTGTACAACATGTACTTCCGTTTCATTAAAGCTTTTGAGAAACTAAACCGGTTAGATATTTATGAAATGCAGAGTTACTCGGCTTTGATCTATAGATAGGCTGTTATAACTGAAGGAAGTCATGTCGCGCTTAAACGTTTGAATAAGGAAAAGGAGTGCACTGGCACCATCAAACAGAGTATACCCAAATCATAGAGCTCATACCATTTGGTCAGAGCCTGGACTGTTTTACTCTCGCAATCATCTTGGAAAGTGTAGCCTTCCTTACAGAAAGTATTATATCACTTTACTAAATAAATACGCATGTCTACACCTGTAGGGGCATTCTGATCAGGGTGTGCTTTGTTTGTTTATGACATAATATTGATTTAAACCATCAGTTTTTGTCTAGGTCAAACATTCACAAACAATATATTTAGACCCTTCTCTTGCTGAATTTTAAAATCCATTTCTCCTTCTTTACCCATGTCCTGGTGTATATTTACATATATCATCACTGTGTACAATTATTTCGCTGTGCAATCACTGCTGTGGGGTGCACTGGTTTCACAATCAACTTGTAAATAGTGCAGACCCTGATGAGACAGCTCCTGCAGGAGCTGTCTCATCTGGGTGTTCACTATTTACAGGTAGGTATATTGGCGCGAATACATTTGTAGCAAGCGAAGGGTTAAGACCCAACCTCTTTGAAAAACAACTACCGAAAAGGAGCATTTACTGGCTAAAGGGAAACATTTAGAATTGTGTAGTTTTTAAACCGTTGTGATAAATATTGCATTTGCTCCATATTGGAGCAAAAGGAGCAAATACTCTATTTATCACAGTGGTTTCAGGTGCGTCAAATGGCACCAGTAGGGGGAACGTGTTAAGCAGCCATCTACCTAAAATTATCTAAAATCTTCTCTACTAGAATTATAGTTTACAGGGTTTTGCTATACGTTCTGTTTCACGTAAACGCAACACTTTCTCGGCCTATTAAACCCCAGGACAGTATAGGTGGCTGTGTGTTCGTTAACAACTTTCATTACCATTAACTAAAGTTACTTACATTAATACTACAGTAAACCTCTTCTAATACGACCATCAAAACGATTTAATTCCGGGAAGACATGTAATAGCTTAACGCAGGACAATAGGACCAATAGGTCCACTAGGACCTTTGTGCATTAGTTTCGACCACATGATTTTAAAGACTTCTATGTTTAATCCTAAATTGGAAGTTGTAGATGGATTTTACCATATATGTGCATTAAATGTTGTTGCCACTCGATTTCAACATTTAACCCTCGTACGATCTAAAATGAGTTCAGCCAAACTTTTCATTGCAATCTTGTTTCAACATTGATCAGACTGGCATAATTGTTTGAGAAACTATTGGCCGAGTGGGAACTAGCCTGATTCCTGATGAGACACAGACAGGCGCGTAGCTAGCGATACGCACTTACGCACGTGCGTAACATTAATTTGAAAAGTGAAATCATTACTATGGCCAGAATGGAACAAAAAAGGGAAGGCGAAGAGAATAGACTTTGATAATGCTGTCTTGTTATGTAAGCTTAAATACATTTCATCTTATTGACGCCTTTTGACGCCTCTGTAAAAATCATCGTTTGAAACCATTGTGATAAGTAGAGCATTTGCTCCTATAGGAGCAAATGCTCTATTTATCTTAACGGTTTTAAAACTACACAATTAAAACTAAAACTAAATTTTCCCCGGGGGCATGTCCCCGGAGCCATACAGCCACGGTGCGTACATTACGTTTGCATTACAGCTACGCTGCTGACAGAGTTACTCGGCGTCTCATCTCGATCCATACTGTTGTGTATAGGCCAGTCATACATGTAAGGCACTTAGCATGAGAAGGATTAGTTATATACCTACTATTTGCGAATATGTCTCTGCATTCTCTCTGCAATGAAACAAAATGGGAAATCACATATTTAACATAGATGCAGAAATAATTCTAGCAAACGCAACGACGTGACAGTGTAACAGTTAAACTACTATTTCAAGATTATTTAACCCTTTCGCTGCCAATGCCGGAAATGAGATTACCTATGCAAACAGTAACTCGAGTAACTCGGCGTCTCATCAGCATCCAAACTGTTTGTTACTGTTACTATGTTTATGAAATAAAAATGAAGAAAATAAAAAAAATGAACATTTGTAGCAGACGACAAAGTTAGCAGACGACAGAGTTTGGCAGCGAAAGGGTTGCCATTAAGGACGGTTACCATGCAAATGTTAATTCTAGCCTATGGCATCCGGTGACTAGACTACTTCCAGTTGTTAGATTGCCTTACCCCTATATCAAAATAATTCTCACATACTAAAATTCCGTCTGTGACGAGTTGCCCATTTATTACAATTACTTGTACCGCTGCTTGATTTAACCCGTTTCATGCTGAAAAAAACTTACAGTCCGCTAAAACCCATGACTTGTTACATTTTATACTTGCATCCGATTTGTTTAATCATTTTAAGAAACTACTAACCGAGTGTCAGACAGCTTGGGTCATGATGAGACGCCGAGTGAATCAGACCCAAACTGTTTGCAACTGCCAGGTTTCAGGGTAAGTGTTAACTACTGATACGCGTGTCTGATTTCAATTTGTCATAAAATGGTACCCTGGTCTTGATTTGAAGTATCGTTAAAAATCGCTATTACCACTTTTATCTGCTTAAGTAAAGAGACGTCTGTTCGCGTCTTTGCCATCAAAGTAAACTCTAACAATACACCTCCAATAGGAACTGTCTGATCCCGGTCAGTTCTGCCTGTTTTTAGAATGATATAAATGATTCAACGGTTTCTGTCACGGCGAAGAGAACAAAATGCTCATAGGCCGCTATTAACCTTTCAGCTCATAACCATTCAAAAAGTAATTATTTCTGACAGGAAAATTCATTGTGTCAAGGGTTAACCCTTTACCGCATAGGCTATTTTAGATACAACATCTTTGAAAAATTACCGAAAAGGAGCATGAACTAGAGAAAAGGAAAACTTTAGAATTTTGTAGTTTGAAACCATTGTGATAAATGGAGCATTTGCTCCTATAAGAGCAAATGCTCTATCTATCACAATGGTTTCACAAAGTGACTTTTACAGAGTCGTCAAAAGTCGTCAATATGAGGGAAATGGTAAATCAAACTGTTACAAGTAAGTAAAACATGGCACCGATACTTTTAGCGTTTGAATTTCAGCACTCTCGTCGAATGAACTTCGTCACATAAACATAAAGTGTCTTCGAATGTTGATTAACATTTAGCCTGCTGAGCAAATTACTAATGCAATTGTTTTCACCTATTACATTTTCAAAATTCAAGCTATAACCAATTTGTCTACCAGAATGCAATCAGAATATCAAACAGTTTGAATCCGGATGAGGCGCCGAGTTACTAATCCAAACTGTTTGCATTGGTATTAACTCATCCGCCCATAGCAGGCTAAAGGTTAACCTGATTGTTAAACATTGTCAAGTCAGATTTCTCTGCAAGCTGAAAGTCATGCGATTTTCTTATGCCAACTGTATTTGTTTTAAACTCGTTTCTTCTTTTCTTAAATACTTTTGTCTGCGATAACGAAAGGGATTTTATTTCACCCAAAATTTTGCAGTTTGGGACCAGATCGGACGCCGGTTTTTTCAGAGTTTGATCTTGTCCCTAATTGCAAACATACTCCTCGTTGCCCGTTGCTTTCGCACATTGTAAATGAATTGTTGCTTTAATGTTTTAGTACTTTGTATGATATTTTTTGGTAAATTAATTGTTGCTTTGTATAATATGTTGGTGCTTTCTATGAGATTATTTTAGTCGAGGGCCTCAAGGAAGATTAGTGTTCAGACTAATTGAGTTACCCTTGATAAATAAAGTCTTTCATTCATTCATTCATGCACTCATTACAAGAAATAAAACTAATGCATAATAAAACATTCTAAACCGGACTTCTAGTAGAGAAGAAGTTAGATCCTTTAGAAAGATGGCTGCTTAATGCAGGGTGAAAGTCATGCAGAAAGCTCCTAGAGGAGATTTCTGCATGACTTTCGACAGCATTATGCTGCCACCTGTTTCCAAGATCGATATTTATACTAATTTAAATGACCGGTTAAGAGGGGGTTTATTAAACTGGAAAAAAATATATGCATATTGAAGAATCGCTCTCTTGGAAATGAGTCATACAATAAAGCCTCTCTATAACGGTCACTAAATCACGGTAAGTACTTTATATTAAAGACAGGTGGCTGCTTAAAGCAAGGTGAAAGTAAAACAGAACGTTCCTATAGGAGCGTTCTGGTTTACTTTCACCTTGCTTTAAGCAATCACTTGCCCTAAATACCAACTAATTCACACAATTTATTGGCCGCTACAGAGAAGTTTTACCGTATTACATTGCAAATAGTGTAGACACATACCAGACATCATTACTTCAATAAGGTATGTAATAAATAGTGTACAATTACACCCTCTAAGCCGAACGTTGAATATAGTATAAATATTGGATACAGGTGGCAGCTAAATGCAGGGTGACAGTGCTAATACATTCTACACTGACTTTGTTGTCCATTTTAAGCCCTTTACCCCATTAATATTTGTTAGCAGACCCCATCCATTGTGAGCCTCAACCCTTGCTCTGTTTAATACTCATGTAAGGAAAATTGGCATCATGAATATTTATCAGCTCGTTATGTGTTTGTATTGGCAGAAACTATAGAATCAGATTTATATTATACCATAAGCAAATAGAGTCATTAGAACAAGGTCTGCTTTGTTTGCAAAATGCACGAAAGGGCACTTTTATGAAGGAAAGGATTAAAATTTAACTGATTAATTAACATTGTTATGTTTAACCAAGTGAATACGTAACTACGTCAAAGAGTACAGAATCAGATCTGGAATTCTCTATATGCTGATAGAGTAGGTCCTGGTCAAACGGCTCCTATAGGAACCACCTGACCTAGGTTTAGTCTGTTTACAAAGGTGTCAAAAGATGTCTCGATGGAGTAAAGAGTTAATGAAGATACAGTCAAATCCCTCTAATGCGACCACTTAAAGAATAAGCTGCTGGTTGCTTAATGCAGGACGAAAGTAATGCAGAAAGTTCCTATAAGAGCTTTCTGCATAACGTTTGTCCTGCATGAAGCAACCACCTACCTCTGCCACCCAGAATTATGCCCCTTTTTAGTGGTTGCCTCAGATGGGTTTTACTTTATAATGACATCGGTTTCTCGAAAAGTTACCCACTTGCAATCATCATACCAGCTGTCGCCGTAGCTACCCGTGCATGCCAGACTGAATCAATGAGCTAGAGTTTTAAATGAAATGGCTAGTGCTGCATGTCATTACATTACGATTTAACCCTTCGCTTGCTGAATTTTAAAATACATTTCTTCTTTACCCATGCCCTGTTGTATAATTACATATATCTTCACTGTGTATACGTATTTCGCTGTGCAATCACTGCTGTGGAGTACACTGGCTGTACAATCAACTTGTAAATAGTGCAGACCCTGATGAGACAGCTCCTGCAGGAGCTGTCTCATCTGGGTCTTCACCATTTACAGGTAGGTATATTGACGTGAATAGCAAGCGAAGAGTTAAGTTGCTTGGCACTCGGTCAACATTTTCACAGACGTTTCGTAAGTAAGATATACAACAGCAGATGCGCATGTCAGCAGACGTCTAATGTAGGTATAAGGGCTAGAAGCTTGTTTTGAAGACAATTCTACATTGTTTGTTTTTCGTCTCAAAATATATGCTAGGTTTTGTTATTTGTTTTGTGTCGTTGACAAATCGGCACAAGAAGCGGATTCAGATATGAAATAATTGTTTCGGTTTTCCTGACTGTAAAGCTTCCCCGATGTAGAACACTATAATGCACGACGCAATTTCTACAAACACCTTGTCACATTATATCCCTGACACCAAATGGACATGTCATACATGTAGTGCTTCCCTGATATGCTGAGCTCCAAGCTACTAATGTGTTTACCACGACCCATATCTTCCAAGGCAAATAAATAAGAGGTTACTTTAATCTTATTTCCATTTATTTATCATACAGTTGAACTTCGATTTCTCGAGCTCGGATAACTCGAACTTTGGGATAACTGAAACTTAAAGTTCGATCCTTTCAAAACCTTATAATACAGAATTGCTCTAAAATGTATCACCACGCATATCTAGAAACACATTTCACAGCTTAATGCAGGTCTACAGTAATGCTGAAAGCTCCTTCAGAAGCTTTCAGCATTACTGTAGACCTGCATTAAGCTGTGAACTTGAGAAATTGTCCAGATCAGAAATCGGATAACTCGAAGTTCCGTTATTTCGAACTAGTTTATATAGTCCCTTGAAGTTCGAGATATCGAAGTTCAACTGTATTTAACCCTTTCACTGCCGTAAAAAATAATCCTACTTAAATTTCGATCTGGTGCAAGTATACTTACTTCTAATTCATGTGTGCGTGTACAGTAAAACTCCTCGAAACCTAAACCTAAACCTGGCTGCCTAATGCAGAGTGAAAGTCATACAGAAAGTTCCTCGCATGATTTTCACCATACATAAAGCTGCCACCTGTCTCAAAGACCGATATTTATACTGAATGTAATGCCTGGTTTAGAGAAGTTTTTTTTACTGTACATGCCTATTTGTGAAATGGACTTTTCTGTAAAGGACCTAATTCCAAGGCATCCTCTTGGCAGCCCAATGTCCTCTGATAATATAAAAACAGTCACGTTCTGTTATAATGATTGTCTCTACTTCCAAGGCGTTTAAAAATGCAAACAAGTTACATAAACCATATGTTTATATGCTGAAAAGACGTATATTGCAAGAAAACCAATCCAAAAAATGCCGAAGAAGAAAAATCTTTCGTATAATTTGATATCGAAGATCCGATGTTATTCGGCAATACATTAGTATTTATTTGGGTTGCGTTTTAATTTCGTTAACTATTCGTCATGGGCCGATGGTACTTTGTTATTTAACAGTTTATTTTGTATTACTGGGGCATTTTTCGATATGAGTTCAAATTGACAATCTTCATGATAATGATTGAACATAGCAAATTCAAGTTTTATGATGTTAATGAAAATATGCGTTTATTGTAGCAACTATCTCTTTAAATACGCCAACCATACGCCAGGTTCACCAGTGCAACATACATAAGTTGACACATTCTCGATAACCTTTGCTGACCCATTCCCCCATATGCTATTTTTATATCCGGCCTCTTCGAATAAATCTACCGAAAAGGAGCATTAACTAGAGAAAAGAAAACTTTTAGAATTTTGTAGTTCTGAGACTATTGTGATAAATAGAGCATTTGCTCCTTAGAAGCAAATGCCTTTTTTATCACAATGGTTTCGAAAAACGACTTACTACAGTGACATAGTAAGGCGTATTTATGGAGGAAAGGGATAAAGGCATTTTATCTTAATTTTGTTTAACCCTTTGACTGCGGAAAATAGAGATATTAAACCCTTTGACTGCGGAAGATTATCTCATTTGCAAACAGCACAGGGCCAGAACATAGGGTCTGCACTGTTTGACATTCACAATCCTCTGGCATTGTATACCATTTCATACTGAATTGATTGTTTAATTTAAATAATGATGGACAGTCCACTTTAAATGCTTAACCCTTTCTTTCATGAATATTCATAAAAAACCAACATTGCCACCATGAATACTAATTAGATGTTGTCGTCTAATGGCATTGGACGCAAAACGGTTGCGTCATGGCAGAAGCAGTAGAAGTATATCTATATGGTGCCATCAGAAAACAGAGCAGACCCTGATCAAACGGCTCCTATATGAACCATCTGAGCTGGGTCTACTCTGTTTGTAAAGGCGTAGACATTAATTTTTATGGAGTTAACGGTTATATACGTGTAAGTATACTAGTATTCATGAAGGATACTGTTAGTTAAAACGCAGGCCAATTACTCGACCAATAACAATGTTCAGCTTATTACTAATTATTCCATTAACCCATTACCTCATAGGCTATTTTCAGATCCAACCACTTTGAATAAATCTACCGAAAAGGAGCATTGACTAGAAAAAAGGAAATGTTTAGAATTTTGTAGTTTTAAACCATTGTAATAAATAGAGCAGTTGCTCCTATAAGAGCAAATGCTCTATTGATCACAATGGTTTCAACAGGTGACTTTTGCAGAGGCGTCAAAAGACGTCAATATGAGGGAATGCGTACACTTGAGTTTGATGGTTCAATCAACGTAATGTATTATACATAAGAAGCATCCAAACATGATATAACATTACTAATACCACATACATATTTCTATCATAAAATGCAAGGTTATATAATAATATACCTATTTAGGTTTTTGTTTTTCGGCCAGCTTTTTTATACATGCATATTTGGCTCAGACAAAAAGTTAAACAGTCAACTATTGATATGTGCAATACAGTTTTACATTTACAATCAACTTTGAATATGCGATAATATTGTTTTAGCATACTTGTTTAACCCTTTCCCTCATGTAAGCCCATCTTGAGGCATCTGCAAACAGAGTAGACCCAGATCAGACGGTTCCTATATGAGCCGTCTGATCAGTGTCTGCTCTGTTTGCTTATGATCTGAGTTTCTTCCTGGGCCAAACTGTCATGTATTCATAAGCCATTATAAAAAATAATATTATTAATATTTACATGTATGACGTCATTATTTCCTATATGATTATTCATCAGGGAAAGGGATAAGGGCGGTTTTTTTCTAGTACAATTTATTGAGAAATTGTTCAATATCAAGCTCCGATAAATGCATTTAACTCTTTCGCCACCACCTATTGTAGACTACTATTGCCATCTTCATTTTTGTTTCCAAACATATGATAACTACATCGAAAAGTTTGGCTCCAAACTGTTTTCAAAGGTTTATGTAATCACAGCGTCTGTATTGGTAGTGAAAACGTTAATTGTTTTACAGTTTGCAAACGTTATCGTCTATTTTATTTCTTCTAGTGGAATTTTCTGTACCTGATTGCAGAAATAAAATGTGTCCAAACCATTTCCAGGGTTCTTCTAGCGACGGCTGAAGCATTAACCCATTTTCTCCTACTGGCGTCTTAATGTGCCTCTGTAAAACTCATTTGTGAATTAATTGTGATAAATAGAGCATTTGCTCCATAGGAGCAAATACTCTATCTATCACAATGGTTTTAAAACTATACAAGTCTAAATAATACTTGATGTTCCTTTTCGGTATATTATTCAAAGAGATTGAGTCTAAAAATAGTCCCTAAGACAGAGGGTTAACATGAAACAGTGTCGGATGTTCGTGGTGAAAATTTGATTATATGGTCATAAAAGTTAGAGTAGAACATTTGCATCACTCAGTACTGATTTAGCTGACTATGTACAATTATTATGTGCCTGTGACAGTCACAGTGCATAATTACTGGTCATTAATTATAGAACATGTCTACTATCTTGCATATTAGAAAAAATGTACATGTAACACAGTAAATTCCCACTAATACGACCGCTCAAATTAAGTGTAAGTCTGGAATTTTAAAACGAATGGCTGCATAATGCAGGTCAAATGTGATACCTTAAAGGAGTTTTGAGTTTCAAGATTGCCCTGCATTAAGCAACCGCCCGCATTAATAGTCCCTGTGTTGAGAAATCACGTGTTCGCTTTAGCAAGACCTTTCTGTACTTACATACATACTAACATACTTAATTAGTGACACCTGTAATGCAATCGTTTTGACGCGGGAGGAAAATAGAATATTAGAATGTCAGAGTGTCATCCGTGGCTATTCTATGATCGTGAAAGTGTTTAGAGAGCACTCATTAGTGGTAATGACCATATACAATAAAAAACCCTCTAAAGCGACCACTTAATGAACAAACATGGCTGTCTTCATAAGCAGGTGGTTGCTTAATGCAGGACGAAAGTTTCGTCCTGAAGTTACCACCTGCCTTTGCCACTATGAAATATGATGGTCGCATTAATAGAGTTTTACTGTATTGTCTAAAAATAAGATACGGTGCTTAGCTCTGTCCCTGCTCGATATTAACCCTTCGCTTGTTGAATATTATAATACATTTCACCTTCTTTACCCATGCCCTGTTGTATAATTACATGTATCTTCACTGTGTACAAGTATTTCGCTGTGAAATCACTGCTGTGGAGTGCACTGGTTGCACAATCAATTTGTAAATAGTGCAGACCCTGATGAGACAGCTCCTGCAGGAGCTGTCTCATCTGGGTCTTCACTATTTACAGGTACGTATATTGACGCGATTAGCAAGCGAAGGGTTAATATATAATTATAATGGCACATGAACGCATGATTTTTTATCTAGACCGGAACTGTAGAATCACATCTATATACGATGCATCCACATCATCAAACTGTGAAGACCTTGATTAGACGGCTCCTAAAGGAGTCATTTGACCTAGATGAAAATGTATGTATATGATGTATGGGATTAAATCAAAACCATATTCGTGAATGACATGAAGTTCACATTTATAAAGTACAGTAAACTCATCTAAACCAGAAAATTAGTAAAGAAGATTTTAGATCTGTTACGACAGGTGGCTGCTTAATGCAGGATGAAAATCACGCAGTAAGCTCCCCTGGAGTTTTTTCTGTATGATGTTCATCCTCCATCCTGCATTAAGCTGCCACCTGCCTTACAGACCGGCATTGATACTAGTTCGAACGCCCAGTTTTCAGGGGTTTTGCTGTATTCATGATGACAACAACTGCCACTAGTTCGATTATAGTTCTGAAGGTTCGCAATCACCCCGTCCTTTTTTGTATTTAGTTTTTCGAGTAACTGGCTTCCCATCTTGTTCCAAGGTGTCTGCAAATGAACGACATGTTACGAACGCCAAGAGACGAGTTAAATGACTAAAGTTAGGCAACTCATTTGAATATTATAATTATGTAAATATAAGATATTACACTTAATTTTGTAAATAAAGTATTATAATACTATAAAATTCAATGAAATACTATGCAAGCACGTTTTCTCGTGCTTGACTCTTTCGCTGTCAATGTCGCATATGTGATTACCCATGCAAACAGTCTGGGTCCTGAAGCAAAAATGAAGAAAAATAAAAATGGACAATTGTAGCAGACAACAAAGCTTCCACTAGGAGCTTTCGGCATGACGTTCGCCCTGCATTAAGCTACCACCTGTCTCCAAGACCGATATTTATATTAAATTCAACGTCCGGTTTAGGGAGGTTTTACTGTATTTGAAGGTCAACTTTAGCAACCTCAGCAGGCTAAAGGTTAATGGATCAGTGTTGTTATACCTTCTGATCCTTCGAGATCATGAATTTCAGTACTTCTTGTTCTGAAAATTGAATACCGCTTAAGCCGGTGCTAGGGGGTGTGAGCAGTGTTGCACTTTCAATTACTGTTCATGAACAGACTCAATAAAACCGAGTCTGCAATTTTCTCTTTTTGTGTTGCAATTTTTGCTCTCGGGGATCACCCCCTTTCAGAATGTATAATCTTCACAACAGCAGGTGTTAAGTGATTGTGTGGCGGCCGTAAAACGTCGCCCCGTACTTCATTTTCAGTGTTGTTATACCTTCTGATCCTTCGAGATCATGAATTTCAGTACTTCTTGTTCTGAAAATTGAATACCGCTTAAGCCGGTGCTAGGGGGCGTGAGCAGTGTTGCACTTTCAATTACTGTTCATGAACAGACTCAATAAAACCGAGTCTGCAATTTTCTCTTTTTGTGTTGCAATTTTTGCTCTCGGGGATCACCCCCTTTCAGAATTTAAATGAGATTTACTTTATGAATATATGTACTTCAGGACAGCAGAAAATAAGTGCTCGTGTGGTGGTCGTAAAAAGTCCCATCGTACTTTATTCTCAGTGTTGTTATATTTCCTGGCCCTTCCAGATCATCAGTTTCATTGCTTTTAGTTATGAAAATTAATATCCCTTAAAAGCGGTGTAAAAGTTGCCGTAAAAGTCGCCCCGTACTTCATTCTCAGTGTTTTTATATGTTTTGGTCCTTCGGGATCATTTTAGTTATGAAAAATGGATAGCGCTCAAGTCGATGTTAGTGGGCATGAGTAGTGCTGCATTTTTATTAACTGCTCATGAGCAGACTCGATTAAACCGAGTCTGCTATTTTCTGAGATTGTTTACATTGCTACTTTTGCTTTTGAATGATCTCCTACTTTCAGAATTTATGTACTTGACAACGACAGCTGTTAAGTGCTCGTGTGGAGATCGTTAAAGTCGCTCCATACTTCATTCTCAGTATTGATATAGTGTCTGGTCCTTCAGGATAATCAATGTTTTTAGTTATGAACATTGAATACTTTTTAAGCTGGTGCTAGCGGGCATGAGTAGTGTTGTACTTTTAATAACTGCTCATGAACAGACTTAATCAAAACAAGTCTGCAATTATTTTTCTCTATTCACATTGCTACGTTTGCCTCCAAAGGATTTCTTACTTTCAGAATGTGTCATAATTTAGTCGCAATGATCGCCAGGAGATGCATAACCATTCTTTATACCATTAACTGGAATACATGATCAAATGCCGAATGTAATTATCCTAGCGGCTGCCTCCAAGCTCGCTAAATTCGACACTTATACTGTTTATATGAGTTAACCCTTTCCCTGTTTTATGTTTATTCCACATTTCAATACCTATAGTTTATTCAGTGAAAAATAGTTATAATGGAAGTTGGAATTTTAGAAACTAAAGAAATAGATCTATCGAATTCTACTAGCAAACAGAGCAGACTCTGATCAGACGGCTCCTATTAGAGACGTCTGATCTGGCTCTACTCTGTTTGTAAATGCGTGAAAACACGTTTATATGAAGGAAAGGGCTAAGAAAGCTATATCATCAGCATAACATCGCTGAAACTAATTAACATTTAACCTGCTATAGGCGGATGAGTGAATACCTATGCAAAAAATTTGGATCCAGATGAGACGCCGAGTAACTCGGCGTCTCATCATGATCCAAACTGTTTGACATCTTGAATGCATTTTGGCAGACAAATTAATCATAAAATGTAGTAGGTAAACAATTATGTAAAAAAAATCCTCAGCAGGCTTAAGGTTAATGGATTAGAAATGTAATCTGCTTTACACCTTATACAGTTATCAACCTCTCATTTGAAAACAGTTTGGATCCTGATTAGACGCCTAGTTAATCAGAGTCTCATCAGGGTCCAAACTGGTTGAGACGCGGTCAATACTTTATAAACACTTGAACCGAATCCGAAATAGTCAAAATTTCACCAGCTTCAAATTTGAGCAAAAATCATATTGTCACAGCGACATAAGGGTTAACTATGTTATTATGGTGAATCCTGAGGCATTGACTTTGATATTGGTCTACCTTAATCCTATACAGTAATCCCCCTCTGAACTGGAAGTATAGTACAGATGAATTTAGATATGTTTAGGCAGTGGCTGCTTAACTCATTCTCCCCTAGGCTATTTTTTACCAACCTCTTTGAATGTATCTACCAAAAAGGAGCATTAACTAGAGGAAAGGAAAAATTTAAAATTGTGTAGTTTGAAACCATTGTGATAAATAGAGTATTTGCTCCTATAGGAGCAAATGCTCTATTTATCACAATGGTTTCATAAAGTGACTTTTATAGATGCGCAAACATGCGTCACTCGGGGATAATTTTTAATGCATCGTGAAAGTAATGCTGGAAGCTCCTGGGTGAGCGTTATGCGTGACTTTCATCCTGCATTAAGCTGCCACATGTCTCTAAGACCGATATTTATACTGAATTTAACGTCCGGTTTAGAGGGGGTTGACTGTTTGGTCTACCGTTATCATATATTATATAGAGACGTATTTTACAAACTCAGTAGACCAATACCAAAAGAGTCCAATCACAGCCGTCTGATCAACATCAACAATATGTTTTCTTCATGTCGCTCCTTTCAAATATAAAACAGCTGCACGTATTAACCCTTTCCCTCATATAAACGTGTTTCCACGCGTTTGCAAACAGAGTAGACCCAGATCAGACGGCTCCTAGAGGAGCCGTCTGATCAGGGTCTGCTCTGTTTGCTAATAAAATTTGATAGATCTTTTTCTATACTTGCTAAAATGGCTACAATGTTCCACTCTCCGTGCGTCATTATAACAAATCTGCCCATGAATATTCAGTTGGTATTGAACTTTGTAATAAACATAGAACAGGGAAAGGGTTAACCCTTTTCGCTGTCAAGTTGTTTCGTCTGTAAACGTTTCGGCCTCTACTGTTTACATTATATTTTCTGAATTTTATTTATTAAAAAAGTCACAGTAACAAATAATTTGGATCCCAATGGCACATCGATATTTCAGTGTGTCATCTGAATCCAACTTGTTTGCCTAGGTAATCACAGATTCGCCCTTGGAGGCGAAAGAGATGAATTACATGTAACCTTGTCATTAAATCCAGTCATCTTTAAATAATTAACAAAACAATGTTCATACTGTGGTTATAAAACTAGGCATAGCACCGCATGCAATATAAACTAACAACTGATAGCGAACTGTTTTGTTAACCCATTCCCTCATAGGCTATTTTTAGATACAACCTCTTTGAATAAATCTACCGAAAAGGAGCATTAACTAGAGAAAACGAAAATTTAGAATTTTGTAGTTTGAAACCATTGTGATAAATAGAGCATTTGCTCCTATAGGAGCAAATGCTCTATTTATCACAATGGTTTCACAAAGTGACTTTTACAGAGTCGTCAAAAGTCGTCAATATCAGGGAAAGGGTTAAAGGATGGGTTTGAGACAATATAATTGCTGTACATAAAACATCCCAACCCTTTACTCCATGAATATGCATATAAGAATTAATGTCATTATGAATATTGATAAGTCTAATATGAAATTTTATGATGGCAGATGAACACAAGGCAGTTTTCAAAGGCTTTAAAATTCACATTCAGATATTTAAAGATGCGTAAATTAAAACATTTTCAAGAATAACTTCTTAATTTCTCCACCAAACTCTGTGTTGTGAACACTCTTTAGAATGCCAAAACATAGGTTTTGGTGGATACAGGACAAGTTTGGTATTTCAGTACTTACAGTTATCTGTTGATCTGAGCATGTACACACTTTATCAATAAAAGACGCAGAATAACGTACAGGTAAGGAAATGACTACTTAACCATCTCCTCCGTAAATAAACATTTTATCGCCTTTGCACACATGGCAGACCCAGAACAGACGGCTCCTGTAGGAGCCGTCTGATCTGGGTCTGCTATATTTGCTTAACCAAAAGGCCATGAGTCCATGGGCCATTACAAAAATAGCCCGTTGATATTTATGCTGCCATTATTTCTTAAACACATATGCATGGAGTAAAAAGGTCAACCCATAGCATCATGAATAATAATGTAAGAATCTACTCAACCATTGCTATTAATGAAATGCTTTTATACTGGCTCCTAAACAGGGGCATTTCGGCCACGACAGAAACTTACAATTGAGTTTGATATAGGTCCATCGGCGAAACTGGTTATACTCTCGTACAACTGATACAGTGGACCATGTATATTGGTCTACTCTGTATGCACTGCGTAAATGGGAGTAAATGCTTAACTCTTTTTGCGCCAAACTAATTGTCGTCTGCAATCCAATTTTGTTAAATCATTTGGTACAATAAGGAAATGGGATAAATAAATACATATTTAAAAAGGAATAAAGCACATAATAGATAGATAGTTTATTCATACATAAGGCCATAGGCCCAACAGTACACAAGCATACAAATATACACTACATATGGTCAACGGCATGCACTATATTATGCTAATACGTAATAGAAATTATTCGTAACATCAGCTAATAAGAAGTACCCGTCTTTACGAGGGGAAAATGATGAAATCATATTTATCATTGTACATGATGGAGCAAATACATGTATGTAGTTGTTTGCTCTTAGTTTTCCACCCAACCATTTATTAAGCGACCACCTATTAGCGGAGCTGTCTGTAATTTAAATTCAGGCGGGCGCTTAATGCATGCAAAAAAACGCAGAAAGCTCCCTTACGAGCTCTGCATCGTTCTCGTCCCACACAAGCAACAACCCGTACCCAGTGATTTCCACACTACTTCACCCAGTGGTCGCTCAACACAAGAATCACTATAATACTATACATGTACATTAATTCAAATTGGTTTAATTATTATCAAAGAACGTGTCGCTTCTTAACTTGAAGCATTTATATACATACATAGATAAATTTCTTAACTCAATTTCGTTTCCTGATTGAAGAAGATCAATAAATTTGAACATATTCGGATATCTCCAGTATGATTGTCTTATGTAAATTTTCCGCAGATTGTTATAAAGAGGACATTCCAACAAAAAATGATATTCATCTTCAAGGATGTTACGTAACTGACATTTTCTATCTTGGCGTGGCGTGGGGTGTGGTTTATGCCAACGTCCTGTTTCAATTTCAAGTATGTGTGATGAAACTCTTAATCTCGTTAATTCTTTTCTAAATTTTGTGATACTGACTTTGCTTAGATATTCTTTAAAACCAAAATCTGAGAATAAAATCTGTAATAATATATAGAAATAGAGATTGAGATAAAAAGTGAAGTCCCTGATCAGACTCCGCATTGAAACGGCAGCGTCTGATCTGGGACTGTACTATTTGTCGTGGTACATAAAGGTGACGTTGGAGGTGAGAGTGTTAAACATTTATTCAATGTCAGATGTGTCATTTGTTAATTACTAGGACAATTGAGTCGCAAATCAGCTGAACGTTTTTTTAATCGGAAGTGGTTATCTCTTTCATTGTGTTCAGCTCACGTAGCACATAATGCGATGCGAGCTATTGGGTCTTAATGTATTCGTCGTCGTCCGACGTGTGTCATCCATTTTCCATCATCAACAATTTTTTTAAACAACATCTCGTCTTACTCCGTTGAAAGGAAATATACTTAATGTCACAGGAATATTTCTTAGGTGGTCATCCATCGTAGGAATATAAGTGGCGCCGCTCCAGTGCATAAGTAGATCATAGGAGATAGATTAGATTTTAACGAGCATTCTAAGCCTAACATTTTCTTCTTGACCAAAATTTAGAGAAGTTATTTTTTAGAAGTCGTGTAATGAAGTTGTTTAATTGGTTCCTGTCGGTCTAATGAGGAAAAGTGACCCCGTAGTAGATCGACCGGGTGTTCGATATATTATATAGTACTATGACCCCCGGTAAACTATAAAATATAGTGACTGCCTTGCCAAAATACATCTACCACGGTGGTCGATATATTATATAGTACTATGACCCCATGTCATTTTACTATAAAATATAGTGACTCCCGTGATAAAATATATCCATCAGTGAGTGTATGTGGTGGGTCGATATATTATAAAATACTATGCATCCCCATTTTACTATTAAATATAGAGACTCCCTTGCCATGTTATAAAAAAACCACCTTATGATATATTGACCCACTCTGTTTATCGTAGGGGGTCACTTTTTCTCGTATTATAAAGTCTCTAAGCGCAGATCCAGCGGGGAGGGGTGGGATGGGTGTTCCGGACCCCATCGATTTTCTCTACTTGGGAATTTTCTTTAAAGAATGGAACGTAATGAACATTATGCTCGTTATGGCATATAACCCTCCCCCCACCCCCGTCCCGTAGGCACTAGACCTTGATTCAACATTGTTTCAACGTATGCGACGTTGATTCAACGTTTATCAACACTGAGTCAACGTTTAAACAACGTCTCGTGCCCACTGGGCTGGGGTATTGGTGGACACTCCCTTCTTTCGGAAAAAATTCTGGATTTTGGCATTTTGTCTATAATTAATTAATGAACTACGTCACTCTCATCGACATTTTGGAACATTACACTTAAAGGATCTCATCTACAAACCATACTCAAGAACACAACATGTTCTGTTGTATTAACACTTATCCCATTAAAGAACTTTTGATAAAAATGTTGTTGTTGTTAGTTTGCGTTCCCCGAGGAGAATGGGGAATGTATTTTGTGACGCTGCGGTTTTGGGTTGAAGGCGTTTGTGATACCCAGCACCGCCGACTTCTGCTCTCTTTGGGTTTTCTGTCAGGGTCCCCACCCGTACAAAATGTAGCACTTCTAGACAGGCGCGCCTATTTGTTGAATAGAAAGACCTATAATCGGATACAAGTGAGCCCGGAACATCGCTCTGGCTCGTATGTGAGGTCAGTTTCTTATAAGTAAGGGGGTCATTGTACTATGACTCACTCGGTCATAGTACTATAACCGGAGTCATAGTACTATATAATAACTCGGCCCCCAGTCGATTTACTATGGGCTCAGTTTGTTATATGAGGGGTCAGAGGTCAGTCTTTTATATGTGAGAAGGTCGTAGTACTAAGACTCCCCAGAGCATAGTACTATAACCGGGGGTCATAGTACTATATCATAAATCGACCCCCTCGGTCGACCTACATGTACTACTGGGATCACTTTTCCTCATTACGCCGGCAGCCCAAGCTGGTCAAATGTGCTAAAAATAGGTTGCAGCAATCAATTTGTTTACATTCCAAATTAAACTAAATATCAAAACGTTTTTAATTGGATAGGACAAATTTCAGAGAAATTACCCTTGTATTCTTTGAACTTTATATAAATGGTTAGGATCCGGTGCATAGGTGGGTCTCAGGAAATTAAAATAGATTCTTTAAACGACATTTCCACCTAAACTAATGAATGGAATATAACCAGCCTTTACCGGAATACTTTTTGACTAAGCTTGTAGTACTATAACATATACACGAACAGCTGAATAAAAAGGCCATGGAAGCTGAAACAAGTTTTAACGGAAGATATAGTTTTAACCCTTTACTCCGTAAATACGCCTTTCTATGCCTTTACAGAGTAGACCCAGACTAGAAGGATCCTATAGAAGCCGTCTGGTCAGGATCTGCTCTGTTTGCTTATAATATAGATATGAGTCTACAGTTTCTGCCATTGCCAGAAATGTATGTGTCCATGTGCTATTATAACAAATTAATCTAATCCATGACGTCATTATTTCTTTCATGAATATTCATGGAGGAAATCTTTAGGGGCTACTCTACCAAAGTTATACCAATAGAGTTGATCCACTGCATAAGGTGGTTAACATTGCTTAAACGTTTAACCAGCATTACCCCCTCAGTTAAAGCATGTACCATGTTAAAACTTCACAGAAGATATCTTCTATAGGTCGCCTATCAAGGTAATAAAATGATGCTGGCACCCTGCATAGGGAGGGGACTGGAGCTAAGCATATATTTAATGGAATAGTTTTCTGTAAACAAGTTTAAACAACACCATGTGATCGGATTGGACCAAGTCTCACACTATGAATCCTTAGATGGTTCTTTATCACAGTTATGTAAATGGTTTCAATTCACTATTTAAGAAGCTCAAGTGAGCTAAATTTAGATTTCAATGAACAATTTCTTGAAAAGATATCTCTTAAATGGCTTAATGGAATTTTATCAAGCTTAGAAGGTTCTTTATTAAAGCTGTATAAATGCGCTGTACAAGTATGACATTTGAGGCTGACAATATATTTTAGAATCAATTCCTTAAACAATAAACTGTCCTTAGCTATTGACTAGGCTTTGATCAAATCCCACAGTAATGGTGCTTAGTGGAACGTCTATCAATGTTATTTAAATTGGTTTACTCTACTGAAAAAGTGGGTCACAGGAAAGAAACAACTTTATTTTGCAAAATCTGCAAGCTATGGTTTCAGCGAAATGCAACGTCCCTAACAATTAAATAGATGAATTGTCATATTAACCAGGTGAGTGATGCCTGGACACAGGGATACATGTACAACAGCCCCGTTGTATAATTAGTTTACAGAAATCAATATGAAATCAAGGTGAAAGAAAAGAAAAAAATAATAACTTTCTCAGCATCTAAAGGTAACGTTAGATCAACAATAACGCTAGCGACCAACGTGTAATACAGTAAAACCCTCTCTATAACGACCACTAAATTATGATAATTAGTTGATATTTATTGCAGGTGGCTGTTTAAAGCAAGGTGAAAACAGAACGCTCCTGCAGGAGCGTTCTGTTTTACTTTCACCTTCCTTTAAGCATCCACCTGTCTTTAACACGAAATACTTGATGTAATTTAGTGGTTTTTAAAGAGAGGTTTTACTGTAATCATAATAAACAGGAGTCCAGATCAGAGTAAATTAAACATTTTCAAGAATAACTTCCATTTTTTCTCCACCAAACCCTATGCTCTGACCACTCTTTAGAACCGTCTCGAAAATATAGTACTTATGCTTGTTCTGCATAACCATGTGGAAATCCATAAATGACATGGATCAACAGGAGACGCTAATTCACACTTTAAAATTAGTTTTAAGAGATGAAACCGAAAGAAAAACACTCTTTGAATTGTAGCAGGCGATACTTTTGCAGACGACAAGAAGGCTAATTTCACAGAAATGTTTGACGTTTTAGCATGTTTTAGTTTTATATACAATGTATGTATGGATGTACGGGTATCAATCTTATGATAATATATATTGACTTAAATATGCATGATGTCTATTACCTTCTCAGACCCTGTGCAAACAAAATTGATCCCAGTCACCGCGGAGTAATCCAGATAGGATGCGTAAATTTAAATATTTCCAAGAATAACTCCTTTACCTCTCCACCAAACCCTATACGTTGACCACAGTAATCATAGTATAGGGTTTGGTGGAGAATTGACGTGAATAGTGGACACGTTTGGTGACCGCAGTATAGTGTTTGGTAGACAAATGACATTAAGAGTGGTTACAGTATAGGGTTTGGTGGACAAATGACATGAAGAGTGGTTACAGTTTAGGGTTTGGTGGACAAATGAGGATTTTAGCATTTGGGTACGCACCTTTATCTTTAGCCCTGTACATACATGTACAATTTATATACTATTTGAGAGTCTTAATCATTGAAATGAAATACATGTAAAAGACATGTCTCCTCTGAAAACTAACTCTTACCTCACTATCCACGATTTCAGCCGTGTTTATAAACGGATTGTTCATCTGAGTATTGCCAGGATGCAAACTGCTTAGCATTTGATCAATAGTTCTCAAAAGCTTGATCATATTGGAATTAGTCAAAATTCAAAATTCAAATTTGGGCATATCGTATGTTTCATAGAAAGATTTATCTCAACGTGCTATATTTTAAATGGAGAATTTGCAAATACTGTTAAAACGACGTAAAGCCCGGTAGAATCCAAACCAAACCTGAACAGAGAATGCTGAAGTTTAATTGCACAGTTAGCCTGTATACATGTAGGAATTTAACAAAGAGTGCTAAATTTTAAATGGAGAATCAGACTGTTTCGATTCTTAACAGAGTGTGTTTACGTGTAAATTGAGAGTTTGTTTAGAACCTTTATAGAAGGTGCTAAAGTTTTTATGGGATTCGGACCGTTTAGATCCTTAAAAATGTGCATGTTGGAAATGACTATACTGGTATTTGCAGCCAATTGTGTAGATCCAGACCAGCCCTCTGATCAGGATCTCAGCTTTATGACATTCATAATCATTTCACATAGTATCTATTCACTACTGAGCTACAGATACATATAACGGTGCTTACTCAAATACTATATTCCTTATTTCTCCACCAAACCCTATGTTGTGACCACTCTTTAGAATCGTCTCGAAGACACCACTCTAGCATCGTCTCGAAGAGACAATTCTAAAGAGTGGTCACACCATAGGGTTTAATGGATAAATAAAGAAGTTATACTTGGATATACATGTATGTCAATTTACGCATCTTATCTGGAGCTCTGTACATGTATAATAATAACAAATGTATACCATTCTACTTTGAAAATTCAGCATTCTCAGGGTGGTGATTGACATTATACAACCTACACATGCCAATAATAGTTACCCTAGAGACCGACCAGATTCTTATGTATTTTGCATTTAAAATTTGAATTGTCAACAAGGGCACAATTCACGATCCTTAAGATAATAAGTGCAAGGAATCTTTCAAAATGTCAAATACAATTACTTTATTTTTTCTTACAGACACATAGGATGTATAGAGAGACATTCCTCAACTTTATTTGATTTTCGAAATATTTAAATGCTCACAGCGTATAAGATCATATATTACATGTCTACAGTAAACAATAACTAAAATGGAATTTTCCACAACATTAATTTAGATCTTTTTCGGAAAGTGGATGCTTAATGCATGACGCAAGTCATGCAGAAAGTTCCTTTTAGAGCTCGCCGTCTGTCTGTCTCTTAGCATTGGTGCTAATTTGAACCTCCGCTTAGAGGGATTTTATTGTACCTGAAATGCGTATGCAAGTTATATGTATTCATTAACAATTCGCTTAACCCTTCGCTTGCTAATCGAGTCAATATACGTACCTGTAAATAGTGAAGACCCAGATGAGACAGCTCCTGCAGGAGCTGTCTCATCAGGGACAGCACTATTTACAAGTTGATTGTGCAACAAGTGCACCCCACATCAGAGATTGCACAGCGAAATACGTGTACACGGTGAAGAGATATGTTATTATACAACAGGGCATGGGTAAAGAAGGAGAAATGTATTTTAAAATTCCACAAGCGAAGGCTTAATTCAAAATACAAAAACACCCTATGAACTGGACGTTTAGTAAAAACGAATAGATACAGTAGAACCTGTCATAAGCGACCATTTATTTATTGAAAATATAAGTTTAAAAAATTAGATGGTTGCTTAATGCAGGACAAAAGTAATGCAGAAAGCTACTATAGGAGCTTTCTGCATTACTTTTGACCTGCATTAAGCTACCACCTGCCCTAAAGATCCATAATTATACCTATTTTTGATTGCCGCTTAAGACAGATTCTACTGTATTTAAGCAATGTCAAATTAATGCAGAAATCACCTTCAGGAGATGTTTTACACGTTGCATTAAGCTGACATCAGTCTTAACCCTTTACTCTATACCCTTTGTACGGCTTTACAAAGTAGATCCTTATCAAACGGTGCCTAAAGGAGTCGTTTTATCAAGGTATGACTGCTATCTTTGCTTGTAGAAGTAATATGTTCTGAGTCTACTGTGTCAGTCATGGCCACACACACACAAATTTGTGTTCGTATGCCATCTTAAAAATTAAGCAGATTACATTTCATAAAGTTAATATTTCTTACATTAATATCCTCGGAGTAAAGAGTTTATCAGCATAGGTAAAGGTAAATCGGCATTGGTACCAAGTTAAAAGTATGTTTTAAAGACGTTTCACTGTACAGAAAAAGGCGCAAGCAATACGTGGCCCTCTCACCGGGATCCAAACTTACCCTCCGATAGAAGGTAGCCTGCGCTGATGTTAGATTTAACTCATTCCATCCTACTGACACTTTTTGATGCCACTGTTAAAGTCGACTATTGTGATAACTACAGCTCTGTCTATTAAACTGATTTAAAAACTAAGCAAGCCGAAATTTTTTCTTTTCTCTAGTAAATGATAATTTTCGGTAGATTTATTAAAAAAGGTTGGGTCTAAAAATAGTCTAGGATTCTATCGGTGACACAGTTTATTCAGTAGATTGAAGGTGTAAAAAGTTTCGTGCAAAACTCTCTCATACTACAAACAAAAACTACATCATGTAGTTTATATAGTAAAACCTCTCTATAACGGCCAATAGGAGCGTTCTGTTTTACTTTCACTTTGCTTTAAGCAGCCACCTGCCCTAAATACCAACTAAATAACACAATATAGTGGCCGTTATAGAGAAGTTTTACTGTACCCTAATCGGCGGGCTTCTGGTGCTTTGCGCGTCATCACTGTTTGCAAGAGCTTTATCAATCATTCTTCCAACACATCCCCTTCAAATAAAATCTGTATGTACCAAAAATATAGATTCGGGCGTGCAATTAAGAAAAAGAGATACGACTCCCATGAAGTGCAATTAGATGCAAATTAGAGTCAGTAGAAATGAAATTTTAAGATAAATTACTTTTCTTCAGTCATATACTTGATCAAAATGGTTTTAATGGCAGCCTATATTCCAAAGTTGGTGCACTTATATGAAAATAGAACATAAAATGTTAAAGTTTGATGATGGTAAGATGTATGCAAGCATACAAATAATCTCGCAAGACATTGTATGTTTTATCGCAATTCTTTGAATGACGAATTTAATTGATTTTAAGTTGATTTAAGATTTAATGAATCATTCTATTCAGTATCAAATAGTACAAGAGAGGTTTTACGTAAGCTTAAATACATGTTTAAACAGGATACAAGGTAAAACAGAGAGCAAAATTATTTAGTAAATTTGAGTAACCCTTAGCCCACCATATGTTTTGTTACTCTGTCCTCTTTAACCCATTGTCTCCCAGTGGATTATTCCATGTTTATATATTGGATTAGTCTATTTTTTATCTAAGGGTTGCCTGGCCTAAATATTCAATTTCGTTTTGTATTGAAATTCCTATCAGCAAACATTGTAGATTCTGATCAAACACCGCATTATGCGGCGTCTGATCAGGGTCTACACTGTTTGCCTATGTCCAATATATGGGATCGTTGGAGCAAATGGACCTTAATATTAATGATAATATTCCTGATAATTGAGATTGCGCCACCTCAAAATTTTGCTATTCTCCGGCTGGTCATGTGATTACTGGTAATTTTGAGATAATTAAAGATAAACGTCTACGATCTCTTTTGAATAAAGGTCCCAAATATAGAATACCATCCTTGATAGATTTTAACTCTTGTCGAGTTCAGATTGCGGAGGCTTTACAAAATTTTAGTATTAAATGGTGTCGAAGAGAACATGTTGAGTCTACTGCCCTTTCTTGTTGGAAAAAACTAATTTTTGATATAATTGATAAACGCATTTCCTTTTACAGCTCTAATAAACACCTTCTTCCACCTAAACCTAGAACTTCATTTAGACATCTTAAAAAGGGTTTACAGGATTTCCATTCAAAATACGTTTTTGTTCCTGCTGATAAGGCATCAAATAATGTGATTATTATTTGACGATTACATTATATCGATGTCTTGAAGCAGGAAATTACTAATACCAAGTCATACATTTCAGTTACCACTGACGAAAAGACCATCATTTCAGACCATGTCAAAAAGTGTGAACAATTTGGAACCGATATTAAAATTACACAACATAAACTTCCTACTATGCATTGGTTACCAAAACTACATAAAAAACCATATAAAGCGCGTTTCATTGCAAATTCTAGTTCATGTACAACTACTAAATTGTCTATACTTTTGACTTCTTGCTTAACGAAGGTAAAGGAACATTTAAGATTTTACTGTGATAAGACTTATGAAAATTCTGGAATAAATCTCTTCTGGTCTATTAAGAACTCTTCAGAAGTCTTAAACAAACTTAAGAACAAAAGGTATCTTGCATCCACTGTAAGCACGTACGATTTTTCTACTCTGTACACAACTCTTCCTCATGTTTTAATTAAGGATAAGCTTACTAACTTGATCCAGAAAGTATTTGCCCGAGAAAAAACATCATTCTTGGCATGTAATGCTGAAAAAGCTTTCTTTACTGACGAGCAAATGAAGTATTACACCAATTGGACTTGCTCAGAAGTTTGCGAAGCACTAACCTTTCTTTTGGACAACATATTTGTACGTTATGGGAATGCTATATACTGTCAGGTAATTGGTATTCCCATGGGTACGAATTGTGCACCACTTGTCGCAGATTTGTTTTTGTACTGCTATGAGAGAGATTTCATGTTGAGTTTGAATCCTCAATCACAAGAAGATGTTATAAAAGCCTTCAATGATACTTGTCGATATTTGGATGATATTTTTAACTTAGATAACCCTTTCTTTAATGCTCTGATTCCTACAATTTATCCTAAAGAACTCAAATTGAATAAAGCTAACCCGTCCGACAATTATGCAGCGTTTCTTGACCTAGACCTTAAATTAATAATGGAATGATTTCTTCTAAAATATATGACAAAAGAGATGATTTTGATTTTAATATTGTAAATTTTCCTCATCTTGACGGGGATGTTCCCCGTGCTCCATCTTACGGGGTTTATAT
The DNA here is from genome assembly GCA_963576725.1 of Azorinus chamasolen. Lineage (NCBI taxonomy): Eukaryota > Metazoa > Mollusca > Bivalvia > Cardiida > Solecurtidae > Azorinus > Azorinus chamasolen. The sequence goes on from OY755247.1 coordinate 37,842,913, forward strand.
ATCTCAACTTATTCGTTTTGCTAGAGCTTGTTCATCTATTGACGATTTTAACAGTCGAAATCTCATTTTAACTGAAAAACTGCTTAAACAAGGATATAGATACCATACACTAAGAAAAACTTTCTCTAAATTTTACTATCGAAATCTCTCGCTTATTGGCAAGTACAAATGTAATCTCAAGGTACTTTTGCGACACGGTATTTCACATCCTGAATTTTATGGTGATGTGATTTACAAACTTCGTAGAATTATTGGACATACCCATTTTCTCACTTTGTTCATCAAATATATAAAACAATTCATTAAAAAGGGATATGATCCTGTATTATTACAACATACTGCATGTTTGGTTGTGAACCCTTTTACAGTTGGCAATCACGCTGGCCTCTTTGCATGTACGCCGACAAGAAAGGTTTAGTACTCTATGAAGGCGACCTCTTAAATCCAGAAATGGAAGGAGAACGTCGGATATCTGTACTATTTCATTTTTGTCGTACCCTTTATTACTTTTCTACAGTTACTCTGTTTGCAGCTCAATCATTGAGTACACTAGCGATAGGTGGATACAGTATGTTCAATTAAATGTTTTTTTGTTATACATGCACTTTACCACTGTATTTGCTGTCGCGGTTGTTGTAGATTAGTCGGAGAGGGGATACGTTTATTTACACTGTTTGTCTTTTAGGATGGGGATGGAATAAGGGTGAGGTTGGGCGCCCATAAACCGGTTTAAACCCCCGGTGACTTTTGTCACTGACCGTTCCAAGGCGGTACTTCCATCTTCCTCCTATTGAATGTTTGTTTTGTCTTTGTGCGTCTCTTGTTGTTTTTTCTACCCATGTACATTTGCTGTTTCCTTGTGTTGCTGTTCGGGCGAGTGTTTGTTCTGTATGTGGTATTTCCTGCATGACTCATTTTTGTACTTTTAAATACAAACAGTATAGAAGCTCTCTCATCTGGGTCTACAGTGTTTGCAAAGCAACTATAGTTGTGACTGGTGACTGGTGGTTTATAGGATAAGAGATACGAGGGGAATTTTAAAATGATTGCAGAATGAGAAAAATGCTTTTAATAAGATATTATTTTGCTGAAAACGATATTTAAAACACTTAAAGAACGGAATGTTAACATTTGGAACCCCAGAAATACATAATTCTCATGTGATGTTTCAGGTACTGATAAGACCTTTTGACAGTCAATTTGAAAGGCATACGTTAAAGCTTGCTTTGACACGTCTTTTAAAGTGAATAGCTGCGATTAAAGGATCTTTTCTGATGCAAAACTTTCTGTAAAACTTCTGCATTTTTATATGAAATGTTATGCAAGGACATACCAAGTTCTGACTAAAGACGATCAACTGCAAGCAACAGACATGGGTTTTGTTCCAGCTGCTATTGCTTTGGTTTGTTAGCATTTATAACATTTTTTTGTAAACAGTTTGGTTCCGGTGAGATGTCGAGTAACTTGTTACCTCATCAGGATCCAATCTGTCACTCTGACATTTGTTTCTGAAGATATATGGTAGAAAAATGTATTTTTAGAATTGCAGCAGACGACAATATTTGCAGACATTAATTGCTCAGAGTGTAATGGACAAGTGCATTTTGGGCCATAGTAGAACCTGTAGATAGATAGATTTTTATTTACAAACAAAGCAGACACTTATCAGACGGCTCTTACAGGATTGTATGTACATGTAGCCTATATTAAAACAGTCATGTTAAAGATGTTACCTTCTTATACCGGGCAGATTTCATCCACAAAGGATGTGTATTCATCCACTTCGTATGTGCACAGATTACACGGACATAATTAGTTCAGAAATAAATGGATCAGCTTAACTCTTTAATTAATGAATACTTATATAAGTAATAATGGCATCATCAACACATACAGTAAAATGCATGTCTAAAGTAATACTGAGCATTCAGCATTACTTTAGACCTGAACTAACGTGTCACGTGTGTTTCTAGGTATGCGTAAATATACATTTTAGAGCAATTCTGTATTGTAAATTTTGGAAGGGCCTAACTGTTAGTTCGATTATCCGACAGTACGAGTTATATGAGTTCGTGATATCGATGATCAACTGTATATTGTTTCCAAAGGTATGAAAAGGCGTCTATATCTAGTAACGGGCTAACCCTTTCCTTCATATATAAACGTATTTTCACGCCATTGAAAACAGAGTAGACCCAGATCAGATGGCTCCTTGATTTGATGTCAAAACATTATTCTATCGTTCAATTAGTAGGTGTCGGTTCAAAACATTGTTTTTATTGCGTTTGACTGGTCTCTACCTATGACAGACGCATTTCTCAATGAGGTACTTAAAACTGTACATCATATATGGAAAACCTGTAGATCAAACATGGAAACACTGTACATCAAATAAGCAAATCAAGTAAATAAAGTCAGTCGCTTGATGAAATAATGACATATTCACAATGACATTATGAAATAATGAAATATTTACAATGGTATTATGAAATAATGAAATATTTACAATGACATTATGAAATAATAAAATATTTACAATGGCAGAGTTATGAAATAATAAAATATCTACAATGGCACAGTTATGAAATAATGAAATATTTACAATGGTATTATGAAATAATGAAATATTTACAATGACATTATGAAATAATGACATATTTACAATGACATTATGAAATAATGAAATATTTACAATGGTATTATGAAATAATGAAATATTTACAATGACATTATGAAATAATGAAATATTTACAAGTTTACAGTTATGAAATAATGAAATATTTACAATGACATTATGAAATAATGAAATATTTACAAGTTAACAGTTATGAAATAATGAAATATTTACAATGACATTATGAAATAATGAAATATTTACAATGGTATTATGAACAATCGATTTTTGGTCATTGAGAAAACTGTAAAACCATATCTATATTATTTCATTAGCAAACAAAGCTGATCCTGCTTAGAGAGCTCTTACTTGTAGCCGTCTTATTAGGGTCTATCCAGTTTGCGAATCTGTAAAATGCGTTACTTGCTTCTATACCAGGCCCCCGTTTCACGAACATTCTTAAGTAAATACTTTATTTAAAAAGACCACAAGAGCATAACTTTTCATAAATTACTGTTTATAGTAACACAAAGAGGTACAATGTAAGAGATTTGCTCTGTTATCATTTTCAGAACAAACATTGTACTTGATAATTACTGAAGATGATCTAAAGCAAAAAAAACCAACAATATTTAAGAATTTGTTACAGACTTAAACATTTTATCAAATTCATTTTGGATTTAACTAGTTGTTCCTTGCAAAAACCGGTATTTTCTATTTGAAAATATAACAGAGTATCTCTAAGGTTTCTGCTAAGATAACATTATTTGACATATCTTCTCTAAATGCATGTACATGTACATGTATAAGTTTAATACCCCTAATAAGTTAAGCCTGATATTAAGTAATTACTTAAGAATGTTCGTGAAACAGGGTCCAGGTAATGGGATAAATATTTAAAAATGGTTAACCCATAAACGCCCGTGATCACTTTTATATGGGATACAGTAAAACCTCTCTACTACAGCCCCTAAATTGTGTTTATTAGTTGGTATATAGGGCAGGTGGCTGCTCAAAGCAAGGTGAAAGTAAAACAGAACGCTCCTATAGGAGCGTTCTGTTTTAATTTCACCTTGCTTTAAGCAGCCTCTTGCCTTTGACACAAATACTTGATGTAATTTAGTGGCCGTTATAGAGAGGTTTTGCTGTATATGCAAGCAAAATAATTATAGACCCAGATCGTATGGCTCCTGAATGCTACATCTGGTCAATGCCAACGCTGTTAGCTTAAACAATCAATTTCGAAGGTTGTTATTAAGTCATTTGTGCTTTCCGAGTTGTTGTGCAAATGGTGATAACATTGATTAGCGCTAGTTATTGCGCTAGTGGTTGTAACATAATTTTTTGCCAGTTATTGTGCCAGCGTGAAGAACCTAGATTCTTGCTAGTTATTTTGTAAGTGGCGAGAGCCTATATTCACACAAATTATTGTGTAGTGTTGATAACATAAATTCTCGCTAGTTATTGTGCAAGTGGAGATAACATACATTCTCGCTAGTTATTGTGCAAGTGGGGATAACATAAATTCTCGCTAGTTATTGTACAATCTGCGAGAACCTAGAGTCACGCAAGTTGTAGTGTTGGTGATGATAACCTTGATTCACGCTATTCATTGTGCGAGCGGCCATAACTTAGATTATTATTATGTCAGCTTCAATAGGAGCCGTCTGAACTGGGTCTGTTATGTTTGCAAAGGCGTGAACACGTTTATATGATGGAAAGTGTTTTTAACTCATTCCCATATAAAGTACTTTTAGACCCAACTTCTTTGAATCAATCTGCCGAAAAGGAGCATTAAGTAAAGAAAAGGAGAAATTTAGGATTATGTAGTTTTGAAACCATTGTGATAAATAGAGTATTTGCTCCTATGAAGCAAATGCTCTATTTATCACAATGGTTTCAATAAATGTTGTTTTTTTACAAAGGCGCGGAAAGGTGTCAGTTGGAGAGAATGAGACAACCCCCACGTTATACTATACCCATGTAAAGTACTAGACTCATCCATGTTTAACCCTTTCGTTTTTATCGTCTGCAAACTTTGTCGTCTGCTACAAACAAAACCATTTCTTATTTTTGTTCATGTCTGTTTCAAGAAACAGTCACAATAACAAACTGTTTGGTTTTCTGATGAGACGCCGAGTTACTCGTCTGTATCCAAACTGTTAGCATAGGTAATCACAGATCCGGCATTGGCAGCGAAAGAGTTAACCCTTCGCTTGCTATTCACGTCAATATACGTACATGTAAATAGTGAAGACCCAGATGAGACAGCTCCTGTAGGAGCTGTCTCATCAGGGTCTGCACTATTTACAAATTTATTGTGCAACCAATGCACTCCACAGCAGTGACTGCACAGCGAAATACGTGTACACAGTGAAAATATATGTAATTATACAACAGGGCATGGGTAAAGAAGGAAAAGTGTATATTAAAATTCAGCAGGCGAAGGGTTAATGGTGATGGGATGCTGCACAAGAAACATTCCCTGGTACATGTAACAACCTTTGACATTGATTTGTATAGCAAACAGTGCAGCACCAGAACAAATATCTACATTGTTTGCCTATAAGATATTGTACAATTGACCACATATTGTTACATACATGTATGTACATGTATATTCATATGCCTGATTAGACCTCTTTTCATATGGCTGACTAAATTTGGTCGTCGAGTAAATGACTTTTCACACACTTCACATTAAATTTTGTATGGTCTCTCCCCTGTATGTGACCTCGTGTGCACGAATACGTTTGATTTATCTGCAAATGACTTTTTTACAAACAACACATGTGTAAGGTTACTCTCCTTTATGTACCCTCATATGCCTGACTAAAGCTTGTCTTTGAGTACATAGCTGTCCTCAAACATCACACTTCAAAGGTCGATCTCCTGTATGTACATCTATGTATACTATTGTGTGTCACTAAACTTATTTCATACTTAACTCACTTTTCACACGTATGGCATTTGTGAGGTCTCTCTCCTGTGTGATTGATAATATAATTAACTAAACCCTTTTTTCTAGTACATTACTTTCCACTAACATTACATTGGTATGGTCTCCCACCTGTATGCAACCTGTAGTGGAATTTCAAGCCTGAGTGTCCAGCAAATGACTTCCCACAAACATCACACTTGTAAGGTCTCTCTCCTGTATGCACCCTGCAGTGCCTGTTTAAATCTTGCTTGGTAGTAAATGATTTTTCACAAACATCACACGTGTATATGCCCTCTCCTGTATGTAATCTCGTGTGTTTGGCTAAATATGATTTGGAAGTAAATGACTTCCCACACATTGCACACTTGTATAGTTCCTCTCCTGTATGTAACCTCCTACATGTATGAGTGACTATAAGTGATTTTCTAGTAAATGACTTTCCACACACCTCACACTCGTATGGTCTCTCTCCGGTATGTATCAAGCAGTGCCTTTGTAAATGTGATTTGGTAGTAAACGTTTTTTCACATACGTCACACTCGTGTGGTCTCTCTCCGGTATGTATCATGCAGTGCCTTAGTATATGTGATTTGTTAGTGAAAGTTTTTTCACACACGTCACACTCGTATGGTCTCTCTCCGGTATGTGACCTGCAGTGCCCAAGTAAATGTGATTTGATACTAAAACACTTTCCACACAGGTCACACTTGTATGGTCTGTATCCGGTATGTATCATGCAGTGCCTCAGTAAATTTGATCTGATAGTAAATGACTTTCCACACACGTCACACTTGTATGGTTTCTCTCCGGTGTGTATCATGCAGTGCCTTAGTAAATGTGATTTGAAAGTAAATGACTTTCCACACACGTCACACTCGTATGGTCTGTTTCCGGCGTGTTTCATGCAGTGCCTTAGTAAATATGATTTGAAAGTAAATGACTTTCCACACACATCACACTTGTATGGTCCCTCTCCTATATGTAATCTCCTGTGGGTTACTAAACTTGCTTTATTAGTAAATGACTTTTCACACACATCGCACTGGTAAAGTTTCTCTATTGTGTATTGACTCATATTTCCTACTAGATAATAACTTAGTTTCTGTAATTTTATATCTTCATTACACACATGAAAGCTCTATCACATGTAAGATAAGAATAGCTGATGAATTCCATCCATAATGTAGAGGTCGTGGACGGTCATGGTTAGAAGTTGACATGCGATCTTTAGCAATACACAATATTGAAAATCGTGTAGTTCTTACTGAACAGGAACATAATTTATTCAAATATTTTTTTTATTGAAGTTCACAAAGTCGGACATCTTCAATATTTGTGTTTTAATCCAAAGACAATTCACAGATAGAATAATAGTTCACAAATGTAAACAAATATCATTGGTCATCATCTCGTGTTTAACTGACCAAGGTTAACTTAACTGACTCACTTTACTCAGAATGCTGGTGTCACACACATTTCAGACCCCTTTAATACATGTATATATGTTCTGTGCTACGGTCCTTTTCATCAGAAATTGTCTTTGAAATATGTCAATTATCCCAGATGTGATGCGAACTTCCTTCTCAATCAAGATGTATTGTTATGTTAAACTTGACATGATAATTACCGGATATCATCTTAAAGCAATTAAAATCAATTTTCACCCATGAAGGCTCCTATAGGAGCAAATGCTCTATTTATCACAATGGTTTAAAAACTACACAATTCTAAACTTTTCCTTTTTTCTAGTAAATGCTCCTTTTTCGGTAGATTGATTCAAAGAGGTTGTGTCTAAATATAGCCTATGGAGAAAAGGGTTAATTTGGAATAACCATAGACCAGGGAAAGGGTTAAGCTACTAGTTGTCTCTATGACATACTATTAGAGCTGTTATTGGTTTTATTACATCATCATACGTAACCCTTTCCCCATTGCTAAAAATAATGTCTGCTCAAATGTAGATCTTGTGCAGCTATGACTTCTCCAGGGTCCATGCTTATAAAACTTTTAGTTGAGTCTGAGAACGTTCTCAAGCATTTGATTGGTCAGATTTGAGCCTTTGGCTAAAATCTGACCAATCAAAAGCTTGAGAACCCAAATCTGACCAATCAAAAGCTTGAGAACGAAACTCAGACTCAATTAAAAGCTTTATAAGCATGGACCTTGATTCGACTAAACATTTGAGAAACTATTGACCGAGTGTCAAACAGATTGGATACCGATCAGACATTCAGTTTCTCGATGTTTAGTGTCAAACAGAATGGTTACTGATCAGAAGTCCTGTTTCTTGGTGTCACGTCTGGATTAGACTATTTTGAAAATGCGATTCACACCGCTTAGCTGGAGAATGATTACGTGTTAGATAGGCATACAAACTCCTATACTTGCAGCAAAAAAAGGTTACTATTATGAAGCTTTCAGTGAGAATCTTATGGTGGTCTATAGTAGTGTTCCGTGTACTTGCACTAACACCTTAGTCAATCCTATACTCCATATATGCGCCTTTCTACGCCTCCTTTCTACGCCTATGCAAAAAGCCGTCTGATCAGGGTATGCAGGAGCCATTTGATAAGACTCTGCTCTATTTGCTAGTGTTATAATATAAATATGATATTACGCTTTCTGTTATGTGACCAAAATCCCTGTATTATTCAGCTATTATAACAATGAGTCTAATTAATCTTTATTCTGTCATTATTGGACGCCCCCTGAAGTGTTTGTCTTGTTTCTTACATGAACATTCATTGACGAAAAGTTTAAAGCATGCATCACCGTAGTCATATTGATCTCTTTACAGACAATTACGCATTCTAAATAGTTTGTAAAAAGGAAGTTGTTATATATTTATCCCTCCAGTATCAATGGCGAATCGTCGATAGCCTATGCAAACTTTTTGTATCAGTATGCAAACTGGTTTTTTTGTGTTTATGTTTCTTGAACGAAAATAAAAGAAAATGATAAAAGGCAAATTGTATCATACTTTTACAGACGAAAGTGCATGGCAGTAAAATAGTTAACCCTTACAGTGCGGCATGCGAGTCAGTAATATCCTTTACAAACAGTGTAGACCCAGATGATAGGGACTGCACTGTTTGTCATGTTTGACTTTTCATTAGAAAAATACCTATATACCCTCCCCAATCTAAGCTTGACAGGTTTGAATTCTCGAATAGTCCATTGGAAACCCCAACATTGTAAGGATTAAGGAAAAGTAGTTGGATGTGAAAATAGCATAAGAATAATCGATGACACCGATGTTATTCGTCCGCGTTTAATACACTGATGTGTGCGGTTAGGTCGCGACATCCCAATAACATGCTGTTCTAGAATAAGAAATAACGAGTAGCAATGTCAACCGTAATTATTTGTTTTACAAATGCGTATGATTATATATCATTGTGTAAGTTGTTCAGGAACATTCCATTGCATTATTGGAAAAGCAATAGTTAAATGGTTAGTGGGCTGCGAAAGCAGCCCAATCTCATACGGCTTTGAATTTTGACCATGCGTTTCTGCGGTCCTGTGTTTCTATAAAAGCCAATCTTTTTTAATAACTATGGTTTACTGTGAGACAAGTTTTTATTTATATATATTCATTTATTTTATTTATTTTGATTCATATATTTTTCTCAGCATATTTTTGTCGGAGTTATTTCTTTCTTTTCTGCCATGATCCAGTTTCAGTGAAAATATATACGTGCTTTTGGTTTAAAACTATTTTTGTACATAAAAAATATGAGTCCTTTGTTTGCATTTTGGCTTTGTTAAAGTTATTTAGCTGAGACCATTTACTCGTGGTTTTGTTGACCGTTTTGTATATTTCAGAATTGTGCATGAATTTGCTTCACTTTAAATGTATATCTTATATTAACATGTTCTTAGTTTGGGGACAATATAAGTGAAAAAGTTAATGGGCAATGAATCGACCTATTCGAATACGTTCATGTAGACTGTAAGTGTAAGTATGGGAGTTTGTATGCCTTGTGAACATCACTTAATGTGATAATGGTTTCTACGTCAGTGTGTTTCAGCAAATGAATAACATTGATCTGTGACGTAATGTGTATTATTGGTGTCATACACAGGTATTATGCATCATGGCTCATTAAAACATTCCCCCGTTTTTGCTATTAATTTATACATTACAGTCATGTTTTCCCAATGTACCGGTTAATTAAAAGTACTAAACAATATTTCTCCTTCTTTTTCTTCTATCCTGCTTAAATACATGTTACGCAGCCATTTTACGCTTGCGTAAAACCTTGCTTGTAAGATATCTGTTAAAACTTGTTATTTGTAGACATGCTTTCTTTAACAGTTCTGATATAGGTAGTACATGTACTATTTTGCACTGTATGTTTTCTGTTTCTGTTAACACTATTGTTTTTCGAGTATGTGTGTCTCAGCACTATGATCTTCATTATTTCTGGTTTTATCAACACTGCAGAATTGTCAGTTTCTGCTTCAGTACTATGATTTCATCATTTCTGTTTCTATCAGCACCACAGTTTGTGAGCTTCTGTTCAAGCGCTGTTTTCGTCATCCCTTAAATTTTTATAAATATGTTTTTGTATTTCAGTATTATGGTATTCATTACTCGTATTTCTGTTCCTATCAAGACTAAAGTTATGAGCGTTTCTGTTTCGGTTGGAAGATCTTTCTGTTTCTGTCAACAATTCAACGTCGTGAGTTTTTGTCTGTTTCTACCAAACCTACAGTGTTGTGATGTTCTGTCTTCATTCGTTCTGTTTCTATCAATATTGCAGTGGTGTGAGTTTCAGTTGCAGCACTACCTACCTTGTTACCTCATATCATCAAACTGAGATAATGCCAGGTCAATCGACTGAACCATTTATTTCATAGAGACACGCATTCCCTCATATTGATACCTTGTAAAATTCACTTTTGAAACCGTTCTGATAACTAGAGTATTTGCTCTATGTATCACAATGATTTCAAAACTACACGAATACAAAATTTTCCTTTCTCTTGTAAATGCTCCTTTTCGGCAGTTTCATTCCAGGAGGTTGGGTCTAAAAATAGCTATGAGTGTTTTGAAGCCTTTGCAAACAAACTAGAACCAGATCAGACGACTCCTGTGTGGGACTTCTGACCAGGATCTGCTTTGCTTGCTTATGAAATGGTATATATATGGCTCTATAGCTTATACTACAGTAAAACCTCTCTATAACGACCACTAAATTACATCAAGTATTTTGTGGTAATGGCAGGTGGTTGCTTAAAGCAAGGTGAAAGTAAAACAGAACGTTCCTATAGGAGCGTTCTGTTTTACTATCACCTTACTTTAAGCAACCATCTGCCAAAAATACGCCGTTCTACGTCTGTGCAAAAGAAATAGGAGCCGTCTGATCAGGGTCTGCTCTGTTTGCTTATAAAATTATTAAAACTATGAATCTACAGTTTCTGCCAAAGCCAAAATCCTCTTTGTCCATATGCCATTATATAAATTAATGTTCATAGTATCATTATTTCTTCCATGAATGTCCATGCCGTAAAGGGTTAAAATCAAGAAAAAGGCACCTGTTTGGTGGTCATTGAAGAGAGGGTTTACAATCTGTATTTGTATACATGCTCATAGTGTTCTGCAATTAGTAAGAGTCCTACCCCTTGTTGTGCCCTTAGTGCAATGACTTAATCCTATAGGAGCCGTCTGATCAGGGTATACCCTGATTGCTTATGAAATAACACTGGTATGATTCTACAGTTTCTACTACATGTATATGGCCGAAATTCCCCTTGTCCATGTGTCATTGTAAAGAATATGATAACAAATACGCATGACGTTATTATTTCTTACTTGAATATTCGTGGATCTCGGGGTTAACCCATTACCTCATAGGCTATTTTTAAATACAACATCTTTGAATAAATCTACCGAAAAGGAGCATTAACTAGAGAAAAGGATTTTTTTAGAATTTTGTAGTTTGAAACCATTGTAATAAATAGAGCGTTTGCTCCTATAGGAGCAAATGCTCTATTTATCACAATGGTTTCACAAAGTGACTTTTACAGAGTCACCAAAAGTCGTCAATATGAGGGCATGGGTTAATAAAGCGTGTCATCAGGGTATAATCTGTTTGTACAAAGCTACGACATATCGGATGAAGGTGAACATTTTTAACAGATAAGGGTTTTCGCAGACTTTGTTTGTGTTTTGTTTTTCAGCATGGTAACAGTTTAGAGATCGAACGCATTCCTGTACATTTTCAGTCGGTAGGTCCATATCACAGCATGCATGGTAGCCAACATTTTTATGTGGAAAAGAGGATTTCATAGAATGCACGAGTGTTGACCTCGGGCAAAAACATTTGCCAGGTCTCTAGGGTTGAGTGTTATTCCACGGCAAAATAACAGCGAAAAAAACGGCATGAGTCCTTGCAGACAACAAATTGCAGCCGGTTAAAATAAGAAACGTGTCGCATATCTGATCTAATATTCTTTTATAAAATAAATACAATATAATGAAATGAAAGCAGATTGTCTTATTGGTCTTTTTCAGACTTATCAATCTAATTGTTGTAGATATTCCTCAGTAATTACATTTATGCAGTTGCTGTTTCAATGCATCTGATTAATGATCAAAGAAGACAAATTAATTTCCATTTCTCATTAATTGTAACGCTCTTGCAAAACGCACTGCGGGGATTTAAAAGAAGCAACCGAAAGAGTCTTTAACATCGTTTTACAAGCATTCAAATTTAGAATGTGAAACTTTGAATTAATATTTCGTAACGCGCTAACAGGATGTTAACCCTTAGCCTGCTAGTCGCGACCTAACTGGTGTTTGCAAACAGCTTGGATCAGATGAGACGCCGGGTAACTTGGCATCTCATCAGGATCCAACCTGCTTGGCACCTTGTCAATTGTATCTCAAAAGCTTGAACGAATCAAAAGTAAGTGACAACGGCAACAGACCGAAGCTTTAGCAGACCTCATGTCCATAGCAGGCAAAGGGTTAACTCCTTCAGTGGCATCCATATTGTGTATTAGACACAATTTCGTCTGCTACAAGTGTTTGAGCGGGCGCTTGTTGAGTTTCTTTTTAAACGTTAAACGCAGTGTCACTCAGTCTGGATCCTGATGAGACGCCGAGTTTCATGGCGTCTCATGTGGATCCAAACTGTTTAAATATGATACCACAGACCCATCTTCATGGTACTGAAGGGGTTAAATTTGCACAGAGCGTCATTTCTGGTAATCAATACGACCTCCTCGACTTGTTACCTGTTTTTGCTTTTTTCTTGAATTTTCTTAAAGGGTTTTGGTTATAGAAAGCTAAAACTGAACAAGAGATTTAGTTACTTTTATTGCATTTATTGTTTATTTTGGTTGTCTTTTTTGGTTTTTGTTGTGTTGTGTTTTTATTGTTTTTGTTGTTGTCTTGGTTTGTTTGTTTCATTTGTTGTTTTTTTTCATGGACCGGTTATGTTTCTACGTGCACTACTTGACGTTATTCAACGCAACACGAGTCCATATTCAGTTGATACATGTACCCTCGTAATCGGCGTCTAGTCAGGTTCTGCACTATGTGTCAATCGTAATGACAAATTCTGTGAAAAACTTGTACAGCCTTATCTGATGCCGAGTCATAAACGTGAATGGTCAGGTTCTACACTGTATATACATGTATACATAATGAGGTCCAGATAAGGTACGTAAATTAAAACATGTTCCAGAATAAAGAGTAGTCACAACATAGGGTTTAATGGGGAGATGACGTTTTTATTATCTAGGCACGCCCATTTATCACATATGCATGGTGTTGCTTTTTTATAATTTAATTCCGTACCAATCAACCCGTTATCATAAACAGCTCCTACAGATGATTTCTTGGCATCAGACTCATCAAACAGTTCAATTAGGCGTTTCAGTTTGGCTTTGCGCCCTGCACTTCCTATTTTCTGTTGTATCATGTCTACCGATCACGTCATCGGTGCAAGCAATTTCCTTTTTGAAATTGTGTCCAGTCGATCATGAAATAAGGTACGAACATATGTGCGTGCGGTCAATTCAAGTTTGTCTACGACCCAGTGATGAATGAATAACATGTTTCTATTTCTCCACTCAGATTTGATTGAAGTTGTTTCTACAAAGATTTCAATCTGAATACTTTACATTTACAAACTTAGGTCATGAGTATCCAGAGCATGATACAAGTACAGTAAAACCTCTCTATAACGACCACTAAATTGTGTTAATTAGTTGGTATTTAGAGCAGGTGGGGGCTTAAAGCAAGGTGAAAGTAAAACAGACCGCTCCTATAGGAGCGTTCTGTTTTGCTTTCACCTTGCTTTAAGCACCCACCTGTCTTTTACACAAAATAATTGATGTAATTTAGTGGCCGTTATGGAGAGGTTTTACTGTACATTCAACATCAATAAAAAGGAATTGTTCAAAGTCGTTTCTAATTTCATGATTGAAGCAATCTGTAAGTATACACTCACTTGTTCTTTAACACTTTCCCTGCTCTGTATTTATTCCAAATATTCTAAACATGGGTGATCCTTCGAAAGCAAAAGTAAAAATGCAAAAATGAGAAAATTGCAGACTCGGTTTTATTGAGTCTGTTCATGAGTAGTAATTAAAACTGCAACACTACTCACGCCCCCTAGCACCGGCTTAAGCAGTATTCAATTTTCAAAACAAATAACATCAAAACTAATAATCCCGAAGGACCAGAAAATATAACAACACTGAGAATGAAGTACGGGGCGACTTTTTACAGCCGCCACACAAGCACTTAGCACCTGCTGTTGTGAAGTACATATATTCTGAAAATGGGTGATCCTTCGAAAGCAAAAGTAAAAATGCAAAATGAGAAAATTGCAGACTCGGTTTTATTGAGTCGGTTTTATTCCAAAGTTCAATACCTACTGAATATTTATGGACAAAATAGTTATAATGCAAAGAACTAGATATTTCGAATGCCATTAGCAAACAGAACAGACCCTGATCAGACGGCTCCTATAGGAGCCGTCTGATTTGGCTCTTCTCTTTTTGCAAATGCGTGACAACACATTTATTGAAAGAAAGGGTTAAGCATTTACTCCACGGATGAGCATGCAGGAAATGATGATATTATGAATATCAATTACATTTGTGTATGTTAATATGTATAATAGCATGTGATCACAGAAATGTTGGCAGAAAGCTGTTGCATAAAATTCTATATTCCTATTTAATTGGACATACCAAACCCAAACCAGATTTCTCCAACAGAATCGGTCTGATTTGGGTCTACTCTGTTTGAAAATGTGCCAAAATGCGTCTGTATGAGTAAAAGGGTTTAGGAACTCAGAATAAAAAGCATCAACCTTTCATTTATCCTTTCCCTCATACATGTATTGACGCTTCAGTAAAAAGTCACTTTTCAAACCATTTTGATAAATAGAGCATTTGCTCCATAAATTTTTCTCAAACAGAATTCTGTTTTAGATTGGTTTTACTTGTATATATATATATGGAGTAAAGGATAAATAAACGATACAATGACATTATGAAATAATGAAATATTTACAATGGTATTATGAAATAATGAAATATTTACAATGACATATGAAATATTTACAATGTTACAGTTATGAAATAATGAAATATTTACAATGACATTATGAAATAATGAAATATTTACAATGGTATTATGAACAATCGATTTTTGGTCATTGAGAAAACTGTAAAACCATATCTATATTATTTCATTAGCAAACAAAGCAGACCCTGCTTAGAGAGCTCTTACTTGTAGCCGTCTTATTAGGGTCTATCCAGTTTGCGAATCTGTAAAATGCGTTACTTGCTTTTATACCAGTCCCCCGTTTCACGAACATTCTTAAGTAAATACTTAGCTAAGCCTGTTATTTAAAAAGACCACAAGAGCATAACTTTTCATAAATTACTGTTTATAGTGACACAAAGAGGTACAATGTAAGAGATTTGCTCCGTTATCATTTTCAGAACAAACATTGTACTTGATAATTACTGAAGATGATCTAAAGCAAAAAAAACCAACAATATTTAAGAATTTGTTACAGACTTAAACATTTTATCAAATTCATTTTGGATTTAACTAGTTGTTCCTTGCAAAAACCGGTATTTTCTATTAAAAAATATAGCAGAATATCTCTAAGGTTTCTGCTTAGATAACATTATTTGACATATCTTCTCTAAATGCATGTACATGTACATGTATAAGTTTAATACCCCTAATAAGTTAAGCCTGATATTAAGTAATTACTTAAGAATGTTCGTGAAACAGGGTCCAGGTAATTGGATAAATATTTAAAAATGGTTAACCCATAAACGCCCGTGATCACTTTTATATGGGATACAGTAAAACCTATCTATAACAGCCCCTAAATTGTGTTTATTAGTTGGTATATAGGGCAGGTGGCTGCTCAAAGCAAGGTGAAAGTAAAACAGAACGCTCCTATAATTTCACCTTGCTTTAAGCAGCCACTTGCCTTTGACACAAATACTTGATGTAATTTAGTGACCGTTATAGGGAGGTTTTGCTGTATATGCAAGCAAAATAATTATAGACCCATATCGTATGGCTCCTAAATGCTACATCTGGTCAATGACAGCGCTGTTAGCTTAAACAATCAATTTCGAAGGTTGTTATTAAGTCATTTGTGCTTTCCGAGTTGTTGTGCAAATTGTGATAACATTGATTATCACTAGTTATTGCGCTAGTGGTTGTAACGTAATTTTTTGCCAGTTATTGTGCCAGCGTGAAGAACCTAGATTTTTGCTTGTTATTTTGTAAGTGGCGAGAACCTAGATTCACATAAATTAGTGTGCTATGGTAATAACATAAATTCTCGCTAGTTATTGTGCAAGTGGTGAAAACATAAATTCTCGCTAGTTATTGTGCAAGTGGGGATAACATAAATTCTCGCTAGTTTTTGTACAAGCTGCGAGAACCTAGAGTCACGCAAGTTGTAGTGTTGGTGATGATAACCTTGATTCACGCTATTCATTGTGCGAGCGGCCATAACTTAGATTATTATTGTGTCAGCTTCAATAGGAGCCGTCTGATCTGGGTCTGTTCTGTTTGCAAAGGCGTGAAAACGTTTATAGGATGGAAAGTGTTTTTAACTCATTCCCATATAAAGTACTTTTAGACCCAACTTCTTTGAATCAATCTGCCGAAAAGGAGCATTAAGTAAAGAAAAGGAGAAATTTAGGATTATGTAGTTTTGAAACCATTGTGATAAATAGAGTATTTGCTCCTATGAAGCAAATGCTCTATTTATCACAATGGTTTCAATAAATGTTTTTTTACAGAGGCGCGGAAAGGCGTCAGTTGGAGAGAATGAGACAACTCCCATGTTATACTATACCCATGTAAAGTTCTAGACTCATCCATTTTTAACCCTTTCGCTTTTATCGTCTGCAAACTTTGTCGTCTGCTACAAACAAAAACATTTCTTATTTTTCTTCATGTCTGTTTCAAGAAACAGTCACAATAACAAACTGTTTGGTTTATGATGAGACACCGAGTTACTCATCTGTATCCAAACTGTTAACATAGGAAATCACAGATGCGGCATTGGCAGCGAAAGAGTTAACCCTTCGCTTGCTATTCGCGTCAATATACCTACATGTAAATAGTGAAGACCCAGATGAGACAGCTCCTGCTGTCTCATCAGGGTCTGCACTATTTACAAATTGATTGTGCAACCAATGTACTCCACAGCAGTGACTGCACAGCGAAATACTTGTACACAGTGAAGATATATGTAATTATACAACAGGGCATGGGTAAAGAAGGAGAAGTGTATTTTAAAATTCAGCAAGCGAAGGGTTAATGGTGGAAGGATGCTGCACAAGAAACATTCCATGGTACTTGTAACAACCTTTGACATTGATTTGTATAGCAAACAGTGCCGCACCAGAACAAATATCTACATTGTTTGCCTATAAGATATTGTACAATTGACCACATATTGTTACATATGTATATTCAGATGCCTGATTAAACCTCTTTTCATATGGCTGACTAAATTTGGTCGTCGAGTAAATGACTTTTCACACACATCACATTAAATTTTGTATGGTCTCTCCCCTGTATGTGACCTCGTGTGCACGAATAATTTTGATCTATCTGCAAATGACCTTTTTACAAACAACACATGTGTAAGGTTTCTCTCCTTTATGTAACCTCATATGCCTGACTAAAGCGTGTCTTTGAGTACATAGCTGTCCTCAAACATCACACTTCAAAGGTCGATCTCCTGTATGTACATCTCTGTATACTATTGTGTGTCACTAAACGTATTTCATACTTAACTCACTTTTCACACGTATAGCATTTGTGAGGTCTCTCTCCTGTGTGATTGATAATATAATTGACTAAACCCTTTTTTCTAGTACATTACTCTCCACTAACATTACATTGGTATGGTCTCCCACCTGTATGCAACCTGTAGTGGAATTTCAAGCCTGAGTGTCCAGCAAATGACTTCCCACAAACATCACATTTGTAAGGTCTCTCTCCTGTATGCACCCTGCAGTGCCTGTTTAAATCTTGCTTGGTAGTAAATGATTTTTCACAAACATCACACGTGTATATGCCCTCTCCTGTGTGTAATCTCGTGTGTTTGGCTAAATATGATTTGGAAGTAAATGACTTTCCACACATTGCACACTTGTATAGTTCATCTCATGTATGTAACCTCCTACATGTATGAGTGACTATAAGTGATTTTCTAGTAAATGACTTTCCACACACCTCACACTCGTATGGTCTCTCTCCGGTATGTATCAAGCAATGCCTTTGTAAATGTGATTTGGTAGTAAACGTTTTTTCACATACGTCACACTCGTGTGGTCTCTCTCCGGTATGTATCATGCAGTGCCTTAGTAAATGTGATTTGTTAGTGAAAGTTTTTTCACACACGTCACACTCGTATGGTCTCTCTCCGGTATGTGACCTGCAGTGCCCAAGTAAATGTGATTTGATACTAAAACACTTTCCACACAGGTCACACTTGTATGGTCTGTCTCCGGTATGTATCATGCAGTGCCTCAGTAAATTTGATCTGATAGTAAATGACTTTCCACACACGTCACACTTGTATGGTTTCTCTCCGGTGTGTATCATGCAGTGCCTTAGTAAATGTGATTTGAAAGTAAATGACTTTCCACACACGTCACACTCGTATGGTCTGTTTCCGGTGTGTTTCATGCAGTGCCTTAGTAAATATGATTTGAAAGTAAATGACTTTCCACACACATCACACTTGTATAGTCCCTCTGCTATATGTAATCTCCTGTGGGTTACTAAACTTGCTTTATTAGTAAATGACTTTTCACACACATTGCACTGGTAAAGTTTCTCTATTGTGTATTGACTCATATTTCCTACTAGATAATAACTTAGTTTCTGTAATTTTATATCTTCATTACACACATGAAAGCTCTATCACATGTAAGATAAGAATAGCTGATGAATTCCATCCATAATGTAGAGGTCGTGGACGGTCATGGTTAGAGGTTGACATGCGATCTTTAGCAATACACAATATTGAAAATCGTGTAGTTCTTACTGAACAGGAACATAATTTATTCAAATATTTTTTTTATTGAAGTTCACAAAGTCGGACATCTTCAATATTTGTGTTTTAATCCAAAGGCAATTCACAGATAGAATAATAGTTCACAAATGTAAACAAATATCATTGGTCATCGTCTCGTGTTTAACTGACCAAGGTTAACTTAACTGACTCACTTTACTCAGAATGCTGGTGTCACACACATTTCAGACCCCTTTAATACATGTATATATGTTCTGTGCTACGGTCCTTTTCATCAGAAATTGTCTTTGAAATGTGTCAATTATCCCAGATGTGATGCGAACTTCCTTCTCAATCAAGATGTATTTTTATGTCAAACTTTATAATAATTTTTAAAAAGTTTGTAAAAAGGAAGCAAAGTTGTTATATATTTATCCCTCCAGTATCAATGGCGAATCGTCGATAGCCTATGCAAACTTTTTGTATCAGTATGCAAACTGGTTTTTTGTGTTTATGTTTCTTGAACGAAAATAAAAGAAAATGATAAAAGGCAAATTGTATATCATACTTTTACAGACGAAAGTGCATGACAGTAAAATAGTTAACCCTTACAGTGCGGCATGCGAGTCAGTAATGTCCTTTACAAACAGTGTAGACCCAGATGATAGGGACTGCACTGTGTGTCATGTTTCACTTTTCATTAGAAAAATACCTATATACCATCCCCCATCTAAGCTTGACAGGTTTGAATTCTCGAATAGTCCATTGGAAATCCCAACATTGTAAGGATTAAGGAAAAGTAGGTGGATGTGAAAATAGCATAAGAATAATCGATGACACCGATGTTATTCGTCCGCGTTTAATACAATGATGTGTGCGGTTAGGTCGCGACATCCCAATAACATGCTGTTCTAGAATAAGAAATAACGAGTAGCAATGTCAACCGTAATTATTTGTTTTACAAATGCGTATGATTATATATCATTGTGTAAGTTGTTCAGGAACATTTCATTGCATTATTGGAAAAGCAATAGTTAAATGGTTATTGGGCTGCGAAAGCAGCCCAATCTCATACGGCTTTGAATTTTGACCATGCATTTCTGCGGTCCTGTGTTTCTATAAAAGCCAATCTTTTTTAATAACTACGGTTTACTGTGAGACAAGTTTTTATTTATATATATTCATTTATTTTATTTATTTTGATTCATATATTTTTCTCAGCATATTTTTGTCGGGGTTATTTCTTTCTTTTCTGCCATGATCCAGTTTCAGTGAAAATATATCTGATTAAAATCAAATTCCCAACCATAGCTGTCAGCGTGGTCTAAGGGTTATAACGATGGTCTAGAATATGTGAGGTCGTGGGTTCGATCCTCGGTGGAAGCTTAATTATTTTTTTCTCTCATCTTTTCTTAGCACCCTTAGTATACGTGCTTTTGGTTTAAAGCTATTTTGTACATAAATAATATGAGTCCTTTGTTTGCATTTTGGCTTTGTTAAAGTTATTTAGCTGAGACCATTTACTCGTGGTTTTGTTGACCGTTTTGCATATTTCAGAATTGTGCATGAATTTGCTTCACTTTAAATGTATATCTTATATTAACATGTTCTTAATTTGGGGACAATATAAGTGAAAAAGTTAATGGGCAATGAATCGACCTATTCGAATACGTTCATGTAGACTGTAAGTGTAAGTATGGGAGTTTGTATGCCTTGTGAACATCACTTAATGTGATAATGGTTTCTACATCAGTGTGTTTCAGCAAATGAATAACATTGATCTGTGACGTAATGTGTATTATTGGTGTCATACACAGGTATTATGCGTCATGACTCATTAAAACATTTCCCCGTTTCTGCTATTAATTTATACATTACAGTCATGTTTTCCCAATGTACCAGTTAATTAAAAGTACTAAAAAATAGTTCTCCTTCTTTTTCTTCTATCCTGCTTAAATACATGTTACGCAGCCATTTTACGCTTGCGTAAAACCTTGCTTGTAAGATATCTGTTAAAACTTGTTATTTGTAGACATGATTTATTTAACAGTTCTGATTTAGGTAGTACATGTACTATTTTGCACTAATAGTCAGAACTGACATCTGTATGTTTTCTGTTTCTGTTAACACTATTGTTTTTCGAGTATGTGTGTCTCAGCACTATGATCTTCATTATTTCTGGTTTTATCAACACTGCAGAATTGTCAGTTTCTGCTTCAGTACTATGATTTCATCATTTCTGTTTCTATCAGCACCACAGTTTGTGAGCTTCTGTTCAAGCGCTGTTTTCGTCATCCCTTGCATTTTTATAAACACTGCAGTGTTACGTGTTTGTATTTCAGTATTGTGGTATTCATTACTCGTATTTCTGTTCCTATCAAGACTAAAGTTATGAGCGTTTCTGTTTCGGTTGGAAGATCTTTCTGTTTCTGTCAACAATTCAATGTCGTGAGTTTGTGTTTCATTCCTATTATCTTCAATTTGTCTGTTTCTACCAAACCTACAGTGTTGTGATGTTCTGTCTTCATTCGTTCTGTTTCTATCAATATTGCAGTGGTGTGAGTTTCAGTTGCAGCACTACCTACCTTGTTACCTCATATCATCGAACTGAGAATGCCAGGTCAATCGACTGAACCATTTATTTCATAGAGACACGCATTCCCTCATATTGATACCTTGTAAAATTCACTTTTGAAACCGTTCTGATAACTAGAGTATTTGCTCTATGTATCACAATGATTTCAAAACTACACGAATATAAAATTTTCCTTTCTCTTGTAACTGCTCCTTTTCGGCAGTTTCATTCTAGGAGGTTGGGTCTAAAAATAGCTATGAGATAGTGTTTTGAAGCCTTTGCAAACAAACTAGAACCAGATCAGACGACTCCTGTGTGGGACTTCTGACCAGGATCTGCTTTGCTTGCTTATGAAATGGTATATATATGACTCTATAGCTTATACTACAGTAAAACCTCTCTATAACGACCACTAAATTACATCAAGTATTTTGTGGTAATGGCAGGTAGTTGCTTAAAGCAAGGTGAAAGTAAAACAGAACGTTCCTATAGGAGCGTTCTGTTTTACTATCACCTAACTTTAAGCAACCACCTGCCACAAATACGCCGTTCTACGTCTGTGCAAAAGAAATAGGAGCCGTCTAATCAGGGTCTGCTCTGTTTGCTTATAAAATTAATAAAACTATGAATCTACATTTTCTGCCAAAGCCAAAATCCCCTTTGTCCATATGCCATCATATAAATTAATGTTCATAGTATCATTATTTCTTCGACGAATGCCCATGCCGTAAAGGGTTAAAATCAAGAAAAAGGCACCTGTTTGGTGGTCATTGAAGAGAGGGTTTACAATCTGTATTTGTATACATGCTCATAGTGTTCTGCAATTAGTAAGAGTCCTACCCCTTGCTGTGCCCTTCGTGCAATGACTTAATCCTATAGGAGCCGTCTGATCAGGGTATATCCTGATTGCTTATGAAATAACACTGGTATGATTCTACAGTTTCTACTACATGTATATGGCCGAAATTCCCCTTGTCCATGTGTCATTGTAAAGAATATGATAACAAATACGCATGACGTAATTATTTCTTACTTGAATATTCGTGGATCACGGGGTTAACCCATTACCTCATAGGCTATTTTTAGATACAACATCTTTGAATAAATCTACCGAAAAAGAGCATTAACTAGAGAAAAGGATTTCTTTTAGAATTTTGTAATTTGAAACCATTGTAATAAATAGAGCATTTGCTCCTATAGGAGCAAATGCTCTATTTATCACAATGGTTTCACAAAGTGACTTTTACAGAGTCACCAAAAGTCGTCAATATGAGGGCATGGGTTAATAAAGCGTGTCATCAGGGTCTAATCTGTTTGTACAAAGCTACGACAAATCGGATGAAGGTGAACATTTGTAACAGATAAGGGTTTTCGCAGACTTTGTTTGTTTTTTTGTTTTTCAGCATGGTAACAGTTTAGAGATCGAACGCATTCCTGTACATTTTCAGTCGGTAGGTCCATATCACAGCATGCATGGTAGCCAACATTTTTATGTGGAAAAGAGGAATTCATAGAATGCACGAGTGTTGACCTCGGGCAAAAACATTTGCCAGGTCTCTAGGGTTGAGTGTTATTCCACGGCAAAATAACAGCGAAAAAAACCGGCATGAGTCCTTGCAGACAACAAATTGCAGCCGGTTAAAATAAGAAATGTGTCGCATATTTGATCTAATATTCTTTTATAAAATAAATACAATATAATGAAATGAAAGCAGATTGTCTTATTGGTCTTTTTCAGACTAATCAATCTAACTGTTGTAGATATTCCTTAGTAATTACATTTATGCAGTTGCTTTTTCAATGCATCTGATTAATGATCAAAGAAAACAAATTAATTTCCATTTCTCATTAATTGTAACGCTCTTGCAAAACGCACTGCGGGGATTTAAAAGAAGCAACCGAAAGAGTCTTTAACATCGTTTTACAAACATTCAAATTTAGAATGTGAAACTTTGAATTAATATTTCGTAACGCGCTAACAGGATGTTAACCCTTAGCCTGCTAGTCGCGACCTAACTGGTATTTGCAAACAGCTTGGATCAGATGAGACGCCGGGTAACTTGGCATCTCATCAGGATCCAACCTGATTGGCACCTGGTCAATTGTATCTCAAAAGCTTGAACGAATCAAAAGTAAGTGACAACGGCAACAGACCGAAGCTTTAGCAGACCTCATGTCCATAGCAGGCAAAGGGTTAACTCTTTCAGTGGCATCAATATTTTGTATTAGACACAATTTCGTCTACTACAAGTGTTTGAGCGGGCGCTTGTTGAGTTTCTTTTTAAACGTTAAACGCAGTGTCACTCAGTCTGGATCCTGATGAGACGCCGAGTTTCATGGCGTCTCATGTGGATCCAAACTGTTTAAATATGATACCACAGACCCATCTTCATGGTACTGAAGGGGCTAAATTTGCACAGAGCGTCATTTCTGGTAATCAATACGACCTCCTCGACTTGTTACCTGTTTTTGCCTTTTTCTTGAATTTTCTTAAAGGTTTTTGGTTATAGAAAGCTAAAACTGAACAAGAGATTTAGTTACTTTTATTGCATTTATTGTTTATTTTGGTTGTCTTTTTTGTTTTTGTTGTGTTGTGTTTTTATTGTTTTTGTTGTTGTCTTGGTTTGTTTGTTTCCTTTGTTTTGTTTTTTTCATGGACCGGTTATGTTTCTACGTGCACTACTTGACGTTATTCAACGCAACACGAGTCCATATTCAGTTGATACATGTACCCTCGTAATCGGCGTCTAGTCAGGTTCTGCACTATTTGTCAATCGTAATGACAAATTCTGTGAAAAACTTGTACAGCCTTATCTGATGCCGAGTTATAAACGTGAATGATCAGGTTCTACACTGTATATACATGTATACATAATGAGGTCCAGATAAGGTGCGTAAATTAAAACATGTTCCAGAATAAAGAGTAGTCACAACATAGGGTTTAATGGGGAGATGACGTTTTTATTATCTAGGCACGCCCATTTATCACATATGCATGGTGTTGCTTTTTTATAATTTAATTCCGTACCAATCAACCCGTTATCATAAACAGCTCCTACAGATGATTTCTTGGCATCAGACTCATCAAACAGTTCAATTAGGCGTTTCAGTTTGGCTTTGCGCCCTGCACTTCCTATTTTCTGTTGTATCATGTCTACCGATCACGTCATCGGTGCAAGCAATTTCCTTTTTGAAATTGTGTCCAGTCGATCATGAAATAAGGTACGAACATATGTGCGTGCGGTCAATTCAAGTTTGTCTACGACCCAGTGATGAATGAATAACATGTTTCTATTTCTCCACTCAGACTTGATTGAAGTTGTTTCTACAAAGATTTCAATCTGAATACTTTACATTTACAAACTTAGGTCATGAGTATCCAGAGCATGATATAAGTACAGTAAAACATCTCTATAACGACCACTAAATTGTGTTAATTAGTTGGTATTTAGAGCAGGTGGGGGCTTAAAGCAAGGTGAAAGTAAAACAGACCGCTCCTATAGGAGCGTTCTGTTTTGCTTTCACCTTGCTTTAAGCACCCACCTGTCTTTTACACAAAATACTTGATGTAATTTAGTGGCCGTTATGGAGAGGTTTTACTGTACATTCAACATCAATATCGTTCAGGAATTGTTCAAAGTCGTTTCTAATTTCATGACTGAAGCAATCTGTAAGTATACACTCACTTGTTCTTTAACACTTTCCCTGCTCTGTATTTATTCCAAATATTCTAAAAATGGCTGATCCTTCGAAAGCAAAAGTAAAAATGCAAAAATGAGAAAATTGCAGACTCGGTTTTATTGAGTCTGTTCATGAGTAGTAATTAAAACTGCAACACTACTCACACCCCCTAGCACCGGCTTAAGCAGTATTCAATTTTCAAAACAAATAACATCAAAACTAATAATCCCGAAGGACCAGAAAATATAACAACACTGAGAATGAAGTACGGTGCGACTTTTTACAGCCGCCACACAAGCACTTAGCACCTGCTGTTGTGAAGTACATATATTCTGAAAATGGGTGATCCTTCGAAAGCAAAAGTAAAAATGCAAAATGAGAAAATTGCAGACTAGGTTTTATTGAGTCGGTTTTATTCCAAAGTTCAATACCTACTGAATATTTATGGACAAAATAGTTATAATGCAAAGAACTAGATATTTCAAATGCCATTAGCAAACAGAACAGACCCTGATCAGACGGCTCCTATAGGAGCCGTCTGATCTGGCTCTTCTCTTTTTGCAAATTGCGTGACAACACATTTATTGAAAGAAAGGGTTAAGCATTTACTCCACGGATGAGCATGCAGGAAATGATGATATTATGAATATCAATTACATTTGTGTATGTTAATATGTATAATAGCGTGTGATCACAGAAATATTGGCAGAAAGCTGTTGCATCAAATTCTATATTCCGATTTAATTGGACATACCAGACCCTAACCAGATTTCTCCTACAGAATCGGTCTGATTTGGGTCTACTCTGTTTGAAAATGTGCCAAAATGCGTCTGTATGAGGAAAAAGGTTTAGGAACTCAGAATAAAAAGCATCAACCTTTCATTTAACCCTTTCCCTCATATTGACACTTCAGTAAAAAGTCACTTTTCAAACCATTTTGATAAATAGAGCATTTGCTCCATAAATTTTTCTCAAATAGAATTCTGTTTTAGATTGGCTTTACTTGTATATATATATATGGAGTAAAGGATAAATAAACGATACTAAAATTAATGTAAACTAATGCAGAAGGACGAATGGTTTACATCTGGTACTGTACGGTACATGTATGTATACATGTATAGAGTTGTCCTTGATATGTGTCATATCGAACCATCTACTTGATAAACGCGCATTGTACTGCGTTTGTAAACAAGATACAGCAAAACCCCTCTAATGCGACCACCAAAAAGCGGCATAATTAACAGTGGTAAAGGCAGGTAGTAGCTTAATGCAGGACGAAAGCTATGCAGAAAGCTCCTATAGGAGTTTTCTGCATAACATTCGTCCTGCATTAAGCAACCACCTGCGTATGGAGACAGCCATGTTTGTTCATTAAGTGGTCGCATAAGAGGGGTTCTACTGTACACGGTAAAAGCCGTCTCATCAGCTTATGGCTTATGGATTGATAAAGATATGATTCTGTGGTTTCTAAAATCACTGTTAATTGACCAGTTTAGAATACATTTTAACCCTTCTCTTGCTTAATTTTAAAACACATTTCTCCTTCTTTACCCATGTCCTGTTGTATAATTAATATATCTTCACTGTGTACAAGTATTTCGCTGTACAATCACTGCTGTTGAGTGCATTGGTTGCACAGTCAACTTGTAAATAGTGCAGACCCTGATGAGACAGCTCCCGCAGGAGCTGTCTCATTTGGGTCTTCACCATTTACTGGTAGGTATATTGACGTGAATAGCAAGCGAAGGGTTAAGTGAGTAAATATTCATTAATTCATGAAGGCTTGAATAGATATACATTGTACATGATAAAAAAGGTTTGACGTTTAACCATGTTGACATATTCACGACGATGCATTTAGCACGTGTGCTGGTAAATGCGACGTACATGTCACTGCCTTTGCAAACATATTGGTGTCTGCCCCGGATCAAAACAATTTGAGACTGTGAATATTTGATAAAGCATCCGCTGAAACGAGTGTCAACCTTTTCGGTGTGCAAAAACGAGTCACTAATGTATTTTGCAATCAGTAGAGACCCAGATACATGTAATGTAAGAGTAACCCAGGAGGAACCCTCTCACCGGGGTCTGTCCTGTATATAATGTTACAGCTTTCTTTAAAACAAATCCCCGAAAAATCGCTGTTAACTTTGCCTGATTGAATTTAGAAGAGTCAATTTGAAACTTCAGCGTTGAAAGGGATAAGAGTTAAAACATACATGTACACTTACTGGCTCTTCAGCCCTTTGTATGTTCTGTATGTATTCCAGATTTCAATACGTACTGAGTATACTTGGAGAAAATAGTTATGATGAAATATGGACGGTGGAACATTGTAGCCGATTTGGAAAGTAAAGAAACAGGTCTATAAAATTCCATTAGTAAACACAACCCTCTAATCCGGGTCTACTCTGTTTGCAGATGCGTGAAAACGCATTTAACCCATTTGCTCCCAGTGGATTCTTCCATTGTTACATATTGGATTAGTCTATCTTTTATCTAAGGGATGTCTGGTCTAAATTTTCATTTTGTTTTGTTTTATATTGAATTTGCTTTCAGCAAACAGTGTAGATTCTGATCAGACGCCGCTTTATGCGGCGTGTGATCAGAGTCTACACTGTTTGCCTACGTACCATATATAGGATCGTGGGAGCAAATGGGTTGAATAAATGAAGGGAAAGGTTACATTACTATAATGTATCTTTCTTGTATGATAATAAAGTCTAAAAGTTCAGGTTATATATCATACTCCATAATCCAGTTTAGCATAGCAACATCTGTGTCAAGATGCATGATCAACTTTAGCATACTAACAGCTGAGTGAAAATGCAAAGTCTAATTGTACGGGATGTATATCATAGTCCACAACTAGTTATAACCATTTCCCTCATAGGCTATTTTATATCCAACCTCTTTGGATTAATCTACTGAAACGGAGCATTAACTACAGAAAAGGAACATTTTAGAATTTTGTAGCTTGAAACCATTGTGATAAATAGAGCATTTGCTCCTATAGGAGCAAATGCTCTAGTTATTACAATGGTTTCCACAGGTGATTTTTAAAGAGGCACAGAAAGGCGTATATATGGAGGAAAGGGTTAACACACTAACAGCTGTGCTTCTGACTTTTTATGGTAAAGAAGCCCATCAGTGTTTAACAATATGGATTTGATTATTCACTTTCTTCAAGGTCAAAACATCCCATATTCATATTCATATGTCATTATGAAAAAACATCATATACATGTAATCCGTTTTCTTGAGGCCATTATATACAACAGGGATTTTTCATCACATAATGTATTATACACGTACTACACATATATATATATATTTATCACTAATACATACAGTAGAACCCCTCTAATGCGATCATCTAATGAATAAACATGGGTGTCTTTATAAGCAGGTGGTTGCTTAATGTATGACAAAAGTAATACAGAAAGCTCCTATAGCTTTCTGCATTAATTTTGTCCTGCATTAAGCTACAACATGCATCAAGCAACCAAAATTATACCTCTTTTAGGTGGTCGCATTAGCGGGTTTTTACTGTATTTGATTCTTCAGTTTCGTCCAGACGTAACCGCGATGCTGTTAACCCTTCGCTTGCTATTCACGTCAATATACGTACCTGTAAATAGTGAAGACCCAGATGAGACAGCTCCTGCAGGAGCTGTCTCACCAGGGTCTGCACTATTTACAAGTTAATTGTGCAACCAATGCACTCAACAGCAGTGATTGCACAGCGAAATACTTGTACACAGTGAATATATATGTAATTATACAACAGGGCATGGGTAAAGAAGTAGAAATGTATTTTAAAATTCAGCAAGAGAAGGGTTAAGTAAATACTATACTTTACTTGACATAGAGCTAGCATTTTGGTGACGTGGTTAAGTGTTTGGCAATGTAGCGACTGCTTGCTGGATGGGTGACCGCCAGGGATTGCCGATGGTCAAAACATACCATGTCGAGATATTATTATAGAAGTTCATATGATCAATATTCATGATGTCATTATGCCATTATACAATGAATATTATTCACGTAAATGATTATACTATATAAACCTATTTTATGTTGCACTTATTCTGCATATGTCCAACGGTTAACTCATTGTGAAACACGTTACTACACGTATGTGTCTAATATGGAATTTTTTGGTTGTTGTGGTTTTTTTTCTAAATTGATTTCAAACTCGTTCAACATTGAATTTAAATTACATAAAAAACCCTCTAAACCGGACGTTAAATTCATATAAATATCGGTTATTGGAGACAGGTGGCAGCTTGCTGAAGGACAAAAGTCATGAAGAAAGCTCCTGTAGCTTTCTGCATCACGTTCACTGCATTGAGCAGCCGCCTGCCCAAACGTATCTTAATTCTTCTCTAGTAGAATTGCAGTTTAGAGGGGTTTTACTGTACTTTTAAATTTAATCATCCGTTCTCACAGATGACAAATGTTGTTGGGGTTTTAGCTCACCTGGCACGAAGTGCAGCGGTGATCTATTGTGATCGTCCTGTGTCCGTCGTCGTGCGACGTGCGTCGTCAGTCGTCAGTCGTCCGTCGTCCGCCGTCCGTAGTCAACTTTTTTTCTTAAAATGACATCTCCTCCTAAACTACTGGCTGGATTCTTTTACAAAACTTGACAGGAATGTTCCTTGGGTCAACCCCTTCCAAAGTTGTTCAAAGAATTTTATTCCATTCAGAACTCTAGTTTCCATGGCAACCAATGTCCAAAAAGAAATAAAAACTTTAGAATTATTCTTGTCAAAAACTGTAAAGCCTAGGGCTACATTTGTACCAAATTTGATGTGTCGAATCATCTAATGAACCTCTACTTAAATTGTTATTTTTTTGTAGCTGTGGTCAAATTTTGCCTAACCCTGGGGGTCACAAGTTTTACATTGGATTTAATAGAGTAAAAACTTAAAAAATCTTCTTGTCTCTTAATGAAAAGCTTAGACCTGTGATATTTGGTATGAATCATCATGCATTTGATAATAGAGTGAACACTTTAAAACTATTCTTGTCTGAAACCGGAAAGCTTAGAGCTGTTCAAATTATGTCCCTGGGGTCAAAGGCGGCCACGCCCTAGGGGTCACATGTTTTAAATAGGATTTAATAGAGCAAAAACTTTTAAAAATCTTCTTGTCTCTTAATGAAAAGCTTAGACCTGTGATATTTGGTATGAATCATCATGTATTTGGTATTTAACATTATCTAATGGTCCCGTACAAAAATGTTCAAATTATGATCCCCGGGCCAAAAATGGCCCCGCCCTAATGGCTTATGACATTTTCGTAAGGAAAGTATTTACAAAACTTCTTTTCTGAAACTGTAAGGCATATACCTTTGATATTTGGTATGCAGCATTATCTAATGATTATCTACAAAGATTTTCAAAGTATGATCTCCAGGCTAAAAATGGCCCCGCCCTGGGGCTTAACAGTTGTTTATAGGAAAATCTTTAAAGTCTTCTTGTCAAAAACCACATGTCACAGAGCTTCGGTATTTGGTGTATAGATTGATGTAGTTTGATATATATTATAGTTCCGAGTTAAAAATTGGCTCTGCACCATGGGTTAGACTTTGAAATATACTTTTTCACATCAAAGGTTTCCCCTTAGACAGAGGTCACAGCCATCTGCAAGCTGGGCAGTGGGTGTTATGTCATTGACCCATAACCTCAGTACAGTAGAAATTGTATTTAGAGAAATAAGTAACCAACATTCATTTTATATTCAGAAAACTAAGTGTTTGAATTATTTTTGAAAGTTGTTTTAGCTTTCTGTAACGTTTTAGATCAGAATCCAAACTATGTACTAATTTCAGCCAACTCATGCTCAGCAGTTATAGGGTTAACACTGATTTCTGTCATTTGTTAGAAACGCTGTCTGTGGAATAGCGAACATTATCAATATATCACTATAACTCTATAATATGAGCGAGATAGTGGGCCAATGACCCTCTTTTTCATTGGAAAATCTTTAAAAATATTTTTCTCTGAAACTAAGGCCTAGACCTATTTTGGTATGTAGCATCCTTATTTGGTATGTAGCATATTTTAATGGTTCTGTTCCAAGACTGTTCAAATTATGACACCTTTGCAAAAAATGGTCCGGTCCCAGATTAAATGAATTCATTGTATACATAAATCTGTTATAACCAGGTGAGCAATTAAGGGCCATCATGGCCCTCTTGTTTTATATTGAAACGAAACACTCGGCCGCCTAGTGCATATAAATTATCACAGAAGATTTTGGGGAAAATAAGATATTTTATACGTCTATCTAATACGTAATTATAGTGATTTCAGCCTACTTATGTCTTTTAATAGTCTAGCCATTTGGCTAAGAAGTAACATATTTGCTATGAGAAACATGGCCTAATAATGGATAATTTCTAAACTCAGTGGGAAATATATAGACAAAACGCCAGGCTTTTATTGTTTTACATGCAGTGCGAATTATTCAAATTAATGTATTTCCATATTTAGAATAATGGCTTCTTATGACCTAGTGGCTTCATAGAGAGATACCATCTAACAACTTCAGCGGACATTTCTACTGTTTTATTCTTCTCTCAGAGGTCCAGATAAGATGCGTATTTTCAAACATTTGCAAGAATATCTCCTTTATTTCTCTACCGAACCGTATACTGTGACCACTCTTTAGAATCGCCTCTTCGAGACAATTCTAAAGAGTGGTCACGGTATACGGTTTAGTGGAGAAATAAGAATTTTAGTACAGTGAAACCTCGTTATACCGGCATTCGTTACAATGGCACCCTCGTTATACCGGCAATATGCATTGAAACAAAATTACCATTAACTCTTTGAAGCACTGAATAAATACGTGCAATGCCAATAACACAGGTGATTTCTTAATGCAGAACACAAGAAGTGCAAAAAGCTCCCTTAGGGAGCTTTTTGCAATTCTTGTGTTCTGCATTAAGCGATCACCTGTTGGTACTAATTTAAAACTGGCCAAATGGTTCCTTTCATATTTAAACTCGTTATAACGGCAATCTCGTTATACCAGCACAATGTCTGGAAACAAACAGTTCCGTTGTAACGAGGGTTCACTGTATTTGGATACGCACCTTCATCTGTCACTCTATACATTATTACAAGCAATATACATGAAATGACTTCAGAGGAATCGTAGATAAACAGTTCGTATGCAGTAACACTGTATTTGAAGAATGTGGATTTGAAGACGTTGTGCGCTCTAACGTTGTGTCTAATCTGTTTTAGCTATACATTATCTGACTGTGTATGGCAATTCATTAGAATATGTAAAACCAAGTAATGATTATTCATGAAGTGACAAATTTATGTATAAATGTTCACGTGGGAAATGGTTAATTCATTCAAATATGGACGGCGATTTTGTCAATAAAGTAAGATGAATGCTTTTAAGGTTTCCATTTAGTTATCAAACAACGGCTGGTTAAAGTTCTTTCTATCAACGAACATATTCACATGTATCTGACCTTTGCACCTGGTTCTAAATTAAGACAGCGTGGCTGAAATTTCACACCTTTGTCGCCAAATACATTTGTCGTCTGCTTTAAGTTTCATGTTTGGCATTCCTTCAATTTCGTCTCCAAAACGTAAATGGCATGTCAAACAGTTTGGATCCTGAGCTGCTCGAGTAGCTCGGCATCTCACCTGGGGCCACACTGTTTGCCAAAGTTTAGTTTAGATTCGCCCATTGCAGAAAGCTTTCTGGCCACATCGTCGTTGAATGATTGAATTTGACGTGTGTTGCTGTGCGTACAGTGTATCGGACAACCTCAGACATTATGATTGAACTGCGAATAGTTCATGCTTGTCGCTTATGTACATGTGTATATGAATTGACCGAGGTCTAGATAAGATGCGCAAGACTAACGTCTTTATTTCTCCATCAAACCCTTTGTTGCGACCAATCTTTGGGACGGTATCTTCGAGACGATTCTAAAGAGTGGTCATAACATAGGGTGTGGTGGAGAAATAACGATTTTATTATCAGAGTCCGCACGATTATCTGTTGTTCGCTATTGATAATAAATTCAGCGCGCACTAAACTAAATGTACTGTCGTCTGCAGATATGTTTAGTGTGTTTTCATTTCATGTAGTTATATTTAGGAAAATATTTTATTTTAGGAAATATGATGCATATAACCTTGTTTGTCAACTACGGTGGATCCTGATAAAATTATAGATTACCCGGGGCCCCATCTGTATGCATGGTTTGTCAAGATCCGCTACCGGCAAGTCAAATATCAATGATTTCATTATTCCATTGCCTTGTATTGACGTCTGCAAAGATTTGTTTAATATGTCCCCCTTTTCTTTCTAATATAAGCATAATCAAAATATCAAACAGTTTTAATCCAGATGAGACGCCAAGTTACTCGACGTCTCATCAGGATCCAAACCGTTTACAAAGATAGTCAATACCTCGGTATTGACAGCGAAAGTGTCGACGTTGTTTGGTGTGTTTTTTTGTGTTGTTGTTTTTTGGCTGAACGTTTGAATACATTAGCATTATTTATATGTTCTGTTTAGGGGTAATGATTTTATTGCAGTGTCCGTGCCCTTTGGCCTAGACTGTCATAACACTCCATTTAACCCTTATATCGCAAGGAAAGAATACTGTCTGTCCAAATTTGTATCTGGTGAATGTTCGACTACGGTAAAACGTCTCTTTAACGGCCACTTAATTGTGTTAATTGGTTAATATTTAGGGCAAGTGGCTGCTTAAAGCAAGGTGAAAGTAAAACAGAACGCTCCAACAGGAGCGTTGTTTCACTTTTACCTTCCTTTAAGCAGCCACCTGTCTTTAACACAAAATATTTGATGTGATTTAGTGGCCGTTATAGAGAGGTTTTACTGTGAAGAACTACATGTATTGACAGATTGTCTAAAAGAAACTGTGATCCTAATAAGATGCCGAGTATCCCCCTCGTTTTGCAAATGTCAGTGAAATTTGCAAATGTCAGTGAAATTGCGAATAGGTTCACGCATACAAATCTTAAATATGATCATTTATACTACGTTGTAGATCTACATGTAATATACTGAGAACACTCTGTTCATTGTCCGGATTCAAATAAGATTAACCCATAAACTCTTAATAATTCGCAATAATTCATAATTTCATGAATACCAGCATTCATTAGCTGTTGTTTTATAATGGCGAATGAGTGAACGGATTGTTTGTATATTTGGCAACTGTTCAATCAGATCTTGATTATTCTATAACTAAAAAGATCACACCCTGGTCAGACAGTTCCCGCAGGAGCCGTCTGATCTGGATTCAGTATGTTTGTATAGGCGCCAACGTTTCCCTTTGTGCGCTATGGGTTTGAAAATATATTAGACATTTGCCTGTTCAATGTAGCATTCTAAGGCAATAATTATAGTTACCAAGTGTGAATATAAAAAGAAATATTTTATAACTTACGCGAAGAGAAACAAAATGTATCTGTTTAAGCCTTTGGTGGCCACTACCAAGTTTCAAACAGTATAGTTGTTGTTACACGTAGAACAAAACAAAATATGTTACAGAGTCGTTCACCAGAGGTCCTGATAAGATGCTTACACTAGAGGCTGTCCTACGCGTCCATTCATTTATTGAACATGGGGGTGTTAAAAAGAAGAATGGTGTCTCATACAGGGCAAACGTAATGCAAAAAGCTATTGTATGAGCTTTCTGCGGTATTTATGGCCTGCAGTAAGCTACCATTTACCTTACAGGCCCATATTTAGACCTATGTTTGAAGGCCGCTTAATATAGGTATGCAGATTTAAACATTTTCAACAGTAGCCCCTCTTCGAGACAATTCTAAATAGTGGTCACAGTATAGGATTTAGTGAAGAAATGACGAGTTTAGTATTCGGGTATACACCTTTATCAAACAGTACGTTTGTTGTTACACGTTGAACAAAACAAAATATGTTACAATATCGTTCCCCATGAGTTTGAAATGACTAGCGATGCAATACTTAATTAACGAGTAAGTACTACAATGAACGCATATTTTCAATAATAGCATAAAACTTGGTATTTGCTATGCTCCATCATTATTATGAATATTGTCAATTTGAACTTATATCGCAAAATACCCCTGTAATACAAAATAAACCGATTTCATCAATACTTATAACTTTTGTTCTACAACAAAGTATTATCGGCCTTCCCGTTCAACTGTTCCGCGTTTTGCCGATGATCACCCGATCCCTCCATTGTTTACATAATAGTATTTCTCGGAAGTGGTCGGAGAGACGCGAATAGCGCAAACAATTACCAATCTAAAACCCAACTCGAATAAAACTGAACATCGGGGAATAAATTCAGGGTCCTCGATATCAAACAAATGGATGTTTTGTCATTTTCAACGATTATTGGATAGGTTGTTTTGTGATATACTACTCTTCAGCATATAAACAAATGCGTTTTTACATTTTAGGTATTTTTGAAACATTGTATTAACAGGATGACTGGTTATTTCTAGTGTCAATGAAGTCCAAATATTTCTGTTCCATTTGGTTGAAGACTCCCTTTTTATTGCCAGTTATGTACATTGTTCAGATGTGTATCGATGTTTCACACGCTATTCCGTTGGGTAGTATCCAGTACTATATGGAAATGTCCGCTGATTTGTTTTCACCCGGTGAAAGGGTAAACTCACACGTATCGCGAGAATCACAAACACGGCCGAAACATCGGATGCTATCCTAATATTAACATTAGTTAAACAGTTGGATAACAAAATGTTTAACTGAACAGAGTTTGTATGCAGATTGTAAATTGTAAGTCTTTGGTCGTATGCAAAATCATATTAGATGCGCCGTATGTGTATAGATCATACAAAAATGTATCTTTATCATTAGCGTGACAGAAAGATCACAAAATGAATGAAAGCACATTGCCATGGATTAACACTTGCCGTTATATGAATGTTTTAACCCATTTGCAAACAGAGTACATCCAGATCAGACGGCTCCAATAGCCGTCTGATCAGAGTCTGCTCCGTTTACTATTGGAAGATGTGTTTCTTCACATTATAAAATGGCTACAATGTTCCACTTTCCATATTCCATTATAACTATTTTGTCCATGAATGTTCATTAGGTATTGAAGTTTGGAATAAAGATAGAACAGGGAAAGGGTTAACGTGGAATTATTCATGTTATAGATAAATAGTGGAATAATACAATTGGAAATGATTAAAATAATAATAATAATACACAATATCCATATCATTGTTAATCCGTACGTAAGTATGGTTCCTTATAATACTTAATAACTAGTAACAAATCCACACAAAATCGCAATAATTTATTGTATGAATGTTACAATATTTATCTCTTATTATTTGCCAGCGTTCATGAAAAACTTTAAGATTGAAAGAAAAAAATAGATGAGATAGATAACTCAGCAGAGTAAGTCCCTACAATAAACGAACATTTTCAATATTATAAACCCTTGGTATTTGTTATGCTCAATCATTATTATGAAGATTGTCAATTATATCGAAAAACGCCCCTGTGATACAAAATAAACCGTATTCATTAATACTTATATTTTTTGTTCTACAACCAAATATTATCGGCCTTTTCCTTTCAAATGTCCGCATTTTGCCGATCATAACCGGATTCCGCCATCGTTTACGAAACAGTTTTTATCGGAATTCGTCGGAGAGACGCAAATAGCGCTAACAGATACGAAACTAAAACCCAACCCTAATAAAACTGAAATAAATTCAGTATCGTCGATATTAAACGCACGGGTGTTTTGTCAGTTTCAACGTTTATTTGATAGGTTTTCTTGCGATATACATGTACATGTACTACTTTTCAGCATACATGTATTTGTATATTTTAGGTATTTTTGAAACGCGTCGACTTCCCCTTTACACAAATTTGACAGTCGGTAATTACGAGTCGTTGTCAAATCAAACACATCACAGCACGCGCGCGATAGCTTAATAATGTTCCGAAGCTTTAATACGTGATTTGGTGTTACTTTTTCATGATGTTCGCCTTCAAATTTCTAACAAGCCAAATTACGTTGAGGCAATAAACTGATCAGCCTAGTGACACGTATACAAGAGCACATAACAGAACTTTATTATATACCAGGCATGATACATGCAGCATGAGGTATACACCACAGATTTGTGATCATAAAGTACATGGCGATTGCAACAATGCACAATAAGAAATACAATCATATCTCTCTATATACATATGTATTATTACTACTACTTTCTAATAGGTTATGTACTTGCGGGGACATTTCGGAATTGGTGTGGATGGGGTAGGGGCCAGGATTAACAACAAAGAAGTGATCAAACAAATAACAGAAATATTAAATAAATCACGCACAATTGCCAATGAATAACCTGGCCAGCCGGTTCATGACAGAACAGAACAGAACATATATTTATTGATTTGTACATCAGTACATCATCATTCATAAACATATGTTTATACATATAATAATCAAATATAATATTTCATAATCAAAAAAACAATATTTTATCACATTATACTATATTATGTCACGTGATTCGTTATTTAGATTTATTTTATATGCATATTGTTCCGAGGATGAACAGTTCTCATATATTATGACTAAGCGTACAACGTAATGCAAATGTAATTTTTAAATATTTTGCCAGGTTTACAATAGTTTTCACATCATCTGCCTGTAACAATGTAATAAACTTCATCATACTTGGCCTGTTAATAAAATAGCTGTTGATATACTTTTCCTAAGTCCAGCAAAGCATGGACATTAAATAACAAAGTGGAATTCATCCTCTATATCAGGCTGTCTACAATACAAACAATACCTTTCATTTCTAGGTAATCTATATCTTGAATATCTACCAGTTTTTATGTGTAATGTGTGAGCCGATAATCTGATTTTAGTAATGTAATTTCTTAAATCGAAAGGTAAATTATCCAAATATGCCTCATAACCGAATTATATTTTTACATTGTTATAAAGGTCCAGCACTGCAGTGATTTCTTTACCTGAATACCAAGATTGATAGAAATGATCTAACAGACGCTGTTTGAAAATGCTGATAAATGCTTTAACATTTACAATATTCTGCTGATTCCAAATAAAAGCAAATCCATTTTTGTACAGTATATCTTTCACATTTAACAACCAGGTTTTGCACCCATTATTACAATGGTCAATAATCACTATTTTTACATAACGTGATATGTAAAGGGGACACCTGCCTAACTCACCATAAACGCCCATCGTAGAGGTTCCTATTCTCACATTAAGAACTGACTTACACAATTTTAAATTAGAACGAAATTGAATTTTCGTTCAATTTCTTTTGACTTACTATGACCCCATATTTCTGAGGCATACCCTTAAATAGAGTCAACAAATGCGTCGAAAAATTGACATTGCAACTTTGGTTTAATGTTGACTTTTTTACATAAATACTTAAACTGCTCTGATCTAATATTTCGACCACTAAGGGCCTTTGTCAAAGATTATCATGTCAAAATACACGTCACATTTTTGTTACATGCATTCAGCCATAAAATATTCTCTTTGATTTTATGGCTGAATGCATGTAACAAAAATGTGACGTGTATTTTGACATGATAATCTTTGACAAAGGCCCTTAGTGGTCGAAATATTAGATCAGAGCAGTTTAAGTATTTATGTATTATATTAATTCCCTATTTTGGAATATTTACTTCATTGTGACTTTTTTACAGTTAATTAAAAGTATGTTTAATGCCTTTAGAGCTTTTCCAACCAGATGCTCCTGATTATGAACAAATGTACCTGTATAATTAAAGACTGTACCCAAATAATTGAAATTGTTAACAACTTCCAAATCACAGTCATTATATGTGAAACATTCACTTGCTAAAAGCCGCCCTCTTTTTGTAAATACCATTACTTTGGTTTTGGTAGTATTCACCTCCAAACTCCATTTGTTACAATATGATGATAAAAGGTTTAAACTATGCTGTATATCATTTGGTGATTCACCTAAAATTACCATATCATCTGCAAATAACATTAAAATCAAAACAATATCCTTAATTGTCAAACCAGAATTCACATTGTCTTGTAAGTATATTTCAAGGTCTTCTAAATAAAGGGAGAACATCATTGGTGAAATTATCTGCCCTTGTCTCAATCCAACAGCATACTCAAAAACTCCGTGTAATCATTACACGCTCTAACACAGGATTTTATCTTGTTGTACATATTCCTAATTACCCTCAGTATTTTTCAATCAATCCCATACCTATACACTTTTTAACCAGAGTGCATTGCGATATATACAATCAAAAGCTTCCCTTACATCTACAAATACACAATGCAACCTTTCGTTTGCATTCAAATATTTCTGAACAATAGAATGCCGTATATATAGTGAATCAATAGCAGATTTTCATGTTCTAAACCCAAACTGACAGTCAGATAAGACATTAGTATTTTTACAATACTCTACTATGTGCTTATTCAAAATGCCCGTGGATATCTTGGATAAACAGCTGACTAAAGTTATCCCTCTATAATTATTTACATCACGTTTATCACCCTTTTTGTGCATTGGTATGATAACCCCCTCAGACCATTTATCCGGAAAGAAACCACTATCTAAAATTGCATTAAATATATCACACATATGAGAACCTAATATATCACATGATTCAATAAAATATTCATTAATCAACATATCATTCCCCGATGCCTTTGCCTTTTTTAAGGATTTAACGGCTTATATTACTTCTGTAATAGTAATGTTTCTTTTCAATTCCGGACAACTATTTTGTGTATCATTGAAATTATGAGTTGAGGAGAAATTGTCTGCTTCTTCATTGTGAGATTGAAAAATATCATTTCAAAGCTGAGAAAAATATTCATAAAAAGATCCTAATGGTACTTGGTTTAAACTGCTATTCTTTTTCTTACTGAAATATTTCCAGAATTCTCTTGGCTTTGTTTGTCGCAGGTTTAAAGTCATTTCATTTTGACATCGTTATTTATGTTGTGAAGTTGTCTGGAGGGGGGATTTTATTTACATTTTGACTTTGGTGAAAGCGGGAAAAGGACGAGCTGATTTTGGTTACTGACCGTTCCAATGCGGTACTCCTGCTTTCAGCCTATTAGTCGATGAGCCATTAGGGTTGGTCGGTACCATCTCAGGGGAATAATTCTCATTGTGATTTTTTACAACATATACATCTATAGAGTTAGAAAATATGTGATAGCATTGCATCGATGGTAGCTTTCAATGTGTTATTGCGTTTTATATTATGCTATACAATATCCGCATTTCAAGACAAACTTATCATTGAAAAGTAAAGCTAGAGATTTCAGATTTACAACATTTGGTATATAATACCTCAACAACGAAATTATGATGGTATACCTGAATCAGGTTGTCAGTCTGAAAGTCCTTCCATCTGTCCACCCCATATGTCAGTCCCTCTATCTGTCCGTCTATTTATCTGTCTGCCTGTCTGTCCATTTATAGACGCAAGTTTCCATATCTACAAGTTTGCTTAAAACTTGATAATAAAATAATCTTATTATTTTAGTAACCAATGTACCTGCTAGTTATGCCTCCCCCAGTAAACTGGGGAGACATATTCTTTGTGTGCGGTTTCCGTCTGTCTGTCCATCCGTATGTCTGCTGCCCCCTCCCCTTCCGTCCGTCCGCTCGTCTGTCCGATTTTAATTTATCTGTGCGGTTTCTCCAAACCTTTGATCAGCTTTTCATGAAAGTTCATAGGATTGATCAGCACTATGCCTAGTTGTGTTTATCTGATTCCTGTTCCGGTTCGATGATTTTCTGCAGAGTTATGGGACCTTGATTTTTATCCCCCCCCCCCCCAACAACGGCGGGCATACAGTAATCGCATTGTCCGTCCTTCCGTCTGTCCATCCGTCCTTTCATCCAAAATTTCGTGTCCCTTCTATAACTTTTTTTTATCTGTGAATGGATTTCAAAACAACCTGGTACAAATGTTCACCACACAAAGACGATGTGTCGCGTGCAACTCCCTGGTCCATGGGTCTAAGATAGGTCAAGGTCATCCTTCAGGGTCAAAGGTCGGGGGCATAGTGTTTCACAAACACATCTTGTTTTACATTGATTTTTTGTCCTCATATGGTCAACTTTGTTGTTTAATATGCTTAATGTTGAATGTTTTTCGTCTTGATATGCGTCCTGTTATGTTTTGTCTTGTGGATATACTGTTTCTTGTTTGATGGTGTTTGGTGCGGTGTCATTTCGTGTGTGGCTCTCCCTGTTTGACTATTTTTCCATATTTGATAATTTCTCCACCCAGGGGTTAAAATGGGTATCTGTGATGGTCACTAGCCGGTACGGCGGCTGCATGATTGCGCCATATGTTAGCAGTGCTCAATATTGTAGGCGAATGACTCAATGCCCAGGGGAGTAAATGTACAGTCGGCTGGGCGGTCCTTCGGACTGGAAGTTGACTATAACTAGGCACATTTTTATAATATGGTTAATTGATATTCACATCAACTAGATATATTAATTCAGCACATTAAATGCTGAACAGTTTGGAACCGAATCAGTCTGAAGAGACTATGCGCCCGATTTGGAATCTGCCATTCGTCAGCTGAACGATATAGCTGCATATACTCATACATGTAGTATTTATCGTAATACATGTATAGGCGTAATGACATTTTAGTTTTTATACTGTAAGTTTACATACGGTATACATTTGTATTACAGACTGACCGTCAATACACTTGTGACATTGCACCATGATCCGCACGCTTTTCTCGTGGAATAATTTCCACGTGGCCAGGTGGTTGCTTTCGTAGTTTGGACTGTAGGAAGTGTAAGGATGAACAGTTAGAATTACGCTCGTAAATTGATAAATTGGGAAATGAATAAATGGATATATATTCAAAT
Organism: Azorinus chamasolen; assembly: GCA_963576725.1. NCBI lineage: Eukaryota > Metazoa > Mollusca > Bivalvia > Cardiida > Solecurtidae > Azorinus > Azorinus chamasolen. Next base: position 37,885,210 of record OY755247.1, read on the forward strand.
GGTAAGTAAGCCTATGCATAAATCATACTTGATATAACTTTTGACACGCCTGCTAGGCTGTCGTCTGTCATTTAGTTTCCATTGTATACACACGTGACAGTTTTTTCATTCAGTTGATCACATAGTATTGTACAGTTTGGAGCCAGATCAGATGCCTAATGACTATGCATGTGACACACAGCTGCTCATTGTTTGTTTTAGCTCACCAGAGCACATAATACTCATGGTGATCTTTTGTGATCGCCTTATGTCCGTCGTCCATCGGTGTGCGTCGTCAGTCGTGCGTCGTCAGTCGTTAACAATTTGAACCTTTAAATATCTTCTCTGAATCTACAATGTTATATTCTCAGCATTCATCCTGGCACATAATATCATGTGTAGGTCCTCTATAAAAGTTATGTAAACTATGTCCTTGTGGTCAGAATTGGCCCCGCCCCAAGGGGTGCCTTGTTTTCTGTTGAAAATCTTCTCCATTGAAACTTGAAGGTTCTCAGCTTTCATATTTTGCTAAAAGTATTATGTTCAGGTCCTCTACTAAAGTTATATAAATTATGCCCCTGAGGTCAAAATTGGCCCCACTTCAGGGGTGGCCAGTTTTCAATAGAAACATGTAGTGAACACTTTGAAAATCTTCTCCTCTGAATCTAGAATGTTCTCAGTTTTTTATATTTGGCACATATCATCATGTTCAGGTTCTCCACAAATGTTTTATTAATTATTTCCCTGAGGTCAAAATTGGCCCCGCCCCAGGGATGGCAAGTTTTCAATAGAAACATATAGTGAAAACTTTGAAAATCTTCTCCTCTGAAACTAGAATGTTCTCAGATATTATAGTTGGCACATATCATCGTGTTCAGGTTCTCCACAAATGTTTTATTAATTATTTCCCTGAGGTCAAATTTGCACCGCCCCAGGGATGGCAAGGTTTCTATAGAAACGGATAATGAAAACTTTGAAAATCATCTCCTTTGAAACTGGAATGTTCTCAGCTTTTATATTTGGCACATAACATCATGTTCAGATTCTCTATAAAAGTTATATAAATAATGTCCCAGGGGTAAAACTTTGCCCCGCCCCAGGGGCCAGTTTTCTATAGAAACATATAGTGAATTTTTTACAATTTTCTCCTCTGAAACTGGAAGATTCTCAGCTTTCATATTTGGCACATACCATCATGTTCAGGTCCTCTACAAAAGTTATATAAATTATACCCTGGGGTATAAATAGTTCCCTCCCAGGTATAGCCAGTTTTCTATAGAAACATATAGTGAAAACTTTGAAAATTTTCTTCTCTGGTTGTCTAGTGAGCGATTCCATGGTCATCATGAACCTATTGTTTACTGATATAGGCCAGCTCAGACAGTCCGTGACCTGGTCAGACCTTCAATTAATTGACGGTATACACCGTGGTATGTGTATAGGCTCTTGGCGGTATAGATCCGGATCGGACTTTGTGTTATCAGAGTCTGATTCGAATCCAGACCGTCTTCTTGATTTGATCTGGTTATTTCGTTAATTAAGGGGGTTTAATTTGTCAACGTGGTACTTTGCGGATGGGATGGGGTGCGAATATGCTAAATGTTTTAAGATCATTGGGCGATGTCAAATTGAAAAGTTCGAGAAACAGCGGTTCATTAGAAAGTAGGTGGAATTAACTTTGTCATTAGTTAGAATAGTTATCGCATTCGAATAAGTCATGACTCTCGTCGCCAACTTGATTGGCATTGCAAAACTGACAGATCCTTTCTGGGGTAGCTATTCCTCCCATCGCCCTGTTTTGATAGGGAAGTAATGATTACAATGCGGAGTTTGTAGATTGATATTGTCTTGGTGAATGGTACTACATGTAGCTGTAGATAACTGTCGAATTCGTTGTTGTATTTGAAGGATTTATAATAGTGTCCTTTATTTAATAGTGACATTTGATCAGTCCAGATTTGCATAGTTTGTTCAAGCAAAGAAAGTTTATATTAACTACTTTATTAATAGATCGCGATGTTATTCCACCCTGGTTAAGCCAATTGTGTGTTTGTGGTTGTATTTAGGATATATTTTTGTTAGCCATTAAATATTATAATTTGCATCTTTTTCATAAAATCATACATGCTATTTGTGTATTTATCTTCTTTACTTGTAATCATTCTTGTATAAATTGTTACTATATTTATCGTCTATAAGCTGTAATTCCGTAACAGGTAATTGAAATTTAAAGTCAAAGAAGCATCCGATCATTGCGGCGCTGGTACTACATGTAAGCAAGGGGAATCACTGCTGTCGTGTTTGAATGAGGTTAGTTTATTGTCAACTTGGTGCCGCGTTTAGTGCTTTCTTCCGTATTTCAAGCCATATCAGTAACACTTTCATAGTAAAGACTTGTCCATGCATTACACTTCTTTTGTAAAGGAATCAGTCGCAAAATGCTAGAAAAATAGGTGTGCATGTATAATGCCATACGTGGCACTAAGTAATGTCTCACGTGAATTATCTGACACTAAGACAACTGCAATCATGGCTTTATCCCTTTCCCTGTTGTATATTAATGTAAGAAATAATGACGTAATGAATATTAATAAGATTATTTTTATAATGGCATATGAACACATGACATTTTGGCTCAGACAGAAGCTGTAGCATCAGATCTATATTACACCTTTAGCAAACAGAGCAGACCCTGATCAGACTGCTCGTATAGAAGCCATCTGATCTATGTCTACTCTGTTTGCAGATGCGTCAAGATGCGCTTACGTAAAGTAAAGGGTTATATACGCTGTAACGTTCGCATGGTAGACCTTAAGATACTTCAATCGAAATAAGAATACATTGAACATAACATGTTGTTTTTTTCTAAACTATATGGGGGAAACTTTCTTGCGATATCTAGTGATTTATACGAAAAATTGGTTATTATGTGTATACAGTGCAATAGATGAAATCATTAGTGCCAAGTTTGACATCCCAATAGCCTCAATCATACTATGTTATCCGTTAACAGTACAGTAGTACCTCGATTATCCGATCTATTTAGACTGGCGATTGCTTAATTCAAGGTGAAAGTCATACTGAAAGCTTTCAAAAAGAGCTCTCTACACGAAATTTGCCCTTAATTAAACTGTTACACATGTCTTAACCTTTAAGCATTTTCATGCTTCTGCAAACAGAGCAGACCCGTGTCAGGCAACACCTGTAGGATCAAGGTCTGCTCCTGCTTGCTATGAAACAATAAAGACATGATTCTATAGTTTCTGCCATGGTGATATTAATACAGCCTGTAAGTATTTTTGAATATTTAAGAGAGATTGGGTTTACGACCGATAATTATACTTATTGGAATATTCGAGTTATCGAAGTTGTACTGCATTTATTAGATCGTTGTTAATCACACTAGTATTCGTCAACCAATATGTGCCCAGTGTCCCTTTAAAAGGACATAGGAAAACAGTGTAGATCCAGATCAGAGGGCTCATGAATAAGCCCGCTGATCTGGATCTGCACTGTGGGAGGACTCATCGATGTCAATGGATAATACCCCCCTCCCATCAATATGCAAAATGGATGCGTTCCAAAGTAAGAACACTTAGGATTTCTTTAATATACATGTAATATGGGAATAAAAGAGTTAACCCTTTCCTCCATAAATACGCCTTTCTATGCCTCTGTAGTAGTCAATTTCTTGAAACCATTGTGATAAATAGAGCATTTGCACTATTTATTACAATGGTTTCAATACTACACAATTCTAACATTTTCCTTTTCTCTAATAAATGCTCCTTTTGGGTAGAGGTTTTGTCTAAAAATAGCCTATGTTGAAATGGGTTAAGCCTATTGACACTAATCATGTTTAAACGAAAACATTTAGATAATTCGTTCTAAATGTTTTGTTTTAACGTTTTACGTGAAAAACTTCATCTTTAATTCTTCTGCAAATTTGTCGTCTGCTTCGCTTTTCGTTTATTTAATCCCAACTCTCATCACCCTGTTTCTTTTAAACACATTACCAAAGTAATGAAGAGTTTGGATTCTGGTTAGAGTCCGCGTTAAGTACAGCAAACCCCGTCTAAACTAGAATTCTATAAGAGTATAATTTAGATACTTTAAGACAGGTGGCTAATTAATGCAGGATGAATGTCATGCAGAAAGCTCCCAGAGGATCTTTCTGCACGACTTTCACCCTGCATTAAGCTGCCACCTGTCTCCAATATCGATATTTATACTAAATTCTAACATACCTCGCACACACATCTACATAAACAAAGAAGGGACGTATCTATGGTTGAATTCTCCATAAACCATCGCACGCGCTGTAACGGCTTAACGTGACGTATTTTTATTTATGGCTTCGAAAATTCGTACGTCAAGAAACGTAATGCCGTTGTGGCGGTGCAAATTATAGTTAAATTGAAGTGTTAGAATCGAAATAATAAATGTGTACCACTTCCAGTGTTTTATCTTGCAATCGAAATTCTGAAGGGTGGAGATCCCCCGAAAGCAAATATTGCAACACAAAAAGAGAAAATCGCAGACTCGGTTTTATTGAGTCTGTTCATGAGCAGTAATTGAAAGTGCAACACTGCTCACGCCCCCTAGCACCGGCTTAAGCGGTATTCAATTTTCAGAACAAGAAGTACTGAAATTCATGATCTCGAAGGATCAGAAGGTATAACAACACTGAGAATGAAGTACGGGGCGACGTTTTACGGCCGCCACACAAACACTTAACACCTGCTGTTGTGAAGATTATAAATTCTGAAGGGCGAACACATTTATTATTTCTTAATTGAACGTCCGATTTAGAGGGGCTTTACTGTAAAAGGTTGTACTGCTGGACATTGCACAATTGCCCACTCAGTTAGGGTAATGTTTGTGTAAATTCGTCTTATATAAATTATTTTTACTTTTTATCCCTCCGTGAAAAAAAAAGTCTACTCCAGTTTGGATCTGAAGTAACGTCGACAACTTTCAATTCCATCAAACTTTTGAGAAACTATTAACCCTTTCCCTTATGTAAGCGCATTTTCACGCATCTGCAAACAGAGAAGACCCATATCAGACGGCTCCTATAGGAGCCGTCTGATCAGGATCTGCTCTGTTTGTTTATGGTGCAATAAATATCTGATTCTACGGCTTCTGCCTGAGGTAAAATTTCCTGTGTTCATATGCAATTATAAAAAAAATTCTTATTAATATTCATGACGTCATTATTTCTTACATGGATATTCAACAGGGAAAGGGCTAATCGAATTTCAGCGGACCGACTCGTGATCAGACGCTTAGTTACTCGACATCCTATCTAGATCACAGTTGTTTGCCAAAGCGAGTGTTATCGAGGATAGCGGGAAAAGGGTAAATGTCAAATGGAATACACCTAATCTGTCATTGTGCAACTAGTAGGTTACAAATATCTGACGTTTCCCATAAATAGCATACAACAGACTGCACAGAATGTGGCACGACTGAACATTTCATTAATTGTCTGACAGAATCATTTACATTAAACCCCCATCTAAACCGGACGTTCAGTTTAGTATATATAAATAGCGTTCGTGAAGACAGGATGCAGCTCAATACAGGGTGAAAGTCATGCAGGAAGATACTAGAGGAGTTTTCTGCATGACTTTCATCCTGTATTAAGCAGCCACCTGCCTAAAACTATCTAAATTGTTCTCTACTAGAAGTCCGGTTTAGAGAGGTTCACTCAACTTCACTGTACCTGATACATGTACTCACACCCTTTTACGCATTTGCAAACAGAGTAGACCCAGATCAGACGGCTCTTGTAGGATCTGACTCATCGGGGTCGGCTCTGTTACTTATTGAATAACAAAGATATTATTCTACAGTTTCTCGTAAGGCCCAAACTCATCTTGCTAATTGGCCGCCATGAAGACCTGGAAAAAATACCTAGTTGTAGTCTACTTTCAGTTCGAAGGACCGCTCAGCCAACTGTACATTTACTCCCCTGGTCATTCAGTAACTCGTCTACAATATTGAGCACTGCTAACTTATGGCGCAATCATGCAGCCGTAGTACCGGCTAGTGATCCTCACAGGTACCCATTTTAACCCCTGGGTGGAGAGGAGGTTCGGGTGGGAGACACTGAAAAACGTCTTTGAAATTTCCGGGAGGGGCCGGGATTTGAACCACGGATCTCCGGGTTGGTAGTCAAGCGCGTTACCACTAGACCACCGCACACCGCAACTGGTACTCAAAAGGTAATGAATCACAGCTCCAGATAAGATGCGTAATTTTAAACATTTTCAAGAATAATTCTCCACCAAACCCTATACTGTGACCACTCTTTATTAGAATCGTCTCTTCGAGACGATTCTAAAGAGTGGTCACAGTCTCTTCAAGACAATTCTAAAGAGTGGTCACAGTATAGGATTTGGTGGACAAATGACGAATTTAGTATTTGGGTACGCACCTTTGTCCGTAGCTTTGATCAATTCTTGTATAAATATTCATTATTAGACGGCTCCTGAACGTTGAAGAGAAACACTAAATGTTTGTGGGAGCGACCATAAACCACTAGAAAGTGTGCATAATTGAAAACGTCAGATGTAACAGAACCACAATAATCAAATTTGATAAGTTGTTTGTTTGTTTGTTGTTCTTCTTGTTCTTTTTTTCGTTTCGTTTTGTTTGTTTACTGGTTTGTACTGCATCATGATTTGATCGCGTGATCAGGTTCTACAATGTTTGGCACCTATCAGTAGCCCCAGTATTTCATTTTCTGTTTACAGGTAAAACACAAATATATTTCCTCATACATTGTACTTCTACATACACATAATTATGTGTACCGTCGTTCGCTATGTGATAGATCCTGCCTACATCGACCATATATAACGAATAAACATGTCGGTCTATAAGTTCAAATGTTGTTTAATGCAGAACGAAAATAGTATAGAGGAGCTTTTTGCATATGTTTAGTCCTGCATTAAGCTACCACCTGTTTTGTTAACTCTTTCCCTCGTATAAACGTGTTATCACGCATTTGCAGACAGAGAAGACCCAGATCAGATCCATAGAGGAGCCGTCTGATCAGGGTCTACTCTGTTTGCTTTTGAATTTGGTAGACCTAATTCTTTAGTTTCTAAAATGACTACAATGTTCCACCTTACGTTTTAAATTATAACTATTTTGTCCATGAATATTCAGTAGGTATAGAAACTTGGAATAAACATAGAACAGGGAAAGGGTTAAACTAGAATTAGACAGTATACAGGTCTTACTCTGATGTTATTTATTACATGCTGGCATTTAACCCATTCCGTGTTCTATATTAGTACAAATGTCATGGACCAAATAGTTATAATGAAATATGTAATATGTAATATTGTAGCCATTTCAGAAACTAAAGAAACAGATTTTTCAAATCCCGTTAGCAAACAGAGCAGACCCTGATCAGACGGCTCCTATAGAAGCCGTCTGATCTGGGTCTACTCTGTTTGCAAAGGTGTAGAAAGGTGTAGTTACATGTATGTAGTACAGGGTTAAACAAACGCCGCTGGAATGTTTATGTAATTGCACAGATACTGCACCGCTTGCATGTAACATATGTGCACATTAACCCTTGTCACCCTGCGAGAAAAAATAATGTCTGCTAAAAATAATGTCTGCTCAAATCTTAGTCTGATACAAGTGTGACTACTTCCGAGTCGATCAAGTTTTTTGAAAAGGTTTGACCGAGTTTCAAACAGCTTGGAGCCTGATGAAATACCGAATTACTGGTCACCTCATCTGGATCAAACTTGTATGCAAACGCGAATCGAGTCGCGGATAGGGAAATAAAGGGTTACGACCGAGGTGGACATGTTTGGTGTCACAAACACCTCGTTGGTAGCGGTCACATCTATATTTGACATGAACGGTGGTATTTTTACGAGACACACTTGTTTTTGTCTGACAATAAGTAGTGTTCTCGACTTACTATCTCGAGCACTTGACACACTTTATTTAACCCACATATGTCCAATGTATCTTTAACCCTTCGCTTACTGTCCACGTCAATATACCTACCTGTAAATAGTGAAGACCCAGATGAGACAGCTCCTACAGGAGCTGTCTCATCAGGGTCTGCACTATTTACAAGTTGATTGTGCAACCAATGCAATCCACAGCAGTGATTGCACAGCGAAATATGTGTACACAGTGAATATATATGTAATTATACAACAGGGCATGGGTAAAGAAGAAGAAATTTATTTCAAAATTCAGCAAGAGAATGGTTAAAAGGCCATTGGCAAACAGCGTAGACCCAGATCAGAGGGCTCCTGGAGGAGCTCTCTGATCAACGTCTGTACCATTTGCTGAATTCAATGACGTCAATGGATAAACCAACACATATTTGTTTACTGCCACGCCCTCCCCTCAACGTGGAAACTGTATTGGTTCCAATATCACCCATTCCCTCACCTTGACGCCTTTTGACGTCATTGCAGAAGTCGCCTGCTGATTCAAACTAAAAAATTCTAAAATTTTCCTTTTCTGTAGTTAATGCTCTTTTTCTGTAGATTTATTCAGAGGTTGGATCTAAAAATATCCTATGAGATAATGGGATAAGATATAGGCGTTTTTTCCTTAAATGGTATGAGAATAATTGGTGTTAAGTACATATAAGATAGGTACAGTAAACCTCTCTAAACCCGATTTCGTGTAGAGAAAAAGTTAGGTGGAGGCAGGTGGCTGCCTAATACGGGGTGACAGTCGTACAGAAAGCTCATAGATTGGCTTTCTGCATGCCTTTCACCCTGCATTAGGCTGGCGCCTGTCTCAAAAACCAATATGTATACTAAAGTTGACGTCTGGTTTAGAGGGGTTTTACTGTAGATATATAGCTAGTAAGTCAAGCGTTTGAGCGCTGGAGACAATCAGCGTTCGAGATACACGTACTAAGTCCAGCGCCACATGATAAAACATACCAGTCGAACACTTGACTTACTACAGTAGAACCCCGCTACATGTAATGCGACCACTTAATGAATAAACATGGGTGTCTTTATAAGCAGGTGGTTGCTTAATGCAGGACAAAAGTAATGCTCTAGGAGCTTTCTGCATTACTTTTGTCCCGCATTAAGCTACCACCTGCATCTAGCACCCATAAGTATACCTCTTTTAGGTGGTCGTATTGTATATTGAGTGTTCGAGATACCAAGTGGAGCTTTGTTTGTTTGTTTGTATAGGGTTTTTACGTGGCATTAATATTATTTCAGTCAGATCGTGACGTTAAGCTACTGACCGGTGGAGGAGTTTCCCATGTGTTTTTTCTGTGCACGGAACATATTGCATTGTTTCCTGCACAGACAAAAACCCAGGCAGAACTTACTGCAAGCTAATTGGAAGGCTTCCTCGCATGAAAGATCCACATGTTCAGGCTGGGATTCAAACCACACTAAATGGTGCGTTCGACTTAATATTGTTGAAGAAATAACAAGTGTATATCCTAAGATACCACCGTAGGCATGATATGGTGAGGGATGGCGAAATGTCATTAAATCAGCACAACCTGTTGCCCGTCTTACGACCTTTGTATTCTTTGATCTCTTTATGCTGTCGCCTTGTTAAATGAAATACCCCGTCGTGAGTTTTCTTACGTTTTGTGTTTATCTACCGTTTGGATGTGTTTGGAAAAACGCTGACACCATTATTTAGTAGTTTCTGCAAAATTAAAACAAATCATATACAAGTAAAACAGTTCAGCTAATATGTATATGATGTTATTATTTATACATTTATATTCAAGGGACAAGGGGATACACACTGACAAGCTGTCATGCCAGAGGAGCATGCACTGTCTGATTAACCCATTACGTCATAGGCTATTTTAAGATCCAACCTCTTTAAATGAATCTACCGAAAAGGAGCAAGAACTAGAAAAAAGTAAAAGTTTAGAATTTTGTAGTTTGAAACGATTGTGATAAATAGAGCATTTGCTCCTATAGGAGCAAATGCTCTATTTACATGTATCACAATGGTTTCAGAAAGTGACCTTTAGAGAGTCGTCAAAAGTCGTCAATATGAGGGAATGGGTTAACACAAACGCTGGCTTGTCAAAACTGACCAACAGAATTGAACCTGATTAGTATAGCTTAATACGACACTGTCTGTTTATGGTATTGATGTATCTTAATTTTCATCCTGCATTAAGCAACCACCTGCAAACAATTTCAAGAACAGTATGATGTCTCTAAACCAGTCGTTAAAATTAGTATAAATGATAAATGTCTGTTTTTAAGACAGGTGGCAGATTATTGCAGGCTGCCCTTCATTCTGTCTTAAGCAGCCACCGGCCTAAATTTCCCTTTACTAAAGCTCCGGTTGAGAGGGTTTACTGTATTATGTCTCCCCCGTTTTTGCCAGAGTTGTCTGTCCGTCCGTCCGTCTGTCCGTCGGTTATTGCCCCTTATATGATAACTTAAAATTAGAGAAACTTTGTGTCGCACCAGGTATCTCTGAAACCAGTAGGGCTAGAGTCACTAAACTTAACGGGAATGTTGAACAGCCAGAGTTGTGGTGCACCTGGGGTTTTTGAATTGTCTCTGCCTGATAACTTTGGAGTTATTGCCCCTGATATGATACCTTAAAATTAGACGAACTTTGTCCCGCGCGTATCTCTGAAACCAGTAGGGCTAGAGTCACCAAACTTCACAGGATTATTCACCAGCACACGCTGTTGTGCACCTCGTGTTTTTTAATTGTCTCCCCTGATAACTTAGGAGGTATTGCATACGATTACTTAAACTTAGACAAACTGTACGTTGTGTCTCATGTATCTCTGAAACCGATAGGGCTAAAGTCACCAAACTTTACAATAATGAATTGTCCCCCGTGATAATTGTTGAGTTGTTATTGCCCCTGATGACGTAATATAAAATCAGACAAACTTTTTGTCTCTCTGAAACTGCTAGGGCTTCACTGGAATGTTGACCAGCATGAGTTGTGCACCGGGGACTTTTTAAGAATCTCCCCCTGATAAGTGTTGAGTTCTTGCCCCTGATATGATAACTTAACATTATTAACACTTAACTCTATGACACGCGTATATCTGAAACCAGTAGGGCTAGAATCATCACATTTCACTGGAGGTTTCACCAGCAAGAGTTCACTGTTCTGTTCATTGTATTGGTTTACATATATATGACGTGTGTATTTGAAGCCTTGTCTAACAGTACAGTAAAACCTCTCTATAACGGCCACTAAATTACGTCAAGTATTTTGTGTTGGAGGCAGGTGGCTGCCGAAAGCAAGGTGAAAGTAAAATAGAACGCTCCTATAGGAGCGTTCTGTTTTACTTTCACCTTGCTTTAAGCGGCCACCTGTCCTAAATACCAACTAATTAACACAATTTAGTGGCCGTTATAGAGAGGTTTTACTGTATATACAGTAAACATTCGCTAACCACAAACACAGTATTTAATCCTTTGCTTCATATTTACGCCTTTTAACGTCGCCGCACACAGAGAAGACCCAGATCAGACGGCTCCCCTAGGAGTCTTCTGACCAGGGTCTGCACTGTTTGTTTATGAAATGATATAGATACATGTATAATTTTGTCATTGCCAAAACTATATGCTTTCATATGCATGATAATAAGTCAGCTTCGTCTTACACGAACATTCATGGGGGAAAGGTTTAACCCTTTTCCTGTTCTATATTTATTCAAGATTTCAAAACCTATTGAATATTCATGAATAAAATAGTTATAATGAAATATAGAAGGTGCAATATTGTAGCCAATTCAGAAAGAAAACAAACAGATCTATCAAATTAAATTGGCAAACAGAGCAGACCCTGATCAGACGGTTCCTATAGGAGCCGTCTGATCAGGGTCAACTCTGTTTGTAGATGCGTGAAAACACGTTTATATGAGGAAAAGGTTATAGACAACTGGCAGCTTAATGCAGGGTTTAGTTTAAGCTTATTTTATTTCATATATCATTCCATGCAAAAGGGTCGGTCCACAAGTCCGATCAACATTAATCACGACCCCCTCCCAAACAACATTTTACATTAATAATTTGTCACAGACCTGTTTATCTAAAACATCCTAAATGCTTCTTTACTAAAGGTTCAGATTAGCGAGGTTGGGGTTGTACTGTTTGTCAGTATAAATAGCCCAACATAATGTGCGAACATGATTTTAGCATACAGATAAATGTAACACACATTTAGACTAGAGTATTTAGTTTCACTATTTACCCATGTCCTGTTCTGCAACTTACATTTCTTCTCAAACTATGATCTAAATAACACGACATCTCATCAGAATCCAAACTGTTTGATAGTCTGGTGGAGGTTTTCAAGCGAAGTGAAATACATTTGTAACATAATTTCAAACAATTTAGAAAACCTTTAGGTCCGTCTGGCACCAACTTCATCTTAACTTGTGTTTAAAGCTTATACATGTAATGGTTAATGATGTATTTACTGCAGTCTTGCACTCTACCGTCGATGTTTATCTTTATTACCCTTTCCCTGTTTATATGCTTATTCCGAATTTCAATACCTACTGAATATTTATAGACAAAATAGTTACGATGGCATATGGAAGGCAGAACAGTGCAGCCATTTGAGAAGGTAAAGAAACTGATATATCAAAAGTTCATTAGCAAACAGAGCAGACCCTGATCAGTTGACTCCTACAGGAGTCGTTTGATCTTGGTCTACTCTGTTTGAAAATGCATGAAAATGCGGTTACATGGTGGAAAGGGTTAATCCGTTCCTTTCTTATCACATCATTGGCAGGCCTATAACAACAGCTTCGTTCCTAATGAAACCCTAGGCGGTTTGCCTTATCAAGACCAGCCTTGCAAATAATTACATGGTTGGTAAATATAAACACTAATATCATTGAATATGAGATGAAATATGAAATAGACAAGCGTGTCAGCAGACATCCATTTTAAACGCAGCGTAAGAGTTGGCGGTGTCTTAACCCATTCCCTCAAAGGATATTTTTAGAGTCCTACCTCTTTGAATAAACCTCCCGAAAAGGAGCATACATTTACTATAGAAACAAAGAAAACTCTGGAATTATGTAGATCTGAAACCAATGTGATAAATAGAGCATTTGCTCCATATGAGCAAATGCTCTATTTATCAAAATGGTTTCTGAAAGTGACTTTTATACAGGTGTCAAAAGGCGTCAATATGAGGGAATCGGTTAAGACTTCTAATGTTAGATACATCTCTACATACAGGATGTGCATACAGTGCTCCCTCCCTACAACGGCCCTATCAATAACGATTCCCTCCTTACAACAACGCATGTCACTGTTTCCGAAACAACAAGGCTCCAGAAACAACTTTTTTCCATTGTATTTTTTATGCCTCCATCAAACCCTATGTTGTGACCACTCTCTAGAATCGTCACTTTGTGACGATTCTAAAGAGTGGTCACAACGTAGGGTTTGATTGAGGCATAATGGTTTTAGTTCTCGAAAAACACCTTATCTGGGGATCTGCAAACAAGCTATGTTTGGTTTTCCCTCCCTATAACAATTCCCTCTGAACAACACATACAATCTTCGTATCCCAAAGAGTGTCGTTGTAGGGAGGGAACACTGTACATTGCATATCACTTTAATCCTTTCGTCCATATGAACGCTTTTTTCCGCATTTGCTAACAGAGAAGCAGGCTAGCACAATACCATTTAAATTGTCCATATAAACTTGTCTTTTGCTTCATTTCTCAAACTTTATTTTTCTTCAATTTATGTAAAAACCATCGAGGTGCTGGCATTTTATCTGGATTTAAATTGTGTACACATGTTATCACAACTTCGTCCAGAGTTTGGAAAGATAGATACATCTTTATCTTAACTCATTCTCTCCTATTAACGCCTTATTGCGCCTATTCAAAAGTCATTTTTGAAACCATTGTGACAAATAGAGCATTTGCTCCATAGGAGCAAATGCTCTATTTATCACAATGGTTTCAGAACTGCACAATCCTAAAATTCTCCTTTTCTATAACTAATGCTCTTTTTCGGTAGATATATTCAAAAGGGTCTAAAAATGGTCTAGGAGAGAATGTGTTAACCTTATTCTCCATGTAAGCGCCTTTTCACGCCTCTACAAACAGTGCCCTCTAGGAAGCGTCTGATCTGGGTCTGCTCCGTTTGCTCATGGTATTATAATAGAGCTTACCCAACAGTTTATGTTAATGTCAAAATACCATGTGTACGTATGTCATTATAAAAAACCAGCTAATGAATATTCATGATATCATTATGTCTGACATGAATATTCAAACAGGGAGACATTTAACTCATTCCCTTCTGATGATGCCTTTTACGCATATGCAGGTCATGTTTTTAAAACTATTGTGATTAATAGAGCATTTTCTCCATAGGGGAGAATGCTCTATTAGTCCCATTAGTTTCAAATGTACAGTAAAACCCCTCTGATGCGACCACTTAATGAAGAACCTGGTTTTCTCACATACCTTCCCTTATCTCCGAGTTAGAACAACGGGTTAAGATTCCCTTATCTGTAACACGTGTAAGATCACTTTAGAACGTATATATGACGTCATACATCAGATATGACGTCAACCCATGGAAACCGATATTTACACTTAAAAAAATACATTTATTTGTTATGTGAGAAAAAGAATCTGATGCTCGTTGTCTTTTAAGATCACATTTTCCTAAACTCACCAAGAAAATGTTATTAAGCTCGCCAAGGCTCGCTTAATGACATTTTCTAAGGCTCGTTTAGGAACATGTGATCTTAAAAGACAACTCGCAACAGAAAATCTATGTCTTTATAAGCATGTGGTTGCTTAATGCATGACAAAATTAATGCAGAAAGCTCCTCTAGGAGCTTTCTGCATTACTTTTGTCTTGCATTAAGCTACCACCTGCCTCTACCATCCAGAATTATATCCCTTTTAGGTTGTCGCATTAGCGAGTTTTCACTGTATAGACTTCTGAAAAAAAATCCCTTTTCTAGTATATTTATTCAAAGAGATTGTTTCTCTAAAAATAGCCCACGAGGGAATGGTTTAAGAACTTCTCAGTCAATCAAATGGAACGGAGATCTATGTTTACTGTAAAACAGCCTTGTCTCCATGGATTTGACTTAAATTTTGACTTGCAATTTGACCTGTTTACCCACACATGTTTAAGCCTTTACATAATGAATATTTATGCAAGAAATATTGAGTCATTGACACCATTAATATGTTGTTGGGTTGTTGTTGTTGGTGGTTTTTTTTTATTATTCGTACAATGGTTCATGAAACATAATCTTTAAACCATGCCAGCGTCCTGTAGCTTAAAGTCTGTATGATTCCATAAACAAACAGAACGTCCCTGATATGGGTCCATGCTTATAAAATGTTTAGTTGAGTCTGAATTTTGTTCTCAAGTTTTTGATTGTTCAGATTTGAGCCTTTGGCTCAAATCTGACCAATCAAAAGCTTGAGAACTCAAATCTGACCAATCAAAAGCTTGAGAACGAAACTCAGACTCAACTAAAAGCTTTATAAGCATGGACC
Organism: Azorinus chamasolen; assembly: GCA_963576725.1. Taxonomy (NCBI): domain Eukaryota; kingdom Metazoa; phylum Mollusca; class Bivalvia; order Cardiida; family Solecurtidae; genus Azorinus; species Azorinus chamasolen. The sequence continues at coordinate 37,900,712 of OY755247.1, forward strand.
CAGGGGCTACATCAGGAGCGGTCTGATCTGGGAATTCTCTGTTTGTAAAAACTGTAAAATGACGTCTTTATCGGATAAAGGGTTAACCCTTTACCTGGGGATATTCCTGTAAGATTTCACCATTTGTAAATTTATTATAGTAATGAAAAATGATAAATCCAGACCAGTCAACTCCTCCAGTAGTTGTTTGATATCGATCTAAACTGTTTGCAAATAACTGTAAGTCGGAACTATAAAGTAACGGATTTCAACTCTTCACCTGATAATCCTTCCATTTTTACGCGTTTACAGAACCGAATCAAACAGTTTAAGTTTTTACTCTATAAATACGCCTTTCTACGCCTTTGCAAACAAAGTAGATCCAGATTAGACGGCTCCTAGCTGTTGGAGCCGTCTGATCAGGGTCTTCTCTGTTTGCTTATGAAATAATATATATATGATTTTACAGTTTCTGCTAATGCCAAAGATTTCCGTGCCCAAAACAAATGCATGTACATATGACATTATAAAAATGATTTAAAATAATATTCATAATGCTAATAGTTGTTATATTCATATTTCTGGAGTTAGATGTTAACCCATTCCCTCACAGGCTATTTTTAGACCCAACCTCTTTGAATTAACCTACCGAAAAGGGGCAGTCACTAGGGAAAAGGAAACGTTTAGAATTGTTTAGTATTGAAACTATTGAAACGATTGTGATAAATAGAGCATTTGCTCCAAAGGAGCAAATGCTCTATTTATCACAATTGTTTCAAAAAGTGACATTTACAGAGGCGTCAAAAAGCGTCAATATGATGGAATGGGTTAGAGAGACTTGTATCACCCACCAGCAAGCCACATACGGTTTATGCTGGAGTTTAGTGTTTAAGGTTTAACAGACAGAACTTTAAATATTTGACATATTGTTGAGCATGCTAAAGACTAAATAAGACACACGTGCCTCATATGACAGATAATTTAAATTAAACTCTCCACTCCAAGGCATATATTTTCTAAAATTAACACCTTCCCATTATATTATCGTCTTTTGCAAATCCCATAGCGTTCATCCTCGTACCAAGATATCGTCTGCTAAAGGTCGTATCCAGTATATCGAGCTTCATCACGCAGTAAGGCAATATTACGAATGATGTTGATCCAACACCAAATGGCTGAGCACACGATCAGGATCCAACACCAAATGGCTGAGCATACGATCAGGATCCAACACCAAATGGCTGGGCATACTATCAGGGTCCAAACCGTTTGACATTGAAAGAAGAATACGAATATAAATATAGATTATGTCTTACCACTTTTACTTCATGAATACTCATGTACGAAAAACTCACACTACCACTGTTTATTAACGTAGCCCTTTCCCTGTTCTATGTTTATTCCAAGTTCCAATACATGTACCTACTGAATATTCATACAGAAATTAGTTATAATGAAATATGGAAGGCAAAACATTGTATCCATTTTATAAAGTAAAGTAACAGAACTATCAAATTCCATTAGCAAACAGAGCAGATCCTGATCAGACGGCTCCTATGTGACCCGTCTGATCTGGGTCTACTATGTTTGCAAATACATGAAAAGGCGTTTATGTGAAGGAAGGGGTTAACGCTTTCTTTTATTTAAACGCATTTGCAAACAGAGTAGATCCTTCTTCTTTGTCTTCTTCTTCTTCTTCTTCTTCTTCTTCTTCTTTTTCTTCTTCTCCTCCTCTAGTAATAATAATAAAAAATAATAATTATAGTAATAATACTTATTTTTAATAACACCAATTTGACACTGTGTGGCACCGTCATTGAGAAACCCGAAGCAGACGACAAACTAAGCAGATGACATTTATTTGATACATGTACATGTACCGATAGGGTTAAACCTTCTGCACTTTTACGGGCAAACTCATGATATCCTTTCCAATAGAATGGCCCCATGTGATAAATCAAGGAATTTGGCATCCCGTCATCTCCAAACTGTTTGACATCTAAATTTACGTCTTTAAACAAATGGAAGGAACACTGTCCCACGTTTTGCATTCAAATAAATCTACAACTGCAACAGATTGTGAACTCTTCATTCGTCACTTTATCGGAAAAATCTGTTGTCTTTATCTGTTTTACCCTTTCCTTCATATAAAAGTGCTTTCACGCATTTGAAAAACAGAGTAGACCCAAATCAGACAGTTCAAAGAGGAGTCGTCAGACCAGGGTCTGCTGTGTTTGCTAGTGGAATATGAAGGTTAGTTTCTAATATGGCTATAATGTTACACCTTCCATATTTAATGATAACTATTTTGTCCATGAATATTCAGTAGGTATAGAAATGTGGACTAAATATAAAACAAGGAAAGGGTTAATTCTTATCATGCTGTGAAAAAAATAATGTTTGCTGAATTTTGAATCTGTTTCAAATTTGACTACGTGTATTTCTGATTCGATCAAACTATTGAGATTCTATTGACCAAGTGTCAAACTGATGGGATCCTGATGACATGCCGAGTTACTCGGCATCTCACCTGGACCCTAGTAGGATAAGGATTAACAGTGTCAGGGTCAGAGGGAAATACAATTTTTAATAAGATGCGACAATACTTTGTGTCTCATCTGGAGCTAAACTTTTGGTGAAGCTGCCGCAAATTCGCCGACAGAATTTGAAATGTTAAATGCTTTTTCATGCAACGTTCATTGTACTAGATAGATTGCTTGTTTGAAAACATATCCGTCAATTGCATGTTAATAATATAATACAAGTACAATTGAATGTATTAATACAAACGAATGTATATCGAGGGCTCGGTGCAAAATCTACTTTAACTACAATACATGTAGTTTACCCTTTCCTTCGTAAAACGAATATTCACGCCATTGCGAAAAGAGTAGTCCCTGATCAGACGACTACTCATTATTTTTAACATGAATATTCAACAAGGAAAATGTTAATACATACGTATATAAGCATTTGCATAATTTTCTCTTATTTTACTCCGCTTTCTTTCATAGATAGATCTACATATGTGTTATATACATTCATGTATATCTGTTCACGTTAAAACAAATACAAGATTTCAAGATTTCATGTCTTATTGAAGTACCTACTAGTGACTGCTGTTGCGCATTGATAACTGTTTCGCTGCATACATTGTACAGTAGAACCCCTCTAACGCGACCTCTTAATGAACAAAGTGGCTGTCCTCATAAGCACGTGGTTGCTTAATGCAGGACGAAAGTTATGCAGAAAGGTCCTATAGGAGCTTTCTGCATAACTTTCGTCCTGCATTAAGCTACCACCTGCCTTTGCCACTGTGAATTATGCTCCTTTTTGCTGGTCGCATTAGAGGGGTTTTATTGTAGTTGTAAGTTTTGCACCGATACCTCAAAATCTATGCTACATGTACAGTTATATCCTTCTAAACCACACGTTCAATTAAGTATAAATATCGGTCTTGGTCCACTAGGAGATTTCTGTATCACGTTCAGCCTGCATTAAGCAGCCACCTACGTAAAAGTACCTTAATTATTCTCTACTAAAATTCCGTTTTATAGGGATTTTACTGTTTCCATTCGGCTGTCAAGCTCTTTGGCGTCACGTCACTCCGCGTTCTATATGGATCCAGATCTGTTAGTAAGATAATCCTACATTTACCCGAATCGTGCCAGGAAATTAATGATGTACACACTTAAATGTGCCCGTGTCATCTCCCTTATCAACAAATAACACACCGGCATGATATGAGACGCTTTGTGAAAAACAATGATCTTATTGCAATGCTTATGACGTAGACTTAGTGCAGACCTACATGTGTGTACATTGTACATTTACATTGTACAGAAAGATAGAGAACATATTATTGTAAATTCTGGTTGGTGATAGATAGTGCAGACCCTGGCCATACGTTGCATGCGTCCATCCTGTATTTTAAAAGCTGTCACCTGTCTCCAAGACCGATAAAGTGTACGTCCGATTTAGAGGGGTTTACTGTAGTATAAATGTCAGTCTTGACGACAGGTGACCGCTAAATGCAAGGTGAAAAGCATCTCGAAAGCTCCCACGCTAGAACCACACCCCTGCATTAAACCATCATCTGTTTAACCCTTTCCCTCGTTAAACACCTCTTCACGTCTTTTCAAACAGACGTGAAGCCGTCTGATATGGGCCTGCTTTGTTTGCATATAGAATACTATAGATCTGTGAGTGTACATTTTCTTCTAAGGTACAACACTCCTGTGTTCATATATCGTTACGAAAACCAGCTAACAAATATTCAACAAATATCGATGATGTCAGTTTTTCGTATATGAGTATTTTACACTTTAACCCTTTCGGCGCCAAATTTCTAGATAAATAAATGCAAACTTCAAAAGAATAAAGCACAGATATAGAAATAGAGAATGAGACAAAAAGCGAAATCCCTGATCAAACGCCGCCTTGAAAAGGCGGCGTCTGATCTGGGACTGCAGGTGCATTTATGCAACATTGGCGGTGAAAGGGTTAAAGGTAAAAATGATCTAAATCATTTACCAAACGTCCGGTTAATAGGTGTTCAACTGTATAGTATTTTATTTCAATAGGTGCATGTCATGTTGACATTATTTACACGAGACAATCCTGTACAATTTTGTTTTTACCTTTGCAGGTTTCTAATTAAGCATCAACAGCGTGGTTTATGATTGATTTATTCCCTCCTTCATCGGAAAATAACCACGCGACAAGGCGACAACGACCCATCAACGTGAGCAGTGTTCAGCCTCTGATAAACAAAACCCGATTACGAAGACGACTGTGCGCAGTTTCCCGCTGTCGTTCATTAGATCTTAATCAGAGCCGATATAGCCAGACTGTATCTTAAGCTATGATACTGTGGTGTTTCGCATTGATACAGTGAAGATTACATTGTTTAAACGTTTGGTTAATAATGTGTAAACTTAAATGTTGATGCGGCCGTAAATAAAACAGTTTTTTTATAAATAAGAGAGAACATTACATTCACAAAGTTTCTGTATATTATGTATGTTCAATGCGTGTAAGATTTCTGACATGTGTCGCATATCTGTGTACGATAAATCTTCAAATTTACCTTCCGCACGGTTTTAATATCGCAATAAAAGTCAGCGCTTTAGTGCACGGATTAAACACTTGATGTCGCGAAAGCCCAGAATTGCGCGCAGGTGGACGAGAAAGTATTAAAGTAAGTGACATTGTGGATGACAATAGTAATAATAAATGACTTCTGGCAAACTGCAGTAAAACAGAGTTGACCTGCATAATTCACGTGATGGTACATGTAGCGTACTGAAATATGAATACACCGACCATGAACGAGTCCTTCTCCATACAGGCTACGGCCGCTAGTGGTTACAACGTGACTACGGACTTAAGCGCAGTGAAACAGCATGTGAATAACGCAATGGAGATTTCAAAGAAATATATTTTGGATTATGGGGAATACAGGAACGTATTAGAGAGTTGCAACACCAGTTTGCATACAACACCCTATCCCGAAGATGGTAAGTTATAGTTAATATATCTTATAAAACTGTACACCAAAACCCCTCTAAACCGGACGTCCAATTTAGTATAAAGTTTGATCTTGGAGACAGGTGACAGATTAATACAGGGTAAGGATCATACAGAAAGCTCATCTAGAAGCTTTCTGTGTGTCTTTCACTACGCACAAAGCAGCAACCTGCCTGAAAGTATCTAAATTATTCTCTTCTAGAATTCCGGATAAAAGATGTTTTACTATATAAAGTTACACATCGCTAATCCCAACACCCAGATAATTATCAGACTTTAACAACTTCCCTGTTGCATATTTACATGTATCTACAGTAAATCCTTTCCATAACGACCACTTAATTGTGTTAATTAGTTGGTATTTAGGGCAGGTGGCAACTTAAAGCAAGGTGGAAGTAAAACAGAACGCTCCTATAGGAGCGTTCTGTTTTACTCTCACCTTGCTTTAAGCAACCACCTGCCTTTAAGACATATATAATAATTGGTGTAATTTAGTGGTCGCTATAGATAAGTGTTACTGTACAAAATAATTACTCCTTGAATATTTTAGCTGATTTTTATAATGGAATATGCTCACATGAAGTGTTAGTATAATATAGGCAGAAAATGTAGATTCAGTCAGTAGCCGTCTGATCTGGGTCTTCTATGTTTGCAAATACGTAAAAAGCATTTGCATGAAGGAAAGGTTTAATACTTTACTCTATGAATATGCATGCACTTCGAATACATAATGGCAGCATGAAGATTAAAGAACCGATTTATGAACAAGGAAATTATTTATCAAAGCAGAAACAGTAGAATCAGATCAATATTATTTAATAAGCAACTGGTTATTAGCCTTTTTCTTATATAAACGCCTTTTCATGTCAAAGAGAGTAGACCCAAGTTCAGACGGTTCCTAGGCTCGTTTGCTTATGAAATTATAGAGATCTGACTCTATAGTTTCTACATGTACCAATACCCTACATAATGTGTGTACATATGTCATTATAAAAGTAATAGTCATGGTGTCATTATTACTTGCATGAATATACAACAGGGAAAGTGTTAAACATCATGGAACTAAACTGTTCACAAAACTTGTCACAAAGTCACCGCATACAGTAAAACCCCTCTAAAGCGACCACTTAATGAATATACATGTGTGTCTTTATAAGCAGGTGATTGCTTAATGCAGGACAAAAGTAATGCAGAAAGTTCCTCTAGGAGCTTTCTGCATTGCATTTGTCCTGCATTAAGCTACCACCTTACTCTACCTCCCAGAAGTATACCTCTTTTATGTGGTCGCATTAGAGTGGGTTTACTGTACTTAACAGTTTACATACTGAATAGTTCATGAAATTGTAACTGTAAAAGTAAAACTTTTGTAATACTATTATGAACAAAGGAATATTTTAACCTGGGAGAATCTGTAGAATAAGATCTATATTATTCCAGTACCGAACCAGAGCGGGCCCTGATCAGGCAGCTTTACATACGCTATCTGAGCTGGGTCTGTTCTATTTGCAAAGGCATGCAAATGTATAGATATGGAGTTAGGAGTTAAGCTGTTAAACAAACGTATGAATTTTAATAAAACACACTTTTGACTATGCATGTACATGTAGTGTTAATGAACAATTTATGACATTTAAATCATAAAACAGTACACACTTTACTAACAGTAAGCACTTTAAACACTTATAGATTCGCCTATTGACGCCTCTGCAAACAGAGTAGGCCCCCAAACAGGTATTAGTTTAATACAGGACAAACGCTATAGCACTGATAGGAGCTTTCTGCATTGTGTTTGTCCTGCATTAAGCATCCACCTGTTTTTACAGACTCCCATGTTAATAAATCCTTTGGTCGAATTAGCGAGACTCTACTGAACCTTGATAGTCCAGTACACATCTGGTCCACAGTCCTGTAGGACAGCGTGCGTGATCTGTGAGCAGTTACATGTATAGTCTAACCCTTATCCCACAAGATCCCACAATTAACTCTTACAACGCTGGATACTCAAATGGACTTTTCCAAAATTCAAACAAGTTAAGCTTACGGTGATTATTTGTGGATATTTTTTCTGTTGAAAAGTGTAGCATGACAAACAGTGTAGACCTTGATGAGAGGACTCCTCTAGGAGCCCTCTCATGATGGTCTACACTATTTGCAAAGGACATTATTGACTCGTGACCCGCATGGTAAGGGTTAATGATCTGACTCACATGTGTCAACAACTTGGATCCAGAGTATTTGAATCATATTTATTTACATGCATAGTAAATAATTATGCATTACGGAATACGGATTGAAACGAAAGGCTATACGCCTTACAAAGCTTTTTACCTTCAGATATGTATGCCCTTACATTTATAAGCGGGACTATTCCAGTTCCAAGTAGAAATGAATAACCTGATAAAGTAGAGTGATACTCAATATTACAATATAGCTTGATGTATAAATATATATATATATATATGTATATAAATGTATATCGAAAAGGATATTGTAATAATAGAAGTTGTTACTATTCTAAATTTGGAACAAAATGAAAATTAAGAAAAAAAATAAAATGAAACACACACAAACAAAAAGACAAAATATGCGTATACGTATATTACACACACTTTTAGTCAAGTGAAATACTTGGCTGGGGTGGACGGAGATGACTGTGAAAACAATGTTATGGCACATATTATAAAGTTGTGTCAATAGTATGTTTAGATGCACGTAAATAAACAGTTATCGAATATTTTTGCTTGGATAAAATATAACTGGACTCCATTTAAAATCTTAAAATTGGTTGTGTCAGGTAGGGATTCATCACTACGAAACAAAATGATATACAAGGTACCTGCGAGATCCATATTAAACGCCGATTACAGTAAAACCTCTCTAAAACGGCCACTAATCTACATGAAGTATTTTGTGTTAAAGGCAGGTGGCTGCTTACAGCAAGGTGAAAGTAAAACAGAACGCTCCTTTAGGAGCGTTCTGTTTTACTTTCACCTTACTTTAAGCAGCCACCTACCCTAGTATACCAATTAATTAACACAATTTAGTGGCCGTTATGGAGAGGTTTTACTGTATGTCGTTGTGTCTTGCATTCATATTCACAAGGTAAAGACTTTACCCTTTGCTTCATAGCAACTTTAATTCATGTGTGTTCAGTGAACCTTATAGTTACATGTAACCATGCCCTTCATTTAACCCTTTCTATATTTATTCTATATTCCAATACCTACTGACTATTCACGGACAAACTAGTTATAATGAAATATGAGAAGTGGAGCATTATAGCCATATTAGAAACAAAAGAAACCGACCTATGAAATTCCATGAGCAAACAGAGCAGACCCTGATCAGACGGCTATAGGAGCCGTCTGATCTGGGTCTTCTCTGTTTGCAAATGCGTGAAAACACGTTTATATGAGGGAAAGGGTTATACGCATTTTCACATTTTCGCAACCAGAATAGACTCAGATCAGACGGTTCCTATTGGAGTAGTCTGATCAGTGTCTGTACTGTTTGTTTATCGAATTGTAATATAATTATTATATACCGGTCTACATTTTCTACGAATACCAGAAACGCATGGGTACATAATTATGCATTTATGAAAATCAATCTATAAAATTAATGTTCATGATGTTATAATATCATACATTATTATTCGCCACTTAAAGGGTTATGCAGGTTCTAAGGTTCACACGTACATAAAAAAGATACATGCTTAATTTGATCGATTGTAGTTTATTTTACATGATAATTAATCCGCGGTGAACTTGAACCGATACAGTCGCGTGTCACAATCCATCATCACGTGATATTTGCATACACTTTAAAACGAAATATGTAACTGGAAAGAGACACTAACATAATTATGTTTAATTCTTTTGGCGCCAAATACTTTTCGTCTGCAAACAATGGCGTCTGCTTTAAGTTTCGGAGTGGGCTTTCATTCAAATTCTTCTCTATATTGCGATTGGCTTATCAAACAGTTTGGATCCTGGTGGGGCGCCGACTTTGCAAAGGCAGTCACACACTCGCCCATCTCAGCAAGTCCTGCTTTCCAGCGACATTCAGCAACGGAAGAGTTGCAGTAAAAACTCGATACTACAAACTTTTAATAATGAAGAATTTATGTCTTTGTAGGCAGATGGCTGCTTAATGCAAGGTGAAAGTCATGCAGAAAGCTCCTAGAGGAGCTTTCTGATTGACTTTCATCCTACATTAAGCTACCGCATGTCTTAAATATAAATAATGATAGTTGTTTTAGTGTTCGAACTATTGGCTTTTTACTATACAGTAAAACCTCTCTATAACGGCCACTAAACTATATCAATTATTTTGTGTTAAAGGCAGGTGGCTGCTTAAAGCAAGGTGAAAGTAAAACAGAACGCTCCTATAGGAACGTTCTGTTTTACTTTCACCTTGCTTTAAGCAGTCACCTGCCCTAAATACCAACTAATTAACATGGTTTAGTGGCCGTTATAGAGAGGTTTTACTGTATATGTAATACATCTATAAATAACGCTCGGGAGTCAAACAGTTATTCTCCTAATGAAACATCACGTCTCTCGGCGTTTCATCTGTCAGTAATGAAAGCTTGATACCTTTAGACAAGTGCCTGCTTAAAGAGGAAGTCCCTTCAATGAACGCATATCTTCAATAATATCATACATCTTGGTATTTGTTATGTTAAATCACTGTTATGAAGATTGTCAATTTGAACTTATATCGAATAATGCCCCTGTAATACAAAATACACCGTTTCCATCGATACTTATATTTTTTGTTCTACAACAAAATATTATCGGCCTTTGTCAAACAGTTCACGAAACTAAAACGCTAGCCGAATAAATTGAGTCTTTGATATCAAACACATGAAAGTTGTGTCTTCCTTGTCGTGTATTCGGCTGGTTTTCTTGCCATATATTTCTTTTCACTATTTAAACCAATGCATTTTGTATAGTTTAAGCATTTTTGAAACGCGTCGAATGTAGGGACTTCCCCTTTAAAGCAGGATTGAAGTCAAGCATAGAGCTTCTAGCGGAACTTTCTGCGTGACTACCACCCATCATTAAGCTGTCTCTTTCTTAGAGGCCGATAATGATAGAGTAATACCTCTCTATAACGGCCACTAGATTTTGTTAATTAGTTGGTTTTAGGACAGGTGGCTGCTTAAAGCAAGGTAAAAGTAAAACAGAACGCTCCTATAGGAGCGTTCTGTTTTACTTTCAACTTGCTTTAAGCAACCACCTGCTTTTAACACAAAATACTTGATGAAATTTAGTTGCCGTTATAGAGAGGCTTTACTGTACTTGTTTTAATGTTCGAGCAATCGGGGTTTTGCTGTATTTGACAATGCCAGTAACGTCGTACTTACCATTGTAATAATGTTTCCAAATGTCAAGTGGAATAGAAAATACTCGAGATATACAGGGTTATTGTTTTGATTAGAAAGTATTTGAGCCAGCTGCTAAAAACATCTTTAGATTGTACCAGCAGTGTAGAACAAGATCAGTTACCATTTTTAAAACAACGTCTAATCAACCTCTGCATATTCTGTCACCCATCAACAGTCTTTTCTACTATTTAATAACTGTGTGGTAAAGAGTTTTAGTACCTTCTACGATGTAATACGTTGCTTTCGCTGCCAATGTCGCATTTGTTATTACCTATACAAACAGTTTGGATCCAGACGAGACGCCGAGTAACTCGGCGTCTCATCAGGATCCAAACTGTCTGTTACTGTGACCGTTTTTTAAACAAAAATATAAAAAAAATGTAGCAGACGACAAAAGTTGCGGACGACAAAATTTGGCAGCGAAAGAGTTGATCTTTTACTCCATAGATACGCCCTGTAGGGCAAGTGTGGGAATCTATGGAGACTCTCTAATCAAGGCCTGCTCTGGTTGGATATACAGTAAAAACTCTCTATAACGGCCACGAAATCAATAGATACATGTACGCCCTGTAAGGCGAGTGTGGGAATTTGTGGAGACTCTCTGATCATTGTCTGCGCTGGTTGAATATACAGTAAAACCTCTCTATAACGGCCACTAAATTATGTTAATTACATGTAGTTGGTATTTAGAACAGAAAATATTTGATGTAATTTAGTGTCCGTTATAGAGAGGTTTTACTTTAGCATTATAAAAATCTGATTCTATTGATATCGTTGAGCTCAGCAAACAGGCAAACCCTGATTAGAGAGTTCCCTGGGAAGCCCCCTGATCTAGGTCTACACGGATTGCTTATGTCCTTTAAGAATGGTCTTCATATAGCGAGTGTCAGTTATTTGCAAAAAGATATGTGGGTTGTAATCGCTTCAGCTGCGCTTGTGAATTCTGTTTGATAAGTAAACTAGGCCAGTCATATGCATTTTTACTTAGTTGCAACATTTGCATCCTTTCCTCGTATCGCAGTCTAATTTACACGCATCCATGGGCTTTATAAATTTGCCATCCGCTTTAGTTCTGGGTTCATGCTTATAAAGCTTTTAGTTGAGTCTGAGTTTCGTTCTCAAGCTTTTGATTGGTCAGAGTTGAGTTCTCAAGCTTTTGATTGGTCAGATTTGAGCCAGAGGCTCAAATCTGACCAATCAATAGCTTGAGAACGTACTCAGACTCAACTAAAAGTTTTATAAGCAGGGACCCAGAACTCTGTAAATTTTAGGACAAAATTGCATCAGCCATTTATAAGCAGTGTTGACCCAGATCAAGGGACTGCTGTAAGCGCCATTTGACCGGGGTCTGCACTGTTTGCTATAATGACAATATATTAGAACCCCTCTAATGCGACCACGTTTTGAATAGTTATAACTGCCTTTATAAGCATGTGGTTACTTAATGCAGGATGAAAGTTATGCAGAAAGCTCCTACACAACTTCCGTCCTGCATTAGGCTACCACCTGCCTCTGCCGCCCAGAATTATATCCGTTGTTGGTGGTCGCATAAGAGAGGGTTTACTTACATATTCTGAAAACACAGAAATGTTCCTTGTTTGGTTTACTACATAAATATCCATTCGCTGAGTGGTCAACTATTTTAGTTCAGTACAGACAGGTTAAATGGACATTTTTTTAAATTTATCCATTCGGTCCACTAATGTTCATGTAAGATTTAATGACACCACAAATATTAATTTAGCTTATTTTGTCATAATGGCATATAAAAAACAGACATTTAGGCCATGGAACATGTATAGGACCTGCTGATTCGTCAGTGCCTACAGGAGCCGTCTGATCTGAGTCTACTTTGTTAACTAAGTCAGTACATGTCGCATTTATAGAGTAAAGGGTAAAACCGACGTCACTGTGTAAATAATAACCTAAATACTTAAACTGCTCTGATCTAATATTTCGACCACTAAGGGCCTTTGTCAAAGATTATCATGTCAAAATACACGTCACATTTTTGTTACATGCATTCAGCCATAAAATCAAAGACATCCCTTAACAAAATATGTTGATTTTATGGCTGAATGCATGTAACAAAAATGTGACGTGTATTTTGACATGATAATCTTTGACAAAGGCCCTTAGTGGTCGAAATATTAGATCAGAGCAGTTTAAGTATTTATGTAATATATTAATTCCCTATTTTGGAATATTTTCTTCATTGTAAATAATAACCGTTTCCCTGTTCAGTAGTCATGTAAGAAATAGTGACATCATGAATATTTATAATTTGATTTTTTAAAATGTAAACTTTTGAAGGGGTTTTGTTTGCTTTGACAAAAACTGTAGAATCGGATCTATATAATGTCAAGAGCAAACAAAGCAGACCCTGATCAGACGGCTCCTAAAGGAGCCGTCTGATCTGGGTCTACTATGTTTGCAAATGCGTGGCATGCGTTTATACGAAGGAGAGGATTGACAAGACGTTCACCTGGGGTCTCATCTACATTCAAAGTTCTAGCTATGACCTTCCTTACGCTATGTCGTATATAAACATGACTGCTATTGACATTTCTGTTACATCTGCATGTACGTGTTGAATGAAGATGTGTTCGTATTTGTTCGAGATATATCTCATATCAACTGCATAAGAATGTCAAGATTTGATAGATTGGCCCGATATCATGGCCACGGCCGGCGTTATTTCATTTACAGCTTATTTCAAACTTGTTTACACTGTACATTGTTATGCAGATGCGTATCCTAGTTTAAGCCTGAGGAAATCAAGATACTATTACAAATTATATCAAAACATCCCTTAACCTTTATCCTGCTGTGATCAGATACGGACTTCTCCATGCAAAGAGTTTGGATCCAGATGAGACGCCGTCTCATCAGAATCCAAACCGTTTGGCACCCTGGTTGCATATGTGTAGGCATACTGTTTATATGTTGAATTTGAAACTGTATTAGGTGACAAATTGTGTACAAATAACTTGCTCAACTGGCTAAAACTTAAGAAGATGCTGGATGGAGAAAAATGATCTGACTTGATTATAAAGCAGCACCGCTTAGTAAAATTGATTGTCTCCAAGCGGTAGCTTGGTCTTCCTGTGTTCCTTTCGTCAGACATTCACTCTGTACTTCATAGAGACGCCTTTTGACGCTTTCTAATCAGAGTAGACCTAGACCAAGCAGATTATGTCTATAAATTATATATCTTGTTCGTCATATTTTAATGTTTCAACCGGGGACAAAAACCTCCCTCGTTTATATACCAATATACATTTTCATGATTAATTCTTAAATGCATATTCAAGAGATGAAGGAAGTGTTAAGCTGCTAACTTTGATAACCCTTAACTTCATAATTACACATTTCTACGTCTTTGCTAGCAAAGCAGACCCAGATTAAATGGCTCCTGTAGGAGCCGTCTGATCAGGGCTGTTCTGTTTGCTTGTGAAGTAATATAAATATGATTCTACAGTTCTTCTGTCATGGCAAACTTTTTCTCTGCGTTCGTGTGCCACTATAAAATTAGTGTAATCAATATTCATAACGTAATTATTTCTTCCATGAATATTCATGGAGTAAGGGGTTACACATGAATAAACTGATCTCATTTAGTGGTCGTTAAAGAAAGAGTTCACTGTATGTACATATGTTTGTATACAGTAGAACCTGTCTTATATGTAACCCATTACCTCATAGGCTATTTAGATCCAACCTCCAAGAACTAGAGAAAAGGAAAATTTTAGAATTGTGTAGTTTGAAACCATTGTGATAAATAGAGCATTTGCTCCTATAGGAGCAAATGCTCAATTTATCACAATGTTTTCAACTGGTGAGTTTTGCAGAGTCGTCAAAAGGCGTCAATATGAGGTAATGGGTTAAACGGTTATCTATTAATTTAAATTCTTAAGGCGGATGGTAGATTGATGCACGGTAAACGTAATGCAGAAAGCTCCAATTGGAGCTTCCTGTATCACCTTTGTCCTGCATTAAGCTACCACCTGTTTTAGAAATCTAGATTTAGACTTCGTTTTAATATCCGCTTAAGATAGGTTCTACTATATGTTCACAGGGTTTTGTAATCATATTAGGACTCCTACCCCCTGCCATGCCCTTCATGCAATGAGAGTTATTCAAGTTATCTAAACATTTTCACCCCTGTACTATCAGAGTGAAATATCCCACTCGTGTTAAACTACAGAGTACACCCAGTATGAAAGGTTGATACATGCTAGTGGATTTTGAATGGCAAACAGTGCAGACGCCGATCAAATGCCTCCTCTATGAACCGTCCAATCTGGGTCTACACTGTTTGTAAATGGCAGTGCATGTGTCCCTGGCTAAAAGGTTAACATTGATAAGGAAATGTTTCAAAATAAACTGGCGATCATTATTGACGTATGGTTTGACTGGACTAAGGTACGAATGGACAAAGAGATTACTCCTACATGCCTCTCGGGGTTGATTTGAAATTGAACTGACCGATCGAACTTACAGAACTGGTACTTTGCCTGACTGACTATTTTCTCCAACAATATTAATTTGAGAAATGATTCATGTGTGAATACAAATTACCTGGATTAACAAAACAGTTTTTAGCCATCATAGAACAAATATCAAATACAGTAAAACCTCTCTATAACGGCCCCTAAACTACACCAAGTATTTTGCGTTAAAGGCAGGTGGCTGCTTAAAGTAAGTTGAAAGTAAAACAGAACGATCCTATACATGTAGGAGCGTTCTGTTTTACTTTCACCTTGCTTTAAGCATCCACCTGCTCTAATTACCAACTAATTAACACAAATTAGTGGTCGTTATAGAGAGGTTTTACTGTATATATTATTCATAAGCAAACAGGACAGAACCTGAACAAACGGCCCCCACAGGAACCGTCTGATCTGTGTCTACTCTGTTTTCAAATGCGTATTAATGGAGTAAATGTTTAATGTCTGTCTTATGTGGGTATTTGCCCATGGCACCATGGACCTAAAGCATTATCCTGTACGTACCTTAAGATGCAGAAGAAGCCGTCTTAAAATATTCATTTCTTTAACACTTCCCCTGTTGCATATCAATAATAGATATAATTGCACCGTGAATATAGATCAGCTGAATTGTGTACGCATGATGCATCAGACTTGGTAGAAACTGTAGAGTGAGGTCTATTATTATTGCATAAGCAAATAGAGTCGATCCTGATCAGGCGGTCCCTGCTGGATGAACCGTCTGATCTGTGTCTTCTCTATTCGAAAAGGCATGAAAAGCGTTTGTATGAGGAAAAGGGCTAATAACAAACGAATGACAAACTGAAACTCATACTATAATGATAGTCATATTGTTCCGACATCAGCTAAACCTGACACACTGCTTAACTGCAGCCTGCTGAGCAAATTATTTTTTTCAGATTTTTTCACCTACTTCATTTTCAAAATTCAAGCTATAATCAATGTGTCTACCAAAATACCATCAGGGTGCCAAACAGTTTGGATCCTGATGAGACGCCAAGTTTATTGGCGTCTCATCTGGATCCAAACTGTTTGCCTAGAGGTTTTCTCTATTCCGCCCATAGCAGGATAAAGGTTAACATACAATTATGGGTTAACAGGAGCGAAATACCAGTTATACCCAGATCTGTAGATAATGTGGGTTATTTCATATAAAGTAAAAACCCTCCCAAGCGACCACCTATAATACGAAAACATGGGCTTCTTTATAAGCATGTGGCTGCTTAATGCCGGAGGAAAATACTGCAGAAAACTGTTTGACAGTAGTCAAAAAGTCAATAGTCATTAGTGAATAATTTCTCAAACTCCTTTAGCCATGAAAATTGGTCATTTGGTTCTCAAAAGATTGGTCCGATCGCAAGTAGTTACGCATAGACTCTGGTGGAGAAATGACAATACAAACCTTTATATGTTGCTCTGATTATTTTTTATCACGGCGGCATAATGGTTACGCATGTTATATAGCTACACTATGTTCCATCTCTACCTCGTGTGGGACATTTTCACGGGCAATAAGGTCATGACTTTATTTTGTTACAATGATATGAAAACGCCGTTGAATGCTGAATTTTCATAGGTGAATTGTTCATTATGATTTAATTACAGTCCGTTCAGATCGAAATGCATTATATAATTGGTGGGGGGAGGTGAGATGACAAACAGTGCAGACCCTGATTAAAGTGCACCTCTAAACCCTCCGATGTGGGTATACACTGCAACTGCAATTGCATTCGTTTTCAGCATTGAAGTGCTAATGTGTACACTCGTAAAAGGAGCATGTGTGTACTTACTACTTGCTCAAAGTTTGAGTAACACGCGCTTTTGGAGTAAAACAGGCTTTGTTCAGGCTCCAAGATGTAATGTCTATTGCCTACACACAGTACGCGCAACATTCTTTCGTTGTTGGAGTGCGGTCTAAAACAACATTAACTTTAGCACTCTACTGGCGACGTTGTGATCAACTTTGCAAACAGTTTGGATCTAGATGAGACGCCGAGTAACTCGGCGTCTCAACAGGATCCAAACAATTTGTCATTCTGACAGTTTTGGAAATAAAAATTGAAGAAACATGAACTTTCAGAATTGAAGCAGAAGAGGATCTACGCAGATGACAATTGTTCAGAGTGCTAAGACGTAATATGTATTTTATTTCGAACGCTTTCGGTGAGGGGTTCGAACCTGGCCCTGGCGAAATGCTGGCCCATGAGGTACTTGTGAAAGGGTAATATAACTTTGTTATAATGATACATACGAGTATAATCCTGTACCTCGTGGATACACATTTTACGTGTTTGCAAATAAAGTAGACCCAGACCTGACATCATCAGTAAATGCTTTTCGATCAATGTTTGTTCTGCTCGATTATCAATTAACCCTTTCCCTCATAGAAACGTGTTTTCACGCATTTGCAAACAGAGTAGACCCAGATCAGACGGCTCCTAGAGGAGCCGTCTGATCAGGGTCTGCTCTGTTTGCTTATGGATTTTGATAGATCTGTTTCTTTACTTTCTAAAATGTCTACAATGTTATGCCTTCCATATTTCATTATAATTAATTTGCCATGAATATTCAGTAGGTATTGAAATTTGGAATAAACATAGAACAGGGAAAGGGTTAATACACATTGTAGATAAATAAATGTAATTCAGAAGTTTCTGCCAGGGTTAATACCTCTTTGTTCATAATGCTGTTATAAAACAGTTAACTATTATCCATGCATTCGTTACCTCTTATACGAATATCCACCAGATAAAGGGCTACATGTACGAACCGGGAACCAACTACATGTAGAGAGAGTTTTGCTGTATCAAAATACATCAACTGCTCTCTTGCGTATCACTTAACAGTCGACACTCGCATAATTTACGTCAGATAAACAGTTATTTAGCATTCCCCATTTGAGCTATTCTTTAACCCTTCCATCATATAAACGCCTTTGCGCGCCTTTGCAAATAGAGTAGACCCAGATCAGACGGTCCCTGTAGGAGTCGTCTGACCAGGGTCTGCTCTGTTTGCTAATGAAACTATAATACATGTATACACTGGCTCTACATGTTCCACCAAATCAATACAAAGCAACCCTGTGTCCACATGCCATTATAAAATTTCAGTTACTAAATATTCATTATGTTTGCATTGATATTCACCAGGGATAAGGTGTAAGTACTCATCAGTTTCTTTCGAACCCTTCGAAGTGACCCATTGGTGACCCATTATTGTTCTCAAGAAGCTCTCAGATCTGGGTCTGTTAAATAACTAGCTTTGTTTAGAAAACATTTACTGAATTCTGAAAAGGTTGTATCATTAATAGATGTATCTCTTGGCGTCTAATAGTAAACATATGAGTTGCTCGGATGTTTCAGTTCGATTTGCGAATCATTCCGGAAAAGTATTGGTAATCTGTCGGGGCCGATAATTGCACAATACGTGCTCCTAATGATGAGGGTACATGTGGCTCCACAGTTCAAGCACACGGTGGATAAAATCGTCTAGACCATTCATTTATTGCACATCGGAGTCTTAAAAAGCAGGTTCATGGTTGCTTGATACAAGGCAAAGTACATGTAACACAGAAAGCTCCTATGAGAGTTTTCTACCTTACTTTTGACCTGCATTAAGCTACCACCTATAACGTCTATATGAAGGAAAGTTTGATCGTATTAGCTTATCATTGATATTCATTGATTGTTTCTAATAAAAAGTGCAACATGACAAACAATGCAGACCCCGATGACAGAGTTCCTTTAGGATCCCGCTCATCTGAGTCTACACTGTTTGCAAAATGCATAAGTGATTCGTTTCCCACACTGAAGGGTACAAAATGTAACAGATATCATAGGGTTCGAGGAAATGTCGATTTCATTAATAAAATAGTCCGAAACGATGTCATGCCTTTGCCAACGGCAAAAATAATAAATCGTATCACTTTCAGTTTGATTTATATGTCCTAAACACTGGACCCTTGACCTTTCCAGTTGAATTATATATGTAATTGGATGTGTCCGGCGGTTAAGGCTTGACCCTAAATGTTAAATTAACTGGAATAAGTATTATTCATTCTGTTTCATGTCGATTAAAATTCGCTTTTACTAGTCTTATCTACCCAGAAGTACAGATAAGATGCGTTGGTTTTCAAGAATAACTTCTTTATTTCTCCAACGAACCCTATGTTGTGGCCAATGAGTGGTTTTGGTGGAGTGAGGACGGTTTTAGTATTTAAATACATGTATGAATCTTTAACTGTTGCTCTACCCATCCCAACCATATAAATGCAATAAATGATACACAACTCATATTTGTGATACAGTATATTCTCGCTATTTAAGCGACATTATTATCTATTAATATGTGAGTCTTTAGAAGCAAGTGAGAGCTTAATACAGGGCGAATGTAATGCAGAAAGCTCCTATAGGAGCTTTGTGCATAACTTTTGCCCTGCATTAAACTACTGCCTATTCTAAAACTACAGAATTGTCGTTCTTTTGAATGGTGCTATAAGAGAGACTTTACAATAGTCATAATTTATTATTTTTGGTGACGTTTACTTAATGAATATTCATATAAGAAATAATGAGTGCATGAATGATATGTAGCTAATGTTTAATTAAATTAGCATTTTAAACAATGATGTTTTATAATGGCAGAAAATGTATCCTTTCATAAGCAATCAGAGCATACCCTTATTAGATGACTGCAGTAGGATCTGGGTCTACACTACTTGTATTTTATTTATGTTTTGAAAAAAAAAATTAAAGACAGTCCAATTCGAAGCCTGAATGACGAATCTTAGCAGACACACTTTATTTGGCGGCGAAAAGGTTGATAGTACCGTATTTCAAATGAAATCATACGACTATTAGGGTAAAGTCTCGCTAGAAAGACCATTCAGGAGAAATATAATTCTTGAATTTTAATTCTTAATTCTGTCGTCTGCTGACATTGCCGTCTGCTACATATTTTTATAATTTTCTTCATTTTTGTTTCGAAAACATGGTCAAAGTAACAAACAGTTTGGATCCTGATTAGACGCCGAGTTAATCGGTATCTCATCTGGATCCAGACTGTTTGAATAGGTAATCACAGATTCGACATCGGCGGCGAAAGAGTTTAAAACAGCATGTAGCTTATTGCAGGACAAAAGTTATTCAGAAAGCTCCTGTAGGAGGCAATGGTAGCATGTTACATAAGAAAACTTCATTTTTAAACAAGACGTAGGAGAATAGTTAGCAGACAAATTTAATCTGGCTAAGAGAGAGTTATAAGTACAGTAAAACCTTTCTATAACGGCCACTAAATGTTGTTAATTAGTTGTTATTTAGGGCAGGTGACTGCTTAAAGAAGGGTGAAAGCAAAACAGAACGCTCCTATTGAAGCGTTCTGGTTTACTTTCACATTGTTTTAAGCAGCCGCCTGCCTTTAACACAAAATACTTAATGTAATTTAGTGGCCGTTATAGAGAGGTTGTACTGTCATATAAACTGAGGTTGTTTGACCTGTATGTGAGAATAGTCTCTCGCTCGAAGCTGTTTAATGAAATAGTAGAGTAAGCCAATTATAGACACCAATAAGTCATTAAATTTGATCATGCTGTGCATATTGATGTCTGCTTAAAACCCTGGTAACACTTACATGTATTCATTTCTGATTCGGTCAAGCTTTTCATAATCTAATGATGTGTTTTGAAACAAGTTAGATCGTTACGAGACGTTGTGGTACGATCTGTTTGTAAATAACGCGCTGAGAATATCTCATAATCTCTGAAAAACGTACCGTTAGGACTATGTTTTGAAGATTCGCTACCAACATATAATTGAACATCGATATCTCGAATTTCAGAGGATCATACGAATTATTTCGAGATAACAGAGGTTCGAGTCATCTGATTTCTTCTCTGAACAATTATCTCAAGTTCACTGCTTATTGCAGGCCTAAAATAAAGATGAAAGCTCCTGTGGGAGTTTAAATCACCCCTTTTGATCTGCACCGAGATGTTACACGTGTTTTAGATACATTTTAGATCAGTTCTGTACGTTTTGATAAGACTGAACTTTTGCTTCGAGATATCTTGAAGTTCGAGATATATAGTTCGAGATATCGAAGTTAAACTGTATATCGAAAACATACTTGCGAACCAATAACCCCGGTTTACATCGCCAATAGTAGTTTCTTGTTTTAGAACAAAATATCATTGCGATATCGCGATAGCACTAAATCTGAAATGTGTTTTGTCATAACGCGGGCAAATGACATCTGCGACACCGATAGTTCGTAAGTCACAGTAATTGTTCTAGACTTCTACATGTAGAACGCACCATTTCTAGACACATTGCCTTGGACCCTCTATCCCTTTCCCTGTTCTATGTTCATTTCAATTTTCAATACCTACTGAATATTCATGGACAAAATAGCTATACGTGTAATGAATTGTAGAATGTAGGAAAGTGTAGACATTTTAGAAAGTAAAGAACCAGATCTGTCAAATTCTATTAGCAAACACAGCAGACACTGATCAGACGACTTCTCTAGGAGCCGTATGATCTTGGTCTATTTTGTTTTCAGAAGCATGAAAACACATTAATATGAAAGACAGGGTTAACCTTCGTGTGGGTGTAAAACCTGATCAGACGGCTCATAATTATACATGTAGGAGCCGCCTGATCTTGGTCTGCTCTGTTTACTTGTGGAATTATAAAGATTTTATTCTAATTTTATTACCAGGGCCCAGACTGTTATTGGTCTTGTGTCATTTTACATATTAAGCTAATTAATATGCATATGCACACTATGTCTTGCAAGCATATTCATGAAGTAAAGGGTTTAACAAAAATAACTTCCAAGCCAAAAACATGTATGCTATTACAGTATATATAGTTCAGATTTACACCATTCAGTGGTATCAAATCAAAGCTAAGAATAAATATAATTAAGTTTATTCATGATTACAACTAACAAACATAATTGTAGTCACTGTGATAGTGTCAAGATAAAATTAATGTTATGACAAAGTATCAACCTTACGAGTACAAATTAACCCTTTCGCAGCAAAACTCTGTCGTCTGCTAACTTTGTCGTCTGCTACAAATTTTCATGGTTTTTGATTTTCCTCATTTTTGTTTCAAAAACATGGAAACAGTAACAAAATTTGGATCCTGATGAGACGCCGAGTTACTTGGCGTCTCATCTGGATCCAAACTGTTTGCATAGGTAATCACAGATCCGGCACTGGCAGCGAAAGTGTAAACACAATTTAGTGGCCTTTATAGAGAGATTTACTGTAATATAAATCTGGTTGTACAGTGTTTGCAAAGGCCAAAGGGGGTAAATGTCGTCTGCAATGACAATGTCGTCTGCTGCAATTCTCATATAGTTACATTCAAATTGTTCTCAACACTGTGCGAGGGATCCAACCTGTTTGTATCCTGATCAGACATCGAACTACCGGAAGTCTCATTTGGATCAAAGTTATGTGTAAATACAACATACCCTGTCTTTGAGCGACCATCTAAGAGGTATTATTGGCCTACAAGTTAGCCGGTAGCTTAATGCAGGTCAAAATAATGCAGAAAGCTCATGTAGGAATTTTCTGCATTAGTTTTGCCCTGCATTAAGCAACCACCTGCTTTTTATCCCTTCTATGTTCAACAAATGAATGGTCTACACTGTACTTTCGTAGTTCAGCCTTAACGTGGAAAGAGTTAACAGTGCCGTAAATAGGGAAAGTGTCAAACTTATCCGTTATCCGGTGTGAAAAAAGTGTCACACTTAACCGTTAACACACATTTTGAAAAGTGTCAAACATAACCGTTATCACACTGTGAAAAGTGTCAAACGGTTCACACTGTGAAAAGTGTCAAACTTAACCGTTATCCCGCTTTGAAAACATAATGTCTGCTTAAATCTGAACCCAGTTCACTTTTGATTACATCTGATTCGATCAAGTTTTAAAGAAACGATTGACCGAATGTCAAACAGATTGGATCCTGATGAGACGCCGACTGACTCGGCGTCTCATCAGGGTCCAAATTGTTTGCAAACGAGTGGCAGGTCACAAAACTCATCAGTTGATACTGTATTCAAACTATACATTGACCTTAAACAGACTTACGTATCAGTTGTCTGCTATAAACTTCGTCGTCTGCTACAAATCTCAAGGTTATCTAGCTATTTCTTCATTACCCTTCAAAATATGTACAATAGAACGTTTGATTAGCACCCGTCATAAATAAAGTATAACTATGGGTCTGTAAGACAGGTGGTAGTTCAATGCAGGTGCAGAAAACCCCTATAGGATGAGCTGCAACCGACAAACTTACTTAGCATGCAAAGAGTTAAGACCCAACATTAGACACTCTGTTTGGATGTCGATTTAGTGAGGAATAACTGTATCGAGGGCTTGGTGCAAAACTATTGTAACTCCTTCACTAAGTGAAGGAGTTACAATAGTTTTGCACCAAGCCCTCGGCATGTACTTCTCACGACAGAAACGTTATCATCAAACATATTTAGTGTTAATCTTATGTAAATATGTCTTAGCTTAGTCTCAATGTCACAATGCTATGACTGAGTGTAACAATTCATCTGATAGAGATGACTTTTGCGCACTAGAGTCTATATACATGTATATTGTCAAAGCAAAACGTTTTTTCATAATAAAAATAGCTAATAAATACATTATGTATTCATAATGTCGTTATTTCTTAAATGATTATTGAACAGGTAAAGGTTTAGGAAACTATTGACCACATGTCAAACTGGTTGGATTTTGATGAAATGCTGAGTTACTCGGTGTCTTATCTAGATCAAAAGTGTTTGTAAATGATAGTCACATTCCGCTTAACATGTGAATGGTTACAATCCCATCCAATATCAGAGTCATGCACTGTGCAAGTTCAAATCTTTCAACGCTTTGTGCCAACTTATGACTATCATTGTAAACACATTGCCACGACTGGATACCGAGTAATAGAGGACACACGGTGTTTGATACTGTAGATACTGTACATTATGAGAAAACAAAATATGGAAGAAAAGCACACACAAGAGAGAGAGAGAGAGAGAGAGAGAGAGAGAGAGAGAGAGAGAGAGAGTGAGAGAGAGCGAGAGGGAGAGAGGGAGAGAGGGAGAGAGGAGAGAGAGAGAGAGAGAGAGAGAGAGAGAGAGAGAGAGAGAGAGAGAGAGAGAGAGAGAGAGCAAGTAACTCGACGCCACATCAGGATCCAGTGTTATTAAACTTCTGAGTCAGAGACTGAGATCATTCTCAAGTATCTGATTGATAAGATGCGTCAGAATGATCTGAAAAGCAACATGTTTTATAACATCGGTACATATGTACCTAGGTCATGAAATATTTGTGTTATTCTTTTTTATAAAGCAATTCAAGAAAACGCCCACCGTTAAACTGGAGACACACCTACATGTGTCTAGCAGACGATAATGCTAGCACTGAAGGCGTTAAGTGTTGAAATGAGTAAGAACCTGGGAACGTACAATGACGTCATTCTAACGGAGAACTTCACACAAATACACCAACCGATCACAGCTGTCACATATGACGCAGCCGTTTAGCATCATTTGAAGTTTATATAATATATTGATTTAAAAATAGACTTACCATGTCATATTCACCATTTAATCTAATAAAAACACGTTCTGATGTCTGTGCAAATATGAGCCATCTGATCAGGTTTTAATCTGGTTACGTCGGCTATTTCGCCATTTTCCATCTCAGCTATCCTAGAGCTTCTGGGGGGCGAAGCCCCCCAGACCCCCTAACCAAGGGGCAACCGCCCCTTGTAACCCCATACGGGCCTACAACTCAATTATAGCCAGCTACGCCCCTGACGTGTGACATAATATAGATTTGTTTCTACAATTTCAGCCGTGGTATGATATTCTTTTGTTCACAATGCCGTGAAAATAAAAAACAAAATGCGTTAATTATTATATCCATACAGTCTGTGTCGTTTACGGTTAGCCACAAACAAACATCATAAGCAATTAATTCACAAGATAGCGATGCGGTTACATGATAAAAAGCCTCTGACATTTGGCGATACTGCTTTATATGCCCTCATCTAGAACTCGCAGTTGTAAACGGCTTTAATCCAGGTAAGATGACAGGGCCCAAGCCTCTCAAAATCGGGTTTAAACCTTTCTCTTGTTCTGTATTCATGTACATGTATGTATTACAGCATGAATATTTATTAGCTCAATGTGTATAGTATAAATACTTCAAAGGATTATGCTGCATTGTCAAAAACTGCAGATTCAGATCTATATCGTGTCAAAAGACCCTGGCTTGGGTCTACTGTATTTGTAAATGCTTGAAAAGGCATTTATATGAAGGAAAGGGTTAACCCTTTTCTCCATAAATACGCATTTCTACCCCTGTGTAAAAGTCACCTGTTGAAACCATAGGAGCAAATGCTTTATTTATCACAATGGTTTCAAACTACAAAATTCAAAACTTTTCCTTTTCTCTAGTTAATGCTCCTTTTCGGTAGATTTATTCAAAGTTGTTTGATCTAAAAATAGCCTATTAGGGAATGGGTTAAGCTTAGATCGTTTGGAAACGCAATGAGTTTTAGATTGTATGTATCTGGAGTCAAACCGTTTCCAATCATTTGTCAGTTATGCTCAAGTTGATCCAATGCGATTTAAGTGAACTCTTATTTCACTACGAAAAGGCTCAAACAAGATGTTTAATAAAGCTTCTTTATTTTTCCTCCAAAATTTGGATTGTGAACAATTAAATATATAATATGAGTTGGGGATTGTCCTAACGAGTGGTTCTGACGTAGGGTTTGGTGCAGTAATGACGAATTTAGTGTTTGAAATTGGTATGTCTATAGCTCTGTCATAATTCTAAAACAAAACCCAAAAGCATGAACAAAACAAAAGAAAAAACAAAAACAAACGAATAAACAACCCCCATTCAAAACATGAACAAAAAACGAAAAACAGACAAACCCATCTTAATCAAAATAAAAACTAGAGAAATCAAAGAGAAATACTGTTTAATGAGTTCGTATAAAAAAGTTTCTCGGAGGCTGAGAAGAAAAACAGTTTCACAGATTGATAAGAGTCTGTTATCTTTAAGGTTGAATAAATGTGTGAACTTGGTTCCGTTCGAGACGAAATTTATGCCCTCTCTTATTGTCCAATGGTAATAAAAGAACAATATAAAACCAGGAGATACGAAGAGTAATTTGTGAGGTATCACGTTTGCTGGGATTAATTTGTGTAACCCCGGAGTAGTCCTCCTGATAATTATAGACGGTTGACTGATGAAACGCCAGTAGATATTATCCTTAAATCTGCTATGAAATTAATGGCTGCTAAGATTCCAATTTATTTCATTTTTACTTAACCCTTTCCTTTATATAGAAGACCCAGATCAGACGGCTCCTGTAGGAACCGTCTGATCTGTATCCATGCTTATAAAACGTTTTAGTTGAGTCTGAGTTAGTTTTCAAGGTTTTGATTGGTCAGATTTGAGCCTTTGGCTCAAATCTGACCAACCAAAAGCTTGAGAACAAACTCAGACTCAAATAAAAAGCATTTTAAGCATGGACTCAGCTGCTGCTCAGTTTGCTTTTGTCATGATACAGATCGTATTCTACAGGTTGTGTGCAAGCAAACACATTCCATGAAATATTTACATTGTATAAATTCAACTAATAATATTTAATGATGTCATTATTTCTAACATGAATACTGAACAGGGAAAGAGCTAATTCTGGTTCATTCAAGGTTTTGAGAAATTAACGACTGGATTTCAAACAGTTGGGACCCCGATAAGAATTCTTAGGCATCGTATCAAGGTCTAAACTATTTGCAGGCATACTTTCTACAGGCCTATATATAAGAGGCGTACTAATCATCTATAAAATTCATTATTACAGCACCAAATCCTATTTTGCTGAAAAATGTTTCAATCAGGGTCCATGCTTATAAAACATTTTAGTTGAGTCTGAGTTCGTTCTCAAGCTTTTGATTGGTCAGATTTGAGTTCCCAAGCTTTTGATTGGTCAGATTTGAGCCAAAGGCTCAAATCTGACCAATCAAAAACTTGAGAACGAACTCAGACTCAACTAAAAGTTTTATAAGCATGGATACAGAATATCTAAATGTCCTTCTCATCTTCAGTCCCAGTTTACGGATTCTCACGTAGCGTGCTAAATGATAAAGAGTTCTAATCAGTTAAGCGTATATTCCTTCGATATAATCAGAAAGAGGTTAGACAGACACCTAATGTACCATTATAATATATCAAGTTGAACCATGAAAAGGAAAACTATGAACTTGGACCAAAAACACAATTACATGTATGTATCGTAGACTTACATGTATACTGTATATGTAAATAAACCATGTCTAAATATGTATACTATTAAAATAAAAATACGGTATAAATACTCGATACTACGAAATTTTAGTAATGGGACATTTATGACTTTGTAGGCAGGTGGCTGTTTAGTGCAGGGTGAAAGTCCTACAGAAAGCTCCTAGAGTAGCTTTCTGCGTGACTTTCACTCTGCATTAAGCTGCCGGTGTTAAAGTTCAATAATGGTGCGTATTTGAGTGTTCAAATAATCGAGTTTTACTGTATAAGGTATATGTATATAACGCTATGTAGTTCCATAATGCAGGTCGAAATGCTTCGGCAAATTACGTCTGTCCTGCATTAAACAACCATCTGGTTTGCACACGAACACACACACACGCACACACACACACGCACACACACATACCCATGCACGCACGCACACTTGCAAACAGAGTAGACCAAGATCAGACAGTCCCTGTAGGAGCCGTCTGATCAGTGTCTGTTCTGTTTGGTTATTTCCTCATATAGATCTGATTCTATAGTTTCTTTGTCAAAGCAAAAGTCCCTTGAAAAGATTACATCATAAGATGAAGCTAATAAATATTCATAATGTCCTTATTTCTTACATAACTGTTAAACAGGGAAATAATTAAAATAGGACGACGCCTTATTATACAAGCTGTAAACATGTCTACAGTAAAACATCCCCACAGCGGCCACCTAAACTAGGTCTAACTCCGTATGCTAAAGACATGTGGTAGCTTAATTTAGGATGAAAGTTATACAACAATGCATCTGCTCCTAACCCTTCCATTCATATAAATACTTTTTCATGTATTTGCAAACATACCGGGCAGTAGAACCAGGTCAGTCGACCCCAGCAGGAGCCGTCTGATCAGGGTCTGCTCTGTTCGCTTATGGCATGATATAGATCTTTGTTCTATAGTTTTTGTAAAAGTAAAACACTCCATTGTAACACATTATAAAAGAATCTGCTAATAAATAGAGGATCTTACATGAGTGTTCTTGATTATTGGATTTATTAAATGAGTCTTTTTAAAACGATAAAAAACGAGCTTTAGCGAGTTTTTTATCGTTTTAAAAAGACGAATTTAATAAATCCAATAATCATGAACACGAATGCAAGATCCTATTTATAACATAACACACACAAATGTTATTTGCAGCCAATATTTCAGCAGTAACGTGGATTGTTATAAATTCTCCTTACATATAGAAATGATGAATGAAAGGTGTTATTAGGTTCGCTAGGTAACTGGGACAAAGTAGGTCCAAATTTTCCAACTTTATTTTTTACTTACTGTCATATCAACCAGGATCTAATTC
This sequence comes from Azorinus chamasolen, assembly GCA_963576725.1. Lineage (NCBI taxonomy): Eukaryota > Metazoa > Mollusca > Bivalvia > Cardiida > Solecurtidae > Azorinus > Azorinus chamasolen. The sequence goes on from OY755247.1 coordinate 37,929,798, forward strand.
AGACCTCTCTGGTATTCAATTTAACTGTGATAGTTTATGATACAAAAACATACAGAAACACGTCGAATAATTTTTGAGTTACAGTTTTGACATACATAGTTACGAACACGTCACATTATGACGTCATTGTACACACCCATGTGTCTATGTAAAGCGCGCCATTTACATGAAGACCTACACGTTATACAGTCGCCAACACGTCCGACACTCACTGTCAATGGGATTCGAAATGCGCCTTCGTTTTGGTATATTAAGCCCTTCATTAGTGTTGTATGTATACACATGGACATGGACATTTCCACCGAGAAAAAAAATCTCGATTCAAGTTCAGTGAAAATGTTTGAAATGGACAAAAGATTCAGTACGAACTGCTGCATAAAATGTGTTGGAACAGGAGGAAGATTTTCGCGATCAGCTGAGTTAGTGAGTATAGCATATTTGAAATATGTTTGTGCTGTGCTGGATTCAGATGACTATTGTTGTTGATTGATGAGATATTTGTATGAGTAGAAATCTGCATAAACAAAAGGACATGCGGTGAAGAAAATGCAAAGTTGAGGAGGCATTTTAATTTAAATGTAGAATTGATTGTATGGGTCAGAGTAGCTGGTAGGTCTTTTTTGGCATACATTTTGTATATGATTCCTGACAGCGATTACAATTTGTATTATTTTATCGAAATTAAGGCGCAAGTGCCAACAATCCTTTGCCATCTATCGTGACTCAATCGTGGACAGGTAGGTCGACCACCGTCCGCCAGTTTGTTTGTTTTGACAGCGCGTATGAATCGTTCGAATGTCATTCGGTCGTTCGAATGTTATTCACTAGTGATTATATGCCCATGATTATCAAAAAATAAATGATAGTGTTACGTCACGCTTAAGCCACGTGTTATGTTATAAATATTCATAATGTCACTATTTCTTACATGCATATTGAACAGTTAAAGAGTTAAAGACACTAATGTTTAACTTAAAAAGTGATGGCGTTAGAGGTGTGTTACTCTATATTAACAGGTAGCTAATCGACACATGGAACAAATGCATTCAGTAAAGGTCTAACACCTTCTACAAGCAAATTGTAATTACTTCTACAAGCAAATTGTAATTACTTCTACAAGCAAAATGTAATTACTTCTGTAAGCAGATTGCACCTTGTGCGTAAGTTAAATTCCTTGTGCGTAAGTTAAATTGCACACTTTCTACAAACAAGCTGAATGGCCCCCGTCAGCAAATTACAAAACATCTACTGACAAATTATATATAGCTTGTTCAACTACAATGCATAACTTATATGGGCAAATTGCAGCACCATAAGCAGTTTTCTTTTCTTCTTCTGCAAGCAAATGTTCGTTGTACGAACTTTAGTCAGAAGGGCCCCTGCATTCACTCCTTCATCGCCGGTTTCGCCAAAATGCACCATAACAAATGGTACTGAGACATGTTCAAGGCAGCATCTAACCAGGGACTCCACGGTTTGCCTCTAGTTCCATGTCTGCGGTATATTCCCTTGACATTTTTATTTACATATCTTAGTTCTTCATATTAAAGAATTTAGGTTGCACTATTGAAATGTGTTTATTTGTTTTGTTTATAAACGAAAACTGTCATCAAATCGAACCTACTCTATATATCCTTCCAAGTTGATGTTATTTATTTACGGAGCAATAGACACGCGTGCGTACCAAACCTTGGCCCTTGATTTTTGTTTCGCCCAAATCGTCAGTATTACTTCTTATGGAAATATTAATGATCAACATGTGCATTAGAGCCTTTCCTGGGCGGCCATTCATATATTGAACATAGGAGTGTTAAAATCAGGTGGTTGCTAAATGCAGGACAAACGTAATAGGAGCTTTCTGCATTACGTTCGACCTGCATTAAAAAACCACATGCCTTACGGTTCTATATTTAGACCTGTTTGAAGGCCACTTAAGGCAAGTTCTACTGTAGACATGTTTTTAGAATGTGATTTACAGTAAAAACCCTCTAAACCGGAATTCCAGTAGAGATGAATTGAGATACTCTTTTAGGCGGGTGGCTGCTTAATGCAGGGAGAAAGCCATACAGAAGAAAGCTCCTCTGTATGACTTTAACCCTGCATTAACCTGTCACCTGTCTCCAAGACCGATATTTATACACAATTTAACGTCCGGTTTAGAGGGATTGTACTGAATTAGTAAATTTCGATGTCTGCCTTTATATATCCTGTAATGTAACACCGGTTACTTAACATCTTGCTGAATTTTAAAACACATTTCTCCTTCTTTACCCATGCCCTGTTGTATAATTACATATATCTTCACTGTGTATACGTATTTCGCTGTGCAATTACTACTGTGGAGTGCATTGGTTGCACAATTAACTTGTAAATAGTGCAGACCCTGGTGAGACAGCTCCTGCAGGAGCTGTTTCATCTGGGTCTTCACTATTTACAGGTAGGTATATTGACGTGAATAGCAAGCGAAGGGTTACTATGCGCCCGCTGCGAGTGAATCCGTGATTACATGTACCTTTGCAAACAGTTTGGCTTCAGACAAGATGCGCCGAGTACTCGGACGTCTCATCTGGATCCAAACTGTCCTTATCCTGATCGTACTTTTAGAAAAGGAATGCAAGACAAACCAAAGGAGAACATTGAATCAGCTGATAACGGTATTTTCTGCGGATGAAAGTGTGCTCAGCAGGCTAAAATACAACCCTTACAGTGCGGGTCACGAGTCACTAATGTCCTTTGCAAACAGTGTAGACCCAGATGAGAGGGATCCAGTGTATGCACTGTTTGTCATGTTACATACTTTGCTTTAGAATAATCTTCACCATAAGCTTGACCTGTTTGAAAATGTATTCCATTCGTAAATTCAACGTTTTAAGGGTTAAGCATACTGATGGTATGTTTTGATATAACGTTTAAACTATATAAATGAACTTCCGGTAATCTGAACGCGCACACAGGAAAAGAAATGCGAGACTCGTTGTCATCGCATAATACCGTCGGCGTGTGAATATTATAAAATCACTGACACAATTAAATATTTAACACTGTACTTGTTGAATATTTATGCAACACTACGCCCATTATAAGAATTATTTATATTTGTATTAATATTATAACAAAATGATGAGTTTCAATGCTGTGGTAAACAAAAGCGTATATAAGCATACAGAGAAGACCCTGTCCATTGGAATCTGCATATTAACATCTAGGAACTTGCTGACCAGTATGTTCTGTTTGTTTACATGCTTAAATGTTTTTACTGTTTTCCATGATAATTAATTTCCTGTTGGATAGTTTAGCTCAATAATTTGAGTCATTAACCCTTTCCCTTATGTAAGTGCATTTTGACGCATCTGCAAACAGAGTAGATCCATATCAGACGGTTCCCTAAGGAGCCGTCTAATCAGGGTCTGCTCTGTTTGCTTATGGTGCAATATAGATTTGATTCTACAGCTTCTTCCTGAGCCAAAATGGCATGTGTTCTTAAGCCATTATAAAAAATAATCTTATTAATACTCATGACGTCATTATTTCCTATATGAATATTCATCAGGGGAATGGTTAATAAACAGAGCAGGCCGGGTTATGCATAGATGAACATCAGGTACAGGATTAACTCTTCGCTTGCTGAATTTTAAAATACGCATCCCCTCCTTTACCCATGCCCTGTTGTATAACTACATATATCTTCACTGTGTACAAGTATTTCGCTGTGCAATGACTGCTGCGGAGTGCACTGGTTGCACAATCAACTTGTAAATAGTGCAGACCCTGATGAGACAGCTCCTGCAGGAGCTGTCTCATCTGGGTCTTCACTATTTACAGGTAGGTATATTGACGTGAATAGCAAGCGAAGGGTTAAGATGGATTATACAGTGAAACCTCTCTATAACGGCCACTAAATTGTGTTAATTAGTTGGTATTTAGAGCAGCCACCTGTCTTTAACACAGACATACTTGATGTAATTTAGTGGCCGTTATAGAGAGGTTTTACTGTAGATGCAAATGAGTTGTAACTTTTGCCATGTACAGTAAAATATCTTGATAATGTTCTTTCAGGACCTCTGAAATAATACGACATTCCGATTATATAGCTTCGCCAAGCAGTCGATATTCCCGGTATATATTATACTAATAAGACAGCAATATTTCAACTTATATTTGTCTTAATCTGCAATTTGAAATAATCCACTTTTAACAAAAATGATGGATATTTCTGTACCAATGGTTTATACTGAAGTAAATCTTAACACAACCTATGCTGCAAGTCTCTTCCCTGTATCAGGTAGCTATTTTGTTGGGCCCATTCCATCTATTCCCACAATGTTTGTCCATTGTCTTTGAGAAACACTGTGACTAGAAAGAGAGCATAAAGGGTAACAGTAGGGCAACATACAAATGCAATACTGTAATTTACACCCGACGGAAGCGTTACACAAAACCTACTTTATACAGTGAAAAGAACAATTATGTGAAAAATTAGCTATTCTGTTTTTATTCAAATATACATATATGTAGAGTTTATCTATTACATATCTTGTCGGGCTACCGTATATTTCCGTTTAACCCTTAACCTAATAGAGACATATTCTGAAGTCTTGCAAGCATAAGACTCAGATGTGACGACTACTGTAGAAACCATCTGATCAAGTTCTGCTCTGTTTGCCTTTTGGATGATAACGATCTGATTTGGAAGTTTCTGCAGTTGGATAAACATTACTGTGTTACTATGCTACTATAAACTAATTCTTCTAATTGATATTGTATGATGTCATTATTTCTTACATAGATACTCATAAGGTAAAGGGTTGGCCATCCAGTATTCTCATTGCAGTAGATAATTGTTGTTGTCAACTTTAAACGCCACTGTGGATCTTTGTAAATTATAGCGTTTTTTTATGACAGAGATTAAATTTAAATGTCATGTGTGATAAGTAGCGATCATAGCCAGGTTTCAGCTTGACGCATTACGTACATGTAGTTCCCACCTGTCTACAATGAGAAATTTCAAGGTCCTTTGTTATAATAAATGGTGTATGCATGCAACATTATACTGGACAGACGGCTAAAACTTAAGACGGCCAAACGGATCCGGGACTTGTCACACAGCTTGCATCACAATGCGACGTGCAGTATACTAACAGGTACAATGTACCCAGATAAGATGTAACATTTAACCTTTTTTACTCCATAATTATTAATGTAAAAAATATATAATGACAGCATTAGTATTAATTGTTACAATAGCACATGGATGTTTTACCCATGACAGAAACTGTAGAATCATATCTATATTATATCATAAGCGAACAGAGCATACCCTGTTCAGACGGCTCCTATAGGAGCCTTTTGATCTGGGTCTACTATGTTTGCAAAGGCATAGAAAAGCATATTATGTAGTTAAGGATTAAAACATTTTCAAGAACATCTTCTTTATTTCTGCACCAGTCCCTATTTTGTAAGCATTCTTCGACACCGACACCGACACCGACACCGACACCACTCTAAAGAATGGTCACAATATAGGACTTGGTGGCCAATAACGATATTAACATTTGAATACGCATATTTACTTATTGTTCTACGTCATTTAAATGATAAAAACTGATTAGTATTCAGACTTTTGTCCTGTTGGAAATCAAGAAGACCTAAGAACAAATGTGTTCAACGTAAAACCTCTCTTAACCGGAATTCTAGTAGAGAATTTAGATATTTTAGGCAGGTGACTGCTTAATGCAGGGTAAAAGTCTTGCAGAAAGCTCCTCTAGGAGCTTTCTGCATGACTTTCACCCTGCATAAGCTGTCACCTGTCTCCAAGACCGATATTTATACTAAATTTAACGACCGGTTAAGAGAGATTTTACTGTAGTATCATGAATTCAACCACGTAACCCTTCTCCGCGTGAATATTTATTAAGAAATAATTGGTTCGTGAATGTTAATTAGATAAGCCTTATTTATGGCGTTATGAACAAAGGAACTGTTACCATAGAAGAAACTATAGAACCAGATATAGATTAGGCCTGTGTTACTTCATAAGAACAGAACAGAACAGATTTTATTGATGTAAAAAATATATAATGACAGCATTAGTATTAATTGTTACAATAGCACATGGATGTTTTACCCATGACAGAAACTGTATAATCATATCTATATTATATCATAAGCGAACAGAGCATACCCTGTTCAGACGGCTCCTATAGGAGCCTTTTGATCTGGGTCTACTATGTTTGTAAAGGCATAGAAAAGCATATTCAAGAACATCTTTATTTCTGCACCAGCCCCTATTTTGTGAGCATTCTTCGACACCGACACCGACACCATTCTAAAGAATGGTCACAATATAGGACTTGGTGGCCAATAACGATATTAACATTTGAATACGCATATTTACTTATTGTTCTACGTCATTTAAATGATAAAAACTGATTAGTATTCAGACTTTTGTCCTGTTGGAAATCAAGAAGACCTAGGAACAAATGTGTTCAACGTAAAACCTCTCTTAACCGGAATTCTAGTAGAGAATTTAGATATTTTAGGCAGGTGACTGCTTAATGCAGGGTAAAAGTCATGCAGAAAGCTCCTCTAGGAGCTTTCTGCATGACTTTCACCCTGCATAAGCTGTCACCTGTCCCCAAGACCGATATTTATACTAAATTTAATGTCCGGTTAAGAGAGATTTTACTGTAGTATCATGAATTCAACCACGTAACCCTTCTCCGCGTGAATATTTATTAAGAAATAATTAGTTCGTGAATGTTACTTAGATAAGCCTTATTTATGGCGCTATGAACAAAGGAACCGTTACCATAGAAGAAACTATAGAATCAGATATAGATTAGGCCTGTGTTACTTCATAAGAACAGAACAGAACAATAGTTTATTTCTTTAGGACTTAAACATGCTGTTTATCGTCCATGCACACATATATAAATAACATATATAATCAAAGTCAATATCTCTATACTAAACACATATAATAGAAGCATATCTCTTGAAATGAGAGATGTAATTAAACATAATTTAGAGCATTTGTTCTTATTTTCATAGCAAAATTAATATACATGTAGCAGGCAAGTTTGTTTGTAGTATCAGTGTCTCTCGATTTCATCAGTTCACATACGAGCTTGTACATGCTTGGTCTCTTTGTAAAATACTCACTTATGTAATAAGCAAAATTAGTTATCCATTATCAGACGGCTCCAACTGGAGCGGCCTGACCTAGGTCTACCATGTTAGCAAAGGAGTGAAAGGCGAGAAGACGTTTCTATCAGACGAAGGGTTAAGCAGATAACGTTTTCTAAGCTGGTACATGTAACAGCTAGGCAGCAGCGAATCCTATAATTCCTTCATATATCAAGTGTACAATAATTATTAACCTTAACCCGTTCACCGCCAATGTCGCAAAAATGCACCACGACAAATAGTGCCTTTTCAAGGAGGCGTCTGATCAGGGTTGGGTCTAAAAATAGCCTATGACGGAAAGGGTTAACGCTTACCCCGCTAAAGAATCTATGGACCGAGTGTCAAACAGCATGGATCCTGATGAGACACCGAGTTACTCGCAGTCTCATCTGAATCAAAGCTGTTTGCATGTGCGAGTCGGATCACGAAAGTGAAATAAGGGTTAACCCTTTCACCGCCGCAGCCGCATAAATGCACCACGGCAAATAGTACAGTCCCAGATCAGACGCCGCCTTGAAAAGGCGGCGTCTGATCAGGGACTTCACTATTTGTCTCGATCTCTATTTCTATATATGTGCTTTATTCCTTTGAAATTTGCATTTATTTATCTCATTTCCTTATCTTACTGAATGATTTAACAAACTTGGATTGCAGACGACAATAAGAAATTTGGCGCCGTTAAAGGGTTAAAGGCTTTGACGATTTGGACCTCGGGCTTCAGAAAACTGTGTGTCAATCCTCTTTCTAGGTCTTTGTACTAACTGTATTGAAATAGCGTCACAAATGTGTAAATAGAGGAGCTGTCACGAATTGTCCTTTCAGAGTAACTATTATTACCGGAATTCTAGAAAGTATTATCAAGCAAGCAAGCCTCTGGCAAGCTTAAGAACATTGTTTAATACAATCAGCACGATCTACCAACGAGTGTTAGACTTTCCTTATTACATGACGAGGGTTGAGTACAAAGTTGAATTAACTATATTATTTATCTCATCTATATTAGCATCCATGTGCCCTTCGCATGCTATTTCTCAACAACAACTCCATCACAAATGCATTATTTTTAATCACATGTCATAGGTATCTAAAACATACCAAAATATAGTTTTCTGACCCAACCAAAAAAAGGGAATTTTTTATAAAGCAAGGGTGTTCGCGAAAAACTTTTTTTTTTCATATTTTTTTGTTGGGTCAGAAAACTATCTTTTGGTATGTTTTAGATACTTATGACATGTGATTAAAAAGATATTGTATTTGTGATGGAGCTGTTGTTATTGCTGTTATTGAGACATAGCATGCGAAGGGCACCTGTGCTAGCATCTGGATATAATTATTTTCCTAAAATTGTCATGGTTGACTTTTCTTTCGTTTTTATTGAAAATCACTGTGAGAGCTCACGAAAATTGCATTCAAATGAGACGCCGAGTTACAAGGTGTCTCATCTGAATCTATAGTATTTGCAAACGGTCATAATGTTGTTGTTTTTTATTTTATTATACATGTACCTCAGTATATTTTGACTACTTCCTATTGTATCAAGCTTTTTACCTTTTTCTGTTCTTTATTTTCTTCCAACTTTCAATACCTACCCAATGTCCATGGCTAAATAGTTATAATGAATTATGGAAGGTGGAGCATTGTATCCATTTTAGAAAGTAATCAAACAGATCTGTCGAATTCTAATAGTAAACAGAGCAGACCCTGATCAGACGGCTTTTATAGGAGCCGTCTGATCTGGGTCTGCTCTGTTTACCTATTTTCTTTACTTTAAATAATGGCTACAATGTCCCATCATCAATATTTCATTACAACTATTTCGTCCATATATCTATATATATATATATATATATATCGATACTGCCAAACTCCGCTTTCGCGTATTATTGGCAGATGCGCGTCAGTGCAAGGATAAAAAGTAGGAGCCGTCTGATCTGGGTCTGCTCTGCTTGGAAATGCGTGAAAACACCCTTATATTAGGGAAAGGGTTAAGAAACCGTTGGTGAGTATCCAACAGATTGGCTCCCGTGTTACTCGTCGTCTCGCCTGGATACCAGGTGTTTGCAAATTCGAGTCAGGTCCAGAATAGTTGGTTAACGGTTTACTCACATAGACGTTCAACATCGTTAACTCGAACTATTAGTAAAGACGAATTAACCATTCGCTTGCTGAATTTTAAAATACATTTCTCCTTCTTTACCCATGCCCTGTTGTATAATTAGTTTTAATTACATATATCTTTGCTGTGTACAAGTATTTCGCTGTGCAATCACTGCTGTAGAGTGCACTGATTGCACTATCAATTTGTAAATAGTGAAGACCCTGATGAGACAGCTCCTGCAGGAGCTGTCTCATCTGGGTCTTCACTATTTACAGGTACGTATATTGACACGATTAGCAAGCGAAGGGTTAAGATACTTTTAGGCAGGCGACTGCTTAATGCAGAATGGATGTCCTGCAGAAAGCTCTTAGACGACCGAAGTACAAAGCGGGCGAAAGTAAAATGCCTGATTGAACCCTATCTATGACAAGATTATTTTATTGCAAATCATGCATAATTGAGAAAAACGTCAATATGCCCGCAAATTGCACTCTCGCTCACGTAATGTTATAAACACTTATTTTCAATAAATAATTCATAAGAACAACAACTTTTTATGATGTATGCACCAGGCTTACAAGACTTATATATACAGTAGAACCTGTCTTAACCCATTCCCTCATATTGACGACTTTTGACGACTCTGTAAAAGTCACGTTGTGAAACCATTGTGATAAATAGAGCATTTGCTCCTATAGGAGCAAATGCTCTATTTATCACAATGATTTCAAACTACAAAATTCTAAAGTTTTCCTTTTCTCTAGTTAATGCTCCTTTTCGGTAGATTTATACAAAGAGATTGTATCTAAAAATAACCTATGAGGTAAAGGATTAAGCGGTCATTCATTGATTGGACATAGGAATCTTAAAACGCAAGTAGTTGCGTAATGTGTGATAAAAACTAATGCAGAAAGCTCATATAGGAGCTTTCTGTATTACCTTTGCACTGCTTTAAGCTCCCAGCTGCCTAACAGGCCAATGATTAGACATATTTTAGGGCCGTATTAGACATGTATGACTGTATAACATCTTACGCATGTTTTCGCCGTCATAAGAACAATGTCTTTCAGACACTTGCACAGAATGTAGACCCAGCTTGACCGCCATTCTTGAGCAATCGACTGGTTCAGTATTATTGTTATGAGCATCTGGGTCCACACTGTTCGCCAAGGATATTACGGATGTGATTGCTAAAGGATATGTGTAACAAATGCTACCGAAAGGTTAACCTCTATTACTGGTAACTTGTATATACAGTGAAACCCCGCTAATGCGACCACTTAATAAACAGCCACTGGTGTCGTTTAAAGCAGGTGGCTGCTTAATGCAGCACGAAAGTTATGCAGAAAGCTCCTATAGGAGCTTTCTGCATAACTTTCGTACTGCATTAAGCAACCACCTGCCCCTGCCACTCAGAATTATGCCCTTTTTTGGTGGTCGCATTAGCGGGGTTTTACTGTACATGTAATAGTAACACTGTAGAGTATCGCTAAAGCGACTGTATGATGTATTAAAATGGGAGACTGTAACAACAACTGGTTGCTTAATGCAGGAAGAAAGTGATACAAAAAATAGTTATAAGAGCTTTTTGTATCACTTTTGTCCTATATTAAGCCACCACCTGCTTATAAATCCAAACTTAGACTTCTTTTGAGTGGTCGTAATAGGGAGTCTTAACTATATAGACTATTTATATAATAACAGTATAATCCCTCTAATGCGACCACTTAATGAACAAACATGACTGTCTTCATAAGCAAGTGGTTGCTAAATGCAGGACGAAAGTTATACAGAAAGCTCCTATAAGGGCTTTCTGCATAACTTCCGTCCTGCATTAAGCTACTACTTGTGTTTGCCAATGTGAATTATGTCCCTGTTTTGGTGGTCGCATTAGAGGGGTTTTACTGCATACACTATACAGTAAAGTGCAACATCAACCTTTCATCTGGTGAATATTGATATACGAAATAATGGCATAATTACATTACATTACATTACGTTTTAGAATGGCATGACTGTTATCTTGGCAGAAGCAGCAAACGTCTAAGCTTGTAAACACGCCAAAAGGCGTTCCTATCAAATACAGTGTTAGTTAACCATTTCACCGCCAATGTCGCAAAAATACACCACGACAAATAGTGCAGTCCCAGATCAGACAAAGGCGGCGTCTGATCAGGGACTTCACTTTTTGTCTCGAAACTCTATTTCTCGTATATACATGTACATGTATGTGCTTTATTCCTTTGAAATTTGAATTTATTTATCTCGTTTCCTTTTTTACCAAATGAGTTACATGTAACAAAAGTGTTTGCAGACGACAATTAGAAATTTGGCGCCGAAAGGGTTAAGCGACATGTGCTCTAAAAAGTAATAGGATTTTGTTCAGAATCCATGTTGGTATACATGTATGCGTGATATTGGCCTTATTAGTATGAAACCGAATACTTGACCCTTTTCCTGCACTGTATTCGTTTAAAATTTTAATACTTACTGGATATCCATGGACTATATACATGTAGCTGTAACGAAATATGGAAGGTGGAACATTGTAGCCATTTTTGAAACAGATCTTCCTAATTCGACTAGCAAACAGAGCAGACCCAAACCAGATTACTTCTATACAGAAACCGTCTGATCATGGTTTACTCTGTTTGCAAATGCGTAGAAAAGAGTATATATTGAGCAAATGGAAATGAATAGGTTAAGGGCCACTGTATATTTGATAGTATCAAGTCATTCTATCTATGTATCCAAAGTAGAAACAAATGAAAATAATGTAAGTGATTTCGGCATGTTCTACTTTAAAGTTATCATTCCTAATCATTAACCGTAGTATACTTACTAAATCGTTTTCAACTACATTTTGGGGTCATAATCTGACATTTTGTATATATAAAAAAATTACATAAAATATTTACATAAACTGTTAAGTATGACAGACAGTAGTTGCAATAAACCCTGTATAAAAACATGTATCAATTACCTTATGAATATAGAGTATAAAAAGGCTAAAGAAAAATGCCATACTTACATTGAGATACAGTAAAACCTTTCTATAACGGCCACTAAGTTGTGTTAATTAGTTGGTATATTAGGGCAGGTGGCTGCTTAAAACAAGGTGAAAGTAAAACAGAACGCTCCTATAGGAGCGTTCTGTTTTACTTTCACCTTGCTTTAAGCAGCCACCTGCCTTTGATAAAAGTACTTGATGTAATTTAGTGGCCGTTATAGAGAATTTTTACTGTACATGTTTGTATCAGAGCATGAGAGACGTGCGTACTTAAATACTAAACCCGTCATTCCTCCACCAAACCCTATATTGTGACTACTCTTTAGAATCGTATCGAATGGAAGCTTTGTTGGAGAAATAAAGGAGTACATGTAATTCTTGAAAATATTTTAATCTACGCATCTTGTGTTCAGCTCTGATGTACTTAGTAAACGGATGCGTGGGTTTCTTTGATGAATACAACAAAACACCTTCAGTGCAGCTACCAAATTGTCACATTCTTGACCGAACAAGCAGGCGGTAGCTTAATGTAGGTATGAATTTATGCAGAAAGCTAATACAGGAGCGTTCTGCATTACTTTCATCATGCATTAAGCAACCGCCTGGTGTTAAAAGACATTCATACATTTGTATTCACTTGAGTGATCCCTTCGGATGGGATTTACTTTGTAACAGGAGGAAGTGTTTCGTTGCTTAAAACTTTTTTGCTACATTTACCATTCAAACTGACAAAACTGGTTCATCCTATAAGATTTGCAAAAAGTAATTGCAACATATTTTACACCTTGATGTTGATCTGATTGACTGAACTTCCTGTATGTATAACAAGTAAATATACAGTCGAGCCTGGCTATAGAATTCACGTAATACATTAATATGGTTACTACAGAATAAAAGTAATGTTGAAAGCTATCTCCAAAAGTGTTCCACCTAAATTAGTCGACAATCTGACAGTGAATTAATACTTTCCCTATTCTATATTTAGTCCAATTTTCAATACATAAACAATTAGCTATAATGAAATGTGGAAGGTGTAACATTGTAGTCATTTTGGAAACTAAAGAAACAGACCTATTAAATTGCTTAAGCAAACAGAGCAAACCCTGTTCAGACGGCTCCTATAGGAGCCGTCTGATCTAGGTCTATTCTGTTTGCAAATGCGCGAAAAGGCGTTTATATGAGGGAAAGGGTTAAAACACAAAATTTAATATAATTATGTTTATCAATCATTGTAGAGAGGTTTTAATATAATTTGGCCATGCTCAATACTTGAGTTTTCAGACCTTTTCCGGTCCAGTCTCAGAGTCCAAACTCGCTTTCTAAAACACGTCAAACATACTTGGTTGGATCCCAGCTCTCATAAATAACACACTTGTTTGAGTCTTTAACACGGGTGATCTCTTAATGCAGGACGAAAGTTGTGTAGAAAGCTCCCATAAAAACCTAATGCTTGTACTTTCGTGTTGTACAGTAAAACCTCTCTATAACGGCCACTAAATTGCGTTAATTAGTTGGTATTTAGGGCAGGTGGTTGCTTGAAGCAAGATGAAAGTAAAACAGAACGCTCCAATTGGAGCGTTCTGATTTACTTCCACCTTGCTTTAAGCAGCCACCTGCCTTTAACACAAAACACTTGATGTTTTTCAGTGGTCGTTATAGACAGGGTTTACTGTATATTAACCCTTCACAGGTTCACCTTTAACACATTTGCAAACAGGGAAGACCTTGATCAAACGACTAGTTCCTGTTCGAGTCGTCTGACCGGAGTCTGCATTGTTTGCTTATGAAATAATATAGATACATGTACGTCTCTACAACTTCTTCCACGGTCAAAATTTCCCGTGTCCATATGTCATTATAAAAATTAATCTAATTAATATTCACGACGTCGATATTGTTTACATAGAGATTTATGGAGTAAGGGTTTGGAAATCCGTTCTTTCATTGCAGTTGAACGGTCGTTTTACAGACAATTAATGCTGTCACATGTGAACGGATCGTCATTCAGACCGACGAGGAATATCGGATTATCCGTCCTGAACATTACCAGCGATCAATGTGACCCGTGGAATATTGACGAAAATGAAATTACAATCATTAGACATGCTACCCATTTCCCTGATAAATACGTCCTCTGCGCCTTTGCAAACAAAGTAGATCCAGATCAGATAACTCCTGTAGGGACTGTCTGATCAAGGTCTGCTCTGCTTGCTTATTGATTTATGTAAATATGATTCTGCAGTTTCTGTTATCGTGTGTAACTTTGTCATTTTAAAATGCAACCGATGAATATTCATTATTTCTGAGGCAAAAGACTAAATATTCAAGCACGCTACAGTGAAATTTCTGATGACGAATCTGTAAGCAGCTTAAGGCTCATTCTTAACTAGTTAAAACCTCTGATCTGATTCATTTTCTGTTGTTAAGTAGTTACATGTATGTTGAAACTACACTGACCAACAGCTAATATCCTGGTGAGATCTGGATTCAATGTTTGCAAATGTCTGTCGTTGAGGTCCAAATAAGACGCGTAAATTAAAACATTTTCAAGAATAAAATTTATTCACCAAACCCTATGCTGTGATCACTCTAGTAGAGACGATTCTAAAGAGTGGTTACAACGTAGGCTTTGGTTGAGAAATGACAATACATTTACGTGTTGCCCTGTCGCGCTTAGGAGGCGAAGGGCTAGGACGAGACAGTGTGTAACACGGGGTTTCACCAGAAGTTAAAAGTATACGACACTCTCACCTCGTCTTTGAATAGACACAATAGAAACCATTTCATTTCATCCAAAATTTGCACCAACCGCTTATCAACCTATTAAGTTCCATATTCAATCAATTCAGTTTGGAATCTGTCAATGTTTTTATTTTGAAGAGGCACAGTAAACAACAAATTTGCTGGTTGTAGACATTGTCATCGATGGGTTCAGCACACAGAGCAGACCCTGAACATTGAGCTCTGGTCTAGGTCTACAATATTTGCAAATGCGCGAAACATTATGTCATTTTTAAGGCACAATGTGCACCAGTGGGTTAAATATTCTGTAAGATCTTTCGGTAACCAAGCTGGTAGGAAGAGTTTTTGTGTCTGTCATCAACCAGTCTTTAACTCTTTCAGCGCCAATGTCGCCTGTTGGCACCATTCAAAACAGTGCAGTCCCAGGTCAGAAGCCGCCTTGAAAAGGCGGCATCTGACCTGGGACTTCACTGTATTCTGTATTATTTTAACCCAAGCATGCAGGTTTTTAAAAACAAATGTTTTACTAATATACCTTTATTATTTAGTTTAAAATTATATTTAATCTGAAATTATTATTGCAGACGACACTTTTAAATTTGGCGCCAAAAGAGTTAATACGCATAGAAAGTGCCATTGATATACAGAAGAACTTGCCTTAAACGACCACCAGAAGACATATATGTCTGGTAGGCATTGTATGGCCGTTTAAGACAGGTCCTTCTGTACTACTGACTTTATCCAAATGCATTTTGTTTCTTTTACAGTAAACCACACTAAATCAGACATTCAATATAGTATACATGTCGACATTGGAGACGGATGTTAGGTTAACCCTTTCGCTGCCAATGCCGGATCTGTGATTACATATGCAAACAGTTTGGATCCATATGAGACGCCGAGTAACTCGGCGTCTCATCAGGATCCAAACTGTTTGTTACTGTTACTATGTTTTTGAAAAAAAAATGAATAAAATCAAAAGAATGATAATTTGTAGCAGACGACAAAGTTAGCAGACGACAGAGTTTGGCAGCGAAAGGGTTAAAGCAGGGTGAACGACCATTAGCAGCTGTAGCAGCTTTCTGCATGACTTTCACTCTGCATTAAGCAGCCACCAGCCTGGGAGTATCTGAATTCTTCCCTATTAAAATTCCGGTTTAGAGGGATTTACTGTACCGTGGAAACGGGTTTTATTTGTGAAATAAATTTAGGTGTAAAGTTTGTTTCTATGTTACGCCATTTTCCTGAGGCATCTTGCTATTTATCAATATCTATACATGCAAGTGCATGTTGTACGTACATGCAATGCACTGTTTTGCGTGACAACAGATACTCTAGAATAGCGTTATAACGTAGACATTTGGTTTAAAATTAGATACAACTTTGGGTTCTATAGGTTCGTAACTTACATAACCTACATTAAAACCCCTCTAAAACGGGCGTTAAAGTAGTACCAATGCCGCACGACAGCTTAAAGCAGGGGGAAATTCGTCCTGAAAGTGCCTCTGGGAGCTGTCGGCAAGACTTTCATCCTGTATCAAGCAACCACCTGCTTAAACGTACATGTATTTACAGTTTTCGCCACTAACATTCCGGTTTAGAGTGGTTTTACTATATGACACAACAGGGTATACATGTAAACATCAATTACAAGTCGATGTCTAAGGGCGCGTCTCTTAAGACTAACACCAGATGTGTCCAAAATGGTTATAATTTAGTATCTTTAGTACATGTATCAGTTCGTTTAACCCTTTAACCCTTTTCCCTGTTCTTTGTGTATTCCAAATTCCGATACCTACTGAACATTCATGGACAAAATAGATGCAACGAAATATGGAAGATTGTAGTCATTCTAGAAAGTAAAGAAATAGATATTTCGAATTCCTTTAGCAAACAGAGCAGACCCTGATCAGATGGTCCATATAGAAGCCATCTGATCTGGGACTACTCTTTTTGCGAATGCGTTAAAACACATTAATATGAAGGACGGGTTAAATGTAAAAATCGAATATGCCACCAGACAACATAATGCCACCAGACAAATTTAATGATAAATTCCAAAATCAGCAAACTGTAGAACGAAATTATGGTTAATAAACGAATCAGATTGCCAGTACTGCGTAATATACACTAAAAGAATACTTCTACATTAACACTGTTGAATATTCATGTAAGAAAGAATGACAACATGAGTATTTTTCAGCTGCCTTTTTATAATGGTATACATGTATGTCTACAGGATTGTTTTGGTATTAACCCATTACCTCATTGGCTATTTTTTAGACCCAACCTCTTTGAATAAATCTACCGAAAAGGAGCATTAACTAGAGAAAAGGAAATTTTAGAATTTTGTAGTTTGAAACCATTGTGATAAATAGAACATTTGCTCCTGTAGGAGCAAATGCTCTATTTATCACAATGGTTTCACAAAGTGACTTTTACAGAGTCGTCAAAAGTCGTCTATATCAGGGAATGGGTTAAAAGAAACTGCAGTGTCAGATTATTTTTATAGTTTCACGAGTAAACAGAGCACATCGAGACCAGGCGGTTCCTACAGGAGTCGTCTGAACTGGTTGTATCGGCGTGAAAGGGCGTTAATAAGAATGATATTTAACCCTTTACTTCATAGAAACGTTTTTCACGCATTTGCAAACAGCGTATACTCATATAGGAGCCGTCTGTTCAGGCCAGATCTAGGCTTCTTTTTAATGACCGCTTTAGATAGGTTATGCTGTATAAAGCAGGGGAAATGTTAAGACACAGAAGCCGGAATACCAATTTCAAATTGGTAACCAGTGTGACGTTTGTAACCTAACATGATTCAAACGTTAGACATTGTTCCAGCCTCATTGACATTGTTTCCTTTTTATCTGAAAAAAAAGACTAATTATTATATTTATTTACGCAACAGGGTCCGAGGTTATAAAACGTTCCAATTGGAGTGCATGTTCAAGTATCTGGTCGGATTTTGAGTAAGTTCAATATCTGACCAATCAGATGCTTTAGAACTATCTCACTCAAAAATGTTTTATAACCTCGTGGCCTGATATTGCGAAATTTGCTGAGACTAATCGCCCTAATCAAAAACTGCATGATAGACACTGCCGGACACCGCCGAGTAGTAGGATTGATACAGAGGCAGTTCCATATCAATATACATGTAAGTACGATAAAAGTAGAGAAATAAAACATATATAATACAGTAAAACCTCTCTATAACGGCCACTAAATTGTGTTAATTAGTTGGTATTTAGGGCAGGTGGCTGCTTAAATCAAGGTGAAAGTAAAACAGAACGCTCCTATAGGAGCGTTCTATTTTACTTTCACCTTGCTTTAAGCAACCACCTGCCTTTAACACAAAATAATTGTTGTAATTAAGTGTCTGTTATAGAGAGGTTTTACTGTAGTCATAACATAATATTTACTAGCTAAAGTTTTATCAATAGCATGTATCCACAGGAGTTTATGGTATTGATAGAAACTGTAGCGTGATATCTCTAATAATTTCAAGGGCAAACTGAGCAGACCCTGATCAGACGGCTCCCATAGGAGCCGTCTGATCTGGGTCTACTCGCTTTGCAAATGCGTGAAAAGGTATTTATATGAAGGAAGGGTTGAGCAACCACATTGCTCTTGTAGACCCTTGTGTCTATTCATTATAGGTCGTTATAGACAGTTGCTACCGTACTAGCATAGGTTCTAAACAGGTTCATCTTGTACTCCACGTTGTAGAAGCATATAAACAAACATATTTATCATACATGTATGCACATGGTATACAAATGTGCATACAATATTTTGTAGGAGGATCGAATCTCTCGCTATAAGATTGTGTGACCCGATCAAGTTTATGCAAAGGGTGGAAATACAATACGTCTAAATTGAACATACTACATTCAAACGTCATACATGTATCTAAAGTGAACATACTACGTTCAAACGTCATATCTTAAGTGAACATGCAACTTCCATTACGTGGATAAGCAGATTTATCGTATTAATACATGCATACTTATGTGACAAGTGTTTATCCAATTTATACTTCAACTACAGTTAACCCTCTCTATAACGGCCAATAAATTATGTTAATTAGTTCGTATTTAGAGCAGGTGGCAACCTAAACCAAAGTAAAAGTAAAACAGAACGTTCCTATAGGAGCGTTCTGTTTTACTTTTACCTTGCTTTAAGCAGTCACCTGCTTTTAACACAAAATACTTGATGTAATTTATTGGCCGTTATAGAGAGGTTTTACTGTAATCTGTCATCTTAATAACCATCTAGATATTAATTTTTGGATCGAATATAACTACATTAGAGCCTGTCTTAAGTGGTCATCATAAAGAGATATGATTATGTGTCTGTCGGGCAGGTGGTAGCTTATTGCAGGTCAAATAAAATGCTGAAAGTTCCTATAGAAACTTTCTGCATTATGTATGCCCTGCATTAGGCAATCATCTGCGTTTTA
Organism: Azorinus chamasolen; assembly: GCA_963576725.1. Lineage (NCBI taxonomy): Eukaryota > Metazoa > Mollusca > Bivalvia > Cardiida > Solecurtidae > Azorinus > Azorinus chamasolen. The sequence goes on from OY755247.1 coordinate 37,949,298, forward strand.
AGACTCCTATGTTCAATAAATGAATGACCGCTTTGTACAGATTTAACTGTACTCTAAATATACTCGTAGCAGTGCGCATGTGCAGCCTTCTTGAATTTCTATACAACTATATTGTAAATGACCAAGACCTAATTGCATAGACGTTCGATACACGTAATTTGCAAACAGTACATATTTGCAATCTATACTGGTTGCTATCCATGTTTATTTCATGTACATGTATATTGAAACTTGGTACATTAGACTATACAAGTATTTTGTATAATGATAAAAAGTTTTTGGGGATGTAAACGCCCAAAGGACCAGGTGCTACCTGTGAATTTGTTACTGAATTCAGTGCGATTGATATACAGTAAAACATCTCTATAACGGCCACTTAATTACATCAAGTATTTTGTGTTAAAGGCAGGTGGCTGAATAAAACAAGGTGAAAGTAAAACAGAACGCTCCTATAGGAGCGTTCTGTTTTACTTTCACCTTGCTTTAAGCGGACGCCTGCCCTAAATGCCAAATAAATAACACAATTTAGTGGCCGTTATAGAGAGGTGTTACTGTATTTGTTCGATGCAAAATCACAATAATACAGCATTACCTCTTACTTATATAGCCATACATATACAGATTTCGTGTTTATTTATAGTTTACCGACAGCGAATCGCATGCATTTGTAGATGTATGTAATTAAAGAAGCTTTTCACAGACATAAATTTAGCTGTGCCTATAACATAACTTGTCACGCATTTCTCAGATTGTATGACAAGGGTCGATATGGCTCATCGTCTCCTTTTGATCACAACATAATAGCTCATTAAACTTGCAGCAGGTTGCATTTTACATGCGTACAAATGCACATATGTCTTTTGAAGGCGTGATAATAAACTCTTACAAAACCCTTCACTGACTGTAATATACAATGTATGTAGTTAACTATATAGTTGCATGTACACTGAGACCTGTCTTAAGCGACTTTATATTAACCCTTTCCAAGCTCTGTGTTTATTCAAAATTTCCGTACCTATTAAATATGCATGGACAAAATAGTTATAATGTAATATGGAAGGTGGAATATTGTAGCCATTTTAGAAAGTAAAGAAACATATTTATCAAATTCCATCAGCAAACAGAGCAGACCCTGATCAGACGGCTCCTCCAGGGCCATCTGATCTGGGTCTATTCTGTTTGCAAATGCGTGAAAACACGTGTATATATGAGGGAAAGGGTTAAGTGGGCACAGGAATCTTAAAACACAGGTGTTACAGAGTAACAAGTAATGCAGAAAGCTTATATATCTGCATTACTCTTGACCTGCAGTAAACTACATGTACATTGCCTGCCTTACATACCCATTATTGGACATCTATTTGATGGTCGCTTAAGATAGGTTCTACTGTATTTCAATGTCCTTACACACACCCGTCACAGATTGGTGTCTGGTGATGCCAATGAACAGAAAATAACTACGCAAAACCAGAAAACAAGATATATACTTTCAAGACAAAACAAATGCATCATAATTATGTTCGTCCCACTCAATGTTAAGCCTTTACTTCAGAAATACTCTTTTTTACGCCTCTACAAACAGAGTAGACCCAGATGAGACGATTCGTAAAAGGAGTCGTCAGATCAGCTTGGCTGATAACGTTTTTTAAAGAAGACGTGACAACCTTTTATGCAGTATAGTTCCTTAATGCAGGATGAAAATCATGCAGAAAAGCTCCCATTGGAGCTATCTGCATGACTACCACCCTACATTAAGCTGACACATTAGGTATGCTTAGCTGTTTATTATTCTAAATCATTACGTAGTGCGATGCAGGTTTGCAATAATGTTGAGGAAGAACATATAAATTATTTTGTTTTAACCCTTCGCTTGCTGAATTTTAAAATACATTTCTCCTTCTTTAACCATGCCCTGATGTATAATTACATATATCTTCACTGTGTACAAGTATTTCCCTGTGCAATCACTGCTGTGGAGTGCACTGGTTGCACAATCAACTTGTAAATAGTGCAGATCCTGATGAGACAGCTCCTGCAGGAGCTGTCTCATCTGGGTCTTCACTATTTACAGGTACGTATATTGACGCGATTAGCAAGCGATGGTTAAAATCATTTAGTCTTGTCAGGAGTATAACGTATAACGTCTCTAATCCTCCAATGACACGTTGTGCTGGCATGAATTAGATGGCTTATATTGATTCCTTTACCACTGATGACACATGTCAATGTTGTTTCTTCCAAACTTGATATGGAATGCTGAGAAATAAATCAGATGTACACATGCTACATTACAGTTTTACCATAATTATTTTCACTATTTAACCCTTTCTTTCATATACACGTGTTTTCACGCATTTGCAAACAAGCAGAGTAGGCCCAGACTAGACGGTTCCTATAGGAGCCGTCTGATCAGGGTCTTCTCTGTTTGCTAATGGAATTTGAAATATCTGTTTCTTCTCTTCCTAAAATGGCTACAATGTTCCATCTCCATATTTCAATATAACTATATTGTCCATGAATATTCAGTAGGTATTGAAATTTGGAATAAATATAGAACAAGGAAATGGTTAAATAAGCTAGGATTAATTCTTCACCCGCTGTGAGAACATGCTCAAATGGATTAGGAGCGATTTTGACTGCTTCCGGCGTGATCAAGCTATGTAGAAACTGTTGACAGCTTGGACCTTGATGAGACGCCAAGTTATTCGGCGTGCTATAAGGACCCAAGCTGTTTGTAAATGCGAGTCAAGTCGCGGGTAGCGGGATAACAGATAAAACTATACGCCCTCCTATTTGTCAGGAGACGTCCACCTTTGATATAAGTTGGACAGTCCAAATAATAAACACCGAATACCATTATCTCGGTGGACTATGACAAACGATACTTACTAGACTCCTTAACCCTCTCCTCGCTGGGTTTTCAAACAGGTCATGCTTATCACGAATATTCCCCTAGGGATTTTTAAGAGAAAAGTGTAGCATGACAAACAGTTCTTTATGAGCCCTCTCATCTGGGTCTATATTGATTGCAAAGGATATCAGTGATGTATTTCCTTCACTGAAAGGGTTAATATGTGTCTCGCTAAAACACATACCCGCGAGGTGTGCTTGACCCATGCTTATCTCTATGTTACCAATAACTCACGAATGGTGTATATAGCCTTTATATGCTATATTTAACCCATGGTATAAATATCCTTCACATGTATATGCTATATTTAACCCGTTCCCTGTTCAATAGTCCTAAGAAATAATGATATCATGAATAATTGTTAGCTGATTTTTAATAATATAAACATTTTAAGGGCGGTTTTGGCTTTTATAAAAACTGTACAACAATATATTACAACAACATTCAAGTTTCATATGTTCCGAAATCGTTACAGTAAAACCCATCTAAACCAGACGCTAGAATTATCATCAGTGTCGGTCTGTCAGACAGTTAGCAGGTTAATGCAGTTGTTATGTCTAGCAGAAAGCTCCCAAAGGAGCTTTCTGCATGACTCTCATCCTGCATTGAGAAATCATCCGCATCAAAAGACCTAAATTGTTCTATCAAAATTCCAAATTAGAGGCTAAGTTTAATATTAAACACATAACATGCATCGCTTTATAACTGTTTGACAGCGAGATCGTTTGACGACAGAGACATTGGACACACATAGACAACAGACGTACGCGATACGCACTAGCACTAGATGGGAAAAGACTACCGTTTATTTACAGCACCTAGGACATTAATACACGGTGTATAAATGGACTAGGTGTTACATGTATAAATAAACTATAGTTTTTTCGATCTAGTGCAAGTGATGCAATTTGCTCGCAGCCAGATAATACATGTAATACAACTGGATACATTACATGTACATTGTAAAAAGGTCTTAAGGACAATACAACTGCAGGGATATCCCTGTAAAGCGATCAGTAGGAACATGTCTGATTATGGGGTATAAAGGCATATGGTAGCTTAATGCAGGACAAATGTAATACAGAAAGCTCCTACAGGAGCTTTCTGCATTACCTGTATCCTGCATTAAGCAACGACCTGCTTTAAAAGATACCTATTCTTATTCATAAGGTGTCCGCATTAGTGGGGCCGAGATGTATAGTCGAGAAAAGGAAATTAGAACTTGAAGTAAATTATATGGATGAACGTCATTAACAAACAGCTTGGGTCTAGATATAACACTGAGAAGCTTGGTATTTCATGTGGTCCGATACCCAGATCATGAATTAACAAATCTTTACTTTATACATACATGTACGCATTTCTACACCTTTGCAAACAGTGTAACTCCAGATATTATGGCTCCTACATATACATGAGCCGTCTGATCAGAGTTGTGTTGTACAATGTTTGTCAAAGCAAACAAAAACCTTGTTAATGTATCATTATAAAAAATAAGCTAATTAATATTCAGGATGTCCTAATTGCTTGCACGAATATTGAACATGTAAAGGGTAAAAGAGAGATGGAAAACATAAATTAATACATCAGAATTGGTGTAAACGATACGTTTTGTCGGCGACATTTCGCTCTACCCATTAAATCTTGAATAGAATACAACTATAAGGAGGAATGTTATGAATTTGTCCGAATTATATCAGGGGCGGATACTGACATTTCCAGGTCATTATACCATTAACTTAACCCTTTCCCCATAGGCTATTTTTAGACCCTACCTCTTTGAATGAATCTACCGAAAAGGAGCAATAACTAGAGAAAAGGAAAATGTTAGAAGTGTATAGAATTTAAAACATTGTGATAAATAGAGCATTTGCTCCTATAGGAGCAAAATAATGCTCTATTTATTACAATGGTTTCAAGAAGTGACTATTACAGAGTCGTAGAAACGTGTATTTATGGAGGAAAGGGTAATCCTTACACAGCAGATCCTGCCTTCGGTCGAGCCCGAATGCCAAACAGTTTGGATCTAGATGTAATACCGAGCCTTCCAGTGTCTCATTAGCATCCAAACTGATTGTTAAAGTCGTTCAGGTCTCGATGTAGGTTGTATTACAATGATTCAATATAAATGCATTAGTTTCCTTTTTAGTATGCAGTTGAAGACAACTAACAAACATTACGATAAAGCAATTCTTGCAGGTGACAGTAGGCTTTACATGTACAGTTGAACTTCGATATCTCGAACTCGGATAACTCGAACTTCGGGATAACTCGAACAAAACGTTCAGTCCTTCCAACTCTTACAATACAGAATTGCTCTATAATGTATCGCTACAGATGTTCAGAAACACACGTGACAGCTTAATACAGGTCTAAAGTAATGCTGAAAGCTCCTACAGGAGCTTTCAGCATTACTTTAGACCTGTATTAAGCTGTGGCATTGAGAAATCGTTCAGATAAGAAATCGGATGACTCGAACTCCTGTTATCTAGAACTAATTTGTACGGTCCCTTGAAGTTCGAGTTAACGAAGTTCAACTGTATCTGAAAAAACACATCTGATATCAGAGACCACCTCAAGTCAACATTGCTTTACTCCAAACTTTCAGCATTAATCTAGACCCGCATTAAGCTGTTAACTTAATGACTTGCTCAGATTAGAAATTAGATGGCTCGAAGCTCTGTTATCTCGAAGTAATGTGTATGGTCATTTGAAGTTCGGGGTATCGAAGTTCATCTGCACCAGTCAATCTATATATGCGCTCACCCACACATTCGTCCCGTTTCTGAAATGAGTCCATATTCGCCGATTCCCACTACCAGTCATATATCCATCGCCTGAATAAATCTTATAGTACTGGTAACGATTAGTGTATGCCCTTTGCATACAGTGTAGACCCATATGAGAGGGCTCCTATAGTCCACACTGTCATGCTATTTTATTAAAACATTATAAGCTTGACCTGTTTGAATTTTAGAATAGAAGGTTGAAAATACAACGTTGAATGGGTTAATGGACAAAGACATATAGGCAATAGGCAATGACCCAACGTGAGTAATTATAAGATGATTGCTACATGTAGGTCTTGTCGGCCTGGTGTCAGCATAATGTGACAGATGTAGATTAACTATTACGCTGCCAATATTGCATCTCTGATTACCTATACAAACAGTTTGGATCCAGATTAGACACAGTGTTACTCGGTGTCCCATCAGGATCCAAACTGTTTGTGACTGTGACTATGTTTTGAAACAAAAATGAGGACACATACATTTTTGTAAAACAATGAAAATTGTTGCAGACGACAACGTTTCAGACGACAAAATTTGGCAGCAGAAGAGTTAACATTCTTCTGTTTTTAAAGCATGACAATGGACACGCTAACCATTTATTTGATGAGCATTGGTGTAGGAAACAATGCGATCGTGACTATTTACAGTACATGTAAAACCTCTGTCTAAACGGGAATTCAAGTAGAGAAGAATTTAGATACTTATAGGCAGTTGGCTGCTTAATGCAGAATGAAAGTCATGCAGAAAGCTTTCTGTATGACCTTAACCCTGCATTAAGTTACCACCTGTCTCAAAGAGCGATATTTATACCAAGTTTAACATCCAGTTTAGAGATGTTTTACTGTATTATAAGAACTGGTATAATGGTATATGAACACAGGACTATTTGGTCATTGCAAAAAATGTAGAATTGCGATATATATTCATAAGCAAACAGAGTAGGCCCTGGTCAGGCTCATTACCCGTTTGATCTGGGTTTACTCAGTTTGCAAAGGCGTAATCATGTGTGTCTTTTAGGTGAAGGGTAAAAAATTTTGCTGCCAGTGCCGGATATGTGATTACCTATGCAAACAGTATGGATCCAGATGAGACGCCGAGTAACTCGGCGTCTTATCAGGATCCAAACTGTTTGTTACTGTTTCTATGTTTTTGAAACAAAAATGAAGAAAATCAAAATAATGAAAATTTGTAGCAGACGACAAAGTTAGCAGACGACAGAGTTTGGCAGCGAAAGGGTTAAAGAACCAGGGTACCCAAAACCAATGTCCATCGTATCCCCGAGTCCCACTCAGGGTCATCCATTATTCACATTAGATGGTACAAAAAAGTCATATCAAATGCGGATGTTAAGCAGACAAAAATGCGTTTTTTCAGACACACAGATATCCATCTGATATTTCATTATATGTAAATGCGACTTGGTGAACGGAAGTTACGTTTCGAATTGAAAAGGGTATGCAGATCTGTTCTTAATCCTTTACTACAAATATTCGCCTCACAGCGCCTATCCAAACAACGCAGACCCAGATCAGGCAGATCCTGTAGAAACCGTCTGATTGAGGTCTGTCCTGATTGCTTATGAAACGATATAGACCTGCTTCTACAGCATACCGGTATGTCATGAAAAAGGATTCCCTTGTTCATAGTGTCATAATAAAGAACCTGTTAGTTGATATTCGTGATGTCATTATTACGAGTACAGACTGGTCGTTTCGGTATGAATAGAATAGAGAGACGTTTAACTCTTTGCACGCTAAGTAATTTTTCGTCTGCAACAATTGTCTGCTTCAAATCTTTAAAATAAACTTTCTCTCATTTCTTTGCAAAATTATGGTCAAGATGACAAACAGTTTGGATCCTGATGAGACGCCGCATTATGCGGCGTCTCATCTGGATCCAACCTGTTTGCACTGGTAATCACAGTTTCGCCGCTAGCGTGCAAAGAGTTAAAAACCCGTTTAATTATAACTCTAGGGATGTTGAGGACGAATATCATGTTATCTTGGTTTGCCAGCAACTGTCAGAAATTAGACATAAATACATTAAGAAGTACTACTATACTAGACATAATGTTTTTTAAAATATACAGTTGTTGCAAAGTACAGAGAAAAAGGTTTTATTAATTTTAGCTAAATTTATTAGAGACGCCTTTATCTTCCGAAATAACGTTCTTAACAATGTGACTTAAATAATCTTAGGCTTATAAGCGTTTCTTATACAGCAAACCCTCTCTATAACGGCCACCAAATTATGGTAATTAGTTGGTATTTAGGGCAGGTGGCTGCTTAAAGCAAGATGCAAGTAAAACAGAACGCTCCTACAGGATCGTTCTGTTTTATTTTCAACTTGCTTTAAGCAGTCATCTGCCTTTAGCACAAAATACTTGATGTAATTTAGTGGCCGTTATAGAGAGGTTTTACTGTATTGACCGTAGCAGGTCGATGCTTTATTTCTTTTCGCTATACTACATGTAATATAGTTAGTTTATGTCATGAAACTATTGTATATACACATATGTTGCAATGAGGTACTTTATGTACAAATTGCTAATAAAGATTCTGTTCTGTTCTGTTCTAAAACTTCTATGAATATTCATAGAGTAAATGGTTAAAGGCAACCATCAGGAAATGAAATTGCAAATTGTAGTAGAACCCCTCTTAACTGGACGTTCAATTTAGCATAAATATTGGTCTTGTAGAGACATATGGTAGCTTAATGCGAGGTCAAAGTCAAACAGACAGTTCCTTTAGGAGCTTTCTGCATGACTAACCCCAAGCATTAAGCAGTCGCCTGCCTAAAAGTACATGTATCTAAAGTTTTTTCTTCTATGATTCCGCTTGAGATTGGATCTGCTGTAACTGTACGCATTACGTGCACAGAACTTAGCATGTATAACATCACCTTGACGACAAGAAACCCTTTAATGAAATGTGTGTGTTATTGATATTGCATGTACATGTATACTGCACGTCTCGTTTACACCAGTCTCTGTCACACATTCAAGGGCGGGAATCTTGGTGTTGATTAGCCAGGTCAGGAGCTAGTTCCCTGTCAGATATTTTGCGGAACTGAAATTTTGGTTAAGACGGCTATTAAATATAGAGTAAAATATTGACATACTGATAATGTTAAAGTCTGACATTTTAGAATTAAACGTGGTTCAGTAACACACCTCTAAACCGGACGTAAATTTTAGTGTATACATTATATCGGTCTTGGAGACATGTTGCAGCTTAATGCAGGGTGAAAGTCATGCAGAAAGCTCCTAAAGGACCTTTCTGTATGACTTTCATCCTGCATTAAGCAGCCACCTGCCTAACAGTATCTAAATTCTTCTCAACCAGAATTCCGGTTTAAAGGGTTTACTGTAATTCTAATGACATAGCATGCTTATGCTAAATATTTGTTTCGTGAATGTATTTTGTGACATCAACATCGAGGTGTGCCTTCAGTACACTGAATTGAAACTGGACTAAAGATTATGGGATGGCCTCTGAACAAAGTCATCATGATACCTCAATGTCATCATGACATCTCAACGGATTTATAGATAGGACACGCTTGCAGGAAATTGTTCACACGGCGAATATCATAGACACATGACGAGCAATACGAGGTATTAATGCATACGATGTGTGCGGTGAACTCGCTCAATTTGAAATTAGGAACCCTACCATTTTATTTTCATTTTGAGGGACATTGCAAAGCAAGATACGATACATATATATAGGGTATACACCATTGACATTCATAGGTACGCAAACGGTATAGACCAAGATCAGTTGGCTCATTACCCTTTCCCTGTTCTATGTTTATTCCAATGTTCAATACCTACTGAATATTCATTATCAAAATAGTTATAATGAAATATGTAAGGTGGAACATTTTAGCCATTTTAGAAATTAAAGAATTTTTTTATCAAGTCTCATTAGTAAACAGAGCAGGCCCTGCTCAGACGGCTCCTATAGGAGCCGTCTGATCTGTGTCTGCTCTGTTTGCAAATGCGTCAAAACACATTTATATGAGGGAAAGGGTTAAGTAAATTCCTGTAAACTTTGAAATTGACAAAGTACACATATACGTACATGTATGCAGTGCAACATCTCTAAAGTGTCCACTAAATGATTAGTTAACCCTTTCCCGCATGTAAGCGCATTTCCACGCATTTTCAAACAGAGTAGACCCAGATCAGACGGCCCCTATAGGAGCTGTCTGATCAGGGTCTGCTCTGTTAGCTTATGGTACATGTATAATACAGATCTGATTCTACGGCTTCTGCCTGGACCAAAAGGTCCTGTGTTCGTATGCCATTATAAAAAGTAATATATAGAGAATAATAGGTTAGTGCCGTAGATGGGACGCTTTATCCGACGAGGGGAGAAAACGTTGAGGCGAGGCTTGCCGAGCCTCAACTGTTTTCTCTCCGAGTCGGATAAAGGCGTCCCATCTACGGCACTAACCTATTATTCGATTTATCCAGTCAATATAGTTAAATGTATTTTTTATAGACTCATAACACTCTTGAAATAATTTACATTGAAAATGCAGTTTTTCGATCAACGGATCCCTCCCTTTTCACTTCCATTTAGACGTAAATAGATCTAATGAGCTACCGCAGAGGAATATAGTTTCGATACTTGTATTACTAGAAGGGAAACGTGGTTGAATTTGAAAAATAAGATGATTTGAATCGAGGGTCGATAAGTTATTTCAAACAGACATGATCTATATTCTTTGGTCAAATTCGAGTTACGTAGTCTCGGTTTCTATTTTTAGATTCTAGCTGACGTCACTCAGAAATCGATGGAACTGAACAGGCTATATTTAGGTTTATGACTATCACCGCCCCTGTAAGAGTTTATCAATCAAATAATCATGAGAGTGAAAAGAAAACATTTACTATTTATCTGTCAATCTTTGCTTCCAGGTTTGATTTTATCAAAAAAGGGTTTTGCCAGCGGTGGATTAAATTAATAAAAGTGATAAATCAACGTCATTTTGTATGTGGCCTCAGTGGCGTAATCGGTAAGGGCGACGTCTCTAGAGAGATTAGAATTAGTTTTTGTAGGATCAGGCGCGGGTTCGAATCCAGCTGTAGCCAATTATTTTTATTTTTTTCCCATTTGAATAATTATTCTGGTGACCAAATAGATCTGTTAGATCTATTCCATCAACATGTTTGTGAATATTTACAGAAAACTAAAATAGTTCCATGGTTATAGAATCATTACGCCTATCTACTAACCTAATAAACCTTCCACTACCGGAAGTAACCAAATAAACCTAAGTTTATTTGCACCCCCTTTATTATGTCACTAGAGAAGCCTGGTGACTGGATAAAATTAATATTCATGACGTCATTATTTCTCACATGAATATACAACAGGGAAAGGAATAAGGGAGTACCTCAAAACAGGTGACTACCTAATGCAGGTCGAAAGTAATGCAGAAAGCTGTCATAGTATATATTTTACACTGGTTTAGTCCTGCATTAAACTGCCACCTACATGTATGACACAGATTTAACCATTCGAATGCGGGTATCGAATCGGTTGTCATTTGGAAACAGAGTAGACCCATTCACAGAGCTCCTACAACACCAACTTCTACAAAGTTAACCCTCGTAATGCGTAGATTGCATGTTTGTAGAGTAAAGTCTCGCTAAATACTACCACTCAAGAGAAGTATATTTTTTTTAAAAAACAACAACAACAACAAAAACAGGCGGTAGCTCAATGCAGGATAACAGTTATGAACCATGTATTAAGCAATCAGCCGTTTTAGGACCCCTATGTTCAGAAACCCAATTAACACATTGAAATTAAAACATTTTCAAATCAACTTTTTTATTCCTTCACCAAACCCTATGATGTGACCACTCTTTAGAATCGTCTCGAAGAGACAATTCTAAAGAGTGGTCACAACATAGAGTTTAGTGGAGAAATGACGATTTTGGTATTTGAATATGCACCTGTATCTGTTGTCCTGTGTGCTCATCAATAATATGGTCGTATTGGCGAGACGTTGCTGTAGTTGCACTTTGTTGTCCGGGGAGACTTCTACCGACACGCTAGCGGTTAAGAATTCTGATGCAAAATGTGAAAAGACCTATTGTAGCGTGCAGTAGTTATGCATGCATATAATGTGAATGTCATCAACATGCGATCCACTGTCAGGATGAATATATATCATAGATTCACTTATTCGCTAAATAAAAAATCGAAACCATGCAATAATTTGTATTTTTAAGAGCTAGTGCAATTCTTTGAACGTTATACACGAACTCCTCGTGCAGGTAGATTTATTGACCGGTGTCCAATTTTTGTACGTTAACCTTTTCCCTCATATAAACACTTTTTTTCACGCCAGACCCATGTCAGACGGTCCCTGTAGGAGCCGTCTGATGATGGTCTGCTCTGTTTTGCGAACATAACATGATAAATCTGTTTCTTTGCTTTCTAAAATGTCTACAATGTTCCACATTCCATATTTCATTAAAACTATTTTGTCCATGAGTATTCAGTAGGTATTGCAATATGGGAAAAACATAGAACAGTTAAAAGGGTTAACCTATTCCCTGCTGCATATCAATGTATGAAATCATGACATCAGGGCTATTTATCAGCTCAAGTTTTATAATGGAGCATTTAACTCTTTCCCTGACAATGCCGGATCTGTGATTACCTATGCAAACAGTTTGGATCCAGATGAGACGCCGAGTAACTCGGCGTCTCATCAGGATCCAAACTGTTTGTTACTGTTACTATGTTTTTGAAACAAAAATGAAGAAAATCAAAAGAATGAAAATTTGTAGCAGACGACAAAGTTAGCAGACGACAGAGTTTGGCAGCGAAAGGGTTAACTGGTATTGATAGAAAGCGTATAGTCAGATTTACATGTATCATAATTTCAGAAGCAAACAGAACTGTCCCTGATCAGAATCGTCTGATCTGCGTCTACCCTGTTTTCAAAGGGCTGAAAAATAGTTGTATGTGAGGGAAAGGGTACGATGCATTACTATAACCTTTTGCACGTGCCTTTGCACAAATATGTTTTTTGAATTGGTGTTTAATGCTGCTGATTCAAGATGTAGACTGATAAACATCTGTAAACGGTCTAGACAACTATAGCCCCGAGAGAGCATTGATGGCCGACACTAAGGAGACATTAGTCCACCTAGACTGGTCAGAGAAGTGCAGTAGAACCTTTCATAAGCGGCCATTTATTTATTGAACTTATGAGTCATAAAACATTTTCATATATTTTCTGCATTACTTTTGACCTGCATTAAGCCACTACCTTCCTTACAACCTCATACAAATATACCTCTTTGTGATGGCCATTTAAGATAGTTTCTGTTCTAGATAGTATCACATTGGAGCAAGACCAGAAATAAAATGGTTTTAACCCTGACATATCAGTGTTAACAATATACTCCACTCGTTATGAAAGACTTAACCTTGCTAGAGGATTTTGAATGACGAACAGTACAGACCCTGATCAGAGGACTCCTCTAGGTCGAAAGTTCTGCATTACTTTCGTGCAGCATTAAGCAACCGCCAGTTGTCCAACACAGTATTGTTCATTTAGTGGCCGCTTTATAGGTGTTTGTTCCAAATAATGTAGACATTGACCGGTCGGGTCTTGAGTCTATATAATGACTGTATATCAGTTTAGATAACTAATTTTCGTTGAAGCTGATCAGTGCCAAATGGTTTATGTGTCAAATAGTGCTGATGACAAACAGCTCTACTCTGTCTGTAAAGCCCAGAAGGAACAATTCATCACGGCACCACTGGGTTCTTATCAGCTTGACCCTTTACTCCATATATATGCATTCATTTTAACGCCTTTGCAAACAGAATAGACTCAGATCAGACGGGTACTTTAGGAACCGTGTGATCAGGATCTATTATGTTTGCTACTGGACAATGGCTATTATAAAACTTCAGATATATAAAACTTCAGATTATATATATATATATGATTTCTTTATTTCTTACATGAAAAGTCATGGTGTAAATCGTATTTAGCTTGCCTGGTGTTATCTTCCTTGCCTGGTGTTATCTGCCTTGCCTGGTGTTATCTACCTTGCCTGGTGTTATCTACCTTGCCTGGTGTTATCTGCATTGAACGCATGCTAACGTGATTCATTTCATTTTTGTTTGATACAGAAATACTGCACAGGCAATACATATATACCATATGGCCATTCTTATCGGATAAATGCATAATTTGACACTTGCTGTCAACCTTGATATTTGCGCACATATGTACTATTCGTATATACATTGTATAACTTATTGGCGTACACAATATCAATTATATTACCGTGACCGTGTTGGCGATTACTACAAACCGTTCATTGGGAAGAGAGAAAGAGAGAGAGGGAGAGAAAGACAGAGAGACAGGGAGAGAGAGACAGAGAGAGACACAGAGACAGAGAGAGAGAGAGAGAGAGAGAGAGAGAGAGAGAGAGACATTTACAGCCAGTTTGAGTCTACGCTATATTTTTTGTTAACACATTTATAACGACCATAATTCCGAGTCAGGTGCGACATTTAATAGGTCATTTAGCGACGATGTGCATTAATTTGATAATGGGTGAGGTGTTTGATGGTATGTGTACCAGGAAAATTGTCCTCAAACTTTCGAACTACCAAGCAGTGATTAAGATAAAAACCATCCATCGTCTTCCATTTAGCCCTTAACTATGTGGGGAATGGATAAGTTAACCCTTAGAATGCGGGACACGAGTGTATTGCAAATTGTACACGGTGTAGACAAAGTTCAGATGGTTCATGGAAGTTCCCTCTGATAGTGTCATAGTGAATTGACTCTTTTGTTAAACCACTCCCTTATAGGCTATTATTAGACTTAATGTCTTTGAATCTACCGAAAAGAGCATTTACTACAGAAAAGGAAAAATTAGATTTGTGTAGTTTTGAAACCATTGTGATAAATAGAGCATTTGCTCCGTAGGAGCAAATGCTCTATTTATCACAATGGTTTCAAAAATAACTTTTACAGAATCGTCGAAAGGCGTCAATATGAGAGAATGGGTTAAACACCGATAAATCATCTAAGCATAATAACAACGATAATGTACGCTGTGGAGGAGGGGCACTGTGACCTTCACGAAATAACAAATTGTTTACCATTTAGACAACAATAACTTATTCATGTTGACATTTTCTTTTATCACGTGTTGTTTGTAAGGATGTACATGTATCTCATAGATTCACATTTTATCACCTTTACGATCAGAGTAGACTCAGATCAGCCAGTCCCTGTAGTCTCTGTCTGATCATGCTGGGTCTAGTGTATTTCTTATGGAATAATGTAGATCTGATTCTACGGTCAGGGCTTTACCTTCATGTGTCGATATGTAATTCATGTAAACTACCCCTTCGCTTGCTATTCACGTCAATATTCCTACCTGTAAATAGTGAAGACCCAGATGAGACAGCTCCTGCAGGAGCTGTCTCATCAGGGTATGCACTATTTACATGTTGATTGTGCAACCAGTGCACTCCATAGCAGTGATTGCACAGCGAAATACTTGTACACAGTGAAGATATATGTAATTATACAACAGGGCATGGGTAAAGAAGGAGAAATGCATTTTAAAATTCAGCAAGAGAAGGGTTAATACTCCTGTAACCATATGATCAGGGTCTGCTCTGTTTGCTTATAAAAATACACCTGATTCAAGTTTGGTGTGTTCATATGCCATCATAAAAATGTCCAGTTGATATTGGTGATGTATTTATTTTCTTATAATATGAATATTCATAGAGTTATGGGTTATGGAAAAAGAAACATTGGATGTGTTTACAGCAAAATGTACCGGACCGTGTATTGAAATTTACTCACACACAAATGTACTTTGCTGTTTATTTAGGTAAATTATTTTGAGTTTATTGTTCAAATAGCACAAATGTACAATGCATATCATTCATGCACGCGCTAGTTGAGAAAATCAACAACAGGCTTCAATTGTTCAAAAAAAGGAAACTGTCATGATTCAAATTTCAAAATAATAATCGCTATTACCATTGTATAATGGGACTAAGCTGCTGGTATTTTTAGATTCATGATGTAACTGACTTGTCACATTTTACAGGTAGTTTTTATTTTCGTACGTGAATTAATAGTATGTGACAGTCTTCACAATTTATACACTTTGTAAGTATGGTCTACATAATTTTTGAACTTCTTTTATCTCACATGTCAGTTGTTCTCAACTTCTTTTCACAAGTGCAATCAAAGTAGTATGAGTCACATTGGCCCCTGATTAGATGCCGGATTTCTTTGACGTCACATCTGGATCCAAACAGTTTCTACGGGAGTATTTTGATTTAAACTGCAAACGCGCTTACCATTGGTAAATAAATGAATCAACTATCTAACCTCTTACAGTGACATTAATGTATACTTCTTTCATTTGTTGTGGATGACACTATGTGACCTCGGCTCGGTCATCCGTAATGAAAGTTAGCACAATGAGAACAAATGTTATTGTTTTTTATTTACGCTTATGACACGGCATCCATACTGGACCTCTGCTGCTGTAAAGGTGTACTACAATCATTGTTTACTTGGCCGATACATTATAGACCATTGTTTACTTAGGCAATACATGGCAGATCGTTGTTTACTTGGACAATACATTATAGACCGTTGTTTACTTAGGCAATACATGGCAGACCGTTGTTTACTTAGGCAATACATGGCAGACCGTTGTTTACTTGGGCAATACATGGCATACCGTTGTTTACTTGGACAATACATGGCACACCGTTGTTTACTTGGACAATACATTATAGACCGTTATTTACTTAGGCAATACATGGCAGACCGTTGTTTACTTGGGCAATACATGGCATACCGTTGTTTACTTAGGCAATACATGGCAGACCGTTGTTTACTTGGGCAATACATGGCAGACCGTTGTTTACTTGGGCAATACATGGCAGACCGTTGTTTACTTGGGCAATACATGACATACCGTTGTTTAATTAGGCAATACATGACATACCATTGTTTACTTGGACAATGCATAAAAGACCGTTGTCTATTTAGGCAATACACATTGTTTACTTCCGAATTGGCAATACATGACAGACCGATCGTTGATTACTTGGACAACACATAACAGACCATTGTTTACTTGGGCAGTGCATGACAGGCCGTTTTTGCTTGGGCAATACATGACACACCGTTGTTTACTTGGGTAATACATAAACAGACCGTTGTTTACTTAGGCAATACGTGACTTTGGCAATACATGGAGTAAATGGCTAAGGACATACTGTTTCTGCCATGTATTGCCCAATTTAACAACGGTCTGTCATGTATAGGCCAAGTAAACAACGCTCGGTATGCCATTGCAGAAAGCTCCTATTAGTGTGTTCTGCTTTATTTTTGGCCTGTATTAAGCAATATTGACACATCTACTACACACAGAGTAAACCAATATCAGACAGCTGCTATATGAGCCGTTTTATCAGGTTTATTCTGTTTGCTAATGTTCTTGATACTATTATAAAAATCAGCTTATGAATAATTGTACAGTAGAACCTGTCTTAAGCGGCCATTAAAAAGAGGTCAATTATGGGTATGTAAGGCTGTTCATAGCTTAATACCGGCCAAAAGTAAAGCAGAAAACTCTAATATGAGCGTTCTGCAATAGCTTTTCTCGGCATTAAGCAACCACCTGCTTTTTAAGACTTTTGTCTTAAATAAATGAATGGTCGCCTAGGACAGGTTGTTCTGTACATTCATTATTTCTGATATGAATATTCACGGAGTAAAGGGTTAAATACGGTGGCAATTACATGGCGGGTGATTAGTTTAGCCCTTTGCCTGTTCTATGTTTATTTCAAATTTCAATACCTACTGACTATTCATGGACAAAATAGTTATATTGACATATGGAAGACGGAACATTGTAGCCATTTTAGAAACTAAACAAGCAGATTTATCAAATTCCATTAGCAAACAGAGCAGACCCTATTTAGACGGCTCCTCTAGGAGCCGTCTGATCTGGGTCTACTCTGTTTGCAAATGTGTGAAAACACGTTTATATGAGGAATAGGGTTAACTTTGTTCTATCAAGAATTGCAAGCAAGCGTTCGCCCTTAATGAATTATACTTAATCGATTTAATTATAGTATTAAAATATTAAATACAATTTTTATGTATTGTTTGTTATAGAGCAGTCTCCGACAAATTTAACCCATTCCCTCATATTGACGACTTTTGACGACTCTGTAAAAGTCACCTACTGAAACCATTGTAATAAATAGAGCATTTGCTCCTATAGGAGCAAATGCTCTATTTATCACAAGGGTTTTAAACTCAAAAAATCTAAGAATTTCCTTTTCTCTAGTTAATGCTCCTTTTCGGTAGGTTTACTCAAAGAGGTTATATCTAAAAATAGCCTATGAGGTACATGTAATGGGTTAAACCTTCCATACTGAATGAACTGTGTCGTTCAACAGTGATGGGTTATTCCATTTTGACAATTCGACAATCAATGTGTTAAATTTCATAACTTTCTGATGACCAAAACACGTAGCGACTTTTCTAAGAAATGATAAAAAGATACCGAGAAAAACCAACAACATTTAACCAGAGTCTGTTTTGTATATAAACAAATGGACGCCTGCCAAAGCATACGGACATTTAGATGACAAATTAATGTAACAGCAAGAGGTTAGCTCTGTACTCTGTACAGTAGACCCCTGTAATTCGGATGTAAATTTTAGTATAAATATCTGTCTTGAATACAGGTGGCAGCTTAATGCAGGGTGAAAGTCATGCAGAAAACTCCTCTATGAGCTTTCTGTGTGAATTTACCCTGCATTAAAAAGCCACCTGCCTAAAAGTGTTTAAATTATTATCTACCAGAATTCCGGTTTAGATGGGTTGTTTTACTGGGCAATGTCATATAACTAGTATATTTTGATCTGAAGATAATTTTCCTATCAATAACGACTCCTAGCCATTAAAATAATGCCATTTTATAAAGACTTCCCTGAACATCTTAATATCGCAACAGACATTTGTAAATCAATAAAACGATTAATATCGCCACTCGTAATTTCTTGTCGTAGAACAAAGTATTATTGCGACGCATACCGAACATTATGTCTAAAACGCACACGAATAGCTTCGACAGCATCGATCCTTTTACATGAAACTCTAGAAATGCTATGTGACGATTCGTATACCGGTATCATTTCCACACCCCTAGTATTATTCCTTAATCCTTTATCTGTTCAATATTTATACAAATATAATAACATAAGCAAACAGGACAGACCTTGATCATACGGCTCCTAGAAGGAGTCGTCAGACTTGGGTCTTCTTCTACTCTGTTTACAGATACTTAAAGAAGCGTTTATATGGAGGGAAGGGTTAAACAAATTACATTTTTCTCCATTTTAGATACTTTTAGAACGTAGTCATTTACAGACACACTGCTTGCAATATAAACCCTCTTTAACCCTTTCCCCCATAGTTGTGCCCCTCTGCCAATAACTAAAAGCAAGGCAGGCCGGTGGTTTTGATCCCATGCGCTGCTTTGCAGCGAATACATGTAAGATAACCCGAAATCATCTTCCTGAAATCATCCGTCATCATCATGTCATCTCGTCATTCATCGGCGCTATATGAACTATTCAGTGTCGCAGTTTCGTAAAACTCTTCTCATACACTCACTCACTCCATAGTTGTGGCTTTAACGCTTGGTGAACACAGAAGGGGCCATCTTATTAATGTCTCACAAGTTTTCTTATCAAATAATACAGACTGAGCAGGTACACATTTAGGCAGTTGGGTCGTATGGTTTTCTTTTCTGTATCTTAGACTAAGTATACCACGATTTTTGTTTTCTTCCACAGTACAGTAGAATAAAGGCGGGTATTCAAATACAAAAATGTATAATGTACTAAAATTGTCATTTCTGCGCCAAACCCTGTGTTTCGAAGAGACGTTTCTAAGGAGTGGTCACTACATAGGCTTTAGCGGAGAAATAAAATGAAATATTCTTGGAAATACAATAAAACACTCTAGAAGAGAAACATTTAGATAATTTTAGGTGGCTGCTTAATGCAGACTTAACGAATGCAGAAAGCTCGTAGAAGAGCTATCCGCATGATTTTCATTCCGCATTAAGCAGCCACCTGTCTAAAAGTATCTACATTCTTCTCTACTGGAAGTTTTAAGTCTGCATACAAACGTTTACCGACCGTTTCGATCATTTTTCACTGGATGTGTTTTGACAGCAGGTATGCGTTTGTCACATTAAATATAAACATAACACTACTTTATGGCCCTTGAGTGTGCATCAATGACATTATGACGTGTGATGTTTCTAAACAAAGGGTTATTTTTATTTCTAATGAATAGTAATTAATTCATATATGCATACAAACAAATGTTTGCACCCACTGAATTCGATATAGTTTCGTTCTTATATTTCATTGTAAAATTGTCCATGTACATTTAAACACGTTAATTAAAATAAAACCTTATTTACGGTTCGAGTTTCTCTTCCTAAAAGGGGAACATAATTATGTTTGGATCAAGAAATATCATTAAATAGGTAACATTTCGGCACTACAGTTCGTATTCATATACAAGAACTACCATTTGTTTCTTCCAAATATATGCTGTAGGTTGTTCCAACATAGAGTTTGGTAGAGAAATTACGGGACTATTATACATATTAAACCCATTCCTTCCTAGTGAGGCATGTTTGCGCCTCTGTAAAAATCACAGATTAAAACCATGGTGATAAATAGAGCATTTGCTCCTTAGGAGCAAATGCTCTATATGTCACAATGGTTTCAAAACTACACAGTTCTAAAATTCTCCTTTCCTATAGTTAATGCTCCTTTTCGGTAGATTTATTCAAAGACGTAGGGTCTTAAAATTGTCTAGGAGGGATTGAGTTAATTTACGCCTCTGACTACTGATGGATGAACATGTTATATGTGGCAGATAATGAGAATACACAGAAACGATAATGCACCATTCCTTTGAATCTTGCGCATTCCAAGGGGAAGTTTAACCTTTAGCCTGCTGAGCAAATTATTTTTACGGAATTGTTCACCTACTACATTTTCAAAATTCAAGCTATAATTAATTTGTCTACAAAAATGCAATCAGGGTGTCAAACAGTTTGGATCCTGATGAGACGCCGAGTTTCTCGGCGTCTCATCTGGATCCCAACTGTTTGCATAGATATTCATTCATCCGCCCATAGCAGGCTAAAGGTTAACAGAATTCATCCAGTATGAAACAACTTGAATGACAAATAGTGCAGACTGTTGTTCGAAGACTGCTGTCGGAACCCTGTGATATTGGTCTTAACTGATTGTAAACTGTTCGTGCCAGTTCGAAGACTTGAATCTCTAGACAAACGAACTCCGGTTGTTAACAGATTCACTCGGATATCTGCCGATTTGGAAGGGGGCGATATGACATGATCTGAACTTCTGATGACTGACTGACAACAAACAGTACATATCCTGATGAGTCCTCCACCTTTAAGCAAATGTCAAAATAGCATCAGCTCGAATTTTTCGATACAGTAGAACCAACCTATATTGACAATTAATCCATTTGAGCCCAATGGATTATTCCATGCTTACATGTATATATTGGATTAGTCCATTTTTTATCTAAGGGGTGCCTGGTCAAAATTTTCAATCTCGTTTTGGTTTTGTATTGAAATTACTATCAGCAAACAGTATAGACTCTGATCAGACGCCGCATCATGTGGCGTCTGATCAGAATCTACACTGTTTGCCTAAGTCCCATATATGGGATCGTGGGAGCAAATGGGTTAAAAGAACAAACATGAGTGTCTATCAGAACAGATGGTTGCTTACATGTAATGCATAACGAAAGTAAAGCAGAAAGTTCCTCTAAGAGGTGTCTGCATTACTTTCGTCATGTATCAAGCAGCATACCTGTCGTTAAACCGTATAAATATACGTAATGCTGATTACCTCATTAGACAGGTTATACTGTATTTCAATAATTTCTGGATGCCTATGAGAAATACTTATGCACGACTTACCCGAGCATGCTCCTCTATACTGATGCGATAGCTCGTATTCTGCTCTAACACGATATCTACTTAGCTCTTTTATCTAATGAATATGCATGAACGATATAATGAATTTGTGAATATTTATGAGATGTTTCAATGGCAGTATTATAAAAAAGACAATATCTGCAGAATCATATTTATACCAGTTCATGAATCTGGATCCAAGCTGTTTGCAACAGCCAGTTAAGCTTAACAGGCCAATACCTAACCTTTCTCCCGCTGAGCAAATTATTTTCACAGAACTTTTTCACCAACTACATTTTCAAAATTCAATCTGTAATCAATGTGTCTACCAAAATGCAATCAGAGTTTCAAACAGGTTTGATCCTGATGAGACGCCGAGTTACTCGGCGTCTCATCTGGATCCAAACTGTTTGCATAGGTATTCACTCATCCGCCCATAGCAGGCTAAAGCGTTAAACATTTGTTTAGTTGTTGCCATGGTACATCACCGCTGTGTAAATATGACATTTTCAGAATTCATCTAATTACTATTCGTCATGCCTGTATATCCTGTATGAATAACCATGGGGTAAAAGGTGACATTAAATGTCCCGTTACATTTGGCTGTACAAGTTGGTTGCCTGTGTTGATTAACGTTCGTTGCTTGTGTTGATTAACGTCCATTTCTCCCAACTATGGACTAATTGGACGCCCCTGAGAGAGGGGAGCGGACACTGCGAAACCCGGGCGCGACGCCTTACTCTTATTATCGTTAGAGTTTCTCTGGTTCTTTTAGATGCCCAGTGTAAAGCTCTGATACAGCGGATCTCCACTTATAGTCTCAGCCGAAGGACACTTGTATCAGATGATTGGTGTCTCGTCTGGATTCAGTTTATTAGCCCTTCTCTTGCTGAATTTTAAAACACATTTCTCCTTCTTTACCCATGCCCTGTTGTATAATTACATATATCTTCACTGTGTACAAGTATTTCGCTGTGCAATGACTGCTGTGGAGTGCACTGGTTGCACAATCAACTTGTAAATAGTGCAGACCCTGATGAGACAGCTCCTGCAGGAGCTGTCTCATCTGGGTCTTCACTATTTACAGGAAGGTAAATTGACGTGAACAGCAAGCGAAGGGTTCAAGTAATCAAGAATTCAGCACGATTTTTATTGAAACAGAACGTATCACTTTACGTAATGTATGTGCATGCACGAATCAGTCCATTGTGAATATTTTATTGGTCCAATAAGTGTATTAAAACTTAAAATAAAATAAATCTATTGCAATGACAACCAACAGAGAGTTAGTTCTGTAATAAACAAGCCAACAGAGCAAACCAGTATCAGACAGCTCCAATTTCAACTGCCTTATCTGGAAATACAGTAGAACCCCTCTAATGCGACCACTTAATGAATAAACACGGACGTCTTTATAAGCAGGTGGTTGCTTAATGCAGGGCAAAAGTAATGCAGAAAGCTCCTCTAGGAGCTTTCTGCATTACTTTTGTCCTGCATTAAGCTACCACCTGCACCTATTGCCCAGAATTATACCCCTTCTAGGTGGTCGCTCTAGCGGGATTTTACTGTACTCTGTTTGTCAAGGCGCAAAAAGGGTAAATTATTCAGACAGCTAACATGAACGTATAATTACAGTCGGAATTTAATCCAGTTTTGCTGAAATTATATAAACCCTTCAGACTATTAATGATTTTCAGCACACAGTTGCTTGATTTTACCATGCATCTTTCTAAGTCGTACTCTGCTAACTTAACTGGCTCCTCTATTTTTGAATATTAACCCTTCGCTTGCTGTTCACGTCAATATACATACCAGTAAATAGTGAAGACCCAGATGAGACAGCTCCTGCAGGAGCTGTCTCATCAGGGTCTGCACTATTTACAAGTTGATTGTGCAACCAGTGCACTCCACAGCAGTGATTGCACAGCGAAATACTTGTACACAGTAAAAATATATGTAATTACACAACAGGGCATGGGTAAAGAAGGAGAAATGTATTTTAAAATTCAGCAAGCGAAGGGTTAATCAAACAAAATTTTATCAAAATGTATCACTGAAGAAAATTATGTTTTATGGCAACCTGTGAAGACCCTGATCAAAAGGCTCCCTCAGGAGCCCTTTGATCTGGGTCTACACTGTTGGCAACGGTCTTATATTCTCGGTTCCCGCACAATTAAGGTTAATATAACTTAAAGCATGATTTAAATTTCCTTGTTCAGACATTTCGCTCTAAGCATCCTTAGTAAATACAGATTTAGACGCAAATTATAAATGATCTGACTACGATTGAAAATGAAGATTCTTCACCTTTCTCGTGCTGAGAAAAATGTTTGCCCAATCTCTGATTGGCTGAACGTTTCACGGACTTCCGATTTATTTAATCCTTTTGACAAATTATTGACCGAGTGTCAAACAGCTTTGATCCTTATAGTACGCCGAGTTACTCGGCGTCTCATCTGAGAGCCAAACTGTTCACAAATGTCGACCAAGATGGGTGAGGCATTAGGGGAATTAGCAGTGCTACGGGCCAGTTGTAAATTACCTCTGCAAATAGTTCCAATACATAGATGAGACATTAAATCCTTTCCCTGTTTAATGTCTATTCCAATTGTCAATACTTATTGAATATTCATGGACAAAATTGTTGTAGTGAAATATGAAAGGTGGAACATTGTAGCCATTTTAGAAAGTAAACAAACACATTTTTCAAATTCCATTAGCAAACGGAGCATACCCTGATCTGATGGTTCCTATATGAGCCGTCTGATCTAGGTCTACTCTGTTTGCAAATGCGTGAAAACGCGTTTATATAAAGGAAAGAGTTAGGTTAGATAACTCTGTTTAGTATTTAGTTTTTCTCTCGTGATTATCTGTACTCATATTACATCGACGTATATAACCATTTGAATGCTGAATTTTCAAGGCGGACTGTTCCATTATTGTTCAACTACAGTAAAACTCCTCTAAACGGGACGTTAACCCTTCTCTTGCTGAATTTTAAAATACATTTCTCCTTCTTTACCCATGCACTGTTGTATAATTACATATATCTCCACTGCGTACAGGTATTTCTCTGTGCAATCACTGCTGTTGGGTGCGCTGATTGCACAATCACTTGTAAATAGTGCAGACCCTGATGAGACAGCTCCTGCAGGAGCTGTCTCATCTGGGTCTTCACTATTTTCAGGTAGGTATATTGACGTGAATAGCAAGCGAAGGGTTAAAACCATTATTTCAGACCTGTGACAGTTCCACTAGGTGTTAGCTCCACTAGGAGCTTTCTACATGACTTTCACGCTGCATTAAGCAACCACCTGCCTAAAATAACCTAAACTGTACTTTGATTAAATTCCGGTTTAGAGGGTTCTACTGTATATAACCAATTCAGTATGAAAGAGCGTCATTTCCTTGATAAGTTTGAATTACAAACAGTACAGACCCTGATCATAGGATTTTTCCAAGACTCCTTTGATCTGGATGTACATTGTTTACAAATTCTAGGATACTCGTGTCCCGCATTCAAAGAGTTAAATTTTAAACACATTGTTTACCTTAGGAATACAGTAAAATCACTAACTCGTGTTATTAGTTGTTAATGAGGACAGGTGACTGCTTAAAGCAAGGTGAAAGTAAAACAGAACGCTCCTATAGGATCGTTCTGTTTTACTTTCACCTGGCTTTAAGCAGCCACCTGCCTTCAACACAAAATACCGGTACATGGTGTAATTTAGTGGCCGTTAAAGAGAGGGTTTACTGTATACATGTAGATACGAGAATTCATGAATTCAGTATTATTCATTAACTGGTGTTTTTTAACAATGGCCATCGAACAAAGGGGATTTATGTCAAAAATGTTAATCAGAACTATATTTATTATAGTTTATTATAGTCTCATTTTGCATGACACAATATAACAAAGGAGAAGTATCACATACTGAATATGTACTTTAATTACCATGCAAACCTTTCTATACAGAAATATGAGAGACTAGTGCATGAGCAGTTGTACCATCTACTCATCGCTCCAAGCAAAATTCAGGGCACCTGTTCAGTCCAATCGAGCCCCACGTTAACCCTTTCGCTGCCAATGCCGGGTCTGTGATTACCTATGCAAACAGTTTGGATCCAGATGAGACGCCGAGTAACTCGGCGTCTCATCAGGATCCAAACTGTTTGTTACTGTTACTATGTTTTTGAAACAAAAATGAAGAAAATCAAAAGAATGAAAATTTGTAGCAGACGACGAAGTTAGCAGACGACAGAGTTTGGCAGCGAAAGGGTTAAGCACTAATATTATGTTATAAGCAACCAGAGCAGAACCTGCTTAGACGGCTCCTGCGATGACCATCTGATCTCGGTCTACTCTGTTTGTAAAGGCGTTAAAATGCACTTTTGTAAAGTAAATGGTTAAACCATAGCCTGCCAGTTACAACTAGTGTTACATTTGCAAACAGTGTAGACTCCTGTAGGAGTTATCTCATCTGGGTCTGCATTGTTTACCATTGGAAATCCATGCCTTTTGCCTAGGCAATCATTTCAATATAAGCCTGATTATGTTTGTAAAGATTTGCCTAAATAATATTCATAGAGGATAGAGTGATAAAAAGGGTTAATACGAGTATATGCATGTATGATAGCATTATTCGTACTTTATCGTTTTTATATTGATCTGTATCAGATTTCATAATTAGCCGAAGTGCATAGTTCTGAAATTGTATCTACCTGTCAAATATAAACTTGTCAATGTGCAGCTGAAGTCCCAATAAAAATAAAACCCGGTACAGTGAACCCCATCTATACCGGAATTCTAGTAGAGGCGACTTTAGTTATTTTTAGGCAGGTGGCTGCTTAATGCAGGGTGAAAGCTCCTAGAGAAGTTTTCTGCATGACTTTCGCCCTGTATTAATCTGTCACCTGTCTCCAAGACCGATATTTATACTAAACGTAACGTCCGGTCTAGAGGGGGTTTACTGTACGGTCTTAACCCTCTCTCTCATATACAGTAGAACCCCTCTAATGCGACCATTTAATAAATAAACATGGGTGTCTTTATAAGCAGGTGGTTGCTTAATGCAGGGCAAAAGTAATGCAGAAAGCTCCTCTAGGAGCTTTCTGCATTACTTTTGTCCTGCATTAAGCTACTACCTGCATCCAGCACCCATAATTAAACCTCTTTTAGGTGGTCGCATTAGCGGGGTTTTACTGTATATGCATTTTCATATTGATCTGTATTAGATTTCATAATTAGCTCTCTGATTAGGGTCTGTTCTGTTTGCTTAAGAAATTATAAAAGAGCTGACTGTAATTATTCTATCAATACCAAAACATCATGCGGACTTTAACCAATTACCCCATAGGCTATTCTTAGATACAACCTCTACTGAAAAGGAGCATTAACTAGAGAAAAGGAAAATTTTAGATTTTGTTTAGTTTGAAACCATTGTGATAAATAGAGCATTTGCTCCTTTGGAGCAAATGCTTTATTTATCACAATGGTTTCACAAAGTGACAGAGTCGTCAAAAGTCGTCAATATGAAGGAATGGGTTAAACAAACATCGATTTTCTCACCGCGGGGTAAGGGTTGTAAGGAAGTAATGTAACGATAATACATGTATTAATACCTAAATTGAAAAAAATTATTGTGTGCTCTAATTTGAATATGGTGCAGTTTTGACTACATCGATTCGACCAAGCCTTTGAGAAACTATTGACCTAGTGTCAAACAGTTTGGATCCTGATATTCCATTTTACTTGTCATCTAAGCCCCACGGTATTTAGAAATGTTTGTTGGTCGCATTCAGCATGGTAAGGATTAGCATAAACAATGAATAGATATAGAGTAGACCTTCTGTAAAGCGAACTTTTTACCCTTTCCTCCATGAATATTCAGATGAATTTGTTGCAAAAGCACACGGACACGTAAAAATTTAGCTATGGCAGAAACTGTATAATCACATTTATATTGTATCATTAAGCAAACAGAACAGACCATGATCAGAAGGCTCCTATAAGAGCCGTCTGATCTTGGTCGTCTCTGTTTGCAAATGCGTACAAAGAAGTATTTATGGTGAAAAGGGTTAATTAATAAATACTGAGGACATTTTAAACATGTGCTAGCTCAATGCAGAACGTATAGTAAATCTTAAGCTCCTAAGGGAGCTCTCTGCTTCATGTTTTTGTACTCATTCAGGAACCACATGATTGTATTAACCCTTACAACGCTGAATTTTAAAATACATTTCTCCTTCTTTACCCATGCCCTGTTGTATAATCACATATATCTTCACTGTGTACACGTATTTCGCTGTGCAATCACTGCTGTGGAGTGCCCTGGTTGCACAATCAACTTGTAAATAGTGCAGACCCTGATGGGACAGCTCCTGCAGGAGCTGTCTCATCTGGGTCTTCACTATTTACAGGTAGGTATATTGACGTGAATAGCAAGCGAAGGGTTAACCCTTACAACGCTGAATTTTCAAATGGACTATTCCATATTTTAAACAGATCAAGCTTATGGTGAATATCTAGGGATATTTCGTAAGAAAAATGTACCATAACAAACAGTGCAGACCCTGGTTTGCAAAAGAACTAAGTGGCTCGTGTCCCGCACTGTAAGGGTTAATTAACTTCATGTTGACTAATTTCTGGTGGTCGCTATAGGGTGGTTTTGCTGTACAGAATGATAAGCGTTACGCCAATTCATAACATGAGTGAAATTCGACGTTCAGGTTTCAACGCCTGTGCAATATCTTAGATAACGAAGACAAGCTTGGTGATGGTGAGCTATGATTTAATGGGTGTTGTTTAGATGGATAATACTAATAGGTGCAGATAATAACATCAATGTTTCAGCATTATCTCGATACAGTAAGAACCCCTCTAAACCGGACATTCAGGTTGCTGTTTACGGAAGAGCAAATGTCACGTAGAAAGCTTCTTTAGGAGATTTCTACAGTTGAACATGTCTTAAGTGGTTGTAAAGCAGGTGAATGCTTAATGCAAGGCAAAAATGCTCCTGTATGAGATTTAAATATTACTTTTGAATTGCATTAAGCTACATATAGGAGCTTTGTACATTACTTATGGCCTGCATTAAGCTAACACCTGCCCATCAGACCCATAATTTTGATGGCCGCTTAAAACAGGTTCTACTATACAGGAATTTATCCCTGCATTTAACGACATCGCTACCCTTTTTTCCTTCAGGTTTAAAGAGGCTTTACTGTAAACATTAAACAATAGCATCTGGAGAATAGAGATAAATAGGTTCTCTCCTTGTTTTCCATTAGAACAACTTCCTGTTGACGGATGTATGCTCTGCAAGTACAATAGAATCTGTCTTAAACGACAATATATCAGTTGGACATAGACATCTTAAAAAGCACGTGGTTGCTTAATACAGGGCAAAAGTAATACAGGAACTCCTATAAAAGCTCTCTGCATTACTTTTTACCTGTATTAAGCTACCATCTGCCTTTCAGAACCATAATTAGACTGTTTATGGTCGCTTAAGACAGGTTCTATTGTATACATGATACACTAACGGACATCACTATAGCGACCACTAAATGCATATGTAATCCTTAAAGCACGTACTTGCTTAATATTTTACTCCATGAATATTCATGTAAGAAATAATAATATAATGCATATGTATTATATTCATTGTTATGTTATAATGGCACAGGGAGACAAGAGTTGTTGGTCATGACTGAAACTATAGAACTATTTCTATGACATATCAAAAGCAGACAGATCAGACCCTGATTAGACGACTCCTACAGAAGCCGTCTGATCTGGGTCTACTCTGTTTGCAAAGGCGTAGAAAAGCGTATTCGTGAAGCAAAGGGTTAATGGAGGACAAAATAATGCAAATAGCTTTTATAGGAGTTGTGTTCATTAATTTCGTTCTGCATTAAACAATCACCCGCATAAACAATATATTTTCCATTATGATATCCCGTTTAAAATGTCATTATAGAGATACTGCACTGTATATGTGATCTGACCACGGTCTGTTCTGTTTGCTTATTGTACCATACATATCTAATTCTACAGTTTCTGCCTGATCACAAATGTCTTCTGTTCATATATCTTTTAAAAAACATATTGATATTACTGATGCCATTTTTACGTGAATAGTCAACAGGTAAAGGGGGTTATACTAATTGAAAGTAGCTCATGAAATTCAAATGTGTGACAGTATAATGCAATACACATGTTGCCATCGCCGTCGACATTGCATGGTATCCGGTGGAGTTTGGCGACGCACGCTAACCTCTCAAAGAACGAATTATCACTGACGTGTTAACCTAACCTATTTTGTACTGAAAAAATAATGTATTTTAAAACACTGAATTGTTGCATGTTTTACGTACATCCAACTCCTTAAAGCATTTGAGATACCTTTGACCGAGTGCGAACCAGTTTGGATCCTGGGGAGACACTGGGTCACTAGACGTGTGATCTGGATCCAAGCTGTTTTCAAATGTCTGTGGAATCCCACATAACATTATAAAGGTTAACTATTATAGTGCGGGACACGAGTCACTAATGTCCTTTTGCAAACAGTGTAGACCCAGATGAGAGGGCTCCTAGAGGAGCCCTCTCATCAGGGTCTGCACTGTTTGTCATGTTACACTTTTCTTGAGAACAATCATAAATATTCACCGTATTCAAAATTTGGAATAGTCCATTTGACAATTCAGCGTTGTAAAGGTCAAAAGCAGAACGTATGCTAACGACATTAGATCTGAGAATGGTCTCCACTGTATTTGCATAATGATAATAGAATAATGTAACTCTAATTACTTTGATTAAAGCAACAGGAATTGCAATTATTGAGAAGCAGAATATATTAGCCCCTAACCTTTACCATGCTGAATTTTCAAATGGACTGGTCCATGGTGAATATTTAGGGAATTTTTAAAATAAAAGTGTAACATTACAAACAGTGCAAACCCTGATGAGAGGGATCCTCTAGGAGTCCGCAATGCTTTGAAAGGACATGATAATAGTGATCAGAGAGTTAATGAAGAGATGAATTATAGCAGAAATATTGGTTTAATTAATATATAGAGCGGGTGCCAGTTGTAATTATTCAGCAGGTTTGGTGTTAATCAATGTTTTCTCGTCAGGATTCAGACTAAACAATGTTGATACAATGTTTGGCAAGACATGGGCGATCAATATTGCAGCAGACAACAATTTCACAGACGAATTTTATAAGTGATTAACCCTTTCCCTGTTCTATAATTATTGCAAATTTCAATACCTACTGAATATTCATTAGCAAAATAGTTATAAAGAAATATGGAAGGTGGAAGGATTGTAGACATTTTAGAAAGCAAAGAAACAGAGCTATCAAA
This sequence comes from Azorinus chamasolen, assembly GCA_963576725.1. Taxonomy (NCBI): domain Eukaryota; kingdom Metazoa; phylum Mollusca; class Bivalvia; order Cardiida; family Solecurtidae; genus Azorinus; species Azorinus chamasolen. The sequence continues at coordinate 37,980,463 of OY755247.1, forward strand.
TTCTATTAGCAAACAGAGCAGACCCTGATCAGACGGCTCCTCTAGGAGCCGTCTGATCTGGGTCTACTGTTTTCAAATGCGTGAAAACACGTTTATATGAGTGAAAGGGTTAAAGGGTTACATGTATACATGTAACTACAGGGCTGTCAATTCTGAAATGCTCCAATTTTGTTCTGTTTAATTTAACAATGCTGAAACCGATTTGCACTTTTCAACATTTTCACTTTTTCTCTAAATGGGGAGGGGATATTTTTGTCTCCCGTCCAACATATGCATTTTCTCGAAAGACCATTTTCCCGCCCACAAATACAGAGTAACGGGAAATATGAATATTTATGATATTTAGGTAACACTATTTTAGATATGTGTTGACCTTGTTGACACTCATTAGATTTGATTATTTATAGCAATTCTAATAAGTACCAGCTGGATAGTGTTTAGTTCCAACAATAGGTACAGTTTGTCTGAAAATACGACATCTAAATAAATCAGCACTGCACTAGACTCCATTCCTGATCCAGGCTATAAGCGGAATGTAGAGGGTAATTGTACATTCAATAGCACCCCTGCTCTAGACTCCATTCCTGATTCAGTCTACAAGCGGAATGTAGCGGGTAATTACATTGAATATCACCCCTCCAAAACGGAAGGTATAATTCTGGGTTGCAGAGTATGGTAGTCGCTTAACCCATTCCCTCATATGCTATTTTTAGACCAAACCTCTTTGAATAAATCTACCGAAATGGTAAATTTACTAGCAAAATGGAAAATTTCAGAACTGTGTGCTTCAAATGTTTAATGTGTATTGTCTCCACAACGTGACCACTACTTATTGTTTTGTAGAGACGATTCTAAGAGGTTTTCGCAATACATGGATTGGTGGAGAAATAAAGCAGATATTGATGAGAACATTTTTGGTTTATGAATCCTTTATATTCCTCTGGTGTGCAACTGTTTCCTTATGATCAGTGCAACAGATAACAATGTGTGTTCAAATACTAAATCCGTCATTTCTCCACCAAACAATATGTTTGGGCCTCTCTTTAGAATTCTAAAGAGTGGTCACAACATATGGTTTGGTTGAGAAATTAAGAAGTTATTTCTTGACAATGTACTATTCTACAATTCTTATCTTGATAGTTAATTACATAAACCTCTATCCCACTATTCGCGAACTAACTCGCATATGCAAACAGCTTAGACCTAGATACAGTAAAGCCTCTCTATAACGGCCACTAAATTGTGTTAATTAGTTAGTAGTTAGGGCAGGTGGTTGCTTAAAGCAAGGTGAAAGTAAAACAGAACGCTCCTATGGGAGCGTTCTGTTTTACTTCCACCTTGCTTTAAGCAGCCACCTGCCTTTATCACAAAATATGTAATTTAGTGGCCATTATAGAGAGGTTTTACTGTACATGTATAACTCGCCGTCTCATCAGGACCCAAGCTGTTTGACACTCGGTCAATAGAGTTTCTATGGAAGGCCGGTGCGCCATGCTAAATGCGAAATGCATTTTTTCCCCATTGTGGTACCCTTTTTTGAAATGCGAAATGCTAAATGCGAAATGCTTCTTTTCCCATTTTGGTACCCTGCTTTGTACCGTATCATGGGAACCAAACGGTCCCTTATTGTTCGTTCTCAAATAGTTTCATCTCTAATTATATTTATATTGAGCTCAAGTAAATTTGTCTTTGTTCTTTGAATGATAACGGAATATCTTTATATAATATATTTCATACTTTTTATGTTGTTCAGTTTCAAAGTTTTGGTCTAATTGTTAGTATATGTACATGTAGTCAAATTGTACAAGATGCAAATTAGAACAGGCATTGATTTCACAGGCGAGGTAAGAGTTATGTACAAACTTATAATATCTCATTGTTTTTTATGTTACAGGACACCAATACTGCAATGCTACATGGGACACGATGCAATGCTGGGGCTATACGAAAGCCGGTACCAGTGTCACACAACCGTGTCCAGCTTACATCTATCTATCCAACCCTATGGGTATGTTAAAATATTACATCATTTTATTCAGAATAAAATCTGACAAATTCATAATTTTTAACTCTTTCGCTGACTCTTTGACACTCTGTTTATGCTTTTACTAAGAACCTGGAGAGAACCCAAGTCTCACACCTGATGCTGACAATAATTGATTTTTATTAAATGGAATTTACAGCCAACCCCTCTTAACCGGACGTTATTATCAGTATCAATGCCTGACCTTCAGACAGGTGGCAGCTTAATGCAGGGTGAACGTCATGCTGAAAGCTCCGAAAAGAGCTTTCTGCATTACTTTCATCCTGCAATAAGCAGTATTGTGGCTAAAAAGAAATTCTCCTTTACTAAAAAAAAGGTTTCAAGAGGTTTTACTTTATTTGGCGGCGAGCGGATTAACAGATTCCGATATATTAAAACAGCGAATAGTGCTTATAACCAAGCATATTAACTGATTTCCAAGAATTTTTCTATACACGAGTAGTACTCGTATCATTTCAGTATAATGCATTTCGATGTAATGCCTCTCGCAAGAGACGTCTCATACAAAGTATCACAGTTTGTTGTTAAGAAAGAGTTATTATGCAGAATAGCCTTTTCCTGAATTACTTTCGTTCTGTGTTAAGCCTTTCCGTCGTGAATATTTACATTAGAATCAATGCCATCTTGAAGATTTCTTTCTGCATTTTCATAATGGCATAAAGACACATGGTTGTTGTGGGTCTGGCAGAAACAGTAGAATCAAATTCATATAATTTCATTACATGTAACAAACATAACTGACCCAGATCAGATGGCTCATAAAGGAGCCGTCTGGTCTGAGTATTCACTGTTGGCAAGTGCGTGAAAATGTGTCTGTATGAGGGAACGGTTTAAGCAGCTACCTTCTTCCCAAGAATTCCATATCTTCACTAATTTAAAAATAAAATAGCTTTACATATGACACATTCGCTGTCAAATAAGAATATCGTTTGCTGAAAGTTTCTACATGGAGTTGTTTCTTTTTTGTTTTGTTTTAACCAATACACATTTTCATTTGAAGGCGAATATGTTAGTAGGACGAACTGTATGTTTAAAATGGTTGTCACATATATTGTAGCCTTCTCTCGTAAAACATGTAACACCGACGGAACTTGGTATCTTCACCCTGAGTCAAAGAAAGTATGGACTGACTACACCATGTGTTATGACACCAATCTCGTTGAGGTAAGTGGTATAACATATGTTAGATAGATCGAGGTAAGTGTTGTAACATATGTTAGATAGTTCGAAGTAAGTGGTGTTACATATGTAAGATAATGTGAGGTAAGGAGAGTTACACCGTGAAAGATAGTTTCATGTAGATGGTGGTATTAATATTATATAAGACAGTAATAGGTATGTGTTTTACACATGTAAGATAGTTCGAGGTACGTCTTTTACACATGTAAGATAGTTCGAGGTACGTCTTTTACACATGTAAGATAGTATGAGGTAAGTGTTGTGTCACATGTAAGATAGTTCGAGGTACGTCTTTTACACATGTAAGATAGTTCGAGGTACGTCTTTTACACATGTAAGAACGTACAAGGTAAGTGCTGTGTCACGTGTAAGATAGTTCGAGGTAAGCTGTGTGTTAACATGTCATTGTTATCAGTGCATGGCACGGGACTGGGCAATATTAAATCCAAATTATACAGCATGAATAATAATTATTTACCTAAAGGATACTTATATAAGAAATAATGCCTTTTTGAATATTATTTTTTGTGAAACAGTAAAACCTCCCTTTAATGGTCATTAGACTGGGGCCCGAATGTGTATCCTTGAAAAATATGCAACAGTTATTAAATTTTAAGACGCATCATTACTTAGCGTGCAAAGAGTTAATTTCTGAAAATTCATTTGTTGTTAACTGCTTATCTAGATATATGTTTTGCTGTTTTGTATTTTTGTATAAAATGCTTGTTTGAGGGCCTCAATGTAGATTAGTCATTATGACTAATTGAGCTACCCTCGTTAAATAAAGTAGTTCATTCATTCATTCATGTTATTAATTGTTATTTGGGGCAGGTAGCTGCTTAATGCAAGGTGAAAGTAAACAGAACGCTCCTATAGGAGCGTTCTGTTTTACTTTCACCTTGCTTTAAGCAGCCACCTGCCTCTAACACAAAATACTTGATGTAATTTAGTGGCCGTTATAGAGAGGTTTTACTGTATATGAATTTATATAGTCGCATATGAATATTGGTTCGTCTCTGGTCGTAGCATATCTTTAGAATCGGATCTATATTATACATGTACAAACTAGCAAATCATATTAAATATCATATAAATACATGTATAATACAAGGGCTGTCTGATCTGGGTATACAGTGTAAACAAATGCATGACAATGTGTCTTTATTAGGTTAAGGATTCATAAACCAATAACCATCAAAGTAACAGAGACCCAGATAAGATGCGTAAATTAAACCACTTTCAAGTTAAATGATACCTTCTTTGTTTCTCCACCAAACCCTATATTGTGACTACTCTTTAGAATCGTCTCAAAATGACGATTCTAAAGAACTGTCACAACATAGGGTTTGATGGAGAAATGACGATGTGAGTACGTACCTTTATCTGTTGCTCAGAGTAACGTGCTATCTTTGGTTTAACTATGTATGTTATTTATGTTATTTACAATATGCGTAAATGCACATAGTTTCTAAAACAGATTGGAATGAAAGTTGGCAGCTTATTAAGTCTTTCTCCTTGGCATACATTGTATAATAATTCACAAAAGCAGTTTATCAACGTGTTGTCTTTCGAAGCTCTATCCGTTGTGAATCATGACAGCTAAAATAATTAGCAAACATGTCAATTTGTTAAGATTCGTGTTATACAGCGTCACCTACTTCTCAATAATGGATTACAGTAACACTTCTCTAAACCCGACGTTAAATGTAGTATACATATCGGTCTTGGAGACAGATGGCAGCTTAATGCAATGTGAAAGTCAAACAGAAAGCTCCTCTAGGAGCTTCCTGCACGACTTTCGCCCTGCATTAAGTAGCCACCTGCCTAAATATATTTAAATTATTCTCTACTAGAATTCCGGTTTAGAGGGGTTTTGCTGTATCTTGTTCCTACTTCAATTAAGTAATGTGACGAAACCATATGCTACATTTGATGGTAAAACACTGAGTTATTCCCATTGGATGTTTCACCCTTCTCTTGATAAAAATAAAGTCCGCTAAAATTATGGTCTGTTACAGTGTTTACTAAAATCCCTTTCGTTGAACGTTTGTTAGAAATTATTGACTAAGTGTTAAGCAGTGTTGATCCGACACTGATACGACACTGAATTACTCTTATGTCTCATCTGGATCTAAGCCGTTTGCATATGTCATTTGGGTGAGGTAGCATTTAGCACGAGAAGGGATAAATGTTTCAACTTAATGTTTCTTGTCATGATTGAGCATTCTCTGAAAGAGCTTGTTTAACGCCCGATTTAAATATCGTCCATATATCTTGGATTTCTGGCACTTGCTATCCATTATATTATGTAATTGTTGCTCCGAACAATATCATGAATATCATGTCCCTAGACGGTAACGTGAGATAGCGTTTGTATATAGTTTGGATCCAAATGAGATGCCGTTTATTTCGACGTATCACCAGTATCCAAACTGTTTGGTACTCTGGTGGGAGTTTTACAAAATAGCGAGGGATTCCATGTATAACAATCAAAACATACGGTAACAGCAACAGGAGAACGCTTATTGTGTGTGCTTAGCCCATTACCTCATAGACTATTTTAGATCCAACCTCTTTGAATAAATAACCCATTACCTCATAGACTATTTTACATGTAGATCCAACCTCTTTGAATAAATCTACCGAAAAGGATCATGAACTGCAGAAAAGGAAAACTTTAGAATGTTGTAGTTTGAAACCATTGTGATAAATAAAGCATTTGCTCCTATAGGAGCAAATGCTCTTATTTATCACAATGGTTTCACAAAGTGACTGTTACAGAGTCGTCAAAAGTCGTCAGTATCAGGGAAAAGGTTAAAGGCAAACATTGAAGTTTAATGCTGTAAAATATTTAATAAAGTACATTCAAGTAACATATAAGAATGCTAAAACACCTCTACCACAAGTAATACGATTATAAAATGTAATGATTTAAATATACATATCAATAGCGTACGTTTTAATGTTAACCCTTATAGTGCGAGAAACGAGTCACTAATGTCCTTTGCAAACAGTGTATATCCAGATGAAAGGGTCCCTAGATGAACCCTCTGATCAGGGTTTGCACTGTTTGTCATGTTACACTTTTCTTTAATAAGAATCCCTAAATATTCACTTTAAGCTTGACCTGTTTGAAATTTGGAGTAGTCCATTTGCAAATTCAGAATTGTAATGGTTAACCTTGGCATTGCAATCAAAGGCTTTGCAATCTGGCAAGAAACTCACAATTAACCATAAGGTAAAACCGTCCTAATGCGAACACACATAAACGTTATGAAATATGTATTGTTAAGGCAGGTGGTACCTTAATGCAGGACGAACGTTATGCAGAAAGCTCCCATGGGACAAAACACTATTGATATTGTATAAAGTTATATGGTATTACCTTTTATTATCAAACTCAAAGTGGCAATGGTTATATTTAAGTATGCTCAAGCGTTTCGTAAATGTAGCAGATTTAGTGATTTTGCAACATCAACTTCTGAATTCTGCCTTTAAGAATCCGATTGATTCCAGTTACATAACTGCACTTGTAACAGCCTTCGAAGATGTACACGTGTCCGTTTCTAATTGATTTTGTAGTATAAATCTACTGGGAAAATCACACAGCTGCTGCTGTCATCACAATTCTACAACACAATCTTCTACAATGTTGAACATTCCGTCAGATAATTTAACCCTTTCCTTTATATAAACACCTTTTCACGCATTTGCAAACAGAAAAGACCCTTATCAGACGGCTCCTATAGGAAAATAGTTTCCTATAGGAGCCGTCTGACCAGGATCTGCTCTGTTTGCTAAAAGAACTTGATAGATCTGTTTCTTTAGTTTCTAAAATGGCTAAATGTCCCACCTTCCATATTTCATTTAAACTATTTGGTCCATGAATAGTCAGTAACTGGAATTGGAATTTGGACGAAATATAGAATAGGGAATGGGTTAAATGAACCGTTCTCTTGTGAATCACTGAGGAGCAGGCAGTGTTTACTGGTGTTTTTACTGAATTAAGACAATAAACCGTCAGTGAGAAAATTAAATTGATTTAAATTCAGCTCTATTGCGTTGGTTTCTGCAATATTTATAGTTTTAAAAAACAACAATAAATGCAATTAACAGACAATAAATAGTTTCAATCGATAATGATGGATAGTAAAAGGGAAACATATTTCTTAATTATTTTTACGAAGAATGTCAGACGCCAGTGTTCAAACAAAATGAACTTGCCCATCTGCAAATTGATGAAGGATCATGGTGAAAACGGAAGACGCATTTTCTCACCCTTGTACACACATACAGTTTAGACACAGATTAGACAGCTCCCGTAAAAGCTGGCTGGTCAGGGTGTATTCTCTATGTTTCTGCAATATTATTGATTTGATTCTACAGTTTCTGTAATGGTAAAAAAGTACCATATTTATATGTCAGTATAAATTTCAGCTAATTAATATTCATGATACCATTATTTTCTAAATTAATAATCATGAGGTAAACGGTTTATTGTCGCGTTAACGCTTGTCTTCTTATATTAGTACATTTTGCTAATACTATAGGACTACAATCATGAAATAACAGTTATCGGACCATGATTGGAATAAGGTTTAACTATATGCAGTATTTACATTGTATGTACAAATGATATTGCGACCGCGCGGAGTTCCGATTAAAACATTTTCAAGAGTAAATCTCCACCAAACCCTATGTTGTGAACACTCTTTAGAATCGTCTCTTCGAGACGATTCTAAAGAGTGGTCACAATATAGGGTTTGATTCGAGACAATTATAAAGAGTGGTCACAACATAGGGTTTGCTGAATGAGTACTATACATCTGATTCTTCATGGAGTAAATGGTTGCTTAATGTTGCACTGCACTTATAATTTCTGAACATTATGTTGTTTGACCATGACAGTGATTGTCCAACTGTTTGTTATTTCAGAACCACAAGCGAGTTCTCTATATGTACTACTACGGCTTTGGCCTCTCCATTGTCCTCCTTGTCATATCATTGATAATCTTCTCCATGTTCAGGTAAGTTCCGTTTAGGATGACGTGTGGCTCATACGCGTGTCCGCTTTAACCCTTTCGGTGCCAACTGTCTAATTGTCGTATGCAATCCAAGTTTGTTAAATCATTCATGAAATAAGGAAATGAGATAAATAAATGCAAATTTTAAAGGAATAAAGCACATATATAGAAATACAGATTGAGGCAAATAGTGAAGTCCCTGATCAGACGCCGCCTTGAAAAGGCGGCGTCTGATCTAGGACTACACTATTTGTCGTGGTGCATTTAAGCGACCGCGGCGGTGAAAGGGTTAAATCTAAAATCATATTGAAAGTTGAATGCAATACTGCAGAAATTACAGTTGAACTTTGATATCTGGAACTCGGATAACTCGAACTTCGAGATAGTTCGAAGTAAAAGTTCGGTATTTCCAAAATCTGCAGTACAGAATTGTTCCAAAATAAATCACTACGCACATCTAGAAACACATGTGCCAGCTTAATGTAGGTCATACGTAATGCTGAAAGCTCCTTAAGGAGCGTTTAGCATTCATTGTGCTGAGAACCTTAGAACTTTTATGAGTCGAATTTCTGTTATCGCGAAGTAATTCGTTTGGTCCCTTTTGAAATCCGACAGATCGATGTTCCACTGTACAATATTTAACCCATTACCCCATGGACTATTTTAGATACAATATCTTCGAACAAATCTCCCGAAAATATCATTTACTAGAGAAACGGAAAAGTTTAGAATTGTGTAGCTTTGAAATATCATTGTTATAAATAGAGCATTTGCTCTTGTGTAGCAAACATTTTTAAATAAGCTTTAATTTGGTATATATGTATGCGTCGATCATGCCTATTTATTTGAAAAAAATATTTTCAAGTTCACAGTTTACACATGCACAAACCATGATAAACTCTTTCTTCGCCAATGGATAATATGTGATAATGTATGCTTAAAATTGAGATCCAGAGATGAACTTCAGGGTCCATGCTTATAAAGCTTTTTAGTTGAGTCTGAGTTTTTTCTCAAGCTTTTGATTGGTCAGATTTGAGCTAAAGGCTCAAATCTGACCAATCAAAAACTTGAGAACGAACTCAGACTCAACTAAAAAGTTTTATAAGCATGGATACAGACCCCGAGTTAATAAATCTGTTTATTTGAGTCTGGAATCATTCCCACGAAAGTTTGCTCAGGACACTTGAAAATGATCTCAGACTCAAACCTGAACCATCAGAATTAACACTGTTTGGTTTTTTATGTTGTTATAGTGTTTTAATAAAAATGATAGAACATTTAAATCAAATTTGTAGCAGACGACAACTTCTTCATATAAACGCTTTTCACGTATTTGCAAACAGAGAGAATCAGATCAGACGGCCCCTGAAGGAGCCGTCTGATTAGAGTCTGCTTTGTTTGCTAATGGAATTTGGTAGATATGTTTCTTTAGTTTCTTAAATGGTTGCAATGTTCCATCTTCTATATTTCATTGTAGCTATTTTGTTCATGAATTTTCTGTAGGTATTGAAATTTCAACTCAATATAGAACAGGGTAAGGGTTTAATATAATCAGCATAGCAGGCAAGAGTATTCAGTATACGCAATCTCACAAGCGTTACATTTACTTTTGTTTAATTTTAAATAAAGTTCTTAATTATTCAGTTTGCCGAGGTGCTTGATTGGCACGTATAATCTTTAATATGTAATAGTTTGTTTCGGTTAACTCTGGTTTGAATCAGACGAGAAGTTAATTTATTTAGTGTCTCGTGAGATTACAAACCATTTGAAACGGTATTAAGTTCATATATTTATAAACAATTTAACCAGACGATAATATTGGCAGACAGCAGTCAACGTGCAAGATGGCTAAACAGACTGTGTTTTGATTATTTTAATTTGTTATATCGCTTTACAGGGACCTATTAGGGGATAACATGAAATGAAGAATAATTGCAAACAATACCGACAGCCATATTAATTAAATTTCGTCGTAATGAATACAAAATTACAATGTACAACGTGATTAAATGTAGAAATTAATTGGATATTTTATTTCACTTTCATCCCAGTACAGTAATGCCACATTTGCTATTGCCTTATTTTTTATCCCATCTTTAGCCCGTTCCGTCATATAAATACATTTTCTCACCTTTTCAAACAGAGTAGACCCACATTTGAGACGGTCTCTGTAGGAGCCTTCTAATCCGGGTCTCGTCTGCTCTGTTTGCTTATGACATGATATAAACCTCATTTGGACCATCTTTTGTCAAATCAATAGTTCTTGGGAAACTTTGATATTACAGTAAAACCTCTCTATAACGGCCACTAAATTACATCAAGTAGTTTGTGTTAAAGGCAGATGGCCTTTAGAAGCGTTCTATAGGAGCGTTCTGATTTACTTTCAACTTGTTTTAAGCAGCCACCTGCCCTAAATATCAACTAATTAACACAATTTAGTGGCCGTTATAGAGAGGTTTAACTGCATAACGGTTCAGCTGATAAAATGTTCATATTTTCTTAACCCTTCGCTTGCTATTCACGTCAATATACATACCTGTAAATAGTGAAGACCCAGATGAGACAGCTCCTGCAGGAGCTGTCTCATCAGGGTCTGCACTATTTACAAATTGATTGTGCAATCAATGCACTTCATAACAGTGATTGCATAGCAATATACTTGTACACAGTGAAGATATATGTAATTATACAATAGGGCATGGGTAAAGAAGGAGAAATGTGTTTTAAAATTCAGCAAGCGAAGGGTTAAACGAATATTAAACAGATGCTGAACGGTGTCCGTAACCAAATTAAACGGGACATATTAGCGTGTGCCCAGCGCAACTCAGAATGTTTAACCGTTTCCCTGTTTTATATTTATTCCGAACTTCATTACCTACTGAATATTCATGGACAAAATAGTTATTATGAAATATGGAAGGTTGAATATTGTATTCATTTTATAAACTAAAGAAACAGATCTATCAAATTCCATTAGCAAACAGAGCAGACCCTGATCAGACGGCTCATACAGGAGCCGTCTGATCTGGGTCTACTCTATTTGCAAATGCGTGGAATGACATGTATATGAGGGCTAGGGTTAATGCATGGTGACAGTATTCCTATGGTAACGATTCCTCTCTAATATATTATTGCTTGATATTTAACTATGACGTATTTCATGACGCGAGTTGAACTGGAAATAGCAATGCTATCTTTATCAGACATTACAGTAGAACCTGTCTTAACCCTTTCCCTGTTCTATGTTTATTACAACGTTCAATACCTACTGAATATTCATGAACACAATAGTTGTTATGAAATAGGGAAGGTGGAACAATGTAGCCATTTGGTACCCTAATGCAGATCAAACGTAATGCAGAATGCTCCTTTTGCCATGCATTTAGCAACCACCTGCTTTTAAGACCCCTTTGTTCAATAAATGAATGAATGTTTGTTCCAAATTGCAGTACCTACTGAATATTCATGGCCAAAATAGTTATAATGAAATATGAAAAGTGGAATGTTTTAGCCATTTTAGAAAGTATAGAAATAGACATATCAAATTCCATTAGCGAACAAAGCAGACCCTAATCAGACGGTTCCTATAGGAATCATCTGATCTGGATCTACTCTGTTTGCAGGTGCGTGAAATGGTTAAGACAGGTGGTAACTTAATGCAGGGTGAAAGTAATGCAGAAAGTCCCTATGGGGACGATCTGCAAGATTTTCACCCTGCATTCAACAGCCACATTGCTTAAAAAGATATTTAAATTCCGTTAACTCTTTCGGCTAATTGTCGTCTGCAAACCACTTTTGTTAAATCATTTGGTAAAATAAGGAATAAGATTAATACATGCAAATGTCAAAAGAATAAAGCACAGATATAGAAAACAAGGTTTGCGACAAAAAGTGAAGTCCCTGATCAGACGCCGCCTTGAAAAGGCGGCGTCTAATCTGGGACTGCACTATTTGTTGTGGGAATCTTTGCGACATTGGCGGTGAAAGGTTTAATACAAATTTGGATTAGCGCGCTTTTACTGTACTTTTACATTACAGACAACTCAAATGTGTGCGCGTGACGCTACACAAACACCTGTTCTTCTCATACGTGCTCACTGGTGCCCTGTGGATCCTTTACTACAGACTGGTGCCCATGGACTCCGGCGTTCTGGTGCATAACCCGGTACGATATATGTACTTACTAGTTAAAAGTCATGTTTATGATCAAACTAATTGATTGTTTAACTATGCAATTGTTTTCGTCAGTAGTTTTGTCTGCTATATGTTATAGGTTCAAAGTATATTTTATTTCTAGTTAAAAGTATCTAGATGTCAAACAGTTCGGATCCTGACCAAGATGAACCAAGTTTAGCACTGTCCTGATATGTTGAGCGGCCTTGGATAGTTTAAAGGCAGGTATTAGGGTTGGATGTTACAAAATTACTATATAAATAGTATGCTCAAAACATATTTTTGTCTTGGGTTAAACTATCGAACTCGTTGCCATTATGTTTTGGCGCCAAATTTAAAAGTGTCGTCTGCAATAATAATTTCATATTAAATATAATTCTAAACTAAATGATAAAGGTATATTAGTAAAACATTTTTTACAAAAATCTGTATGCTTGGGCTGAAATAATACAGAAAACAGTGAAGTCCCAGGTCAGATGCCGCCTTGAAAAGGCGGCATCTGACCTATGACTGCACTGTTTTCAATGGTGACAACAGGCGACATTGGCGCCGAAAGAGTTAATAGGCAGCCGTGTGTATACCACCAGATGTTCCCGCGCTTGAATTTATGATCGGGAAATTAAAGTTTATGTCATTGATTTGTACATTAGTATACATTAGAATGTATTGCGGAAAAAGTAATATTTTAGTATTCTAAGGTGTTTTGTGCACGTAATTTCTACAACAACTTTGCTTACATCAAAAACCAATGCCTGCCATTAAGTATTTTGTATGACCCGGCCAGTGAACGAGCCCGGGCCCTCATAATGACGTATTTAAACGCCTCTGTAAAAGTCACGTTTTGAAACCATTGTGAATAGAGCATTTTTCCATAGGATCAAATGTCCTATTTATCGCAATAGTTTCAACACTACAATGGTTTCAAAACTACACAATTCTGAACAAAAATCATTTTCTCTAGTAAATGTTCCTTTTCTGTAGATTTATTCAAAGAGGTTGGATCTAAACCTAGCATATGAGGTAAATGGTTAATATTGACCGCTGTATGCGGTGTGGTGTTTCTCTCAATCTGAACATTAATTATGTACTTGACAGGGTCGCATGAATGTAATAGCAAACTAGTAGAATCAATTATTTCTGTCAGCAAACAACATAGGCTTCTCTACGTTTCAGATCAGATTTTCCTTCAATTTCTTCTCTAAGTCAGTGGTGTGTCAAAAGTTTGGATCCTAGTGAGGCGCCTCATCTGGGTCCAAACATTTTGTTGAAATAATCACAGTAATAAATGGTCAAAGACTTCAATACAGCATAACCTGTCTTAAGTGGTAATTTGTGTTTTAACATATCAGTCTTAAAAGCAGATGGTTGCTTAATACAGAACAAAAATAATGCAGAAAGCTCCCATATGAGCTTTTTACACTACTTTTAACTTGCAAAAGCTACCGCCTACCTTACAGACCAATAATTAGACCTCTTTTTGATGGCCGCTTAACACATTATCCCCTGGTGACGCATTTTTGCACCTCTATAAAATTCACATTGTGAAACCATTGTGATAAATAGAGCATTTGCTCCTATATTTATCACAATGGTTTCAAGCTATGAGTTCAGACAATCGGTACTGTGCACAGAGTCTAATATATCCACCCAAAGAACTATCATAAAAACATCTGCTGTGATAATGACTTCCCTCCAAACTCTGATATGAATTTTCTATTCGTTATGTGTGTTTGTTTTTAGACATTATTGGCCGAGTGCAAAACGTCTGAAAGTGAATATGACGCCGAGTCTCGACGTCACATCTGACTTGGAGCAACTCTGGTTGTTTGCAAATACAAGTTAGGTCGCGTTTTCAAGGATAAATGTTCTAGTGGTCATTGGAATATCTTACAACACACCAGAGCATCCAAATTGAATATTGTTTCATCGTTCATGTCTCTCTTAACCCTTGTCCAGTTGTGAAAAATATTGTCTGCTCAAATTTGGACATGATGCAATGTTGCCCACTTTCGCGTCGATCGAACATTCGAGAAAGTATTGGTATAGTGTCCAACAATTTGGATCTTTATGAGATACCGGGGGTCTCATTTTATACCCAAGCTGTTTGTAAAGTGGATACATGTATGATGCCGAGTTTCGGCGTCTCATCTGACTTGGAGCAACTCTGGCTGTTTGTAAATACAAGTTAGATCGCGTTTTCAAGGATAAATGTTCTAGTGGTCATTGGAATATCTTACAACACACCAGAGCATCCAAATTGAATATTGTTTCATCGTTTATGTCTATCTTAACCCTTATCCAGTTGTGAAAAATAATGTCTGCTCAAATTTGGACATGATGCAATGTTGCCTACTTTCGGGTCGATCGAACATTCGAGAAAGTATTGGTACAGTGTCCAACAATTTGGATCTTTATGAGATACCGGTTTTTTGTCGTCTTATTTTATATCCAAGCTGTTTGTAAATGCAAACCAGATCGTATTAAGGTAGAAATGGGTTCTTCCTCGTCAAACTAAACGTGCACGCAGCTTCAGTTCACTTGAACGAACGAGTTATTCTGCGCCTTTTATATAATTAGGATCCAGATGTTTTGTCATCGGTCAAACGTTTCTTTTAAGAGTGCACGAATCGGATGACGTGCGTAAACATTGCTTTAAAACACTTTCAGTTTACGGTCATTTGCAAACAGTGTAGACCCAGTTCAGAGGGCGGAGCCCTCTGATCAGGATCTGCACTGTGTGTCATTCAATATCCTCCAGCAAGTTTAAGTCTTTCCTTCTTAGTGGGTTCTAGAGTCAAACACAGATAGGCTATTCCACTATGGTGATTCAGTGTTGAAAGGAAACAAATATAATATCCCGCTGCAAGATAAGGGTCAAATCGTTCTTCTGGTCAGTGTACTGCATGATCAAACCCAAGCAATTTGTCATTGTCATGGTCATCATGGGAAAACGTTTATTGAATTATCTAATGCTCGAATAACTTCGGACATACCATAACATGAACAAAACTCACCCTTGAGAAATTCAGGTGGCGATATTCAAGGCTTTGTTAACCAATATCACAATAGATAATGCCTTTGCAAACAGGATAGATCCAAATCAGACCTCTCATTAAAAACCCGTCTGACAAGAGTCTTGTGTATGGAATTAAATAGATACGATTCTACGGCTTCTCCTCATATATGTTATTACATGTATAAACATCAATTAATAGTCATGATGTCATAATTCTTGAAATTGTGTTTATTCCTTACAGATTTAAAGAATGCCTGTTTCCCAATGATAGATTAAGTGGATGCATTGGTTAACCTTCAATGTAATGTAACCGAGTGCAGTAAAACAAATCGATACTACGAACCGAGTACAGTAAAAACTCGATACTACGAACTTTTAGTAATACAGTATGTATGTCTTTGTATCAGGTGGCTGCTTATTGCAGGGTGAAAGTCACACACAAAGCTCCCCTAGGAACTTTCTGCATGACTTTCACACTGCATTAAGCTGCCATCTGTCTTAAAGATCGATACTGATAAGTATTTGATTGTTCGATTGTTCAATTGTATTTGTTTGGTGTATCTCTTCAGGTGTGGTGCCAAGTGCTGCATGTTTTCACTCACTACATAACCGTGTGCAATTACGCCTGGATGTTCTGCGAGGGATTCTACCTACATGCTCTAATTGTAATAACCTTCACCAAAGACAAAAAGCTCCTCTTTATCTGTTACTTCATAGGCTGGGGTAAGTTTCATTCTTTACTGGAAATAGAGCGCTTTTTGCACCTTCTTTGTGTTCTTGCAAGTACATGTACTAAAAGGCGTCTGCATCAAGTAAATAGTATAAACGTAACACTGATATACGGCCGGTGTTGGACCCAAAACCCAACCACATAATCCAGACACTGAACGAATATGTCCGAACCTTTACCCCATGAATACGCATTTCTAAGTCTTTGCAAAAAGAGTAGACCAAGATCAGACGGCTCCTGTAGGAGCCGTCTGATCAGGGTCTGCTCTGTTTGCTTATGATAATAGAAAGATATTATTCTACAGTTTCTGCCACGGACAAAAATATATGTGTCCATCTGTTGTTATAACTATCATTCTTATTAATATTCATAATGCCATTTTTTTCTTACATGAATATTCATGGAGTAAAGGGTTAAGTCGACCTATATAATCTAACTGCTGAGTAAATGGACAGCCGATACTGGTCTAAAACCCTTTACTTCATGAATAGTTATTCTAGACTTTATAAATACGTGGATTAATTTCGTAATTTATTGTTATAACACATGTAATTCCTGGCAAATAATGTCAAATCAGATCTGCAACATTTAAGCAAATCGGGGAGACCCTAACCTGCAAGCTCTTAGAGGAGCTGTCCCATTTTGGTCTACTCTTTTTACATAAAACGTATAGATCGAGATGTTTATATATGCAGCAGAACCTTTCTAAACCGGACTTTTGGCGCCATATTTAAAAGTGTCGTCTGCAATAATAATTTCATATTAAATATAATTCTAAACTAAATAATAAAGGTATATTAGTAAAACATTTGTTTTTAAAACCCTGTATGCCTGGGCTAAAATAATACAGAAAACAGTGAAGTCCCAGTTCAGATGCCGCCTTAAAAAGGCGGCATCTGACCTGGGACTGCACTGTTTTCAATGGTGCCAACAGGCGACATTGGCGCCGAAAGAGTTTAATAACAATATAGGAATGTTAAGGCAGATGGTTGCTTGATGCTGGGTGAATGTTATACAGAAAGCTGCTCTTTGAGCTTTCTGTATAATGTTCAACCTACATTAAGCTACCATCTGTCTGCAAGACTGGTTCTGATACGTATATTAACGGTCCGTTTAGAGAGGTTTTACTGTATAAGGATTAACTGTTAAATAAACATTTTAAATGACGGGGTCGATGAATGACCTGGATACTACTCGTTGTAATATATTTTCATTAACACTTCGTGTACTGTAAAACACCTCTAAATCGGAATTTAAATATAAAGAAAATTGTAGGTTTTTAGACAGATGGCTACTTAACGCCTCTGGGAGCTTTCTGCTTGACTTTTACCCTGCATCAATCAGCCGCGTGTCTTAAAGACTGACACTGATACTAATATGGACGTCTGATTTAGCGGGGATTACTTCATTTGTTTCAGTGTTTCCTATTTTGCCTACTGCAATATACACAGGCCTAAGAGCTTCAAGACATGAGGAAAGTGAAAGGTATGCTTGAATATTAGTTACAACAGGAACACTTTGCATTGTTTCAGACGGACATACACGCTTGTATTATATGGCTACATTAGGGTACAGCATGTTGCTGGTACATGTATATAGGCAGACTTGTTTTAATAGGCTAGATTAATGTATGTCTGATTTTGTCATGATTAGCTATGACATATCTTAATTTTAACAAATACATGTCCATAGCAAACGAATATTACTCTGAGGTAAGTTATAGTAAAACTACCACTTACTGATAAAAACAAAGGAGAAGCAAATGAGTCTTTGCAAAAATGAAAGAGCAATAAAGCAAATGCACGTACTGCATTGCATGTATTCGTGTTCTGCATTAAGCAATATTGCTCGATGTACATAGAACTGTAAAGAGTTACCAGCAATGCCAAATAAACGCGGCCAACCTGGAATACATGTGTAGTAGAACACTTCTATAACGCCTACTAAAATAATGTAATTGTTGGTGTTCCATGCATATTAATGTAAGAAGGAATGATATCATGAATATTAATTCGTTGAATATGTATAATATCATATAAACAAAGGAAGTTGTGGCCATGGCAGAAACTGTAGAATCATATTTATGTTATTTCATATTCATAAGCAAACAGAGAAGATCCTGATCAGATGGCTCCTACAAGAGCCGTCTACTCTCGATCTACTCTGTTTGCAAAGGCGTAAAAAGGCGTTTTTATGCCGTCTGCTCTTACAGACCCCTATATGTGTTCATTTAGTGTACAAGGTACTTGGATAGGGATTTCACTGTACATTAATGCATTGTTCTGGTATCACTTACTTGTTTAGAAAGTATATGTCCTTATGACGACTATACAGTAAAACCTCTCTATAACGACCACTAAATTGTTTTAATTAATTGGTATTGTGGGCAGGTGGTTGCTTAAAGCAAGGTGAAAGTAAAACAGAACGCTCCTATAGGAGCGTTCTGTTTTACGTTCACCTTGCGTTAAGCATCCACCTGCATTTAACACAAAATACTTGATGTAATTTAGTGGCCGTTATAGAGAGGTTTTACTGTACATTTCTATTTAATTGATCATTAGAAACATTGAATACTAGAACTGTTTAACATTAAACACCATTGTTATACAGTAGAACCTGTCTTAAGCGCCCATCAAATATAGATATAATTATGGGCCCCTAAAGCAGGAGGTAAGCTAAATGCAGGTCAAAATTAATATAATTATCTACCCTGAATTAAGCAACCATCTGCTTTTTAGACTCTTATGTCCAATTAACGAATTATCACTCATAACATGTTCTACTGTAGCTTGTTTGATACAAACACGTTTTGATGCCTTTGCAAACAAAGTAGACCCAGATCAGCTATAAATGTGTCGATATTCGATCATAAGCATTTAGCTTGCTGAGTAAATTATCAGCAACAGTATATACAATCTCCATCAATAATATATTCAACACAGTACCCCTTTATCAAATGAATATAAAATAATGAATATATGAATAGTATCGGTCCTTGGATGTTATATGATGCAAGACAGGTAGAAGTTTTATTCAGGGTGAATATCTTGCAAAACCTACACCTTTCTTTCTGTATGGCTTTCACTCTTATATTAAGAAACCACCTGTCTCAAATGTTACATTGTATCTGTTCCTTGTTACTAATTGTTTTATAGGTGCTGGACGGGAGATTCCGAGCTGCAGTGGATTCTGGCAGGGCCAATCAATCTATCCCTTTTGGTAATATCAAAACGTTTCTCATTTTCATACTCCGTACATTATGATAGTACAGTAAAACCTTTCTATAACGACTACTAAATTGTGTTAATTAGTTGGTTATGTGGGAAGGTGGTTGCTTAAAGCAAGGTGAAAGTAAAACAGAACGCTCCTATAGGAGCGTTCTGTTGTACTTTCACCTTGCTTTAAGCATCCACCTGTCTTTAACACAAAATACTTGATGTAATTTAGTGGTCGTTATAGAGAGGTTTTACTTTACTAGAGAACCCTTCACTAGTGACAATATAAACATCACATGTGTCATTAATTGCAGAACGGAAGCATTGCAGGTAGCTCAATTTGGAGTTTTCCTCAGAACATTCGTCCTGCATTAGACCATTCCCTCATATTGACGTATTTAGACGTCTCTAAAAGTCACTGTTTGAAACCATAGTGATATATAGAGCAAATGTTCTTTTTATGACATTGATTTCAAAGCTAAACAATTTTAACATTTTCCATTGTTCCAGTAAATGCTCCTTTTCGGTAGATTTGGTCTAAAATAGCTAAGAGGGAATGGGTTTAGTTGTGACCTACAGTTAAGAACTGAATAAGACCACTATCTGGTGGACGCCGTAAAAAGGTTATACTAGACACAGTAAAATCTGTCCTAAGCGGCCATTCATTTATTGAACATAGGCGTTTTTTAAATTGCAAGTGGTTGCTTAATGTAGGACAAAAGTAATGCAGAAGGTTCCAATAGGAGCTTTATGCATTACTTTCGACCTGCAGTAAGCTAACACTTGCCTTACATTCCCTTTAGTAGAACTCGTTTCGATTGCCGCTTAAGACAGGTTCTTTCCTGTATACAATAATCGGTCTAATCTTTAATACCACACTCTGTTATAATACAGTGACACATGGCATGTGGATATATAATATAGAGGTTTATATAATGATAATCTATAACTCTACAGGCCTTTAACACATTTCCCCCTAGTGACGCATTTCTGCGCCTCTATAAAATTCACATTGTGAAACCATTGTGATAAATAGAGCATTTGCTCCTATAGGAGCAAATGCCTTATTTATCACAATGGTTTCAAGTTACAAAATTCTAAAAAATGTCCTTTTCTCTAGTTAATGCTCCTTTTCGGTAGATTAACTCAAAAAGGTTGGATCTAAAAATAGCCTAGGAGAAAATGAATTAATTAAAGAGCGAAACGACTAGGTAAATACCTATCAATATTATTGAAATAAATGTGGTCGTACATGATATTTAGCTTGATATTTCGTTCATTACAATTATGTAGAGAGACTAGAGACGTTTTTCTTTGACGTTATTAGGTACATATACAAAATATCCCGATAGAAGATTTATGACTTCAATTTTAAAACTTATCGCATGTTCTCTAATTAAAATTATGACTCTTTGGTACGAGATACCTCATACATTACTGTACGTGTTCTGTAGGCGTACAGTAACCCTTTGTCTGCTATAATCGCGATGTATGACTCGCATTTGCAAAGAGCTCGTGTCTAACTGTCTCTCTCTCTCCCTCCCTCTCTCTCTCTCTCTCTCTCTCTCTCTCTGTTAAATTTCATATTTTGTTTGCCATTACATGTATATATAAATGCTTTGTATGGGGAGGGTCAAATCCAATGTAAGAACTTGTGACCCGACCCAATTTCCTCTTATATGGAAATAAAATATGTTTAAACTATACTAAACTAACTGAGACACTGAGTAACACGATGTAACACGGTACATGTACCTCTCCACGGTACAATCTACAGTAAAAACTCGATGATTCGAACTTTTAGTAACGAAACGTATATGCCTTTATAGGCAGGTGGCTGTTTAATGCAAGGTGATAATCATGCAGAAAAGCTCCTCTATTGCATTTACCGTGCATTAAGCTGCCACCTGTTTTAAATATCAATTATGATACATATTTAGCGTTCGAATAATCGAGATTTTACTGTATTTGAAATTCGGTTGAAACGTTTTCAAACCATAGAACCCTGTGGACGTATATGTCAGTAAAACGAATGGCAGATAAGAGTAGGAGCATGTATCAGTTAACATTTACATTTAAAATCCCTCTAATGCGACCACTTAATGAATAAACATACCTGTCTTTATAAGCTCCCTCTAGGAGCTTTCTGCATTACTTTTGTCCTGCATTAAGCTACCACCTGCATCTGGTACCCAGCATTAGCGGGGTTTTACATTTATAATTTACATTTAAAGGTTAACACTTGCAGTGCGGCACACGATTTACTAATGTCATTTGTAAACAGTGTAGACCCAGATGAAAGGGATCACATAGGAGGCCTCTCACCAGGCTCTGCACTGTTTGTCATGTTACATTTTTCTTTAGACAAATCCCTAAATAATCACCGTAATCTTGATCAGAAGGTACCTGTTGGAGTTTCCTGATCTTGGTTTACTCTGTTTGCTCAGCCTTTAAAATGCGTATCTTTGGAATAAAAGCTTATTTGATAAGAACAGTTGAAGTGTCGTAATTGTTTTTTAATGTCCAATTATCCTTCACCACTCTGTGAAATCAATGATCTGCTCAAGTTTTAATTTCGTGTGATTTTACATGTACTACCACTGCCGAATGGATTATGCGTTTGAGAAACTATTGATCGATAGTAGAGCCGCATGGATCTAGAGAAACGTATCTGGATCCATTCTGATTGCAAGTGCGAGTTAGGCCGCGGCCGCGGTTAGCAAGATAACCGTTGAAACGTCATTTTCGCTAGCCTTTATTACAATAAACCCCCTCTTTTAACCCTTTCGGCGCCAAATTTCTAATTGTCGTCTGCAATCCAATTTTTGTTAAATCATTCGCTACAATAAGGAAATGAGATAAATTAATGCAAATTTCAAAGGAATCAAGCACATATATAGAAATGGAGATTGAGACAAAAAGTGAAGTCCCTGACCAGACGCCGCCTTTAAAAGGCGGCGTCTGATCTGGGAATGCACTATTTGTCTTGGTGCATTTATGCGACATCGGCGGTGAAAGGGTTATTGAAGAAGAAACTATGTCCTTCTAGGCAGGAGGCTGCTTAATGCATGATGGAGCTTCCTACATGACTCCCCCATGCATTAACCTGCCGCCTGTTTCCAAGACCGATATTTACACTAAATTGAATGTCCAGTTTAGAGGGTTTTGTCTGTACATGTATTTAATCATTTAACAACGACAAACTATTCAATCGCGATTACTTTACATTACAATATTCAATGATGTGACCCGTTTTACTGAAACTATAGTTGGTCCTAACACACGACGATCGCAACTTCCTGTTACAATGTACATGTACGATCGTCGTGTGTTATAACAATTCCTGTCGTACGAAGTTATTCATTTTTGTCGCACACTGGAATGTATGCTACTTTCGCCTGTCCGAATAGTAGCGAGAGTCGTAAATTACGACTTATGATGAGTTTGGTCGTACGATCTTAGTGCGACGGGCAACTGATTCTTACATGTTAATTGCAGGTCAATTTATTTTTCGCTATCAACATCATGCGCATCCTACTATCCAAACTGCGATCGGTAAACACGAATGAGACCATGCAGACGAGGTAAGTGTGTCTAGTCGTGAGTGGGACGCCTTTAACCCTTCCCTGTTCCATGTTTATTTCAAAATTCAATACCTACTTAATATTTATGAGCAAGAAAGTTATAATGCAATAAAGAAATTGGAATATTGTAGCCATTTTAGAAAGTTAAGAAACAGATATTTCACATTCCATTAACAAACAGAGCAGACCCTGATCAGACGGCTCCTATAGGAACCGTCTGATCTGGGTCTACTCTGTTCGGTTTGCAGATGCGTGAACACACGTTTATTTGAGGGAAAGGGTTAAGTCATTCCCTCATATTGACACCTCTGTAAACGTTACTTTTTATGCTGCCAAAGCCTAGCTTTGGCGGCATATAGTGATCGCACCGTGCGTGTGTGAGTGTGTGTGTGGGGGGGGGGTGCCTTTTGTCCGGAGTATATTTCCTTTGTCACATCAGCTACGGATACCAAATTTGGTGTGTAAGTTCATCTTGGGATGGCGGAGTGTCGCGTACCATTTTCATGTCGCTGTGACCTTGACCTTGACCTTTGACCTTGAGTTTACAAAAAGCTTGTCCGGAGCATATCTCCTTTACCTTACCAGCTACAGATTCCAAATTTGGTGTGTGAGTTCATCTTGGGATTGCGGAGTATCGCGTACCATTTCCAGGTCACTGTGACCTTGACCTTGACCTTTGACCTCGATAAAAAAAAGCTTATACCTTACCAGCTACAAAAAGCTTGTCCGGAGTATATCTCCTATACCTTACCAGCTATGGATTCCAAAGTTGGTGTGTGAGTTCATCTTGGGATGGAGGAGTGTCGCGTACCATTTTCAGATCACTGTGACCTTGACCTTGACCTTGACCGATTTTACAAAAAGCTTGTCCAGAGCATATCTCCTATACCTTACCAGATACGGATTCCAAATTTGGTGTGTGAGATCACCTTGAGATGGCAAAGTGTCGCGTACCATTTTCAGGTTACTGTGACCTTGACCTTGACCTTTGACCTCGATTTTACAGAAAGCTTGTCCGGAGCATATCTCCAATACCTTACCAGCTACGGATTCAAAATTTGGTATTTGAGTTCATCTTGGGATGGCGGAGTGTCGCATACCATTTTCAGGTCACTGTGACCTTGACCTTGACCTTTGACCTCGATTTTACAAAAAGCTTATACCTTACCAGCTGCAAAAAGCTTTCCGGAGTATATCTCCTATACTTTACCAGCTACGGATTCCAAGTTTGGTGTGTGAGTTCATCTTGGTATTGCTGAGTGTTGCGTACCATTTTCAGTTCACTGTGACCTTGACCTTTGACTAATTTTACAAAAAAGCTTTCCGGAGCATATCTCCTATACCTTACCAGCTACGGATTCCAAATTTGGTGTGTGAGATCATCTTGAGATGTCGGAGTGTCGCGTACCATTTTCAGGTCACTGTGACCTTGACCTTGACCTTTGACCTCGATTTTACAAAAAGCTTGTCCGGAGCATATCTCCTTACCAGCTACGGATTCCAAATTTGGTGTGTGAGTTCATCTTGGGATGGAGGAGTGCTGTGTACCATTTTCAGGTCACTGTGACCTTGACCTTGACCTTTGACCTCTATTTTACAAAAAGCTTGTCCGGAGCATATCTCCTATACCTTACCAGCTACGGATTCAAAATTTGGTATGTGAGTTCATCTTGGGATGGCGGAGTGTCTCATACCATTTTCAGGTCACTGTGACCTTGACCTTTGACCTCAATTTTCCAAAAAGCTTATACCTTACCAGCTGCAAAAAGCTTGTCCGGAGTATATCTCCTATACTTTACCAGCTACGGATTCCAAAATTGGTGTGTGAGTTCATCTTGGGATTGCGGAGTGTTGCGTACCATTTTCAGTTCACTGTGACCTTGACCTTTGACCGATTTTACAAAAGGCTTTTCCGGAGCATATCTCCTATACCTTACCAGCTACGGATTCCAAATGTGGTGTGTGATATCATCTTTGAGATGGCGGAGTGTCGCGTACCATTTTCAGGTCACTGTGACCTTGAACTTGACCTTTGACCTCGATTTTACAAAAAGCTTGTCCGGGGCATATTTCCTTACCAGCTACGGATTCCAAATTTGGTGTGTGAGTTCATCTTGGGATGGAGGAGTGTCGCGTACCATTTTCAGGTCACTGTGACCTTGACCTTGACCTTCGACCTCGATTTTACAAAAAAGGTTGTCCAGAGAATATCTCCTATACCTTACCAGCTACGGATTCTAAATTTGGTGTGTGAGTTTATCTTGGGATTGCGGAGTGTTGCGTACCATTTTCAGTTCACTGTGACCTTGACCTTTAACCTCGATTTTACATAAAGCTTGTCCGGAGCATTTCTCCTATACCTTACCAGCTACGGATTCCATATTTGGTTTGTGAGTTAATCTTGGGGTGGCGGAGAGTCATGTACCATTTTCAGATCACTGACCTTGACCTTGACCTTTGACCTCAATTTTACAGTCCGGAGCATATCTCCTATACCTTACCAGATACAAAAAGCTTGTCCAGAGCATATCTCCTATACCTTACCAGCTACGGATTCCAAATTTGGTGTGTGAGATCATCTTGGGATGGCGGAGTGTCGCGTACCATTTTCAGGTCAATGTGTCCTTGACCTTTGACCTTGATTTTACTAAAAGCTTGTCCGGAGCATATCTCCTATACCTTATCAGTTACAGATTCCAAATTTGTAATTTGTAAGTATTGGACAGGTATGCTTAGGCAAACAGTGTAGACCCAAATCAAACTACAGGGTCTACACTGTTTGCTACTACATTAGCATGAATCAGACATTATAAAGAGCTCTAAATACTATTCGTACATGGGTAGGCCATGCTGTTCAAATACTTGCAGTGTCACAACTTTCAGATGAATTACAGCATTATAACAATATAGACCCATATCAGACAGCTCCTGTAGGAGCTACTGGGTCTTCATTGCTTGCTTACAACACTACCTAAATCAGATGCTATACATGCTTATGCAAAGAATGTAGATCCATATTAGGTAACTTCTGTTGCAGCTGTCTAAGAGCCAGTGTTACATGAAACTTTGACCATGCGTTTAGAATTGACTGAGGGTATGGTTTTAACGTTAAGGATAGACTTAACAGTAACAATCAACACAGCATGTTTTTTTAATATTGAAATTTGACCCCGTGTCTTTTTTTTTAAAACGTTAAGAATTTACCCAGGATCTGTTTTTAACGTTGACAATCAACCCAGGGTCCTTTTTAACGTTGGGAATGACCTAGGGTCCTTTTTAACTAAGTTTTGACCCTTGGCTCTTTTCTTAGCTATCATAATCGTTAAAGGTTCTGTTTCTAATGTTAAGAACTGACTCCTGTGTCATTTTAACAGCATCAAAATTTCATGTTACACCTGCATTACATTGTATTGTTTTTCCGCCAAAATGCATTTCGGTGTCAAACACTTTGGGGGGCATTTGTCACCCGTGACGACTCTCTTGTTGAAACTCTTTTTATAAATAGAGCGTTTGCTCGCATGATTTAAATGCTTTATTTATCACAGTGGTTTCAGAACTACACAATTCTAAACTTTAGTAAATGCTCCTTCTCGGTAGATGGATTCAAAGAGGTTTAATCTAAAAATAGCCTATGATGAGATGGGTTAACACTTGGTACACACATGGAAGCTTTACACTAGCCCCAAACCCTGGCTCTATAATCGAACAAGAAACAGTATCAGAATGCCACACAAATTGGATTCTGATGAGACACCAACTTACTTGGCTTCTCATCTGGATCAACACTGTTTGGAAACGTCATCACGAGTTCGTATCATATCCCTTTCCTTCATATAAACGTGTGTGCACGCATTTGCAAACAGGATAGACCCAGATCAGACGGCTCCTATTTGAGCTGCCTGTTCAGGGTCTATTCTGTGTGTGTATATGGAATTTGATGGGTTTTGTTTTAATTTCTAAGATGGCTACAATGTTCCACCTTCCATATTTCATTATATTGTCCATGGATATGCATAGGGTATTGAAATTTGGAATAAACGTAGAACAGGGAAAGGGGTTTATTTAAGGTTTTTTAGATAAATCATGTAGTTTCATTTTATTCCCTGTTTAAACGTTCATATCACACAGTTATTAGAGTCAGGCAATCACAGTCTGCTCTGCATGTATTTGCTTATGAAACTATATAGATCTAATTCTTCATTTCCTATTCGACTCTCAGATCATGTATTTAAAACATATTGCAGAGTTAATAATTTCTACTAACACAACGATACTTAGTATGCTATTGAGGTTCACGGTCCGTTTCTTATACTTTCAGGAGAGCGGTTCGAGCGACATTGATCCTAATTCCGTTGTTAGGACTGCAGTATATTGTATTCCTTTTTAAGCCACCGCCCGGATCAGATGGGGAATATATATACTCAATGATATCTGCGTTTGTTGTTTCGTTCCAAGTAAGTGTAACATATTCATTTAACCTTTTATGCCATACCGCATTTATACGCCTTGGCAAACAGAGTAGACCCTGAACAGACAGTTCATGAGCTGTCTAGTCTGGTCTACTCTGTTTGCTTATGATATAATATAGATATGATTCTACAGCTTCTGTCGTGGCCAACACTTCCTGTCTTCATGTGCTATTATAACAATGTATCTAATTAATATTCACGGTGGCATTATTTCTTATATAAATATCTATTAAGTACATTGTAAAGGGTAATATTTACATTCAGTCAAAATTTGACCTGGTTTGTAGTTAACCTTTTATCTGATAGAGATGCATACTGACGCTCTTGTAAGCCTTTACCTGATAGAGATGCATACTGGTGCCTTTGTAAGCATAGGACCTGATAGAGATGCATACTGGTGCCTTTGTAAGCATAGACCTGATAGAGATGCATACTGGTGTCTTTGTAAGCATAGACCTGATACAGATGCATTTTGATGTCTTTGTAAGCATAGACCTGATAGAGATGCATACTGGTGTCTTTGTAAGCATAGACCTGATAGAGATGCATAGTGGTGTCTTTGTAAGCATATACCTGATAGAGATGCATACTGGTGCCTTTGTAAGCATAGACCTGATAGAGATGCATAGTGACGCCTTTGTAAGGCTTCAGCATAGACCTGATAGAGATGCATATTGGTGCCTTTATAAGCATAGATCTGATAGAGATGCATAGTGATTCCCTTGTAAGCATAGACCTGATAGATATGCATACTGGTGCCTTTGTAAGCCTTTACCTGATGGATATGCATACTGATTCCCTTGTAAGCATATACCTGTTAGAGATGCATACTAATGTCTTTGTAAGCATAGACATGATAGAGATGCATACTGATGTATTTGTAAGCATAGACCTGATACAGATGCATACTGATGTCTTTGTAAGCATAGACCTGATAGAGATGCATACTGACGCCTTTGTAAGCATAGACCTGATAGAGATGCATGCTGACGCCTTCATAAGCATAGACCGAAATTAGACGGTCCTCATATAAGCCGTCTGATCAGGATCTACTCTGTTCGCTTATGTAACAAAAGTGATCTGTTTAGATTAGTTTCTGGCATGACCAAAACAATATCTAATATATTATGGAATTTTATTTGCCTAATTCTACAGTTTCTGTCTTATCCATACTATCATTATAAAACGTCACCTAGTAAATACTATTCAACCAGTCATTAGTTTGTATATGAATAGTCATTTAAAGGACAAAACCAGCACTGAGGACTAGAGTGAAGAACATATGATCGTAATAGTAGCACCATTATCTCGCAGATGGATGCACTCTTCTTGTAACATGACAAATGCAAGTCTATATATTTCTTTTTTTCAGGGTGTTTTTGTGTCACTTGTGTTCTGTTTCTTTAACGGAGAGGTATGTATATAATTTATAGTCGTAGATATTTTTAAAAGCCCTGCTTTTAATTCCATTCCCTTGCATATTTTGACTTTCTTCCCATATACGCATATGTACGTCGATTGCGAAATGTACATGTATTCCTTGGACTTTTGTCAGTTGTTATTGTTGTGTTAGTTTTTGTAGTGTCTCTTTATGTGTTTCTGTTATTTTATTCTTACGACTCTCTGTGTAAGGGTTTCTCCCAAGTATGCATTAAACCCTTTACACCATAGACACGTCTTTTAACACATTATCCCCTAGTGACGCTTTTTTGCGCATCTATAAAGGTCATTTTATGAAACCATTGTGATAAATAGAGCATTTGTTCCTATAGGAGCAAATGCTCTATTTATCACAATGGTTTCAAACTACAAAATTCTATTTTTTCCTTTCCTCTAGTTAATGCTTCTTTTCGGTAGAAACATTCAAAGGGGTTGGGTCTAAAATAGCCTAGGAGAGAATGAGTTAACACCATTGCAAACTGAATAGACATAGATCAGACAACCCATGTAGGAGCCGTCTGATATGGGTCAGTTCTATTTGCATAAAAATAATACAGATCTAATACAACATTATTTTTTCTGCTATTGCCAAAATTAATTGCCGTGTTCACATGTACTTTTAAAAAATCACACAACTATTATACTTAAATGATAAATTATTTCTTACATTAATGTTCATGGAGTAAAGAGTTTAGGAATGACGCCATTATATATGCATGAACCGTAGGTAGCTATCGATTTTTACCCGACCCTTAACATTATAGAGTAGTTAAAATATTCCAGCTTCCAAGTTACAACAACTACTGCGTGAATAACACTATATGACGACTGGTTACAATTATTGTGTGAATGACACTATTTGACGACTGTGTATCAGTCTTTGGTTACAAAATTACTGTGTGAATATCACTATATGACGAGTGGGTGCCAGTCTTTGGTTACAACTACTGTGTGAATGACACTAGTTGACGATTGGGGGTATCAGTCTTTGGCTACAACTACGATGTGAATTACACTGACGACCGAATACCAGTCTTTAGTTTAGTTACAACTTCTTTGTGAATGCCTCTATTTGACAACTGTGTGTCAGTCGGCACTCGCATAAGTTTAGTCGCATATATAGTATTTAGTC
Source organism: Azorinus chamasolen (assembly GCA_963576725.1). Lineage (NCBI taxonomy): Eukaryota > Metazoa > Mollusca > Bivalvia > Cardiida > Solecurtidae > Azorinus > Azorinus chamasolen. The sequence goes on from OY755247.1 coordinate 38,010,469, forward strand.
TGATTATACCGACATTCGTTACAATGGCACCGGCAGTATGCATTGAAACAAAATTACCGTTAAGTCTTTGAAACAACCATTGAATATTCAGGTGCAATGCCAATAAGACAGGTGATCGCTTAAAGGGGATGTCCCTACATTTGACGCGTTTCATAAACACTTAAAATATACAAAACTCATTTATTTATATGCTGAAAAGTAGTATATCGCAAACAGCCCCATCCAATTACCGTTTATAATGACAAAACATCCATGTGTTTGATATCGCCGATCCCGGTTTTACTACCCGAAATTTCAGTTTTATTCGGGTTGGGTTTTAGTTTCGTAACTGTTCGCCCTATTCGCGATTCTCCGACCACTTCCGAGAAAGCTATTACATAAACAATGGAGGGATCGGGTGATCATCGGCAAAACGCGGAATAATTTAACGGAAAAGGCCGATAATATTGTGTTGTAGAACAAAAATTATCAGTATTGATGAAATCGGTTTATTTGTATCACAGGGGCAATTTTCGATATAAGTTCAAATTGGGAACCTTCATAATAATGATAGAGCATAACAAATACCAAGTTTTAAGATATTATTGAAAATATGCGATCATTGTAGGGACTTCCTCTGCAGAACACAATAAGTGCCACAAAATTGGCCACATGGTTCCTTTCATCTTTAAACTCGTTATAACGGCAACCTCGTTATACCAGCAAAATGTCTGGAAACAAACACCTCCGTTGTAACGAAGGTTCACTGTACTATGTGAATGACTGTATTTGACAACTAAGTGTCAGTCTTAAGTTTAGTTACATCTAGATCTACTCTGCGACTTGCCCTATTTGACGACAAAGTACCGGTCTTCAGTTTCGTTACAACTACTATGACAATGACACTATTTTATCAATGTGTACCAGTCTTTAGTTAAGTTACAACTACTATTGGAATGACACTATTTACCGACTGAGTTCCAATATGATATAGAAGAGTACAATAACAACTCGATTCTCCGGTTGACAGCTTTATTTCAGAGTCCTAGCTATATGAGAACTGGCAGCATTCTCACCGACTTCTAAACCCAGACTCAAGCCAGGCTTTTGCCAATCTCCTTAAGCTAGAATTTAGCTCTCTATTTATACCGTAAGAGAACCAGGAAAACCCCAACCATTTGCATAACTGACCTTTAATTACTGTTAGTCAGTATGCTCAGGGCTGCTCACTTCCATATCAAAGGCGTGTGCCTTTAGCCTGCTGTTAATTCCCATATTTACAAGACAATATAACACCAGTCTTTAGTTTATTAGAACCCTGCACTGAAAATACAGGAGATCTAAAGGAATCACATTTTCTGTCTGTCTATCCGTCCGTCTGTCTGTATGTTTGTCCGTCTGTCCGTCAACACTTTCATGTGACGCGATAACTCAAACAGTACTTCACATGTTGGTTTCATATTAAGGGCATATGCTTAGTATCATCAGAGGAAGACGCCTATAGTATTTGGGTTGAATCACATCACTATGTCTAAAGTTATCTGCCCTTGATACATAAAAAATACCATCAACTTTTGTCAGCACTTTGGATGTGACACGATAACTCAAACAGTACTTCACATGTTGGTTTCATATCAAGGGCATATGCTTAGTATCAGCAGAGGAAGACGCATATAGTTTTTTGGTTGAATCACATCACTATGTCCAGAGTTAGTTATTTGCCCTTAATCCATCCAAAATGCCATAAACTTTTGTCAACACTTTTGATGTAACATGATAACTCAAACAGTACTTCAGGTATTTGGTTCATATTAAGGGCATATGCTTAGTATTATGAGAGGAAGAACCCGATTACTTGTTGGTTGGATGAGATCATAATGTCTAGAATTATCTGCCCTTGATTCATCAAAAATGCCATATTCAACAAAAGATCATCTGCAGGACCCTCTCTGACTGAGTCAGTTTTCTAGTTTACAACTACTGTGTGAATAACACTATCTGACGTCATTAAAGAAATCCGTGATTATCCATATAAAAGTTGTCGCTTGAAAGAAGCATACTTACACATATTAAGTATTGTAAATCGACTGACCTAAGCTGCATTTATAGTTTTTAGCAGTAGATTCGTTCTTTTACCCTTTCCCTGATTGATACTTATGCATGAATTGACCACATCATGAATACGAATATTCCATAGCTTAATTTTATATTGCTAAATTTCAAGGGAGATTTGGCTTAGATGAACACTATAGGGTCAGATATATATTTCAAAATAGACAAAGCAGACCCTAATCAGACAGCTCGTACAGAAGTTTTCTGATATGTGCCTACTCTGTTTGCAAGGGCATTAATTGGCGTTACTACGAGTGGTTCAGATGAACTATACACATGTAGATATGTATCCCCTTTTCAGCTTTATCAGCAGTTTGCTACTTCATTTTGCGCTATCAAATATATTTTCATTTGTTGCTTTTATCGTTGCATGAATTATTATAACCCACTATTTCTTTCTTTTTACCCTGTTGACCGTACATATAGGTGGTAAAAGTTTTCAAGAGGAAGTGGAGAGCGATGAAGTCAAGTAAAGCCGTCAAGAAGTCAAAGTCCGGTTCGAAAAGGCTCAGTGAAAATGAGGCCATGCTTCGATCAGTGCTTTCGTCAGAGACCAAATCAACAAGCTTGCATTCTGCTAATCTCAATAACAATTCAACCGTCTTATAATATTAGTCTTTTACTTCGTCAGAAATATGTACATCAATGATTTTCTGTATTGGTTTATGAACACATGAGTTGTTTCACTTTGACAGACACGGTATAATTAGATCTATATAATTCCATAAGCAAACAGAGTAGACCCTGAGTATTGGGCTCCCACAAGGGCCGCCTGATCTTGGTATTCTCCATTTGCAAAGGCGTGAAAATGTGTGCAGTAAGACATGTCTTAAGCTACCATTAATTTATTGACTATATGAGTCGTAAAAGGCAGGTGGTTGATTAATGCAGGCATAAGTAATACGAAAAGCTACTACAGGAGCTTTCTGCATCACTTATGTCATGCATCAAGCTACAGCCTGCCTTACAGACCCATAATAAGACATTTTATGGCTGCTTAACCCATTCCCTGATATTGACGACTCTTGACGACTCTGTAAAAGTCACTTTGTGATACCATTGTGATAAATAGAGCAGTTGCTCCTATAGGAGCAAATGCTCTATTTATCACGATGGTTTCAAACTACAAAATTCTAAAACTTTCCTTTTCTCTAGTTAATGCTCCTTTTCGGTAGATTTATTCAAAGAGGTTGTATCTAAAAATAGCCTATGAGGTTATGGGTTAAGACAGGTTCTAATGTAAATACGGGTAAGGGATTAAAGGTGAACGCAAGCAATGATCGCTACATATGGCACACAGCGCAGAAAGTGTATATACTTTTTCATCTTTGTATGTATGGTCATAACTGCTCAAAATTGCTTCACCTTATATTCAGAGCAGTTTGCACATTATAGATAGACTGGCAAATAGGTAGGGCGTGGTTGTTTAGTGATTTTATCCAATACATTCGCCCCTATCCCGTTGTATGAATATAATGTTTGCTCAAATTTGAATTTTGTGCAGTTGTGACTACTTCCAAATCAAACACATTTGAATGGGTGTCAAACTGTTTGGATCCTGATTTACTCGGCGGCTCATCAGGATCTAACCCGTTTGCAAATGTGCGTCAGGATGGGGTTAGCGGGGAAGGGTCTAGTATTGTATATAACGATATTGCATATATTCCCTGGACTGGCAATGTATTGCTTAGAGAAGATATATGCAAACAGGTAAACGAGACAAATATTCCACTGCTTCAAACCAATACTGTATTGGATGCGTGTTGCCTCAAACGTTGCTACTACATGTAGTATTTTTGTCAATCAGTAAATCATACATTATACAAACTAATCGCATATGAACAAGGCATTGTTTGACTACAGCACTCACTGTATAATTAGATCTAAATGTGTTCCTTAGCAAAGTGAACATACCCTGACCAGGCGACTTCCACAGGAGTCGTCTGATCCAGATCTATTCTGTTTACAAAAGGGTTAATGTGTATTTCTATGAGGTAAACGGCTGATGCTTAGTTCTCAGGTCTCACAAGAAACATGCCAAAGGGTCATTCATGTCTGACGTTATGTTCTGTACGTGATTAACCTTGCAAACACTTTGAATCCTGATTACGTACCACGTAACTTGACGTCTCAATAGAATCTAAATACTGGGCATATCATATATCTTTGCAAATACAATCAAAACCCCTCTAAACCGGGTGCATAATTTATCATATATATATCGGTCGTAGAAACAGGTGGCAGCTTAGTGCATGGTAAAAGTCATGCAAAAAGCTCCTAGTGGTGTTTCATCCTGCTTCAACCCTTTCCCTCATATTGACGACATTTGACGACTCTTTAAAAGTCACTTTGTGAAACCATTGTGATAAATAGAGCATTTGCTCCTATTGAAGCAAATGCTCTATTTATCACAATGGTTTCAAGCTACAAAATGCGAAAATGTTCCTTTTCTCTAATTAATGCTCCTTTTCAGTAGATTTATTCCAAGCTGTTGTATCTAAAAATGCCAGTGAGGTAATTGGTTAAACAGCCACTCCTGCCTAAATTCTTCTCTACTAGAAATCCAAATTAGAGGGGATTTACTGCAATAAGCATACCATGTTTTTATTCGTATGCCATATACAATAGAACCCCTCTAATACGATCACTTAATGAATAAACATGGATGTCTTTATAAGTAGGTGGTTGTGTAATGCGGTGAAAAGGCAAAACAGAAAGCTCCTATATGAGCTTTCTACATAACTTTTGTCCTGCAATAAGCTACCACCTGCATCTAGCACCTAGAATAATACCTCTTTTAGGTGATCGCATTAGCGGGGTTCTACTGTATTTGCGTGTCGACTGTCATCTGCAAGGAGCTTGTGTCCAAATGAGATACCGAGTGACTCATCAGGAGCCAAACTGTTTGACAACCAGTCTTGTTCCAATCAGTAGTCAGTAAAATATTCAGAAAATCAGATTAAGAACATGTTTTTGTTTCTGCATGAGGAATGTTTATGTTAAATATAGAGTAGAATGAGTTGTCCATTAGATAATTATTTAGCCTAGATGTGTTCTTATCGTTAGATAAATATTAGAACTACTTTGCTTGCCAGTGTTTTCTTGTGTTTTATATTTTATGTTGTTATGTAGGTTTCATCATTTGTATTATATTCGCATGTCATGCATGTTGTTACTTTTATTTATGTACATATTTATAATATACATGTACTTATCTAGGTGCATATCTGACATGAACTCAAACTGTGAAAACCAAACAAAAACACGATATCTAAGGCCTGTTGAAAATAAAAAAGCCTCTATACAACGGCAATTTAACTCTGTCCATGTTCTATATGTATTCCAAATTCCAATAGCTATTGAATATTCATGAACAAATAGTTATAATTAAATATAGAAGGTGGATAATTGTAGCCATTTTAGAAAGTAAAGAAACAGATCTTTCAAATTCCATTAGCAAACAGAGCAGACCCTGATCAGATGGCTCCTATACAGGAACCGTCTGATCTGGGTCAATTCTGTTTGCAGGTGCGTGAAAACACGTTTATATGAAGGAAAGGGTTAACCCATTCCCGCATATTGACGCCTATTGACGACTCTGCAAATGGCACTTTGTGAAACCATTGTGATAAATAGAGCATTTGCTCCTATAGGAGCAAATGCTCTATTTATCACAAAGGTTCCAAACTACAAAATTCTAAACATTTCCTTTTCTCTAGTTTGGTAGATTTATTCAAAGTGGTTGGATCTAAAAATAGCCTATGAGGTAATGGGTTAACAGATGTCTAATTCTGTATATTTAGTTCGCCTGGGCTAATGCGTGGGATCAGCTATTATGACCGCTCACTACCGGTGTTTCGGCATACGTCAAATTAAGCCTCTGAAATCACAGGATCGAGGTTTACGTTCTTTGAATAGTCACCTACCAAACTTGTTTATATAATTACAGTAGACATTGGATTGCCATGGCATCCCTAAGAAAAACAAACTAACGATTCCATTGTTCAGAAAATACGCCGTTTTCCAATAAAACTGAACCTAAAACTGTACCTTGTATAGTTGCCTTTTTCTAAAACGTATACATGGCGTGTATCAATACAACCGTGCATTATTACTTTTGACCTCTACCAAACACTGTCATTATTGTCCATATACAATACTTGACACCATCATTTCAATTATATGACTGTAGCAAACTTTCAAAACTTTTGGTAACCTATACCCATGGCCAAATTTAAACACAAAAACTTATACTAGTCCAATTTTAAGTAATGAAGACAGGATTTTTTCTCTTTAAAACAGATACCCGCGATTTTCTTTAAAACCACGCGGTTTTCCCCTAAAAATGGTGTTACCTCAGGGTTTTTACCCCAATTGGCAAACTGCGCATGATTGTTTCCCCTAGTTAGCCATTTTTACTTTATAAAAGCGGGTAGCAATTTTTTCTCCTTCAAGTGAAAAAAACGTTTGGAAGAACTGGTGCATTTTAGGCAGGCGACTGCTTCATGCCTGGAGAAGATCGTGTAGAAAGCTACAGAAAAGCCCCAAGAGGAGCTTTTCTGCATGCCCTTCATCCAAGGGTTAAATCGTTGACATACAAGTACGAGTTCTGAACAGCCCGCTCGCTATCGATGTTATCGTTAATGACATCGAAGACATGTTATTGAAGAAATCAAACTGCCAAAAATTACACAATGATATTGTTCAGTCATTTGTTTTTCATTTGGTAGTACATGTCGAATATATAAAATAGACCCAGTTTTATGGCCATCTGAAAAGAATGTTGACGGGCCGTTAATACATATCTACTTGACTTTGAACCCTTTGTCACTTTGTATCGGCTGATCCACACGTGTATGTCACTTTTCAAACACTCTATTGAGCGATGGTTGTATATGCTGTACATATAAAACACACCGATTGTTTGTGTCCGGTCGAACTTGTCTTAAGCAACCATTAATTTATTGAAAAAAAAGGAGTCTTAAGAAACAAGTGGTTGCTTAATACATGGCCAAAGTGATGCAGAAGACTCCTATATGAGCTTTCAGTATTGCTTTTAACCTGTATTAAGCTACAGCTTGCCTTTCAGACCCATATTTAGGCATTTGATGGCCGCTTAAGACAGATTCTTCTGTACTGAAATTGTATTATATGACTGACTGACAAATAAATGTTGTTAATATTGTTAATAAAGTTTATGAAGAAAATGGTACGTTAACATTAGTTTTTGCATTAACCCTTTCCCTCATTTTGACGACTTTTGACGACTCTGTAAAAGTCACTTTGTGAAACCATTGTGATAAATAGAGGATTTAGTCCTATAGGAGCAAATCCTCTATTTATCACAATGGTTTCAAACTACAAAATTCTAAAATTTTCCTTTTCTCTAGTTAATGCGCCTTTTCGGTAGGTTTATACAAAGAGGATGTATCTAAAAATAGCCCATGAGGTAATGGGTTAAACCCTTTACATGATAGAGATGGCTTTTCACACTTTGCAAACAGAATATACCAAGACGGCTCCTGTTGGAACTATCTGATATGTTCTTTTTGCTTATGAAATCATGTATATCTGATTTTAAAATTTCTTACATGACCCAAATTCCTGCCGTCATATGCCAAATTCAGATGAGTTCTAATTACATTCATGAATTCATGAATTATTATGTATATATTCATGGGGTCAACGGTTAAATGTAGTGTTGGCAAGACATATGCGTAATGTGTTATGCATGATACACAGCCCAGATACCTTGCAAATAGTACTATGTTTTAAGTTTAACCCTTTCACCGCCAATTTTGCATAACTGCACCACGACAAAAAGTGCAGTCCCAGATTAGACGCCGCCTTTTCAAGGCGGCGTCTAATCAGGGACTTCACTTTTTGTCTCAATCTCTATTTCTATATCTGTGCTTTATTCCTTATTTTACTGAATGATTTAACAAAATTGGTTTGCAGACGACAATTAGAAATTTGGCGCCGAAAGGGTTAGATCGATTTAAATGTAAATATAAGAATACTACTAGCACCTTTGTTAGTTGTACAGTACAATCCCTCTAATGCAGCTTGAAAGTATTGCAGAAAGAACCCGGTGGAGGGTTCTGCATGACTTTCTCTCAGCATTAAGCAGCCACCTGCCTAAAAGAACTAAATTGTTCTTTATTAAAATCGGCTTACATGGTTTTTACTGTAATAATATTTGTAATCATAATTATATTACATGTCCGACTATAATAACAGACGCATGTACGTACTGTAGTAGTATACACACGTTTATATGTATGCAAGTTTCCTGCAAAATATTGAAGCTAGAGATCGTTTGGCACAAACATCGTTTCGGCATAAGCTTGTGTTTAGCCCTTTGCCAGACAGAGACTCATTGTCATGTCTTTTCAAACATGGTGGACCCTGATCACGCGGCTCCTGTTGGAGCCGCCTGGTCATTGTCTGCTCTGTTTGCCTACGGTATTATAATACAAGTACATATTATTATACTGTTTCTTTCAAAGCCAAAACATCCTTTGTTCATAAACTATAACAGTAAAAATCCTTTAAACCGAAATAATTTAGGTACTTTTAGGCAGTTGGTCGCTTATTGCAGGATGAAAATAATGGGGAAAGCTCCTAGAGAAGCCTTGCAATAAGCTGCCAACTATCTCCAAAGCCGATATTTATACTAAATCTAACGTGCAGTTTAGAGTGATTTTACTATTACATGTATTCCAATATAAAACCATTAACTCATTCCCTCTTAAACTATTTTTAGACCCGACCTCTTTGAATAAATCTACCAAAAAGGAGCATTAACTATAGAAAATGATAACTTTAGAATCGTGTAGTTTTGAAACCATTGTGATATATAGAGCATTTGCTCCCATGGAGCAAATGCTCCGTTTATCACAATGGTTTCGAAATGTGATTTTTACAGAGGCCAAAAATACGTCACTAGGAGAGAATGAGTTAATTTAACAACTACTCTTGATATCGGCATTTCATCATGAGGTTAAACGTTAAACAAAACTGTCAATGCGATTGCTTTTGTCATTTTGTCATTTTGAACACATGATCGGAAGAAGAAGGGACTGGTGGCTCTAAATCCGTCACTGGGGCGATAGATCGTCATCATTAACATGTTGTATGGCATTGTAAGAGGCCCGTTGTTTTAACCTTTATCTGCTCGCGACCCAACAGGCATTTACAAACTGATTGGACCCAGATGAGACGTGTAAAAGTAGTTTCTTAGAGAAAAAGTATGTCGTAATGTAACCATTTTATTATTACAGTAAACCCTCTCTATAACGGCCACTAAATTGTGCTAATTAGTTGGTATATTAGGGCAGGTGACTGCTTAAAGCAAGGTCAAAGTAGAACAGAACGCTCCTATAGGAGCGTTCTGTTTTACTTTCACATTGCTTTAACCAACCACCTGCCTTTAACACAAAATACTTGATGTAATTTAGTGGCCGTTATAGAGAGGTTTTACTGTATTATTATTTATTATTATTACTGTTAAATTATTATTATTATTATTATTATTATTAGAGAATGATGATAATAATTATTAGTAGTAGTTTTATCAACATTAATGTATCTAGTTTTCAAGAATAAAATCTGACGATAGATAAGGACCTACGTAAGCTACAGGTACGAGGGGTGATCGAAATGTAATGCAACTGCTTTCACATTTTTACATAACGTTGGTTTATATAAAAGAGAGACACAGAGTCTCTGTTAGGTTGTACACATTATTCCAATATTTTAATTTAAGACAAGACAGGATTGGTAGTCTGAAGCTTGTATACTGTTCATGTACTGAAAAAAACTGCTAATTCCACGCTCTTCTGAATGTGTATGTGCATGTGCCCAGCTCAGGAATTTTCAGCTTTGGAAATAAGTAAAAGTCACATGGAACTGGGTCAGTCAAAATGTTTCATAATGGCTGCCTTAAGTGACGGCACATTACCACACAATAGGCGACTGTAAATGATTCCTGTTGAAGGTCGGCGATGTAATAACTATTTTTCAAGTCTTTTTCAGTACAACATTTCCTGGAAATTATTATAGCCGATAGATGGTTAACTTACTTTATCATTTTATCACGTTTTTTGAGATGTAAAATATCAGTGCAGTTTGGGTATATTTTCATTTTAGGCCTTCAAAAATGAGTTGGTTCTTATCAAGTAAATGAAAAAATAACATTGCGTAAACTCAATCAACTTTTAGAATTGTGTTCGAAATGAAATGAACATTGAGTAAACGGAAGCCTATTGGACCTTCTGAGTCTAAGTCTGAGATAATTCTGAAGAACCTGATTGGTCAGATTGATCTCAGACTCAATCAAATGTTTTATAACCCCAGGGCGATCTGTCGAACAGTCAGTGTTTATCTAAATAGTCCGAACGTTCTTAATATTCTACGTTCAAGTCGCTCTTCTTGGCACATCATTTGTCTTGTTGTATTGCAAACCCTCTTGACCGGCTTTCACCCTTTAGTCCATGAATATTCGTGTAAGAAATAATGACATAATGAATATTAATTAAATTAGTTGTTATAATAGCACATGGTCACAGGAAGTTTTGGTCGTGGCATAAACTGTAGAGTGTCTATATTATATCAAAAGGAAAAAGAGCAGACCATGATCACACGGCTCATCTAGGAGCCGTCTGATCTGGGTCTACTCTGTTTGCAAAGGCGTATTTATGGAGTAAATGGTTAAAACGTTTAATCCAAAGAGTAACAGTGTTACATGCCTTTTCATTGTTCCCATAGATGTCACAATTTTCGTTGTAAAGCGATTTTGCACCTAAGCCAATTTTGCTCCTACCTTAGTACCATATACGCCATGATTTCAGCTACATCTACAATACTGCAATGGCTACGTGTAGTTTGAACTGTCGCTATGACTAAACGGTTCCATAAATTTAATGTAAGTTTACACACTGATGGGCAATGAATTGAAATGTGTAAATGTAAAGTGTGACATGCAAACGAACGCGAAGAAAGCGCAATTTCTTTTCAAATACTTTTCGTTTGCCTGTGTATAAGCTTTGATATTATCTGAGGTTATCTTTCACCATGATGCAAGCGAACTGGTGATGTCATTTGCAACATTTTAGATCCAGATGATTAGTTTAAACATATTTTATTTCCATATTAGAGGAAGTCTCTGATTTTGAAAAAGACTACATTGAAAAAAGTAATGTTCGGCATTTTCAATTTCATGTGAACATTCGCATAAAGGATTTTGATTAAGGTGGTTTTTAAAAAGATCACTATTCAGATTGCTACAGTTGTTCCTAATTCTGGCGTGTATAGCTGACAAATACCTATCTCCAAAATAGTAGTAAGATGGAACGTTATAATTGCTAAAATTGTTCCGCAATGAGTTTTTGAATGAGCTTAATGTATTTAAATTTCTGCTATCTGGGCTGATGTTGTTCCATAGTGCTATTGAAGACGGAATGCATGATTTCTTGGAGACTGACGTACGTGAGAAAGGCACTTCGATATCATTGCTATTTCTTAATGGATAGTGGGATAGCTCCCTTACGTAGGGTGGTATCAAATCACTAATATAAGATGGAACCATGTTATGAGAGGCTTTATAAACGAAACAGAGCTTTTGTAACTTTCGTCGACTGGCTAGTGATTCCCATCCACATTCCTGATATAGATTATCTAGCGATACCGATCTGGTTAAGCCAGTTACGATACGGGCTGCTTCGTTCTGTAGTTTTTCTAATGTATCTGCACCAGTTTCGGAACAACCATCCCAAACAATAGAAGCATACTCTAGTATTGGCCGTACGTAAGAAATGTAAATTTGATTTAAGGCCCTTCTGTTTAAGGTGAATTTAATGTTTTTCATTATTCCAATTGTTTTGGAAGCAGATTTAAGTATGCTATCGATGTGATCATTCCACTGACCATTTGAATTTAGGGTGACACCCAAGTGTTTATGAGAATTAACAAATTGTATAGCAGTGCCTTCAAAAATAGATTAGGCCGCGTGTCATGATTTCTAAGCGAAAACATCATTGCCTCAGTTTTAGCGGGGTTGAAATTAACAAGCCAGGTCTTAGCCCAAGCGGAAACTAATTTAAGATCGTGGTTTAAAATACCTTCAATGTCATTTAAAGAGGTAGCAGATATGTAAAGAGAGCTATCGTCTGCAAACAATCTTGTTAAGCTCAGTAGCGAGTCAGATATGTCATTAACGTAAATTAAAAATAAAAGAGGTCCCAACACAGATCCCTGTGGAACACCAGCCGATATTGTTCTTACAGCAGAGACAGAAGAACGAAGAACAACTCTTTGGCACCTATTGCTTAGGTAATTAGTCAGCCATATTAAAAGACGCCCATTGATGCCATTTTCCTGCAGTTTAAAAGTAAGACCGTTATGCCATACTCGATCAAAGGCTTTGGAAATATCACAAAACACCATGCAAGAATGTTGTTTGTTATCAAATGATTGGCAGATGTGATGAACAATATCAATTAACTGATAAACAGTAGAGTGATTAGGAAGAAACCCTGATTGGTACTTGTATATCAAGTTATTTCCTAAAAAAAAGTTGTACATATGTTTAAAAACGATTCGTTCGAACAATTTACCACAGCAACTGAGCAGAGAGACAGGTCTGTAGTTTGACGGTATGGATTTATCCCCCTTTTTAAAAAGTGGTATTACATTTGCAATTTTCCAAGCATTCGGAAAAACGCCTTCATTCAATGATCTATTATAAATAATAGCAAGCGGTTTAGATATAGTTTTGACTGATCCTTTAAGCATTCTATGAGATATACAGTCAGGGCCAGATGCTCGGGCCCAGGATTAGATTCAATATCTCCAGCTTGTAATAGCAAAAGTAGTACAATGAATAAAAAGTGAAAGTCAACATAATATTCTCTAATACAAAGCAACAGCTTCCATAACAAGATAAATGCATTCTGTAAGATACTGAACAGTTCAAATGAAATATTTAACTTGACTTTTGTCTTACTGAAAAAACTATATCTCCCGCTGTGGAACAGACCAATGGAGTATCTCCAAGTCTGTAGGTCGTTACCCATTGGGTAATAAGCTCAATATATAATTCAATATCTCCATAAAGTCTGGTCCACAGCTAGGTGAAGTCCTCTGATCATGTACTAAGAAGGTAATATGAGAGACGAAAAAGGGACTAAGAAAGAAAAGAAAAGAGAGAAAAAGAAAAACAAATACAAGACAATGAAACACGATTAAATGAAATGACAGGGAAATTTTCCTGGGAAAAAGATCATATGGAATCTAACAAGCTACACATAATTATACTATCGGGAATAACTAAAGATAAATGTAAATGAATGTAAATGTAAGCAACAAAAGCATTACTTGTGAGTTTTGTTTACAGAACGACTAGAAATGCTCTGCATTTTAAACCAATTGGATATCTGTTCTGTGTTATTTAACCTTCCTTAAAAAAAAGATGATTAGCTCAGGGTATCTTCAAGATCCGAACTCTTAAACCTTCTCTTGCTGAATTTTAAAATACATTTCTCCTTATTTACCCATGCCCTGTTGTATAATTACATATATCTTCACTTTGTACACGTATTTCACTGCGCAGTCACTGCTGTGGAATGCACTGGTTGCACAATCAACTTGTAAATAGTGCAGACCCTGATGAGACAGCTCCTGTGTCTTCACTATTTACAGGTAGGTATATTGACGTGAATAGCAAGCGAAGGGTTAAGCGGCACTCTAGTCGAAAAGACAGTTGAGCCAATAAGACATGCTAAATGCGTAGTGGTATGACACTTGCCAGTGAGGCTACATTTTACATCAACTTAAGCAGGAATCCATATAAGATGCGTAAATGTATACATTTTCAATACTAGCTCCTTTATTTCTCCACTAAGCCTTATACTGTGACCACCCTTTAGAATCATCTCTTCGAGGGGATTCTAAAGAGTTGTAACAGTATAGGGTTTTGTTGAGATATGACGATTTTAGTACTTGGGTATGCACCTTTAACTGTACATTTGTAGTTATGTCAGACAATTAGCTTATGACGTTATTTCCATACAGGTAATCACCATTCTTGGCCGATACTTTCGGGCGTGTGATCTGTTTCGTCGTTTAGGACGCCCCAACAGCGGGAGACGTCGAAGTACAACTATGACCTTCACCTTGCCTGAATATTCCGTCGGCAAAAGCATCCTTAAGCGCAACTCCGTAAACAACATTGAACCGACATGTATGGTACGGAACGGACCTACTGCAGTGCGTAAACGTTGTTTTCAGTTTTTACTACATGTATATATAAGTTCTACTTCACATTTCCACACGTACATGTATCCCACCCTATGCGACCTGACCCGTAAACGGCCTAGACTCAGATGAGATGCCAAGTAATTCGGTGTTTCATGAGGATCCAATCTGCATGAATCTCAATCAATCGTTCTCAAAAAAGTGATCTATTTGGAAGTACAGAAGAAACTTTTAAGCGGCCATCAAAATGAGGTATATTCGTGGATCCGGAAGGCAGGTGGTACATTAATGCAGGTCGAAAATGCAGAAAACCAATATATGACCTGTCTGCATTACCTGTGTCCTGCATTAACCCATTCCCCCATATTGACGACTTTGGACGACTCTGTAAAAGTTACTTTAAGAAACCATTATAGGAGCAAATGCTTTATTTATCACAATGGTTTCAAACTGCAAAATTCTAACATTTCCCTTTTCTCTAGTTAATGCTCATTTTCGGTAGATTTATTCAAAGAGATTGTATCCAAAAATCGCCTATGAGGTAATGGGTTAAGCAACCACATGTGAGCTATTTTTAAACTCCTATTTGTAATAAATGATTGCCCACTTAACCCTTTACCCTATGAATATTTATGTAAGAATTAGTGACGTCATGAATAATGATTACACATGAACACAAGACTTCTTGGCCATTACAGAAACTTAAGAATCTTATCTACAGTTCAAATTCGATAACTCGAACTTGAAGGGACCTTACAACTTAGTTCGAGTTAACAGAAGTTCGAGTCATCCGATTTCTAATCTGAACAATTTCTCAATGTCACAACTTAATACAGGTCTTAAGTAATGCTAACTTTTCACAGCAGACTAATAGGGTTGATAATTACGCACACAAGCAATATCTCGAGCTTCAAGGGGATATACAAATTATTTCGAGATAACAGACGTTCGAGTTTTCCAATTTCTACTCTAGACAATTTCTAAGTTCACAGCTTAATGCAAGTCGTCTAAAGTAATGTTAAAATCTCCTATAGGAGTTTTCAACATTGCTTTATACCTGCATTAAGCTGTCACATGCGTTTCTTGATATGAGTAGTAATGCATTTTGGAGCAATTCTGTATTATACGTTTCGGGAAGGACCGAATGTTCGAGTTATCCCGCAGTTTGAGTTATCCAAGTTCGGGGTTTCGAAGTTTAACTGAGTGAATTGAGTATGCACTGGTTGAAAAACCAAAAGGTGTTTTTCTCATGAGATAACTGATTATTGCTTTTCATTATAAACGTAATGCCACGAGTAATGCCACGAGGTTACTGTCATTTGCAAACGGTGAAGATCTAGATCAGACAACTCATAGATGCCCCCCTCACAAGGGTCTTACTGATTATCCTTCCATATCCCGTCCTAATGTTTTTTTATGAATATTCAAGGTCTGCTCTGTTTCCTTATGGGGTCATATAGATGTGATCATGCAGTTTTGTTTAGACTATACATCCCCTTTAAAACTACATTTCAAAACATAAGTAATATTCATTAAGTGATACTTCACGCATAAATGTTAATTAGGGAAATGACTAAGGTATACTAAATAAACTCTTAATTTACCCTTTACTCCATAAATATTTATGTGAGAAAAAAATGACGCCATTGATATCAATTAGATATTTATAATTTATAAGGGCACAGTGATGTTTGGCTATAACGGAGACTGTTAAGTTATATCTATATCATTTCATAAGCAAACAGAGTAGACCCTGATCAGACGGCTCCTATAGAAACTACATTGCAATCTCTCTCTCTCTCTCTCTCTCTCTCTCTCTCTCTCTCTCTCTCTCTCTCTCTCTCTCTCTCTCTCTCTCTCCTCTCCCTCTCCCTCTCTCTCTCTCTCTCTCTCTCTCTCTCTCTCTCTCTCTCTCTCTCTCTCTCTTTCACACAAAGACAGTTTAAAAACATGTTTCTCAGAGCAACATGTAAATGTGCGTACTCAGATACTAAAATCGCAATTTCTCCACCAAACCCAAACTGTGACGATGTTTTATAATCGTCTCTTCTAAAGAGTGGCCACATCATAGGGTTTAGTAGAGAAATAAAGGTGTTACTCTTGACAATGTTTTAATTTACGCATCTTATCTGGACACTCTGGTGTCTTATATATATAAAGAGAATCAGTGTGATTTCAACTTCAATAAAATCCATTCCTAACGTTTAGTATAATGAATTAGATCTATTAGGCTGGTGACTGCCTAAAGTCAGGATGACAGTCAAGCAGAAAGCTAATATGGGAGCTTTCTGCATGCTGTTCACCCTGCATTTAGCTGCTAGCCACCATAAATACCGGTACCGTAATTAATACCCTGAGCTACAGAGCTACAGATAAATGTGCATACTGAAATTCTAAAATCATCATTTCTCCACCGAAACCTATGCTGTGACCACTCTTTAGAATCGTCTCTTCGAGATTTATACAGTTGAACTTCGATATCTCGAACTCGGATAACTCGAACTTCGGGATAACTCGAACAAAACGTTCAGACCTTCCAAAACTTACAATACATAATTGCTCTAAAATATATAGCTACAGATATCTGGAAACACATGTCACAGCTTAATACAGGTCTAAAGAAATGCTGAAAGCTCCTACAGGAGCTTTCAGCATTACTTTAAACCTGTATGAAGCTGTGGCATTGAGAAATTGTTCAGATTAGAATTCGGATGGCTCGAAGTTCTGTTAACTCGAACTAAGTTGTATGGTCCCTTGAAGTTCGAGTTATCGAAGTTCAACTGTAGTTGAAAATGTTTACTTTACGCATTTTATCTCGAGCTCTGAATACTGATTGTAAAGTCGAGTTTATAGGCTATTTACTGTACTAGTAACAATTCTCGTTTCAGGTTTCCACGGATACATATCAAATGGTTCCCATTTCTGAGAAAAATGACGTGAACTATATCAATTGTGAAGATGAAGGTCTTGTTTAAAATACAGTGGCTAGAATGTAGATCGTACAAACATGGCCAGAAAACCACAATTCAACATTTGCCATGTAATTATGTATCCTCTAACGTTCAAATATTTTCTTTGTTATTATTGTAATAGTGGTTGAACTTTATTCGTATGAACGAACTCGGTTCACAATAAATTCTCAGATTTTTAATGGTTTCTCAGTGCCATTAAACATTAAGCTTACTGATCAGAGTTTTGTGCAAAGCAACCCCTCTAATGGGACCAACACAATTCTTATTTTAAGTAATAGATGCAGGTGGTGGCTGAATGCAGGGTTATGCAGAAAACTCCTACATGAGCTTTATGCATTACTATCAGCCTGCATTAAGCTACCGCCTGCTTATGAATACACTCATGTTTATTCATAAAATCAGGGGTGTAGCTATCGATACGCACTTACGCACGTGCGTAACATCAATCTGAAAGATGAAAACATTTTTATGACCAAAATTGACCAAAAATCGAAGGCTATGACTGTAGACTTTGATAAACGTCCTGTCATGTAATCTTTAGCCCTTTCCCTCATATTTGACGCCTTTTGATACCTCTATAGAAGTCACCTTTTGAAATCAGTTTGATAAATGGAGCATTTGCACCTATAGGAGCAAAAATGCTCTATTTACCACAATGGTTTAAAAACTACACAATTTAAATGTTCCCTTGGGAACATGCCCTCGGACCCCTATAGCCACGGTGCGTGCATTACATTTAGATTCCGCTATATACTCCTGGCAAGGTCTCTTCAGAGAGGTTTTGCTGTATATTGGAATAATATATAAAACCAGAGTGTACTAGATTTTGATCTCGGATGAAACATCGTTTTATCTAAATCCACAGCCAACTGGACACGAGGCTAAAGGTTAATCCATGTATTCCCACATTATTTAAGGAAACGCGTCCAGATCTTATTTTGGAACCTATCCATTCTTCATATTGAGGGGACACAGCAAACAAACTACTTGGTGGTATACGTCATTGACATTGATGGGCTCAGCAAATAGAGCAGAGACTCTGATCAGAGGGTTCCTGCAGCCATTTATACGGTGTGACTATGTCCTGCAGAAACCTTCTGATCTGGCTTTATATTGTTTGTCTATGTTCCTTTAACCCATTCCCTCATAATGACAACTATTAACGACTCTATAAAAGTCACTTTGTAAAACGATTGTGATGAATAGAGCATTTGCTCCTATAGGAGCAAATGCTCTATTTATCACAATGGTTTAAAACTACAAAATTCTACAATTTTCATTTTCGGTAGATTTATTCAAAGAGGCTGTATCTAAAAATAGCCTATGAGATAATGGGTTATGGGACACTGGACACAAATAGGTTAAACTGATTTACTTTAGTGTATTCACATACTCGACGGACAGAATTGTTGTTTTAAAGAATATGAATACAATTGTTTACACACTGCCGATGGTTTTACAGAAGAGTCATTCATGAAGCGCCACTCTCGTGTATATTATTGTTTCATGTTTCTTTGATTATTTGAAATACAGAAACGAAATGGTTGCCTTTGGGATTATGTCGCATGTGTTTGACTGAATGTACAGCTAACTAAATAACTTATATTGAACCAATAGTGGATTATATTGTTTGTGTTTGATTGAATGTACAGCTAAGTAAATATGTTCTATTGAACGAATAGTTGATTATATCGTTTGTATTTTATTGAATGTACAGCTAAATAAATAAATTCTATTGAACGAGTAGTGTTTTTGTTGAAATGTGAAACTATTTTCATTTCCTTCATGGAAAATAAATTTATGTGATAACAATTAAGACTAGCAGACTTCATGTATAACTTTCCACCAGGTGGTGATGCCATATCGACAGTATGTATGTACTTCACAATAGCAGGTGTTGAATGTTTATATGGAGGCTGTAAAAGGTAGCACCGTACCCCGCTCTCAGTATCGCCCGTTCTTCATTCTTAGTGTCCTTCGGGACCATAAATTTCAATGATGCTTTCAGTATTGAAAATTGAATACCGTTTACGCGGGTGATAGGGGCGTGCATGTTGCACTTTGAATAACCGCTCATGAACAGACTCACTAAAAGTGAGTCTACAATTTTCTCTTTTCGCATTGCTGTTTTTGCTTTTTTGATCTCTTACTTTCAGAATTGATTACACTCATAAGCAAGAGTAGATCCTGTTTAGAAAGCAAGCACTGAGCGAATCAGCATTTGAATTCTTAATCCTTCGCTTGCTATTCGCGTCAATATACCTACCTGTAAATAGTGAAGACCCAGATGAGACAGCTCCTGCAGGAGCTGTCTCAATAGGGTCTGCACTATTTACAAGTTGATTGTGCAACCAGTGCACTCCACAGCAGTGATTGCCCAGCGAAATACATGTACACAGTGAAGATATATGTAATTATACAACAGGGCATAGGTAAAGAAAGAGTAATGTATTTTAAAATTCAGCAAGCGAAGGGTTAATCCTTTCCCTGTGCTACGTTTATTCCAAATTCCAATACCCACTGAATATTCGTGGACAAAACAGTTATTATGAAATATGGAAGGTGGGACATTGTAGCCATTTTAAAAGGTAAAGAAA
Source organism: Azorinus chamasolen (assembly GCA_963576725.1). Lineage (NCBI taxonomy): Eukaryota > Metazoa > Mollusca > Bivalvia > Cardiida > Solecurtidae > Azorinus > Azorinus chamasolen. The sequence goes on from OY755247.1 coordinate 38,030,384, forward strand.
CAGATCTTTCATATTCCATTAGCAAACAGAGCAGACTCTGATCGGAGGACTCCTATAGGAGCCGTCTGATATGGGTCTACTCTGTTTGCAAATGAGCATAAACACGTTTATATGAAGGAAAGGGTTAACAGACAGGCTGGCGACATGCAATGCTAATATCGTTTGTTGAAGCTTCCAGTATTACGTGACTGGCATACAATTACTTTTCTGATTGTAAACTGAAGTTAATATATGACACGCTGTCTGGAAATAGGTTTCATATTGGCAACAGTGTAGACCCTGAACTGGCTCGTTTGAATGATTATGTATCTGGTTTTATGTCACATCGAACGGTAGATTACAAATAACGGCTTATTGTAATGTGTGAGAAATGTTTAGATCATAACACAGCGTATGTAATTCATTTACCCTGGGCCTATATTCCCTAGAACTTCAGATAAGATGCGCAAATTAAATAATATTCAGGAACAACTCCACCAAACCGAATACTGTGACAGCTCTATAGAATCGTCTCGAAGAGACGATTATAAAGAGTGGTCACAGACTCACAGTATAGGGTTTGATTGAGAAATGCTGATGTTTGTATTTGGGTATATGCACCTTTATCTGTAGCTGTGCTTCCTATTTAGTATTTGGGTACGCACCTTTATCTGTAGCTGTGCTCCCTATTTAGTATTTGGGTACGCACCTTTATCTGTATATGTGCTCCCTATTTAGTATTTGGGTACGCACCTTTATCTGTAGCTGTGCTTCCTATTTAGTATTTGGGTACGCACCTTTATCTGTAGCTGTGCTCCCTATTTAGTATTTGGGTACGCACCTTTATCTGTAGCTGTGCTCCCTATTTAGTATTTGGGTACGCACCTTTATCTGTAGCTGTGCTTCCTATTTAGTATTTGGGTACGCACCTTTATCTGTATATGTGCTCCCTATTTAGTATTTGGGTACGCACCTTTATCTGTAGCTGTGCTTCCTATTTAGTATTTGGGTACGCACATTTATCTGTAGCCCTGCTCCCTATTTAGTATTTGGGTACGCACCTTTATCTGTAGCCCTGCTCCCTTTTTAGTATTTGGGTACGCACCTTTATCTGTAGCTGTGCTTCCTTTTTAGTATTTGGGTACGCACCTTTATCTGTAGCTGTGCTTCCTTTTTAGTATTTGGGTACGCACCTTTATCTGTAGCTGTGCTTCCTATTTAGTATTTGGGTACGCACATTTATCTGTAGCCCTGCTCCCTTTTTAGTATTTGGGTACGCACCTTTATCTGTAGCTCTGCTCCCTATTTAGTATTTGGGTACGCACCTTTATCTGTAGCTCTGTTTCCTATTTAGTATTTGGGTACGCACCTTTATCTGTAGCTCTGTTTCCTTTTTAGTATTTGGGTACGCACCTTTATCTGTAGCCCTGCTCCCTATTTAGTATTTGGATACGCACCTTTATCTGTAGCCCTGCTTTCTATTTAGTATTTGGATACGCACCTTTATCTGTACATGTGCTTCCTATTTAGTATTTGGGTACGCACCGAAGCTCTGCTTCCTATTTAAATTTGAAACCTGCGAATGCACATATACTTCGGACAAAGGTTTTCAATGACATAGAACACTCCCACTTCCCTAATACAAATATGGTCCACGAGAGAAAAAAACGAGGGGCTATTATATAAAAGCTAAATCAAACGTGATGTGTGCATTGGTGTATTGTAATGTTAACATTAGTATGCGTTTCAGAGACGTGAAATGTATCAGTCGAATCGATGATGTCAATTCTTATTATATTCAATGCACATCTTCTCGTAAGACGTAGATCAACAACCTTGAAAAGGTATTTACTGCAAATCTCCTTCTAAACCGGAATTCTAGTAGAGAAGATTTGGAATACTTTTAGGCAGGTGGCTGCTTAATACAGCATGAAACGTGATGCAGAAAACTCATAGAGGAGAATTTTGCATGAGTGTCACTCTGCATTAAACTGCCGTTTGTCTCTAATACCGATATTTATACTACATTGAACTTGCAGTTTAGAGAGGTTTTACGGTGTGTCTTCTTTACTTGTCGTCCGAGGAGTATGGCAAATTATACAAGACTCGCATTGCGAGGATAAAGGGATACGTGTCACGGGTCTTTGCTTGAATTGGCATCAGGGTCCATGCTTATAAACCTTTTTAGTTGTGTCGGAGTTCGTTCTCAAGCTTTTGATTGGTCAGATTTGAGTTGTCAAGCTTTTGATTGGTCAGATTTGAGCCAAAGTCTCAAATCTGTCCAATCAAAAACTTGAGAACGAACGTTTACGGCATATTTTGTTAAATTCTGAAGGGAGGTAAACCCATATCCTTCCCAAAAACGCTGTCTCTTCAAGCTCTGATATGCTGTGTTTCACTTAACTCCGATTTCTTCGGATTAAACCCGAGGTCCGATGTATCAGTAGTTTATACTGTCCGTCTAAAACACATAAACTCTATAGATGATAAGAGTATGGCATCACGCCTGGGTGTCTCTTTATCCGTTCTCCTCAGTCTTTGTCGTGCGATTAGCCCATATTTGGTAGAAACGGGCGTTAAACAATACAGCCAACTAACTAACCGATTCCTCAATGCATTCAGGCGAGTCTGAGTGGCAAACAGACTGGATCCTGATATGACACCGAGTATTCGGTTTCACAGTAAATGTGACCAAGCGGTGTTTTGGCAGGAATAAGGTTAAACTGAAAATAACTCTTTTAGAAGACCTCGCATGTGTGCCGATACCAATATGATTATAACATTTCGACAGATAGAACAGATATACCGTGTTTTTAATAAACCTCCAATCAATACCATCGTTGTTATATGTTTGCTGTTTATGTGATCTTGCGTTTCAGCTCGTATCTTTATTTCCTCTCTTTTGTTGTACAATTGGATCAGGAACTTTGCAATGGACATTTTCGCCTGTTTAACGATACGTTTATGTTCGTCTTAATTGATTTGAAGTTTTATGAAGACATATAAGGCATCACATACAGTGCTCCCTCTCTACAACGACACCCTTTGGGATACGAAGATTTTATGTGTTGTTCAGAGGGAGTTGTTATAGGGAGGGAAAGTCAAACATAATTAGCTCGTTTTCAGGTCCCCCGATAAGGTGTATTTCGAGAACTAAAACCGTTATGCCTCTATCAAACCCTATGTTGTGACCACTCTTTAGAATCGTCACAGAGTGACGATTCTAAAGAGTGGTCACAACATAGGGTTTGATGGAGGCATAAAGAAAAAACGATTGAAAAAGTTGTTTCTGAGGCCTTGTTGATTCGGAAACAGTGACATGCGTTGTTGTAAGGAGGGAATCGTTATTGAGAGGGCCGTTGTAGGGAGGGAGCACTGTATAGTATTTTTGTAATCAAATTACCCCACTTATAATGACATAAAAATGTGTAAATTTCACACAAACTCGACACACAGAAATGAGGTAAAATTCTGTATAGCAAGACATACATGTACAAGCAGTACTCACATGAATAGATTATTTCGAAATGCCTTAAAATGCGTGTTTAATTGCGTGCAAATCTCCAATAAGACAATGTTACGGAGGCATCAGACACGATGTTGAGATTATGTTCAAGTATTGCACCACCAAACGCTCTTTGTTGTGACCACAATTTATGCTCTAACGAGTAGTCAAAAGATATGGTTAATGGAGAAATTTGATTTGTATTAATATTTGAAAAGGACCTTTATTTGCAGCTCTGTGCAAACTCTCATTTATTCATGTTTGATTATGTGTTTTTAACCCTTCGTTTGCTATTGACGTCAATATGCCTACCTGTAAATAGAGAAGACCCAGATGAGACAGCTCCTGCAGGAGCTGTCTAATCAGGGTCTGCACTATTTACAAGTTGATTGTGCAACCAGTGCACTCCACAGCAGTGATTGCACAGCGAAATACTTGTACACAGTGACGATGTATGTAATTATACAACAGAGCATGGGTAAAGAAGGAGAAATGTATTTTAAAATTCAGCAAGAGAAGGGTTAATGCTTTTCTAGCTGTGAAAAACAATGAATGATGAGTACGATGATGCTGCTCATATATTAGACAGAGCGTTGTCGAATAAACCCATATGCTCTGCCATTGAGCCCAGGGTTACTCTCTCCAACGTCCTGTAATGTTTTACCAGAAGGAATAATCCTTACCGAACAACCATGAACATTACAAATAACACTGTGGAAGTAACCATGGGCTAATATCTATAATGTTTAATGTTCTGATACTTAAGTGCCATAGGCTACATATAATTAACCCATGTGTCTCCCGTCCGTGCAGCAGGTGTACTATCGTCATCATAAGTGGCATAGGTTACAGATGGTTAACTCGTCTGTCTTCCCTCCATGCAGCAGATGTACTATAGTTATCGGAAGTACCACCGGTTACATGTGAAATGAGCGCATGTTGGTAACACACGTCCATGCGTCATAAACTATTTGAATGTTGGAAACGAATGCACTATCCCAGAGGAGCCCTCTAATCATGATATGCACTGTTTGTCACTCAGAATGCTTTCGCAAATACAGTAAAACCTCTCTATAACGGCCACAAAATTGGGTTAATTAGTTGGTATTTAGGGCAGGTAGCTGCTTAAAGCAAGGTGAAAGTAAAACAGAACGCTCCTATAGGAGCGTTCTGTTTTGCTTTCACCTTGCTTTAAGCAGCCACCTGCCTTTAACACCAGATACTTGATGTAATTTAGTGGCCGTTATAGAGAGGTTTTACTGAATTATCCTTTCATGTTGTATGGATTCCATGTTGCCAATTCAGCATTGCTATGGTAGATATGGTTTCATATTTTAGAATGGTGGGTAATATTTGCACAATTACTGTTGAGTTTCGTCAATAACGTTGGGTCAATATCAAACAAATTTCCATCATTTAACTTATGAAGTTACTATATTGACGAGCCAATTAAATCGACTACTTAATCATGATATTCTATTAAAGAAACACACGCTAAAATATTTCATATTTGTTAACCCTTAGCCTGCTATGAAAATGATGTCTGCCTAAGCTCCGATCTGTTGCCGTTGTCACTTACTTCTGATTCGTTCAAGCTTTAGAGATACTATTGACAGAGTGTCAAACAGCTTGGATCCTGGTGAGACGGCGTCTCATCTGGATCGAAGCAGTTAGCAAATGTCAGTTGTATCGCATTAAGCAGACTAAGTGTTAATGTAATATCTGCTTTTTGTAACAAGACAGCATAACAAGACTAAATAATTAGTTCGAGATGCCACATTGTAGTGTTAAAATAGGATGTGAATTCCAAATTTCCATTTGGCAAATTGCATGGAGAAAGGGGACCGTTTGCACACCATGTATAGTAAAACCTCTCTATAACGGTCACTATATTACATCAAGTATTTTGTGTTAAATGCAGGTGGCTGCTTAAAGCAAGGTGAAAGTAAAACAGAACGCTCCTATAGATACCAACTAATTAACACAATTTAGTGGCCGTTATAGAGAGGTTTTACTGTATTTGGCTTCAAGGAAAGAATGCATATGGGTCAACGGAATTAATAGCATTCTTATTTACAAATAAACAAAAACAATATTCATGAATGGTATGACCTCATTTCATAAGACTCATCTTGTCTATATTTAAGTAGAAAATACAAATGTTAAGGGTAGCTTAATTATAACTCAAAATACGTACCAAAATACTCGTAAAATCGTCATTTCTCCACCAAACCATGCACTGTGTCCACTATTTATACGCGTCTCTTCGAGACAATTCTAAAGTGTAGTTACAGTATAGGGTTTGATGGAGAATTAATGAGTTATTCTTTAAAATGTTAGAGAAAAGATACTGTTTGCAAATCAGCATGCATATGCTTCAAGGAAAGATTGTATGTGAGCCAAAGGGATTAAAAACATTTTTATTAACAAATATACTAAAACAATATTCTCGCAAATGGTATGGCCGAATTTAATAGTTTCATCTTGTCAACTTTTCAGTAGAAAACAAAGAATTTAAGGTTAGCCTTATTATATCTCCAAGTTAAGACATGGTCATCATATTTAAGTGTCGTTGTTGAACTATGAACTAGCTGATACGTATTTGCATCAGCGAATATTTAAAGTACAATACCCCGGTTTCTTAAACAGCGCTACAGGATTTTATTAAGTAAAACACAAAACTTTTTTTCATACATTTTATATATCACAAGCAGTTTCTAACAAGATTCAGAATATACCGTGAATACTACCGTGTTTTAAAGTTTTTACCCATGATATAAATGATAACATTAGATGATATTTTATAATGGCATATAAAAACAAAAATATTTGGCCATGGAAATTGTATAATCAGAATTATATTATCCCATCATCAAACAGCGAAGTTTCTAACTAAACGAATCTTACAAGAGCAGTCTGATCTGGGTCTACTCTGTATGCAAATATGTTAAAGGGCGAATTTGTGGATTCAAGCTGCTTTCAAATACAGGTTCGATGTCAATTAGCAGGCAAATGATTAACCCTTTCCTCCATAAATACGCATGTCTACGCCTCTGTAAAAGTCACCTATTGAAACCATTGTAATAAATAGAGCATTTGCTCCTATAGGAGCAAATGCTCTATTTATCACAAAGGTTTCAGAACTACAAAAATCTAAATTTTCCTTTTCTCTTGTTAATGCTCCTTTTCAGTAGATTAATTCATAGTGGTTGGATCTAAAAATAGCCTATGAGGGAATGGATTAATTATAGTATGTAAACCACGAAGTGTATACAGTACATCCTGTCTTAAACGACCATTCATGTATTAAACATAGTAGTGTTAAAAAGCAGGGGGCTTCTTAATGCATGCCCAAAGTAATACAAGCAACTCATATAGGAGTTTTCCGCATTCTTTTAGCCTGCATTAAGCTACAAACTGACGTACAGACCCGTAATTAGACCTCAAATAAGCCAATTTATAAACGAAGCGAAAACATGTGACTTATTCGTGTTTCTTGAATAACCGTTGACCTGATTACGTTATAAATCTAATGTTACGGAAAGGATTTGATATATTTGGAAATAAACTCTGAACAAACGTTACATATTTATGACCTTGCTAGTTTCTCCTACAAATATGTCCGCGGTATTTTGGTAATAATATTGTCAGTCAATCAAGTTTCTGGAGCATAGCACTGTCTCCGTTACTGTTACCTTTCTTAACACGGTCCCTCAAATAAACGCATTTTCACACATTTACGAACAGAGAAGACCCATATCAGACGGCTCCTTTAGGAGTTTTCTGATCAGTATTTTCTTTGTTTGCTTGTGGAATTTTATAGATCTGATTTCACAGTTTCCACCATAGTTGAATAAATCCATTTCCAAGTTGCATCTTATTGATTCTGTCCAAGAATGTTAACATGGTGATACAATCTTGAATAAGTGTTAACGGGTAAATGCTTTTGATATCAAGTACTTTTTGTCTGCAAACATTGCTGTTTGCTTTGACTATCCATCCATTGTTTTCTCAAATCATAATTTTTTATGTAGAGTGCCAATCAGTCATTCATTTCTGATGAGACGCCAGTTTACTTGGAGTGTGATCTGGATCCAAACCTTCACAGTTTCGCCCTATACAGCAAGCCTTATGATTCGCTGTTCGTTAGTATGGCGGTGACACGGATAAAACGAGTAAAACCGATACCGGTCCGATATCTGATACATTCGTGAAATATTAGGATGGTTTTGACAGCTGGCAGATCATAAAACACTGTGTATGATCTACATTTTAACCCTTTCGCTGCCAAACTCTGTCGTCTGCTAACTTTGTCGTCTGCTACTAATTTTCAGTTTTTTGATTTTCTTCATTTTTGTTTCAAAAACATAGTAACAGTAACAAACAGTTTGGATCCTGATGAGACACCGAGTTACTCGGCGTCTCATCTGGATCCAAACTGTTTGCATAGGTAATCACAGATCCAGCATTGGCAGCGAAAGGGTTAACATTGACTTTATTAAAGTTCTTTCCATGGAAAAGAGTATGTGTGTATATATATAACTGTAGGTGTCGTCTATAAGTATTAACTAAAGACAAATAACTTCCTAAACTGCAATAAATTCATGTTACCGCAGGTCTGTTTTAATCATAAACTTTAGTTTCCTTACATTTGCAGCTGTGGGAAGTACAAATATGAGTAATGTAGGAAAAACACGTACAAAACAAACTACCACCCGAACAGCACAACAACAATAAAACACAGCAAATGTACATACCTATAAAACACGAAGAGACGCACAAAACAAAACAAATAAACAAATGGGGAAGATGGAAGTATCGCCTTGGAACAGTCAGTGACAATAGTCACTGGGGGGGGTTAAACCAATTTTGGGGCGCTCCAACCTAAAAGACAAGCAGTGTAAATAAACATATCTCATCTCCGACTAATCTACAACAACCGCGTTGGCAAACACAGTGGTGAATTGCATTTAGAAACATATTTTAATGAAATAAACTGGATCCACCTATCGCTAGTATACTCAGTGATTGAGCTGCAACAAGAGTAACTGTAGAAAAGTAATGAAGGGTACGACAAAAAACGAGAGAGTATAAAGATTTGACATCCTCCTTCCTTTTCCATATTTCAGAGGGTCTGTTCATTGAGTACTAAGCCTTTCCTGTCGGCGTGCATGAAAAGAGGGCAGCGTGATTGCCAACTGTAAGAGGGTTGACAACAAGACATGAAACATGTTGTAGTACTATATGATCATATCCCTTTTTATACGCCCGAATGTAACTTCGTACGTATCATGGTCAGGCCCTTGTCCGTCTGTCCGTTCGTCCGTCTGTCCGTCCGTTAGTCACATCTTTGTCCGCTCCATAACTTTATAAGTATTAGGTATGCTGTCTTCATACTAAGTAGGAAGGTTGGCCATGGCTTGTAGATGACCCCTATCGATTTTAAGGTTACTCTATCAAAGGTCAGAGTGACCTTCAACTCAAACATCTTGTCCGCTCAATAACTTGATAAGTATTAGGTATGCTGTCTTACACTGGGCATCTAAAAGAACCAGAGAAACTCAGTCGATAATAAGAGTAGAGCATCGCGCCCGGGTTTCTCTGTATCCTCTCCCCTCTCTCTGGGGCGTCCAATTAGCCCATAGTGAGCAGAAACTGACGTTAATCAACACATTCAATTTATCAATCAATCAAACTTAGCAGGAAGATTGGACATGGCCAGTACATGACCCTTATTGATTTTGAAGTCAGTCAGTCAAAGGTCAAGGTCACCGTTACCTTCAACTTAAAAATCGTGTCCGCTCAATAACTTGATATATTAGGTGTGCTGTCTTCATACTTAATAGGAAGGCTGGTCATGGCTAGTAGATGAACCCGATAAATTTTTAGGTCACCCGGTCAAAGGTCAAGGTCACGGTGACATTCAACTCATGAATCTTGTCCGTTCAATTATTAGGTGTGCTGTTTTCATACTTAATAGGAAAGTACACTGGTCATGGCCAGTACATAAGCCCTATTGATTTTGAGGCCAGTCGGCCAAAGTTCAATGTCATTGTGATATTCAACTCTAACCAATATTGTGCATGTTACGACGGCACATACTTCGGGCGTATAATGCTCCGACACACGGGGCTCTTGTTAATGAAATCTTAAACATGTTTGATGAATAAATTGAGAAAATGGGTATGTCCAATAATTTTACGATGTTATGAGGATGGTGTTATTCTTTGGGTAACACTTATGGTTTTTGACATTTACCCGAGGCAATGTTTAATATTCGTCCTGCATTAACCCTTTTTGAATATTTATATAAGAAATAATGACATCATTAATATGAATACAGGTCATTTTGGTTCTGACAGAAATTGTAGAATTATATCTATATTATACCAGACGTATTCTGAACAGACTTTAATCTGACGGCTCCTATATGAACTGTCTGATCCGGGTCTATCCTGTTTGCAAAGGTGTTAAAAGGCGTTTATACGAGGGAAAATATTTGCTATTAAGGACAATATTGTATATTCATTAAGTGTATATGGTTTCTAATGTATACAAAATGAGCACTAGCGCTATAAAATTATAATCAACAAGACATACTTTGTTTAAGAATGTACTTGCTTATCAAAAATAGTTGAACGCTGTATACCGAAACTAACTGGCTCCACACATGGGACATGGTTGTTTTATATACTGACTTACAAATGGTACAACTGGACAAGTACATAAAATGAAAAGAAATAACGCAATGCATCTCGTGTTTGCTTTGTTCAGAAACATGCGCAATATATTTTCTACGAAACGAGCCAAGACTGTCCCGATTAAGCATGCATTAACATGCTACCTTGCGTGCTAACACACTGTTGATAAACATGTTCTCCCATTTTAATTCAGGTGACTGAATGAACTCTTTATCTAGTTAGAATGCTTATCTAATGACATTCTGATTATTACTTCGATGACATATGGACATAGTATTGTTTCACCATGAACGTTTGTACAGTAAAACCTCTCTATAACGGCCACTAAATTGTGTTACTTATTTGGTATTTAGGGCACGTGGTCGCTTAAAGCAAGGTGAAAGTAAAACAGAAAGCTCCTATAGGAGCGTTCTGTTTCACTTTCACCTTGCTTTAAGCAGCCACCTGCCTTTAACACAAATTACTTGATGTAATTTAGTGGCCGTTATAGAGAGGTTTTACTGTAATGGCAAACTACCATTGTGTTGTTTTTCCCAGGCAGACACTGTAGTATCCGATATATACGTATACAGTAGAACCCCTCTAATGCTACCACTTCTTGAATAAACATTTATAAGCAGGTGGTTGCTTAATGCAGGACGAAAGTTATGCAGAAAGCTCCTATAGGAGCTTTCTGCATAACTTTCGTCCTGCATTAAGCTACCACCTGCCTCTGCCACCCAGAATTACCTATATAAATATTCTGTCTGACATTAATGAAGTAAAATATCACATGCTTCCGCATGACGATTCGCTCTGACAAATATCGTGACAAATATAAGCATGAGCAAAATTATTATGATAGGACTGATATCTCGTTTTTTGTGTAGAACCATTTGAGGCAAATACTTGTGACTATGCTAAATTTCTGCAAACAAGCTTCACGTCGGGAAAAGACAACCCATCAGGACAGTGCAGTATGAACCCTGTCTAAATAAATACAATTACTCTATATTTTTATCAAGGCCCGGGGTTATAAGAATTCAGAGTCCTAATCTGAGTTCATTTTCAAGTATCTGATTGGTCAGATGTAGAATAACCTCAAAATTTGACCAATAAGATACTAGAGAATGATCTCAGACTCGAGCAAAAACATTTATAACCTCGGGACCAGGTCTTAGATTCAAGCAATATCTTTATGTTCTCCATATGGTAATGTGTTTATGTATGATACTGTAGGTAATAAATGGGGTAGCGTGAGCAATTAATTCACAAACCTACGTGTATCTCTTGTGTCCGTTTTTGAAAGACGTCGTTGCAACTTTCCGTTTGTAACGAGATTGTGTAAACAATATGGGATTATTGCGTGAGTCATTAAGATTACGAATATTCTATAAAGATGGCGGCATGTCTGCCTTTACCAGGAGTAGAATCATTGTGTATCCTGGAGCGTAGCTGAATCCAAATGTAATGTACGCATCGTGGTTATAGGGATCCGGGGCATGTCCTTCGATAAAATTTAGAATAGTGTAGTTTTCAAACCATTGTGATAAATAGAGCATTTGCTTCTATAGGAGCACATGTTTTATTCATTACAATGGTTTCAAAAGGTGACTTTTACCGAGGCATCAAAATGCGTCAATATGAGGCAATGGGTTAAAGTTTACATGACAAAACGGAACGTACACTTATCAAAGTCTACCTCCACCCCCTCCTTAGCCTTTGATGTTTGTTTTATTTTGGCCATAATAATGTTTTCACCTTTCAGTTTGATGTTACGCACGTGCGTAAGTGCGTATCGCTAGCTACGTCCTGGTATCGGGTATCGTCATCTTCATTCACCTTAATACTCCATAGTCTTTTAACATCTTTGCAAACTATCATATCCAGATCAGACGGCTACTGTATGCTCTGTTTACTGATGGAATTATATAGTTTCGACATAATTCGACAGTAAGAACTTTTCTTATTCATAATACCATTGTACATATTAACCCATCTGTTCCCATATATGGGACGTAGGCAAACAGTGTAGACTCTGATCAGACGCCGCATAATGCGGCGTCAGATCAGAGGCTACACTGTTTGTTGATAAGAATGTCAGTATAAAACAAAACGAAAATGAAAGTTTAGGCCAGGCACCCCTTAGATAAAAAATGGACTAATCCAATATATAACCACGGTAGAATCTACTGGGAGCAAATGTATTAAGGTAATAGTCTCTACTTGCAACGTGTTTTAAAAATGCGTAACAATTACATAAATCATTTGTTTATATGCTGAAAAGAAGGATATCGCAAGAAAACCAGTCAAACGCCGAGGGAGACAAATCTTTCACGTGTTTCATATCGAAGACCCAATGTATTCGGCAATGTGTTAATATTTATTCGGCTCGCGTGTTAGTTTCGTTAAATGTTCGACCAAGGCCGATACTATTTTGTAGTAGAACATAAATTATAAGTATCGATTAAAACGGTTTACTCTGTATCACAGGAATTTATCGATACAAGTTCAAATTGACAAGCTTCATAACAACGATACAAAGTTTTATTATAGTATAGAAACTATACGTTCATCGTAGGGACTTCCTTTTAACAGGCATGCATGCATTATTTCCTTCCATAACAGATGCAGTCCTTTTCGTGTAAATTAGGTTTTCAAGTATCCTCTATTGTGTTAATATCGTAAAACAGTCTGACATTATCTACTGAGAGTTAATACGGCTGTGTAACACTCCGTGACTTAAATCCAAGGTACAGGAATATATGGAGACAAATGCAGGACCATGTTTATGTAACTTAGCAAGTCTCCACATATTAACCAATTACCTCATAGACTATTTTTAGATCCAACCACTTGGAATAAAACTAGAGAAAAAGAAAATTTTAGAATTTTGTAGAAGTTTAGAAGTTTGTGGGTTTGTTGTTTAACCCATTCCCTCATATTGACGCCTTTTGATGCCTCTACAAAAGACACCTATTGAAACAATTGTGATAAATAGAGCATTTGCTCCTGTAGGAGCAAATGCTCTATTTATCACAATGGTTTCAAACTACAAAGTTCTAAAAATGTTCTTTTTCTAGTTAATGCTCCTTTTCGGTAGATTTATTCAGAGAAGTTGTATCTAAAATAGCCTATGAGGTAATGGGTTAAGTGGATCATCAAACAGGATACTGATGATACACTGTGTTGCCAGGCGTCTCATCTGGGCCCAAGCGGTTTTTAATTGCCCGTTGCAGCAAGTTTACATTTTGAATTTGGTGAAAGTGGGATAAGGGCGAGGTTGGGTACCCGTAAACCAGGTTTAAGTCCCCCAGTAGCCGTTTTTGGCTACTGACCGTTCCAAGGCGGTACTCCTGCTTTCAGCCCATGGTCCACTTTGTTGTTTAATATGCTGAATGTTTAATGTTTTTCGTCTTGATATGCGTCCTGTTATGTTTTGTCTTGTGACTATACCGTTTCTTGTTTGATGGTGTTTGGTGCGGTGTCATTTCGTATGTGGCTCTCCCTGTTTGACTATTTTTCCATATTTATGAGCCGATTTCCGGCGACCGTGGCAGTGATAGATATGTCGACAAAAATGCATATGGAAATAGTTAACCTTCAAGGACTTAGATATACTAGAGTAGTACTAAAAGAGTATAACCTTTCTAGTTTATAGGTGCCGTCATTTGGGAAAATCTGTGTTAAATCCTTCGGTGCCATGGGCAAACAAATACACATAAAACAAATGGAAATTTAAGAATTCTGTTCTTTATGAAATGTATTCTGTTGAATATTCGTTAGAGGCAATACAGTGCTCCCTCTCTACAACGACTCCCTTTGGGATACGAATATTGTATGTGTTGTTCAGAGGGAGTTGTTATAGGGAGGGAAAATCAAACATAATTAGCTTGTTTGCAGATCCCCAGATAAGGTGTATTTCGAGAACTAAAACCGTTATGCCTCAATCAATCCCTATGTTGTGACCACTCTTAAGAATCGTCACAAAGTGACGATTCTAAAGAGTGGTCACAACATAGGGTTTGATGGAGGCATAGAGAAAATACAATGGAAAAAGGTTGTTTCTTGAGCCTTGTTTCGGAAACAGTGACATGCGTTGTTGTAAGGAGGGAATCGTTATTGAGAGGGCCGTTGTAGGGAGGGGGCACTGTACATCGAAGTAAACTCGTATATTCACACGTGTGTTGGCCGTTGAGTAAGAATAAAACTTTCAATTTAATTGTGGTAATACACTGGAAACCTGACTTTAGAACATATAATGGTTTTACTCGGATGAACGGTTACCCAGGTTAATGATATCGGTGGTGGAAAACGTCACAAACGCTCTATTTATTCTATCCGTTCATCTAGAAATATTAACCCATTCCCTCATAGGCTATTTCTAGATAAAAACAAATCGGAATGTACGAGACCCGTTGAAAGCAAATGTTTGAGTTTTGGGGCAGACTGGGTTTTATTGAGTCTGTTAATGAGTAGTTATGAAATATGCAACTCTACTCACGCCCTTAGCATCGACCTAAGCTATATTGAAGGCTTTCTTTTTTCAAAACTAAACGTATTGAAACTGATGATCCCGAAGGACCAGAAAATATAACAAAAATTGAGAATGAAGTAAGGGGTGACTCTTTGAATGAATCTACTGAAGCGGAGCATTTACTAAAGAAAGAGCAAATTTTAGAATTATGTATTATTTTAATCATCATGATAAATAGAGCATTTGTTCCTATGAAGCAAATACTCTCTTCATCACAATGGTTTCAAAAAGCTTTCACAGAGGCATCAACAGCTGTCAATGTGATGGAAAAGGTTAAAACTGTCATACTACTGTATAATTAAACACTTAAAAAGTTAGAATGGCATAACCCATCAGTGTTTGAATATAGAAATAAATGTACGAGTAATGCAGGAAAAAAACATCACATTTTAAACAGTCGTTCGAACAGCATCATGACAAAACAGAACAGCAAATGTTCATATCAATTCAGCGAGGACCCATGGAGTCTTCTGATCTGGCTCGACACTGTTTGCAATGTGCGATCAGGTTTCGCTTGGTAGGACAACAGTAAGTTCCTAAACCAAAACGTAAATACATGAACATCGAATACTAAAAACATCTTCAAGCAAGTAACACACTTATTGCAAATTATTCTTGGGGAATGGGTTTTCAGTTAAATTTGCGAAATGGGTTTCAAGACTGATGCGGGTTTTGTTATAAAATAAAATACATGTAACTACGAACATCTCCACTTTCAGGGTGACTTTACTATCATAATAACGTTTGTTTGAATTATTTATTAAAGGACGAGCAATTACCGTTCCAACATTTACGCTTTATTTGATGTAAGCACATGTTTATGCATTTGGAAACAATGTATACCAAGCTCAGATAGAACATTGTATGCCCCATTTGCTATGAAATGATAACATGTGAGTCCGATTCTGCCTGTCATTATGAAACTCCTTGTTCATAATGTCATTGAAACAATTCAACTTATTATATATTATCTTTAACAATAATAGTTTTTAACAATAAAACAGAATGTGTTTCATTAAAAGTGTACTCCTACCAGGCCAACATTGAGAACAAGTATAAACAAGAAAAGGTGAAAGTCGTTTCTGTCTAAACTGGTAATATTTACATAAACCTTGATCAAAATAGTCTTTTATATCTATTTTATATTGGGCATGTTGTTTTATATATAAAGGGACAGTTTTACAAAAGAAATTCGATAAACGGTTTTTACAGTGAAACAGGTTTACAAGGCTATTTACACTGTTTGTCTTTTAGGGTGGGGATGGAATAAGTGCGAGGTTGGGCGCCCATAAACCGGTTTAACCCCCCAGTGACTTTTCTCACTGACCGTTCCAAGGCGGTACTTCCATCTTCCCCCTATTGTATGTTTGTTTTGTCTTTGTGCGTCTCTTGATGTTTTTATAGTTATGTACATTTGCTGTTTCCTTGTTTTGCTGTTCGGGCGACTGTTTGTTCTGTATGTGGTGTTTCCTGCATGACTCATTTTTGTACTTTTACTTCCTTAAGCGTCTGTATTAGCGGTATTTTACACTTGCGTAGCTTGGAATGTTTTCAAATAAAATTTGTTTGAACAATTTAGAAACAAGTTATTGGTTGTAGTGTATCTTTTGTAATTAGTTTGCATTTAAGGTTTCGAAAATAAATTGTTTGGTATATAAATAAGTCTTGCCGAGAAAAGTTTACACAATCGAAACTAATTTTGCTGAAGTAATTAAAACATTTTGAAATAGTTGTACAGTTTCGCCATGTTACAAATACTGTCACAAAGACAGACTGTTTTTGCTACTATTAATTTATGGCAAAACCGAAACACTAATTTTAAAGTTAATCCTGCTATCCGCGATCTGACTCTCATTTGCAAATTTGGAGCCAAATGTGAAACGCTTGATCGATTAGGAAGCAGTCAAAATTGCACAAGAAACACATTTGAGCAGGCGGTTTCACAGTGAGGCAAATGTTAACTAACATTTATGAGCTAATCTGGGATAACATTTGCAAACATTACAGTTTGATTTGATTCTCCTAGTTTCGCTTCTTGTTCCCAATTAACCTTGAAAATAAAATTAGATGTTTTAAGGCAGGTTGGTGCTTAATGCAGGATGAAAATCATGCCGACACCTCTTTTGGGACTTTCACAATACATTAAATGGAAAAATGCGGAACAGTGACTGAACACAGTGTTGCAAAATATACAGAATTTCTAATACAGTCTATTAAATAATACATTTTGCTGTGACTCATAGGTCTGCAATTGTATAAACCATGAGCGTATTTATAAATTAGTTAAAATGACATTGTTGATTTCTGCATTTATCAAATATGAAAAGAAGAGTATGAAGTTTAACGGTCCGTTACTAATTGATATGATTTGGGATTGTTGGTTCTTTAATAAGCTCTTGAAACTAATGCCTCACTGGGTTATTCAATTTATTTAAATAATCGCTGACTTGCTGAAACCGTAATAATAACATATTGTGCTAAGACTATTTTCTCAAGGTAATCCTTATGTTGAAAATAGGCTGGTTACAAATTCCCGCCAACACTTCCTGATGTCATATAAATAGGTTTTTGACCGGATGTGCATCAGATATCAATCAGATAATACGTTCATTTAAAGTAGAATAAACACTTTTTGTATAACGAAAGCAATATACAAACACATCTCTGAAATACCTGAAAGACACAAGACTTGCATTTTCCGACTTCGTTTGCCCTGCATGCAACATTGTGTGACTTTTTATCCTACCGTGCATTACTTTTTTTCTTTCTTTTTCATTTAATATTGAATACGGAAGAGGGTTATCCTTTTTTAATGTTTCATAAACCATAGTCTTTCACACGAAACAATGCAAGCTAGTTTACTGCATTTGACTTGCGATGAAACTTACTAAGACTCTTTAATAATAACTTACCATTGATAACGGCTTAAGACTCGTCTTTACAAAAACTACATATGCAGACCTAAACATATTAACATACGATTTGTTTGCATTAATAGTCAAGCTTAGCCCATAGCCCGCCAGTCACAACTAGTTGCATTTGCAAAAGGTGTAGACCCAGATGAGAGAGTCCCTATAGGAGCTCTCTCAACATGGTCTACACTGTTTGCCATGGAAAATCCACCCATGCCTGCATGCTTTATCCTTATGCCTAGGGAAATAATTTCAACATATCCTGTACATTTTTGTAAAGATTTACCTATTTAAAGAGTGATACAAATATGTGGCGGGCTAAGGGTTAATGTGTTTATTGTACATTGAGACTATATGTAGAAACCGCGTTAGTGCATAGTACATACTTTAGATGTAACTGTCATACTGCCTTGATACATTTATAAACGCAAATAATAGTATTAATTTCTGATTTGAATTATATTTTTGTCTTAATATACTAAACATAATTTCGGTTCGAATGATTCGCTTCATTTCCTCAAGCAAGAAGAAATGGCTTCCATGAATATAAAATATAGTCTGATATATCTAATATATGACGTCCTTATCTCAGTTCAAAGGGTCTGAATAAGAGGACGGCAAATCTTTTGGAAGGGCATATTTGTTTGCCATGTTATAAATAATACAATAAGTAAAGAGATATCTATACTGCCGGGGGATTCAGGAAATTAGAATACTATCCGAATTGCAGGAATGAATTTTAAGACTTCATAACAACGTATGATAGCACACTTATTCGAACAAGTGGTTTGGAAGTTTCACTTTGAATAAGTCCAGTATTAGTCTAGTAGCCGTTTGCGCGACATCGCTAAATACAAACAGGCAAGTGAATAGCATCTCAAATTTTGACTGAAGATAATATTCTAAGGCATACGCTTAGCATTACATGTTTGCTTAATCCTTGTAAGAATGCCATATAGACAATTTGTGTATAAAAGCAATAGGAAATAGATCACATTTAAAGTATAAAGCCTATCATTTAAACACCCAAAGCACAGTAGGATAACATCAGAAACCATTAATTAACTCATTTCCTCCTAGACACAACCTCTTTGAATTAATCTACCGAAAAGGAGCATTAAGTAGAGAAAAGGAGAATTTTAGAATTGCGTAGTTTTGAAACCACTGTGATAAATAGAGCATTTGTTCCTATTGAGCAAATGCTATTTTTGTCACAACGGTTTCAAAGAATGAGTTCTACAGAGGCGCCGTATGAGAAGATTGGTTAGATTATGTATATTTCTACACGTCCGGTGATGAAGGAAATTTGAGAATAAGACTTACAAAAGAAACATGATATTCAATGCTACCTGTATTAATCCGTCGCTTGCTATTCACGTCAATATACCTACCAGTAAATAGTGAAGGGTCTGCACTATTTACAAGTTGATTGTGCAACCAGTGTACTCCACAGCGGTGATTGCACAGAGAAATAATTGTAGACAGTGAACATATATGTAATTATACCACAGGGCATGGGTAAAGAAGGAGAAATGTGTTTTAAAATTCAGCAAGAGAAGGGTTAAATGTATACATACAATAGAATAGAATTCAGGCAGGAAAAGACCCACACAACCTGTTATAAGGTGTCCAAATAACGAACAGAAGTCGGGCAGGAGATGCTACATGAACGTCTATATCAACGACAGAAGCACGGATGAAGTGTGAGAGCACATATACAAACACACATTCAACATTCACGGAACTGCCAATTGCCTGCTCTCATTGTACATAAGCCAACACTCGGCCAAAATCAACACAAACAAACGACAAACAACAAACGCCAAACAAAAACTGCTTCAAAATCAAAACAGCTAAAGATAAATCATTAGGGTTACGACAGAAAGAGCAACGTTACTTATTACGTTGTTATATATATATACTAAAGCAAACATATACATTGTATCAGTAACGAATACGTGTTAACAGTTTCTTTACACATAAAGGTAATAGTAGAATGTATCAAGTCTGAGGTACTTTATTTCAACTCTAAAAGATTGCCTAGGGCAGATATATAGTTTTGCATTTCTTGAAATATAGGTTCTTATATTGTGTTTATGAAACGAGTTTTCTATAATAATATCACACGAACTTTAGCGAATGCTATATTGATTATAGTATACGAGCTTCATAAAAACAACTGTGACTTTTGTCACTGACCGTTCCAAGGCGGTACTTCCATCTTCCTCCTATTGTATGTTTGTGTTGTCTTTGTGCGTCTCTTGTTGTTTTTATAGTTATGTACATTTGCTGGTTCCTTGTGTTGCTGTTCGGGCGACTGTTTGTTCTGTATGTGGTGTTTCCTGAATGACTCACTTTTGTACTTTTTTTTGTAACTAGTAAGACTTGTTTAGTCCGCTTAAACAAATGGTTTCCCATCCCTTCGGATTTAAGCTTTTACTTCAAGAATATTCGGGTAAGAAATACTTATCTAATTCATTTATTGCATAAATGTGTACGGCTTAGGTCAAATGACACAAAGCACTAGACGTGACAATAGTTTCCTATCCAAACATAACTTTGACCTTGAAGTCAAAGACCAATGTCGCAAGAAGGTCATCATGGTATGATACACTGGGCCTCAGCATGATGCATTCGCGTGTCAAATGTATAATGCCTAGGTAAGGGAACAAATAGTTCCCTGTTAAAAGCATATCAATTTGACCTCTTCCATTTAAGATGTATAATTTGTACATCGATGTGACAGGTCAAGGTCAATGTGCGTTATGTTTGAGTTGCTCTCTGAGTGAAGGACTGGTGCTTTGTTGTAAAAGAATGTTTACAGTAGAATCTGCATTCATCGGCCATGAAAACAATTGTCTAATTAGAGGTTTGTAAGGCAGGTGGTAAAGGCAATGCATTACACTTGACCTGCATTAATCTACAACCTGCTTTTTACGACTCCAATGATTTCTATAAAACATTCCGCTTTGGGCATTTGGGTTTAACTGTACCGTAATCAGACAGCATGTTTATAACAAGGCATCTAATTAATTCGCAAACGGTATAACAAATGAATGTGCATTCTGATTATGGACAAACATCCCTGAAAAGACGGTGCGTCGGAGTGCGCCGGATACGAGGTGGCTTGCCTGGCTTTATATCATCTATAATATTTAGAAAGCAATATACCTCTTTTTCAAGAGAACGATTCATATGAGTTTAGTTTCCTAGTAAATGAACATATTTTGATTCACCTACAATCGACGAAAATCGCTTTTATAATGAACTTCAATGCATTTCTGTCTCGAACACCCTCTCAGAACTTTATACAGCATAGAAAACTGTATATCAGACTAGTATGTTAGAAATACTTATCTCTATAGGAATTATTCGTATTCTTGCAATCCGCATGTATGCAATTCCGGCCTATTTTAATTATGTAGTTTAATTTACATTCTTAAATTCCTCGTAACGTTACGTTTAATTTTTCCGGCATTGCTTATACGATGACGTCACTTCCTAGACGTTAAGTAATTTATAGTTGTTATGTACTGATGTTGGTGTAGATCGAAACATGTATGCAGTAAAACAAAAACCGTGTTGTTTGTTCTTTAACCCCATGTTTGACAACAAGACAACAAGTTTTCTTCATGCGAGTTTTCTGGGGCGATACAGGAACAGAAAATCTGATTCCAAAAGGACTATCATTGAATCTAAAAGTAAATGTTGAAATATTTCTGAACATTTGCAAAAGACAGTCGATAAGCTTCTTCACAAAGCGAGTAGTGAAATTTGTAAACTGATTCAGAACGATCGCATTCGTAAATCACATCAATATAGCGCAGAGATGGAGACTATGCATATATGCACAGTTGAAAAATCAAAGATTTCTATTGAGAAGAAACATTAACAAAAGCTCGAAAATATTTGAAGAAAGAAGAATCGGGACCACAACGTTATGAACCATTTGGCCCAGGTGTTATTGTTAATGACGAGACTGAAAAAGACAGCTTTCACCCTATGGGTAGCATTGTTACTTAATATGTTTAATTTATAGTTGTTATGTACTGATGTTGGTGTAGATCGAAACATGTATGCAGTAAAACAAAAACCGTGTTGTTTGTTCTTTAACCCCATGTTTGACAACAAGACAACAAGTTTTCTTCATGCGAGTTTTCTGGGGCGATACAGGAACAGAAAATCTGATTCCAAAAGGACTATCATTGAATCTAAAAGTAAATGTTGAAATATTTCTGAACATTTGCAAAAGACAGTCGATAAGCTTCTTCACAAAGCGAGTAGTGAAATTTGTAAACTGATTCAGAACGATCGCATTCGTAAATCACATCAATATAGCGCAGAGATGGAGACTATGCATATATGCACAGTTGAAAAATCAAAGATTTCTATTGAGAAGAAACATTAACAAGAGCTCGAAAATATTTGAAGAAAGAAGAATCGGGACCACAACGTTATGAACCATTTGGCCCAGGTGTTATTGTTAATGACGAGACTGAAAAAGACAGCTTTCACCCTATGGGTAGCATTGTTACTTAATATGCTTAATGTTTAATTTTCTCGTCTTGATATGCGTCCCGTTGTATTTTGTCTTGTGGCTGTGCCGTTTCATGTGTGATGGCGTTTGATGCGGTGTCTTTTTGTATGTGGCTCTCCCTGTTTGACTATGTTTTCCATATTGTCTTCAGGAGAATGGCAGCAGAAACTTTTGTAAAAGAAACAAAGTGAAATCTACTAACAAAAGAAAGATCCGAAACAACAGTCAGATGCAGATAAACATATAAATAAGCGCACTGTCAAAAATAATTCTGCAAAACCACAGAGTGAGGAATCTAATCAGAGGTCATTGAAAGGCGCATACCCGTCAGCGCAGGTAAATAAAATAAAACCTATAATTCACCGCAAAATGGGCAACAAAACTTACGTGGATGCCATACAGAACGGGGTGACAACTTAGGATCTACTATTTTCGCAAGCAGCCTTCCAACTGTTAAAAGCCCAGGAAGTAAAAGACAGGCGATTCATACGGGCGGCAAATACGAACTCGCGGAGGAAGACGAAGAAAAGATTAATTAAGATTAAGAGAGGTAAAGAAACATTTCAAAATTTATCATCATTTTTTTTCTGAACATGAATATATTATTCTGGGTAAAGGCTTAACATTTAGTCAAAGAAGTAGAGCTCATGACAACATTAAGTTGAATAAGTGTGAGGTTGAGTGCCCCTTAACCGGTTTAAACCCCCTGTGACTTTGTCACTGACTGTTCCAAGGCGGTACTTCCATCTTCCCCCTATTGCTTGTTGTTTGTTTTTGTGCGTCTTTTGTGTTTTTGGTGGTTATGGCCACTTGCTGTGTTTTCTTCTGTTGCTGTTAGGGCGGCTGTTTGTTCTTTGTGTGGTGTTTTCTGCATTACTCTCATATGTACTGTTCTGCATTACTCATATTTGTACTTCCATCCAAACATAAAGTTCACAAGTAAACTATCACAGAGATCCGTGGAGTTGATGTTCTTGTATCTAAAGATGATCCATTGCATTCAAAAACTGATATTTATATAAATATTCCGAAAGTTGGTAATCCTTCGAAAGCAAAGGTAGCAATACCAAAAGACTCGGTTTTATTGAGTCTGTTCATGGGTAGTAATTAAAGGTGCAACATGCCGGCTAAAGCAGTATTCAATTTTCAAAACTAATGATCCCGAAAGACTAGAAAATACAACAACACTAAAATCAACAAATAATCACCAATACCTGCACTATTCCTCCTGCCAACCCAAAGCCTGAAAGGACGGTATACCGTTCACCCAAGCCAAATGATACAGGAGAATTATTTCGGACAATGAATCATTTGAAGAATCATTGAACCATTTACGTGGGTTTTTCTCGACCAGACATTATTCGTCCACAGGGGTTGAAAAGATCACCCAGATTGCACAAAATGATGCACTGGATCCGTCGTCAAATAATAATTGTATCCATTTTTTAGTAAAGAATCCAGTAACTCGGGGTAATTGATAAAGCCGACATATCCAGGTAAATAATCCATTGCTCTGAGTTAATGGGTTCTTTATTAAACAAAGTGGACAATCTAGAACAAGAGAACAACCTTCATTGTTGTATAATAGTGTTATGCCGTTTTTGGCCGCATAAGATCCGTCTATGCCGAATATAGGTTTAGTGATAAATAAATATTGGGACTTAATTTCAAGTATCAAAAACAAAAGAGAAAATGTGATTTATGTTAATGATAATTACAGATCTACAATAGCCTACAAGAGACCGCATGCATTCAAAGTTTTCTTCTCGACAATATACTTGTGCATCTTCGAATTTTAATAGAAATAGATGTTCTCATGGTAAGAATATAACTTCAAGTTCTTCCTTTACAAGTGATTCATCGGGTGAAACTTATAACCTTAGACATACTACGAACTGTTCTACAAGTAATGTCATTTATCTGTATTTACCTGTATCTAGAACAGTCATAGATTCAATATAAATGGTTCCGTTGATTCAATAATTTTTACCACTGTTGCAACACATTTCAATTCTGAGAACTACTCTTTCGATGACTTTACATTTATGCCTTTTGATATTGTTAATGCCAATGTACAATGTCTTTGCAAAGAAACATACTGGATCCATAAAATGGACATTCTGTAACCAAACCCGTTTAAATGGGGCAAAAGTTATATATGATATCTAATTTTTCTATAAAATAAACTTGATACACATATTAATTAACATAACGTTACATGCATACAGTCTTTATCTAATATTTTTGGTTTTATATGTATATCTATAGGACTAATTGGTATTCTTGCCATCCACCTGACTGCAATTTCGGCCTAATTTAAGTATGTAGAACTTTACATCCTTAATTCGCCGTAACGTTACGTTTATTTTCATGCCATTGTTTATACGATGATGTCACTTCCGTGACGTTAAGTAATTTAGCTGCCGATAGGCCGCTGAATCTCATACGCCTTTGAACCCTGTGCTTGATTTACTGCTGTTCTGTGTTTCTATAAATGCCGATAGCTACAGATTTTTTGTTTGCTCATCTATTTTAAAATTCACGAAACTTTTTCAATATTTATTACGGGTACCCATTGTTTTTGTTTAAACTCCGTATGATGCTGTTGTATCTTAGTTTTTATGCACATAGTTAGAAAGAGTTCTTGTTCTGTATTTGTTAAGGTTTTCTTCATTAATCGAAAGGAAAACTTAAATGTCATTGATGACAGGGAATGCAACATGTTAATATGAATGAAAAGCAAATACTGTACTGTATGATTGCAATAAGATTTCATGACAGTTCCTGCCAAATTACATCCAGACACATTAAATCTATACATCGTCCCTTGTGTATTCAACACTTACACAAATGAAACCTTAAACTCTCGTTTGTTGCAGAAATGACGTCAACAAATTAATAAGTGAATAACCGATTAACCGTCAGCTGTATTTGGTAACTAGTTGAACACAAACGTTCTATTTAAACTTAACTTTGCATATTAAAAATGCAAACACAAACGAAACCTTTTAATCACGACCAAGACATCCAGACATTTTGGCCGGACGCATAATACAGGACAGAACATAACAAAACGCTCACGTAGTGAGTTTTGTGAAACGCTTTTGACCAGCATTACTACACTATCTGTCTAATTTTGACTCCAGCCTTCGATTTCATTTCATAAACCCTTTCGCTGCCAATGCCGGATCTGTGATTACCTATGCAAACAGTTTGGATCCAGATGAGACGCCGAGTAACTCGGCGTCTCATCAGGATCCAAACTGTTTGTTACTGTTACTATGTTTTTAAAACAAAAATGAAGAAAATAAAAAAATGAAATTTTGTAGCAGACGACAAAGTTAGCAGACGATATAACGTGGCAGCGAAAGGGTTAAGGAAGATTTTCTTGTATCTGCTTTTCATATGTAAATATTGTAGCATTATATGCCCTCAATTTTAGGCTTTGGTGAGGCATAAAGTAATCATACTGTTCCTTTGTGTGTCTGTGTGTCCGTGTGTCTGTGTGTTCGTGCGGGAGCATATCTCCTTTATTTCTTAATATTAGAACCAGGATACTAAACTTGGTATATTGATGCATCTTGGGAAGGCACAACGTTGAATAAAATGTTTAGATCTGTGTGACCTTGACCTTTAACCTATATTTTAGAAAATGTGCGGATCATATATCCTATACCACTGTAGCTAGAAATACAAACTTACTATATGGATGAATCTCGGGAAGGCGGAGCGTCTATTTTCAGGTCAAATTCTTTATGAATGGATCAAAAGGGTCACACACTTCACATTCGACATTTTTAAATCTATAGGCCTGCAGTTTTGATATTTCGCATGCGGCATCATCTAGTGGATCTGTACAAATATGTGTTATTCAAATTGCATATACATCCGTGGGATCAAAATTGACCCTGCCCCCAGATGTCATATATTTAGCATAGACATACAACAAAAACATCAGAAACAACACCGCAACTATGAAAAAATATCCAACACTCAGTTGAGCCATATAGGGTTTCATTTTCCCTGCTAATAATATAATTGATTTCACAAAAATGCAGACGACGATTACAAACAATCTGGAATGTATGTTTAACTCTGTTCATTTCAATACAGATGATTCCAGACGTAGTAGGCTTCTCTCGATTTTTCTCGATTTAAAAACATTTCCAGGATTAACATTTTACACTTGTCTTATTATAGTAATACAGGTGTTATATGTTTTTTCTCTGATTTCCATTCCTTTATTATCTTTTCCTTAATTGTTCTATATTCTGCAAATACAAAATTTAACCCGCTTGTTTGGTTTACACTGCTGATCTTGCTACCTTCAACATATTAGGCAGCCATTTTAAAAAACCTCGCTTTATGTAATAGTTGTTATGCACTGATGAAGATGTAGATCAAAACACGTATGCGGTAAAATCAAAAACGTGTTGGTTGTTCATTTACCCTATATTATACTATGTTAAAATGGGCTTATCGAATGTATGCCCTTTAAACTAGCTTCTATTACCTACCTTGTTTCGAATTGATCTATTAATTTCAAGTGTTTTTTGGTCATGTGAATCAGTGATTTGTCTTATTTCTAAGGGCCGAGTATTTTTTAAATTTGCACACTTATGTGTCATTTTAGCCCTTTCATTCATTTAAACGCGGTTTCACGCATCTGCAAACATAGTAGGCCGCGATCAGACGGATCAGGGTTTGTTCTATTTGCTAAATGGAATTTGACTGATCTGTTTCGTTCCCTTCTAAAACGGCTACACTGTTCCACCTTCCATATTTCATCATAACTTGTTTGTCCGTCAATATAGGTAAAGTAAAGTACCTAGTTTAGTCTACTTTCAGTCCGAATGACCGCTCAGCCGACTGTACATTTACTCCCGTCGTCATTGGGTCATTCGCCAACAACAATGAGCACTGCTAGCATATTGCGCAATCATGCAGCCGCAGTACCGGTTAGCGGCCCTCACAGGTACTCATTTAGAGAGGAGGTGCGGGTGGGAGACACTGAAAGTGTCTTTGAAATTTCCGGGAGGGACCGGGATTTGAACCCCGGACCTTCGGATTGGTAGTCAAACGTGTTACCACCAGACCACAACACACCACCATAGTCAGTAGACATTGAACTTTGGAATAAGCATAGAACAGGGAAAGGGTTTAAAGGTATTATTTCAATTTATGTTTTACAATAGTAAGCCTCTGCTCTGTCTTATCTTTTGTCTTTAAACCTGAATCAGTATATCATTCTGTTAATAGTTTCTTAGTAGGTAGATCGAATTGGAAGTTGTCAACTTTGTACCAGATCCAGTTTGAACTGGCATTTCTTTCACAACATAGTAAGGGTTAACGCTCTTAATAATGTATCATTAACCACAATCAAAGTGTATCTACA
Organism: Azorinus chamasolen; assembly: GCA_963576725.1. Lineage (NCBI taxonomy): Eukaryota > Metazoa > Mollusca > Bivalvia > Cardiida > Solecurtidae > Azorinus > Azorinus chamasolen. The sequence goes on from OY755247.1 coordinate 38,057,929, forward strand.
TGATGCTTGCAACACAAAGATTATCAAGATATCAGTTGAAACGAAAAATCACATAAACAACATATAATGTATAGTTCATTGATTGTCCGGTTACTTAGGATACAAAGTATCTGTTTGTCGAAAGTCGACAATGGTGGGTAAATTGGAAATGACAGGCATGTGGAAAATGTCCTCAGAGTTAATTTAAGTATATTACAAATACAGTAGAACGCGTCCTAAGCGGTAATCATACGGAGGTCTGTTCATGGGTATTTAACCCTTTCACCGCCACAGTCGAGTAAATCCACCACGACAAATAGTGCAGTCCCAGATCAGACGCCGCCTTTTCAAGGCGGCGTCTGATCAGGGACTTCACTATTTGTCTCAATCTTCAGTTCTATATATGTGCTTTATTCCTTTGAAATTTGCATTTATTTATCTCATTTCCTTATTTTACTGTATGATTTAACAAAGTTGGATTGCAGACGACAATTAGAAATTTGGCGCCGAAAGGGTTAAGGCAGGTTGTACCTTAATACAGGTCAATTGTAATGCAGAAAGCTGCTGTATGAGCTTGTTGCATTAATTTCCCATTCATTACCACTTGCTTTTAAGTGTCCTGTGTTCAATAAATGAATGGCTGCTGAAGATATGCTCTACTGTTTATCGTAATTTTGACTCGACAACTTAATTAACTGGACTCTCATTTCACGAAACAGCAATAAACAAAGACACTTATCACTCTCTTCTCGAATTAGATTCTTGTATAGTTTGCCATACTTCTCAGACGAAATGCTGAGAAAAATACGTTTATGTTTTCAGGGCTGTCGACCTACTCTTTTCGATAGTTTGTGCTTTAAATATGCTCATATTTGACATAACCAATTGATTTCTACAGTGTTCTGTTGTTGTATGGAATACAATTAGTGATAAGTTAATAATAAAAGCATGCATTTTTTGTGTTGGTAAATAATGCTCACTTGTATTTTTCATCAAAGACATGACCAATATATCATATTTGGCCTTATTGGTCTTGTTTCTTCTAGATCTTTATTTATATACATTATGATTGCGTATTCCATTATCCCTTTACTCCATATACATGTATACACATTCCTACGTCTAGGTATAGGAACCGTATGACCTGGGTCTACTCTGTTTGCAAAGGCATAGAAAGGCGTATTTATGGAGTAAAATATTAAACATTGTAGATTGGTGTGTACTATTAGTACCGTTATTGTTTGGTACGAATAATTATAGTCCAATGTCAATTACATTACCGTGATCTAGCGTATGTCAGTGTTTAATGAAGAGCCAACAACCTTTACTAGGGCATACTACTGAATTATTCATGTTAATCGTTTGTTGAAGAAATACCCAATAAAACGTGTGTTTATTATGTTTAAGAAGGGAACATGTGTGTATTTTGTAGCAAGACATAATGTTTAATTTAACAAATGCAAATGTACATTGTTAATCAGTTTTAATACACTTTTATGTTTTTGAAAATCTTGCAATGGGGCATGCACATGATTTAGGGAGAATATACAGATGAGCTAAACAATTTGTTTGATTCAAAACCAATACGCAAACAATATGAATGAATAATCTAATATTGGTTATTTTCGTTACTTTTGGCGAGTTGTGATTGGCCGAAATTTTTGTCATATCCCCATGCTTTTTTTAGACCATGCCTTGTCTGGTCTACTTTGTATTCGTCCGCAGTTCTATGGATTGGCATTGAATGTTAAAAAATAAACAAATGATTTGTGAATTTTATTCTAATTTCTTTGTTCCATTTAATGGAGATATTAAATTATAAGTAATATATAGAATATATTTTGTTTTCATGGAACTTCGCGGTTTCATACAGGGTGACCAAGTTTTTTCATACCTCCATGTACACAAAACATATTTCATATATTTCTTAAATAACGTGACCTCACTTTATTATATATGATGTATGCGGTTATGTTATACTCTGATACATGTCGTTGTTGGGTTTTAACAGTCTAACAGTTAACAAAGTACATTATGCTCGGTTCTAACACATTTCTTAATGTGTTGGTTATAACAAGAATCGTTTTATTCGTACAGTAAAATTTGTCTCCAGCGAACACTAACAACAGCTCTTATTCTGAGATTTTAAACACAGGTTGTAGCCTAATGGCGCACGAAAATATGAAGAAAGCTCCTCTGTTGTGCTTTCTGTATTATCTTTGTCTTGTATAAAATAACAACCTGCTCTAATCGAATTCCATATTCATTCATTATATGGTCACTGTTCGCATATTATGTACAGTAAAACCTCTCTATAACGGACACTAAATTATGTTTATTAGTTGGTATTTAGGGCAGGTGGCTACTTAAATCAAGATGAAAGTAAAGCAGAACGCTCCTATAGGAGCGTTCTGGTTTACTTTCACCTTGATTTAAGCAGCCACCTGCCTTTAACACAAATTATTTGATGTAATTTAGTGGCCGTTATAGAGAGGTTTTACTGTACTGTTATTGGAGCTTTTAACAAGGTGTTTAGAGCGATCATATAGATATCATTTAGCATGCTTTAGGCTTATTAACCCTTTACTCCGTGAATATAAATGTAAGAAATTGTGCCATCATGACTATTAATTAGATTATTTTCTTACAATGACATATTAACACTTGAAACGTTTGCTTAAGCAATTGGAGTATCATATCTATATTATGTCAGAAGCAAACAGAGCAGACCCTGGTCAGTCTGTTCCTACAGGAGCTGTCTGATCTGGGTCTACTGTTTGCAAATACGTAGAAAGGCGTATCTATGGAGTAGATAATGATAACCGTTTTATAGAGCATTGGCCCATTTGAGGCAGCGAATGATTCGGCGCCTCATCAGGATCAAGCCTAAATGAATCTCCTGCAGTTTTTAACCATTTTCCTGTTCAATATCCATGTAAGAAATGATGACGTCATGCATATATATTAGCTTAACTTTTATCATGATAAACGAACCTAGGATATGCTATGATATGCTTACCCTAGCTTACCCTAGCAGATACTGTATAATCGCATCTATATAAATTTATCAGCAAAGCATACGCTGATTAGAATACTCCTACAGGAGCCATCTTATCTGGATCTAGTGCGTTTGCAAATGCCTTAAAAGGCGTTTATACGACGAGGGAAAGTGTTGGCAAAAATATCAAGTATCATATATATATATATATATATATAGGCTGCGTCTACCTAATTTGTGTCCGAGAAGTGCAACGAAGCAAACACGTTGAATTGAAAAACAACCCTATTTGTAAACGAAGCGAAAATTGTGGCTTTGATCAATGGCGTTACTACAGCTGTCTTTATTAAATTATAAAGGTAATTCAACGAAGAACTTAATATATCTAGGAATTATCTCTGAAGAAACGTTACATATTTATAACTTTGCTAGTTTCTCCTGAAACATTGCCTACAAATTAGTCATCAGTATGTTTGCTTCCGTAAATGAAGTTTATGTTTTGGGGAAATGACATGGCCTCCTCTTCAATTATTCTGTTTGCATTGAGGTTTATCATAGAAAGAGCATAGTCTATGAGGAGGGTGTCATATATGTTTACGATGTTTTGATAAAAATCAATTCATACAAGAACTGAAGACTGATGGGTTGATTACAAATAAGGATGGATGTGATTGTAGATAGATCAGTTTGGCTACACCAGGCGATATCAAAGTCGCACAATAAGTAGTATCAACACCATTGCTCTGCCTTCGTTTTAGTCCTTGGTGAGAGGAGATGAAGTACTGCAGAACGAGATAAACTGCCGCAATGGCCATGTCTCGAGTTTATAAAACGTTTTGCTTCTGCGAATGACTTCAGACTTAGACTCAGAAGTTTTATAATATTGGACCCTGGCATCCATGAAACAGCAAGTCACTTCTACACTCGTGTCCTATAGTAAAACCTCTCTATAACGGCCACTAAATTGTGTTAATTAGTTGGTATATACGACAGGTGGCTCCTATAGGAGCATTCTGTTTTACTTTCACCTTGCTTTAAGTAGCCTTTAACACAAACTACTTGATGTAATTTAGTGGCCGTTAAAGAACGGTTTTACTGTTTTAAGAGTGACTGGAAGACACTTTCAAAAAGACTTAATTCCGGATAAGTCCCCAAGTAACGTCTCGGCTGCACGCATGAGCGCACACGAGTGAGGCACGCATACCCACACACACACGCACGCACGCACACATGTATGCGCGATGTATACGCGGACTTGACGCTTTCATTACATATCTATGTCTAGACATATATAGATTGGTGTTAAAAATTAACGCTGTCGAAAATAAACTGTCTGTATATTTCAAGGCAAATGTTGAAGATCAGGCCTATTTGTTGCAACACAGCTCTCTTTCGAATAACCCCAACCATCGGTATCGCACTCTTATCTAGTTTGACATATCTTAGATTCAAGAACTTCTTTTTCTTCTCCATATGATGATGGTTTGGTGCGAAGTGCTGTAAGCAATAAATGGGAAGCTTGTGTAATCAACTTACAACCTGTCTCTTGTGGCAGTTTATGAAAGAAGTCATTACGGTCTTTCGTTTTGTAAAGAGAAAATGTAAATAATATGGGACTATTGCGTGAGTCATTAACGGCTAAGACTGTAATGTACCGATGATGTCATGTCTATCGGGTCATTTGTGGAAACTATGTAGATAACAGCTTGTCGCACTAAATAGTTCATTGAACACTGTGCACTACTGAATTGATGTAGTTATGAAATACAATGTAGTATAATGTGACTGCATAACTATACCTCATATAATGGGTACATTTAGTTCGGTTTGAATACCAGACATTATAACATCTCTTGGATCCCGTCTTACGAAAGTTCACAAGAATCAATTTATCGTGAGTTCTACATGTAACAAACCTCAAGTGGTACGAATGTAGTCTAAATTGTTACACGTCCTATAATGTGCGATAGTTTAACCCTTCGCTTGCTATTCGCGTCAATATACCTACCTGTAAATAGTGAAGACCCAGATGACACAGCTCCTACAGGAGCTGTCTTATCAGGGTCTGCAATATTTACAAGTTGATTGTGCAACCAGTGCACTCCACAGCAGTGATTGCACAACGAAATACGTGTACACAGTTAAGATATATGTAATTATACAACAGGGCATGGGTAAAGAAGGAGAAATGTGTTTTAAAATTCAGCAAGAGAAGGGTTAAACTAAGCGAGCAGCAGCGATTGTTGTAAATCAGATCTTTCGACACTTTTTGACCTGTGATCTGTCGTAAGACGGGCCCCGGAGAAAACCTCAGATGTAATGAAGAGGTGTTTATGTGTTAAAAGTAGCAAGCAAGACAATTCCCATAAAAGAAATGGACATTGCAAACGTTTTCAAATTGTATGGAAACACTTCGTGTTGTTACACTACTTGGTATCAGTGTCGATAAACTTAAGCAACAAATACCATGGAGTAAAACACAAGCAACTAGATCTAGCCATTTTGTAAGCTAGTTAGTCATTAGGTTTGTTAGTTGTTAGATAGTAATTTAGATAGCATAGTTTTGTTTTTGTTTTGATTTTTGTGTTTTAATTTTCAATCGTTTATTATCCCCGTAACTGGTGTATGAGGATCGGGGAACCATCCCTCTCTACACCTCACAAACACGTATAACATTTTATAGTATATACACATTGAAATCTTATAAATGTTTGCTCAAAGAGTCAATATAGAAGGACCCTCAAATACCAAAGGGGAAATTCCAACAAAAAGGACAAAGAAACGGAAAGAATTTCTGAAGAAAAAAGAAATGCTTTTGCAAATAAAGCAAAAATAAAATAAAACTCTGTGGCCAGTATATTTAAGTGTTCAAGATCTTTAAGTTGTTTGCTACAGGTATTTGTATACTTTCCTAAGTTATAAGATGTATTACTTTATCCAAGCTATTGTTATATTCTGTTTCTTTGTTTTTTGCCCAAGCTACGTTATATGCAATATTGTATTAAAAAGCGATATACCTCTTTAGACCGTGTAATATACCTCTTTAGACCGGCCATTAGGGATGTTATTAAGGCAATAGGTACAGTAACGGCCACTAAATTGTGTTAATTAGTTGGTATTAAGGACGGGTGGCTGCTTAAATCAAGGTGAAAGTAAAACAGAACGCTCTTATAAACTGTTGTAAGACGATCGCAACCTTAGGTTGGGATCGTCGTGGATCTGCATTATCTAGATCGTATAATAATTTCAATTTTATAACAATGTTACATCTTTGAAGGCAAATCATGATTATATTCGGGTCGATCTAGATCTAGAACTAATTATCGAATACGCATTTCAGTTGATGCTTGTAATGTTACTGTAGATTCAAACAGAGGTATGAAACATTTCCAGCATAAGACATTTCCAACACCCGGCATTATTTTCAACCAGAACATGGCGCCATAAATGCAAACAAACACTGTGTATTTTAATGCGTTTTCAACATACTAGATCTAGATCTACATCCATTTTATATAGTCTTATAATATGATGTAAATATAGGAACATAAATATCTTACCTCTAAGTGACTGTCCATTTGTTATCAGTTTAAAGCTTACAATCTTTAAACAAAAGCAATGCATCACTTCCGTCTTTCAGTGTGGGAAAATGTGTAAAAAATATGACGTCAACTTTAATCGGCCGTAACATCATTTCGTAGGCGATGTTACTATTACAGGTTTTGTCATGGCACGACTGTTTTACTTTCACCTTACTTTAAGCAGCCACCTGCCTTTAACACAAAACACTTCATGTAATTTTGTGGCCGTTATAGAGAGGTTTTACTGTAGATGCAAAAATTAAAACCTTTTCTAAGAATAACTTATTTAATTCTCTAATTAACCCTATGTTGTGACCACTCTTTATAATCTTCTCTTCGAGACGCTTCTAAAGAATGGTCACAGCATAGGGTTTGGTGAAGAGGCGAATCTAAAGAGTTGTCACTACATAAGGTTTGGTGGAGAAATTACGATGTTACTATTTGTGTACGATCCTTTAATTTAACTTTTGCTCTGTACATAGATAAACCCCTATCCTGCTACGTACGTTGAATTCACGTACAAGTTGGCTCAAACCACTAGCGAATGCCAGACAGCTTTTATGTGATAAGCCTGCAACCAGTAAAACTTTTATTTTATGCTCCTGGTAACTCTGTGTCTCATCACAATCAAACATTGCCAATACAGTAGAACCCCTCTAATGCGACCACTTAATGAATAAACATGGATGTCTTTATAAGCAAGTGGTTGCTTAATGCTGGACAAAAGTAATGCAGAACGCTCCTCTGCATTACTTCTGTCCTGCATTAAGCTACCACCAGCATCTAGCACCCAGAATTATACCTCTTTCAGGTGGTCGCATTAGCGAGGTTTTATTGTACTCTTATGACACTATACAAAAGGAATCCAATTCACTTATTGTACCAGGTTTTAAGTTAACGGTCACATTCAGAAATGTAGAAACCTAACTGATCATTCTGTCCCCAATGGTACGGCTTATTCAAAACATAAATGACTCTCTAAAGCGACCACTTAAAAAATAAGCATAGATTTATTTCGAAGCAAGTGATTGCTTAATGAAAGACAAAGATAACACAGAAAGCGACCTTAGGAGTTTGCCGTATAACTTTTAGTCTGCATTAAGCCTAAGTATTGCAGTCAGATTGGTAATTTAATCGCATTGGAAGAGGTTTTACTGTATATTGCCTCATACGTTTACGATAATATAAAATAAACTTCTTACTATAAAATAATATGTATATACGGAAAAACATTCTAAGTCACCACCAAAAAGAGGTATAGTTTTCAGTCTTAACCTTTTGCCTGCTATGGGCGGATGGCTGAACACCAGTGTAAACACCAATGTAAACACCGAGTAACTCGGCGTCTCACCAGGATCCAAACTGTTTGACACTATGATTGCATTTTGGTAGACAAGTTCATTACAGGTTGATTTTCGAAAATGTAGCTGGTGACAAATTCTGTAAAAATATTTTTTAAAGGCAGTTGGTAGCTCAATGTATGACGAAAGTGGTGCTTTCTTCTTTACTTCTTTAACCCTTCTCTTGCTGAATTTTAAATTACATTTCTCCCTTCTTTACCCATGCCCTGTTGTATAATTACATGTACCTTCACTGTGTACACGTATTTCGCTGTGCAATCACTGCTGTGGAGTGCACTGGTTACACAATCAACTTGTAAATAGTGCAGACCCTGATGAGACAGCTCCTGCGGGAACTGTCTCATCTGGATCTTCACTATTTACATGTAGGTATATTGACGTGAACAGCAAGCAAAGGGTAAAGCAACCGCATTCGTTGAACTACGCTAACGCTCGTAGGTGGTTACTTTTAAGAGGAGTTATATTGTATTAACCCTTTCCCTGTTCTATATTTAGCCCAAATTTCAATACCTACTGAATATTCATTAACAAAATAGTTATAAATAAATATGAAAGGTGGAGCATTGTAGACATTTTAGAAAGCAAACAAACAAATCTATTAAATTCTACGAGCAAACAGAGCAGACTCCTAGAGGAGCCGTCTGATCTGGGTCTACTCTGTTTGCAAATGCGTGAAAACACGTTTGTATGAGGGAAAGGGTTAATAGAGCTATAGATAAAGGTGCTTACTCAAATACTAAACTCGTCATTTCTCTACCAAACCCTATACTGTCACAGTGGTCACAGTATAGGGTTTGGTTGGGGAAATAAAGGATCTATTCTTGAAAATGTTGAACTTTACGCATCTTAAGTAAGGTAGAGTGACAGTGTCGATTTCCACAATTGTGAAATAAACACGTATGCATCATTTAATCTAAAACAAATGATGAAGTATATTATTCCGTTACCTAATTATCTGATTTGCGATTGTTGGTTCTGGGGAATATTTCTTGGATACGCTTTGTCTTTAAATTATTGCAGAAACATGATGCCAGAATACGTTATACAAATTACCAAATTATACACTAGCTTGCCAAAACAGTACCGGCGATATTTTTTCTGACAACAATCCTTAATAATAAAGCAGAAGGTGGAGGATTTCTGATGTAATTTGCAAGTATCCTACTCCCTGATGTCACATAAATTGGTCGTACGTTTTGTCTAGATACAGTTAAAACTCGATTATTTTCGACCACTCATATACGTACCATTATTCATCTTTAATAAAAACGTCGTAAAACGTCGCCCCGTACTTTATTCTCAGTATTATACTTCTGATTCTTCGAGATCATGAATTTCAGTACTTCTTGTTCTGAAAATTGAATACCGCTTAAGCCGGTGCTAGGGGGCGTGAGCAGTGTTGCACTTTCAATTACTGTTCATGAACAGACTCAATAAAACCGAGTCTGCAATTTTCTCTTTTTGTGTTGCGATGTTTGCTCTCGGGGGATCACCTCCCTTCAGAATGTTTAATACGAGTGACAGCTTAGTGCAGGGTGAAATTCATGCCTAAATCTCCTCTGAGACATTTCTGCATGGTTTTCACCCTGTATTAAGCAATCACTTGCATACACAGACATAAATACTTCAGTACTAATATTTCGTAGTATCGAGTTTTTATTGTAATATGTTTTTGCCATGCAAATGATAATTTTAGATAAAATGGAGTACAAGTCTATTTTAATAACTCAAGTGATATTTAAAAAAAAACGTCTCGCCTTAGACACCACACAGCAGGACTTTCAGGAATTTTAATCAACCTGTATCACTGTTGGTTGAACTATGTATAAAGAAATGCTTTATTTCTCGAATACTGATAATATCAGACCATTTAATTAGACACTTTTCATCCCTCTGTCTTAAAACCGTAGGTCATCAAATTGATCTCGGTGATAAACGTCCTTAGCGGTCTATCTTACTTGTGAACGTCTTGTGCCGATGGTCGTATAAAATGTTTGGGCACGAGTGACCACCAAGACGAGGTCTGATTATGTATCATAGGGACATGGTGTATTAAACAGGCACCTGCTTTTAAAGACACCCATTGTTTATTTATTGAGTGGTCACTTACGAGGGTCTGCTGTACATAAATAAACCGTTGACATATTAAATTAGTTTACAACTAATAACTAAACTAAATTGGTTTGCAATTACTTCATGCCAACATTAAGTTTTGGTCTTTGGACGCTACAACAGTTTCTTTTTCAGTACACTTTCGCCAATAACCTGATATGTAGAAAACGTCAAATACAATTTGATGTTTTACCCATTCTCTCTTATTGACGACTTTTGACGATTCTGTAAAGTCACTTTGTGAAACCATTGTGGTAAATAGAGCATTTGCATTTGCATTTGCTCTATTTATCACAATGGTTTCAAACTACAACATTCTAAAAACAATCCTTTTCTCTAGTTAATGCCCCTTTTCTGTAGGTTTATTCAAAGAAGTTGTATCTAAACATAGCATATGAGGTAATGGGTTAACTGTTCGCCTGCTGAACAAACTATATTTCATCCAATACTTATCGATTATCCACTTCCTATCATTATTTTTAAACAATTGTTTGGGGAGAGGGGGTAAACAAAACCTTAACCTTCAGTCTTTCTGGCAATTTTCCCCATTACATTAATGCTATAATTTGTTTATCTACCTAAATTATGTCAACTAATTTGGATCCTGATGAGATGCCGAGTTACTCGGTATCTCATCTGTATCAAGACGGTTTTGCATAGGTTATCACTCATTCATCCACAAAAGGCTTATGGTTAACTATTACAAAAGATGGTCAACTTTAATAAACATGAACAATAATACAGTAAAACCCTTTTAATGCGACCATCAAAAAGAGGCTGACAGAGGCAGGTTTTAGTTTGATATAGGAGCTTTCTGTATAACGTTCGTCCTGCGTTAAGCAACCACCTGCTTAATAAGACAGTTATCGCTGTTTTTAAGTGGGCTCATTAGAGTTGATCTACTGTACAATGTTCTGTTGTGAATAAGTTTGTTTTGCATAATCAGTAAAGCCTCTATAAGGCGACCACTTTATGGATAATCACGTGATTCTTTCAATTCAAATCGAGGCTCAGTGTAGGATAAAAATAATGCCGAAAGGTCCCATGGGAGTTTTCTGCTACATTTCCGTCCCGTAGTATGCTACCATTTGCCTTTATAACCCTTACTGTTAACCCTTTCGCTGCCAAACTCTGTCGTCTGCTAACTTGTCGTCTGCTACAAATTGTCATTCTTTTGATTTTCTTCTTTTACTCGGCGTCTCATCTGGATCCAAACTGTTGGCATAGGTAATCACAGATCCGGCATTGGCAGCGAAAGGGTTAATCTTCTGTTTTATAATCGTTGACTTACTAAAACACAAGACATATCGACACATATTAATTACATGAATACAACATATAATTTATATATACATGTACATTCATTATATGGAATTAAAAATACAGCTAAATAAGATTACAGCAAATTCAATGGGATAGCATACTTGTTTGTCTGTTTAGATAATACAGTAAATCCCATCTAACCAGACGTCAAATCTAGTATCAGTGTTGGTCTTTTAAAGAGGTGACAGCTTAATGACGGTTAAAAGTCATACAGAAACTTCTAACATAACTTCCTACAATAGTTTCACCTGCATAAAACAGTCACCTGCCAAAAAAGAATGACATCATTCTTCATTGAAAGTCAGGTTTAGATGTGTTTTACTGTAATTCACTTAGTAAAGCGATATCTCTATTGTCCCCGTGATTCGAGAAACTACAGTTGAACTTCAATAGACCGTACAAATTAGTTCGAGATTCGGGAGTTCGAGTAATCCGATTTCTTATCTGAACGATATATCAAGGCCACGGGGCTTAATGCAGGTCTAAAGTAATGCTGAAATATCATGTAGGAGCTTTCAGCATTACTTTAAAATTGTATTAAGTTGTCACATGTGTTTCTAGATATGTGTAAGCAATTCTGTATCGTAAGTTTTGGAAGGACTGAACTTTTTGTTCGAGTTATCCCAAAGTTCGAGTTATCCGAGTTCGAGATATCGAAGTTCAACTGTAGAATATTATCCCCAATGCTGAAAGGAACCTTTAGATTTTCCGGACACAACATGTTAGCATGTTAACAATTATTTTGGAAATAATTTAACGCATATCGACAAATGGATAAAAATTCATTTGCGTGACACCACTAAACACGAAAGGACAGATGAATAGCATATCCGGTTTTGGAAATGAAGACAGATATAAAGCATAATCTCATCATTACATGTTTGCGTAGTCTCCACAAGAAGGCTACAAGGCACATAATGTATGAGAACAAGCTGTAATCGGATATATCTAAAGTATAAAACCTATAATTGAAGCACCGAAAGTGCAATGAGATAACGACAGACAATAATTAATTAAGCGATAGATATTTCTGCGGGCCCTGTAATGCAGGAAATTAGAGAATATCATTTGCCAACCAAACATGGTGTTCTATTTACTTTCAGGCCAGTGTTGAAAGTTCGGTCTAATTTTTAATTCAGTATTAAAGGAGGTGTGTGTTTACTGCGTTTGACACTTAACAGTTCATATATCGCTGATGATAAATGAGCTGATGAGAAAAATGAATATGTACAATGCAGTCTTTTCATAAAACCTTTTCTGCAAATAATTGTCGTTTACTAAAAGTATCCAATTTATATTTGCTTCCATTTCTCTTCACAAACACACGCAAACAATCTGAAGCTCGACGAGACGTCAAGTTAGTCGGCCACTTATACGACTGCAAACTGTCGGCATATCGAGAGCTTAGCACAAACCTATAGTAGAACCTTCCTTAAGCGGTCATACATGTATTGAACATAGGAGTCTTAAAAAGCATTTGAATGCTGAATACAGGCTAAAAGTAATGCAGAAAGTTTTAAGGAGCTTTTTGCATTACTGTTGACCTTCCTTAAAGTACAACCTGCCTTACAGACGCAAAAGGAGGCATATTTTAGTTGGCCACTTAAGACAGGCTCTACAGTATTGTAACTACAGTCTATAGATGAAAAAGAGATGGACTTTGGAAACAGTTTGTAGCCAGTCAAGAGGCCGAGAAACCCGGCGTCTCATCTGGATCCAAACTGTTTGACACACTGACCATGAATTCCAAATGAAGTGAAAGAAAACGCTGTTTCTAAGAATTCGTCGTATAGTGAACAATACCAACGTACTTTGTTAGATGCTCTACATGGTATTTGACCGTATATACCCCCAGATTGATCTAGTTTCGCCCGACTCTTGACCATCACCAGGTCTATTACTACAGGAGCTGTCATATGGGTCGACTCCGTTTGCAAAGACGTAAAAAGCATTTGCATGAAAGAAATGGTTAACGCTTTGTTCCATGAATATGTATGTATATAGAAAACATAATGACAGCATTAACATTAATTAACTGTTTTATATAAAGACACTACGAACAGGGGAAATGACAGTGCCAACAGACCGTTCTCACGCTGGAAATTTGTCTGCCCGAGCTCTGATCTGCTAATCTTTTACACTAATTTCTGATCCAGTCAAACGTTTGTGAACCTATTGACAGTGTATCAAACAGTTCGGATCCTGATGAGGTGCTGCGTTACTTGTCGTCTCATCTGAATTCAAACTGTTTGCAAATACAGTAGAACCCCTCTAATGCGACCATTTAATGAATAAACATGGGTGTCTTTGTAAGCATGTTTGGTGCCCTGCATTAAGCTACCACCTGCATCTAGCACCCAGAAGTATACATACTTTAGGCAGTCGCATTAGCCGGGTTTTACTGTACGAATGAAAACGCGTTTAGTATGAGGCGATCTGACAGCTGGTACCGAGGGAACCATGTTATACTGAACTCAAGTGTTGTTGTAGTAGATATTAGAACCAAAAGAAAAAGTCGATGTTTAATACAGAGTACTAATGTTGTGAATGTAGTTGAAGTCTTTAGCTATTGTAAAATCATTGATTCATCAAGGGTCTAATAGTATCAGAACCTTTCATACATTCATATTGTTCAAGACAAACGTTATTACATTTTGCGAAATGTATTCGCGAAATGTGCTTTTCGGAGATTATAATGTTTCAAATACATGCAATTGAAAACATATCTGGAGAGATAAATTCACTACAACTTTAGTATATATATACATTTAAACCCATCTAAATAGGCCGTTCAAATTAGAATAAATATCGGTCTTTTAGACAGGTGAACGTCATGCAGAAAGGGTATCTAATAGCCTTCGCCCTATATTAACCCTTCGCTTGCTATGCACGTCAATATACCTACCTGTAAATAGTGAAGACCCAGATGAGACAGCTCCTGCAGGAGCTGTCTCATCAGGGTCTGCACTATTTACAAGTTGATTGTGCAACCAGTGCACTCCACAGCAGTGATTGCACAGCGAAATACGTGTACACAGTGAAGATATATGTAATTATACAACAGGGCATGGGAATGTATTTTAAAATTCAGCAAGCGAAGGGTTAAGCAGCCACCTGTCTACAAGTCCGATATTTCTTCTCGTCTAGAATGCCGTGTTATGGGGGCTCTACTGTACCGTTGGATTTCACATTGTGAAGCATATACTCCCCTCGTAGACAATTTGGAAAGACTAATTCAGCCATTTTTTCTTGGAACGCGAAATGAATACGGAAACATTATCATAATTAAATGCTACCAAGCATTTATTATCAGAATTCTACTTTAACCCATTCCCTCATAAGAGACGACGTTTGAACCCAGTGTACAAGGAGTAGACTGACACCAAGCAGCTGTTGCAGGAGCTGTCTGATTAGAGGCTATTCTGGTTGATAATGGAACAATATAAAGCTGAGTATGACGTTTCTGTCGGAAATATTCCATAGTTAATGTGTAATTATAAATATTCAGGCACATAATATTCATACAGTCATTTATTCTTCAATCAATATTCATGGGGTATAGGATGAAAACCTAGTTTGTGTATGAATATATTTTAAACGCAAATCTATCATAGATACTTATATAAGAATTCCTCGATATCTGTATATTGTTACAAGGTGTGGCGTGTTATGATATTGTGTCTTATTATACACTTGCGTAAGTTGTGGCGTCGCATCTCGTATTTTGTTTTTGATGGGTCTGGATGAGGTGTGGTTTTATGGCTGATAGGACATCCGTATGGGACCGGCAATGAATATTTCTATGAAGGTCGTGTTTTTATGTGAGCGCGCATTTTAAATGTACCGCTGGTGTTGCTGTGTGGCATTGCCAAATTACCTGCCTAATTGTTACTCTAAATTCATATACAGTCAAACCTCTCTACAACGGCCACTAAAATACATAAAGTATTTCGTGTTAAATGCAGGTGGCTGCTGAAAGCAAGGTGAAAGTAAAACAGAACGCTCCTATAGGAGCGTCCTGATTTACTTTAACATTGCTTTAAGAATCCACCTGCCCTAAATACCAATTAATTAACACAATTTATAGAGCGGTTTTATTGTACAATTAACGGCAAGCAAATATTACACTATTATTTGGTTCCAAATTTAGTCAAGAATTGGCACAATATCATGCTTTGTGCACATTGTTTCTGTTTCCAAGCAATTATAAGTATACTACACACGAAACATCAACTATTGTCTTAATAATTCTATATTGAATAGGTGGTGGCCGCAGCAGTAACATTCCGTTTCTTTAAGCAACTACATGTACCAAAACTCATAAAGCATTGTGCCCACCAGATTTGGAACAGTTGTACAATGGCGAACGCCTTTCTGACAAACAAATGTCCTAATACTGTGTCAAGTCACTTCCACATGTACAACGCCTGTCATTTGTATTAATATATACAAGTTTGTATTAATATATACAAGAATTCTTTCACAGCAAAGATTTAAGAGTACTAATATAAGTCATGCAAGAAACTCTACATACTGAAAAAACTGCCGAATTCGCATTTATAAACTAATGGCAAACAATTTGCAATATTAACATATCTTCAAACAATACAAAATGATACATAATAATGCCTTTGATAATTGCATATATAATAAAACCGCTCTACACCGGACATTTAATTGAGCATAAATATCAGTCTTGGAGACTGCTTAATGCAGTGTTACAGTCATGCAGAAAGCTCCTCTAGGAGTTCTCTGCATGACTGTAACACTGCATTAAGCAGCCATCTGCCTGTATCTAAATTATTGTCTACTACAATTCCGATTTAGAGGTGTGCTACTGTATTGCCTTTGATGATTGCTATAACCCTTATCTTCTTATCCTCGACATGACTCTCATATAGATTGCATCCCAATACGATGCGGAGTAACTCGACTTCTCATCAGAATCCAAACTTTTTATTATATCACTTAATGTTTTATAGAAGACACTGAAGAAAAGTTCAATCTGAATCTTAAACCAAACTAATTGCTGTAACTATAATAAATGCATTTATACTTCTATTCAATGGAGTATTACTATTAAATATATGAAGCACAGACCATCAGACTTTCCGTACGTAGTAATAATTTATAGTGAATTGTTCGGATAATTCAATGTAGTACTGGTATAATTCTATATACGTTGCTCATGTCAGTACCCATTGGACAAAACTGTCAAATATATCATATCTCTAAATGACATAGAACATGTCTAAATAAATGGTATCCTGAGCACAAGCTCTTTTAAGTTGCAAATGGAAAAGGAGTATCACTAATTCCAATGAATTGTGAATGTTTGAAAAGGTCGGTACATGTTCCAAAAACGTAATGCTTGGTAGGCCTAGCAGATAAATCCATTCAATTTCGCATTCGTTGCTAGAGTGTCTACCATAGTCGATTTATGGTATTTGCTTAACACTAATTGGAATCTTCACATAGCAATAAGTCTGCCAAGCACTGCAACATCTGAATTTCAGTAACAAATCAATATATATATTATGTTTGTTCAGTAAACATCGATGTATGTTTTCGACTCAACATTTACAGTTATCATATTCGTATACATTTTCATTCAAGTTAAAAAACAAACTGTTAAAATCAACATAAACACTGATGTCCTTTATGGCATGAAGTACGCCCTGACATTACCTTCCATTACCAGTAATTGTATCTATGTTATTGTGAATGAACTCCTTAAAGCTTAATTGGTGCAACCTCATATTACTTAACCCTTTGCCAAATTTCTAATTGTCGTCTGCAATCCAATTTTTGCTAAATCATTCGGTACAATAAGAAATGAGATAAAAAATGCAAATTTCAAAGGAATAAAGCACAGGTATAGAAATTGAGATTGAGACAAAAAGTGAAGTCCCTGATCAGACGCCGCCTTTTGAAGGCGGCGTCTGATCTGGGACTGCACTATTTGTCGTGGTGCATTTATGCGACTTCGGCGGTGAAAGTGTTAACCCTGTGATAGCGGAAAATGAGCGCATTGTCATGTGCAAACAGTGTAAACACAGGTCAAAGAGTTCCTGGAGGATTTTATCTTTTTACCATTACGTAATGATGAACTTTTCCACTCTGAAAATTCAGTGTTAAATTGGTATATTTTACTTCTGCTATCCATTTTAGGATTTGTTTTACTTTCACCTTGCTTTAAGCAACCACCTGCCGAGAATACCAACTTATTAACACGGTTTAGTGGTCGTTATAGAGGGGTTTACTGTATATTCGATCATAAATCCAGAATAATCCGGTTAAATTTGAAACTGTTCGTTTCTTGTCAAAATCCGCAGCTATTTGTCCTCTATTTGAAAAGCTCTTGATTCATGATCAATGGGTGGATTTCTATACGACACTCTGCTCATACTAATATTTTGAAAGTGGATGATCCTTCGAAAGCAAAAGTAGCAATGCCAAAGAAGAAAATTGCAGACTCGGTTTACTTTTGTTTGTCTTGTCTCTGGTGCTTGTGTATTTGTTGGTGTTTTCTGTATTCTTCTCGTGTGTGTGCGTGTGTTTGGTTGTGTGCGTGTGTGTGTGACATGCTGTCTATCGATGTGTTGGTGGTGATTGCGTCTTGTATGTGACTTATTTTTGTTACTGGCCGTTTCAAGGCGGTACTCCTGCTTTCAGCCTATGGTAAATTTTGTTGTTTAATAGGCTTAATGTTTAATGCGTTTCGTCTTGATATGCGTCCTGTTATGTTTTGTCTTGTGGCTTTACCGTTTCTTGTTTGATGGTGTTTGGTGCGGTGTCATTTCTTGTGTGGCTCTCCCTGTTTGACTATGTTTCCATATTTCTCCTGTATGTGTGTGTATGTGTATAAATCGCTATATAAATTGCTTTCTGTCGGTGTTTTGGTGATGGTGGCGTTTTGTGTGTGGCTTTTCCTGAATAATTAAAAGTGCAACACTACTCATGCCCCCTAGCACCGGCTTAAGCAGTATTCAATTTTCAAAACCTATACCATCAAAACTAATGCTCTCGAAAAACCAGAAAATACACAACGCTGAGAATGACGTACGGTGCGACTTTTTACGGCTGCCACACAAGCACTTAACACCTGCTGTTGTGAAGTACATATGTTCTGAAAGTTGGTGATCCTTCGAAAGCAAAAGTAGCAATAAGTCTAAACCTAATACAACTTTTATTGCGATGAACACGGTTTTACTACTCATGTGTCTAACCGCTAAATGCTACGTACACACTGCTATTGGTGACAACATTCGCACATATTGTTGTCAGTGATGCCATGATTTTTTTAGATCAACAATAAATAGGTCCCAAAAGATTTAAGATTACTTATTACCACCGTTATATTTATATTGCTGTCACAAATAGAGCTACACGTTCGTGCATATATCTGGTAACAAAATGCCCCGTATCAGGGAAATTCAATCAACAAAAGTCTGTTCTTGAAATTTTAAAGACATTTCTTTTCAGACAATACCTTGTTGACTATGAACATAAAATGGACGTCTGTAGCAGAGAAATACGGTCACAATAAATGGATGTAATATAAAACATTGCCACTTTTTCCAAATTTTCCAATGGAGAGTGTCGCTTTTTCGTTTTACTGTCTAAAGATGCAAAGGTATTGATACTTTAACTGAATCTGTATTTAACCCGTTCGACACTGTATTACCAGAGTGGATACAGTGTTTAAGCTTTAGCCTGGTATGGGCGGATGAGTGAATACCTATGCAAACAGTTTGGATCCAGATGAGACGCCGAGTAACTCGGCGTCTCATCAGGATCCAAACTGTTTGACACCCTGATTGTATTTTAGTAGACGCATTGATTATAGCTTGAATTTTGAAAATGTAGTAGGTGAAACATTCTGTGAAACCAATTTGCTTAGCAGGCTAAAGGTTAACTGTAAAGTCCACTCAGAAAGAAAGACCTGAACCTGTTACTGAAATGCATGTAATAAACAGTGCAGACCCTGGTCAGAGGGCTCCTCTAGTAACCATCTGATCTGGATCTACACTGTTTGTCAATGACAGTGCATATGTATCCTGGGTTAAAAGAGTTAATTTCAAAATTACATCAGTACGTGATTCCACCAGCAGATTTCCTGCAATCTACATTACAAGACACGTTGTGCTAACACTATATATTTTTATCAAAGTTATTTGCAGGAATTGATTAAACATATAGGAATACAGAATAGTGTATAACTTGCTGCAAATGTTTCGTTAAAGTTCACGTAAATGACAAAGCATTTAGCTTAACCCGTTCGCTGTCACGTAGAGACGGATCTGTTATATTATTTTCAAACAGTTTAGTTTCAAACGAGACGCCGAGTAACTCGGTAACCAAGAAATGTTTGACATTCTGATAATCTTTTGATAAGGAAACTGAAGAAACACCCACTCTAAAGCTTGAAGAAGCGGAATATGTGTCAAGCCGACCACAGAGCTGACACAAACAGGCCTGATAATAAAGTTGTGTACAGTAGAAGCTCTCCAAATTGGACATTAACCCATTACCTCATAAGCTATTTTTAGATATAACCTATTTGAATACATCTACCGAAAATGAGCATTAACTAGAGAAAAGAAAAATGTTAAAATTTTGTAGTTTGAAACCATTATGATAAATAGAGCATTTGCTCCTATAGGAGCAAATGCTCTATTTATCACAATGGTTTCACAAAGTGAGTTTTACAGAGTCGTCAATATGAGGGAAAGGGTTACATGAATCATTAACACCTTCCCTCATGTTGACGCGTTTTGAAGCCTCTGTATAAGTCATTTTAACGCCATTGTGATGAATAGAGCATTTGCTCTTACATGTATGTGACAAATGCTCTATTTATCACAATGGTTTCAGAGCTACACAAACCTTAACTGTTCATTTTTTCTAGTAAATGCTTCTTTTCGAAGAGGTTATGTCTAAAAATAGACTATGAGGGAAATAGTCTAAAAAGGCCTATGAGGTAATAAATGTCCCCTCTCTATACGCCTTTGCTAACAGAATAGACCGATATCAAAAAAAGGTGATCATGGTCTACCTTGTTTGCTTATTGTATATAACTGATTATCTACTGTTTGCAATGTCAATCAATTTCTAATTTTATATATTCACCATGATAATTAATTTAATATTCATGAAGGTCGTACTCATGTTTATTCATGAAGGAAATGGTTTAAACCTATCCCAGTTCTGTGTTTATTTCAATTTTATATACCTACCGAATATTCATGGACAAAATAGTTATAATGAAATATGGAAGGTAGCCATTTTAGAAACTAAAAAACAGGGCTATCGAATAATATAAGCAACCAGAGCAACCCTGATCAGATAGCTCCTATAGGAGCCGTCTGCTCTGGGTCTACCCTTTTTTCAGATGCGTCAAAAATGCGTTTATATGAGGGAAATGATTAAATGTTGCCTATTCTTACACCGTAACAAGAAGGCTATTTAATTAGCATCCACCCATGTATCACTTACTTTAGAGATACGCCTTTAACAGCCTTTGCAAACAGGGTAGACTCAGATCATACACATCCCGTAGGAGCTGTACGTCTGGCCACGGACACGGTCTGTTATGTTTGATTACGGACTTATCATGATCAGTTCCATGGGCTACAGTTTCTGTCCTAGCCAAAATGTATTTGCAATTATAACACGTTTGTTAGTAAATATTCGCTGAATCATTATTTCTTAAAGTAATATGCACGAAGTAAGACGCTAGTATGTGCGTGCTTTCGCGATGGGAATGCTCGAAGATACACTAAAGAAGTATCATGAGCATTGTATTGAAGACAATGGTTTATTGTCAGTGTAAAATTACACGCTTCAAAATATCAGACCAAACATGTAGCCCTATATTGCAAATATATCATTTATAACACGCCCTATAGTAGTACTACTGGTTTTAATCCCATTTGCGCCCAGTGGATTATTCCATGTTTATATATTGGATTAGTCCATTTTTTATCTAAGTGATGCCTGGCCTAAATTTTCAATTTTTTTATTATTATGAAATTTATATCAGCAAATAGTGTGGACTCTGACCAGACGCCGCATTATGCGGCGTCTGATCAGAGTCTACACTCTTTGCCTATATCCCATGTATGGGATCGCGGGCACAAATGGGTTAAACTGTCTGAAGAATGCATGCTGACAAATATTGCAAACAGACCAATTAATACACGCTTGGTAAACTATTCAAACAAGTGTTTTTGATATACTATTCTGGAATGTTTAACAACGTCTGAATTAAACAGTGAAATACTTTTAACAGTAAAATTTCATTCGAGTTGTTACAATTAAAAAATAATCAAATCTATTATAGTATATTAAGCATCCTATTATTATCTTGGCGATAAATACACCCACTGGTATGATTTGAAAGTATGGACCACCTGCTCGGTGTCGTTAAGAAGCAATTACGTAGCACCTTTGTGTTGTAAGCTTTATGTACTTCACAACAGCATGTGTTTAGTGCTCGTGTGGCGGCCGTAAAAAAGTCGCCCCATACTTCATTCTCAGTGATATTATATTTTCTGATCCTTCAGAATAATCAGTTTCAATACGTTTATTTATGAAAATCGAATACCGCTTAAGCCGGTGATAGGGGATGTGAGTAGTGTTGCACTTTTATTATAACTGCTAATAAACAGACATTTCCTGAAAAGATCATCTACTTAAAACGTGAATTGTATACCTGAGTATCAAAAACTCTGAAACACTATGTACGAGTGTATGAAAAACAATTCTTCAATTTGCTGCCTGGAGTAAAATGTAATGGGTGAAAACCCTGTCTTCAAAGTCAAACTTTCTCCTAAGGATGGAACTTCATCTTTTAACCCTTTCGCTGTCAATGCCGGATCTGTGATTACCTATGCAAACAGTTTGGATCCAGATGAGACGCCGAGTAACTCGGCGTCTCATCAGGATCTAAACTGTTTGTTACTGTTACTATGTTTTTGAAACAAAATGAAGAAAATGAAAAAAAATGAAAATTTATGGCAGACGACAAAGTTAGCAGACGACAGAGTTTGGCAGCGAAAGGGTTAAGGTGGTTGGTAGTTGTAAGCACACTAATGACACTTTTAATATAAACTCTTCAAGGCTTATTTCTTGCACTTTGAATAACGGCTTATGAACAGGCTCAATAAGATCGATTCGGCAATTTTCTCTATTAACATTGTTACTTGTGCTTTTGACGGATCTCCTACTTTCCGAATTTACTCTATTTTGTGGTAGGCGTGTTGTCATTCGAGTGGCCGTTTGAATCGCCCAAGTGTTGTTGTAAAAGGCGAGATTAGCGGGGAACATCTCTATCGCTAATCTAATCCGCTATCGATGAACTAAGCTTACTAGTTCCACCACTTCCACCACTTGCTCAATGACGATTTCCAAATATGCACGGCAAGCCAGGGCTACAGATAGCATGCGCACTGAACTATCAGCATTTCTTATTTCTCAGTCAGATCCTGGCTGCTGTTCGGAGGTTTGATGAAACAATATCAAATTATTTTTATCTAAATTCGTAATAGAGTAGAACCACTCTGAACCTGGACATTAATGTTAGTATCAGTGCCGGTCGTTCAGACCGATGGCACTCTAACGCAAGTTGAAAGTCATGCAGAAATATATTCTGTGGTTTGTGCATGTCATTCAGTGTGCATTAAGCCTAAAATACAAGTTGGTCTTTGTCAAAACTCCGGTTTAGATGGGTTTTATCGTAGTCCTGTTATCCGAATATATGTGTGACCGAACTTGACAAAGTGGGCCAACAACAAACAGATGTGTTTTGTCCAAAGACCTATGATAACACAGATAAGAAACTACTGTATAACACTAGGAGAATTTTATTCTGATAGGTGGTTTGGGTCTTTGCATAGAACTTTTTTGTTTGTGAACAGATTTTAACAATCCAGGTATCATATTGTAGCTTTATAGTTGCACTACACAATGAGATGCTTATATTTTCTTACCATCCGAGATATTTGCAAACGTGACTTTGTTTAATTTTGTACACGCTAAAATCATACGATTTTCAGCACGTGGCAAACTCTTATATTTTATAAACTACTGAAAAACAAAAGTTTTATCTGTGATAAAAATTGTATTAATAGTATTTATAATCATTTTCAAATTAAAATATACCATACTATTTTGAAGAAAGTATGCAAATCTTTAGAAATCTTGATTTTTAATTGCAAACTAAGGTAATTTTCATAAAAATAAGTAGATTGCAATTCAGACAGGTGGGCTGGGTCTTTGCACAAAACTGTTTTGTTTGTGGACCGATTTTAACGATCAAGGTACCATATTGTAGCTAAATGATTGTTCTACACAATGATATGTTTATATTTCCTGAGTCTTTCTTACAACTAGAGATATTTGCAAACGTGACTTTGCGTGATTTGGTACATTTGCCGCGAGACTTGGTGAGATTTGTCTAAGTTTCTTATCTGTGTGTTATCATAGGTCTTTGTTTTGTCTTAAAATATTGATCAGCTTTTAAAACTGTTTAGATGTCGCATCTTTGGTTAATATTACCAACAGTTTGAAACTAGATGAGACGCCGATAAACACGTTGTCTTATCAGGATCAAAACTTTTTGTATCCGTGACTATTTTATAAACAATCATTACGAAAAATAATAAATGAATATTATAGCAGACAACAAAGTTTAAAATTGACACAATTTGGCAGCGAAAGAATTAACCTCATTTAGCCAGAATGTGTCTGGACAAAGATGTTATAAATCTCTCAATTTTTATAGAGCATTTCAGAACCAGACTGTGGAAATTACAACAAACACACACGCATATCCCTGACTACTGTTAGATACATATTCAGACTAGAACCGTGCCACGTTTCTAAACGAGTGGACTTGATTCAGGACAGTTTCGGATTATATGAAAAATATACATTACAAACCTTATAGGATAGTGAAAAATGATACGGGGACAGATGCTGGTTGCTGTGTTCAGACATTAATGTCCTTCATAAAGCAAATTGACTAATGTAAGGAAGAAGGGAATTAAACATAATGCTGATTTCTTGCAAGCTGTGTTCCACCTGGTTTTCCGAATAAATATAATCAGTAATTTGCAAACTAAATAATCTGATTAACAGCGCATTTCGCTCTTCTGTGTGTTAATTTTCCAACCAACAACTGTTCGTTCATATGGTATCTATTTGAAACAGATAAAGAGATATCGTACACTGTGATAGCTCATCACAGACACATTTAATGACATACAATCAAATCACACTGTCTTAGCACTGTCCTCATATTTCCAGCATCAGCGAGGGAGAATCTGGCGCCATTTTAAAGTATTTGGGTTTAACCAGCCGGGTACTGAACATGCTACCTCGTTATTGACTTAAATGAATTGAACCAGTTTTCTTTTTTTTAACTCATTAACTCCTGGGCTATTTTAGACCCAACCTCTTTGAATAAATCTACCGAAAAGGAGCATTAACTATAGAAATGGAGGGTTTTAGATTTGTGCAGTCTTGAAACCATTGTGATAAATAGAGCATTTGCTCCTTTGGAGCATATGCTCTATTTATCACACTGGTTACAAAATGTGAATTTTATAGAGACGCAAAAATGCGTCACTAGGGGTAATGTGTTAATTCGAAACACTGCACGACACCACAAGGTGAGGTTTTAATATGGGGACCAAATTAATAATTTCCTTCATTGATAAAACCATCATTTTGCAGATTTGAATGCTTTATTTCATGATGTTTGTATACATCAGTACCAATAAATGGGGTGATATTATAAATATATTTTTACAACGTAATAAACACGAAAAGACGAATTAGGAATTAAATAAACTTATTTTTTATAATGTAATAATGTCATGGCAATTTTGCTTTGACAACAACTTGTGAATCAGATATATCATAGGCAAACACAACAGATCTTGTAGGATCTGTATGACCTGGATCCCCTCTCTTTGCAAAGGTCTGAAAATGCATTGATATGAGGGAAGGGGTTGAGCCGAGTTGCTTATACGTCAGCGATGTATTACATACGGGTTGTTCATGCCGTGTTGTATTACATACGGGTTGTGCATGCAGAATTGTATTACATACGGGTTGTGCATGCAGTGTTGTATTGCATACGGGTTGTGCATGCAGTGTTGTATTGCATACGAGTTGTGCATATAGTGCATCGGATTCTAATCTGTTTGAATGTCAAGTCAGCCAGAAACATCAATTTTGTCTACAGCATTCAGATGTCTATTGCCTTGCGGTTCCATCGAAATCCTGCCTGTCGGATATACAGTAAAACCTCGATTATTCGAATTTTCGTTATAAACGAATTTAGACCCTTTTAGGCAGGTGGCTAAAGATAATACGTATTTTAGTGTTCGGATAATCGAGGTTTTACTGTATTTAACTTGCCATTTCTTTAAATACATGTAACATTCTTTGCCATGGTGAACCTATATCTGTTAGGAATACAACAAGTACCCTGCTAACTGCGACCTGATGTTCAAACAGTTTAGACCAAGACCAAGACCAGACGTCATGTACAAGTAACTAGGCCTCTAATCAGGATCCAAGCTGCTTGACACTTGGACACTAGTTTCTAAAACGTTTGGATGAATCGGAAGTGGTCAAACTTGTAGCAGATCTACATTTGAGGGTACATTGCTTTTTACAGCTGGGTAAGCGTTAATAAATAAAGGCACATTTATAATGTAATATCGTTTTGGTCTTTGTATGGGAGAACACCTATGTGTTCCTGTAATTTGCTCATTTAAATGTTAAATTTAGCCGCTCCAGTAAAAGATACACGCTGCGCATAGTGCACAATTGTAACAATCATTTGTAATTATTTCCCAATTGATGTCTAGCATTTATGACTAAATATACTTCTTAATGCGGCAGCGGAAGCACGCCAAATATATCAGTGTATAGCGTTGGTGTTATTTTGAGACAAAATGTGAGTCTAGGTTGGTATTATTTGGAATAGTGCATTAGCCATTTACCTGCTAAGCGTGACATACTGTCTGATCACGATCTGACTGACATTTGTCAACAGCATTGATCCAGATGGGACGGCCTTTGAACTGGATCCAACCTGTTTGAAACTCAATAGTATACCAAATCCATGAACTAAATAAGACATTAAGTAGACAACCATTTTGTAGCAGACATTGTTAAAGTGCCGTATGTAGTTGTGCGTCAACAGACATTATAATACGCATTGTACTATACCAGTGCTGTGTTGACTATTTTTGTACTATAACAGTGCTGTTTTGAATAGTATTGTATTACATGCATATCGTACTGTAACTGTGCTGTTTTGACTAGTATCGTACTATAACTATGTTGTTTTGACTAGTATCGTACTATAACTATGCTGTTTTGACTAGTATTGTACTATAAATGTGCTGTTAAGACTAGTAATATAACAGTGCTGTATATGTAACAATTCGGATCAGCCGAAGATAAAAATACGTACGTTCTATTCAGTGTCCAAGTACCAACCATTATTTGAATATCTGTTTTGCAAACATATAAATGCAACTGCCTGTTTGCTGTAAATAACAGCATGTTGGTAATGTAGTGTATAACAACATATGCGAATACTGAAATGCATAGGCGCCTCTGATATAACGTTAACGCTGTTTGCCTATGTTACAGTTGTTCGATCGCGTGTGAAGTCATTCAATATTTATACAGCAGGACATGTCTTTAGCGGTCATCAACAGGAGGTTTAATTATGAGTATGTAACGCAGGTGATATCTTAATACAGGTCAACACTATTGCAGAAAGTCCCCATTGGAGCATTAAGCAACCACCTGATTTTTAAGACTCCTGTGTCCAATAAATGAATGACCGCTTAGGAGGACAAGTTCTACTGTATATGACAAACCAGTATTTATAGGAGTAATGTTATACGAGGCCGCATCGTGAGTCAAGTGTTACTTCCGAGGGCGAAGCTATTATTGGCCGAACTGCCACCACGACCACGTGACTGGAGCGAGGGTATATAAACACCGGCTCCAGATCACTGCGCCCTCTTCACGCTCGGATCTACTCTGCACTGCACCAAAGGTTTACCAATACCTGAAAGGTAAGTCTTTCGCATTGCAGCTTATATATCCATTTATTCATGCATTCATTGTACTTATATGCTCCATAATACTCTCGGCTTCACATCAAGTATTTATAGGAGTAATGTTATAATGTGATTCAAGACGACCCGCATATATAACATATATCCATTTCTTAAGAACATATATAATCGAGCAAATTCACCTGACGTTGACCTTTATGCAAGAATAAATTATTGTGAGATGACGCAGTATATATCAATAATCGCAAGTTCATCGTACACAATAAAATCAACGGGAGACACGATAGTTTTGTTGTTTTCATACCACGTGCCACAGTCTGTCACATGGTAATAATTCGCGAGATGTCTCAGCAGGGGGCGAGCCACTTTTTGTATTCAAAACCAAAAGGGATCATTTTCAGCGGGGTGTATCAACTGTTTTAACTTCTATAGCAAAGGGACATAACTAGACAAGTGTGTGTACGTTCGTCGTCCTCCTGAAAACTGGAATGATTGTTTATTCCGAATAACACTCTGTACTGTACAATGAGAAAACATACTACGGTATTGACAATACAGTAAAACCTCTCTATAACGGCCACTAAATTGGGTTAATTAGTTGGTATTTAGAGCAGGTGGCTGCTTAAAGCAAGGTGAAAGTAAAACAGAACGCTCCCATAGGAGCGTTCTGTTTTACTTTCACCTTGCTTTAAGCAGCCACCTGCCTTTAGCACAAAATAATTGATGTAATTTAGTGGTCGTTATAGATAGGTTTTACTGTAGAAAGAAACGAATTGTAATAACAGAAAAGATATTGCAATATGATAAGAGTGATGTTCTGAACTCTTATGAATATAAATGAGTTGTTCTGATTAAAATTGAGTGAGTGTCTTCTAGCATTTACGATGAAGCAATCGGCACACATACATACACTCTATATGTAAATAGAAAACATAGTGAAATAAATTGTAACCTATTCTTTCCTAAGACCTGCACTACTTAAAGGATAGCAGTTGTGCTCCATTTACATATAGAATTTGACATTCATATGCCATAAAATCCATCTAAAGCCGCTCCTGAAAAGATGTAGAATTCTTGATTAAAATGGCAGGCGGTTTTCTGTCCTGCATTAACTACCACCTATTTTTAAAGACACATAGTGTGATCTACAACTCATGTCGCTCTGTGTATTAACAGTACAATAGTCTGTTGGTATGTTGAACATCTGTTTTCCATATATTAACCTTTAGCCTACTGAGTTATAAGTATTATTATTATTATTATTATACCACATTTATATAGCGCTCTTTTCACACAGGACGTGTGCGTTCAAAAGCGCTTCACATAATTAAATTGCATGTACAGAATTGAATATATATAATACGTATAGAATATTTAAAACAAATGAAATTTAAGATAGAAATATCAATAAAACTACCAAAATTGAATTAATTTAAGAATTATAGATAAAAACAAAATCATCCTTTTCTGTACATTTGTGTCCGCAATTCAAGGGAAACAGACACACACCGTAACTACCGGTATATTGTGTCGGCCCACTTATGTCACCAAACTCAAATGAAACATTATATGTACAGTGTCAGTACATCATACACTTAGGAGTTGGAGTTTAGAAACTAGAACTACCACTAAAGGTGATGAATACAGTTTAGAAAAAAACTCTGGAAAACCTGAAATTTCCTAAAACAATTTTAAGTCAAAATGCTGTAAATCTGCAAGGCTTTAGAAAAAAACTTGACTTTCCGGAAATTTTCTAAGTAAAAGCACTGTATTTCCGTGAAAAATCAATGAAGCGTAACGAAATTAAAATTTGATCTGTAACTCATTATAATAAATGGAAAAGTAGTAAAGTCAAGCAGGCAAAGCCACATGCAAGACGCAACCACCACCAAAACACCGATAGACAGCATGACACACACACAACCACACACCCAAACGCACACACACACACACACACACACACACACACACACACACACACACACGAAATGAACACAGAAAACACCAAAAGACACACAAGAACCAGGGACAAACGTTCCACACATGAACAAATCACAAGCACAAAGACGCAAGGCAAACAAAAGGAAGGGTGACAAAGAGAGTACCGCCTTGGCACGGTCAGTAGCAAAAACACCACTGGGGGTTTAAACCGGTTTACGGACGTCCTAACCTCACACTTCTCTCAAAGTCACCCTAGCTTTACAAATATTGTAAATAAAGGTATCCCCGCTGGACTTACCCACAACATAGACGATGGTGAACACAGGACAACATGTAAAATATAGCATAATAACTGTGACAATCCGTCAAATATGTACTCAATGACTTTGCTGAAGTCAGAGCACCTGCAGGTAAGCCGTTAAGGGCACGACAGGGAAAAAGTAATACATGAGTCTGGTAAGCTCATCCTGTATCCAAGTTTAAGAGTATACCATCATAGAGTACTACCCTCGGCCTGTCATCGCGCAAGCAAAGAGGGAAGCGTAGCTACCGACTGTAAAAGGGTCGATAACCAAACATGCAGTGCGTTGCAATATAATAGGATCATAACCTTTCTGTTTAAATGTTTTAATGCGTTTTATAAACAAATCATGAAAATGGATATGACCCCGAATTTTCTTAAGTTTGTAGATAACATCCCCATAAAATTCTGGTTGAGAAATGCCTTGTCGCAGTAACGTCCGTAGATTGCAATTATATTTACTAATGAGAGGTAAATTTCGATAATAAAATTTAGAAAAAGTTTTCCGAAGTTTGTGATATCTGTAACCTTGCTTAAGAAGTTTATCAGTTATAACTAAATTACGTCTGTTAAAATCTTCAAGCAAAGAACAGGCTCGGGCAAACCTAATAAGTTGAGAAATATAAACCCCATAAGATGTAGAACGTGGCACATCCCCATCTAGAAGAGGATAACTAACAATTTTAAAATTAAAATCTTCTCTTTTATCGTATACTTTGGACGAAACTTTATCATTTGTAATTGAAAGATTCAAATCTAAAAATGAAGCATTAATGTCAGATTGATTAGCTTTGTTTAAAGACAGTTCTTTTGGGTAAATTGAAGAAACCATAGTATCAAAATAAGGATTATCTAAATTCAAAATATCGTCTAAATACCTTGAAGTTTTATTAAAAGCATTAACAATATCGGTCTGTGTATCAGGTTTTAAGCTAAGCATAAAATCCCTCTCGTAGCAATACAAAAACAAATCTGCAACAAGAGGGGCACAATTTGTACCCATGGGTATACCAACAACTTGACGATATATGGTATCCCCATAACGCACAAATATATTATCTAAAAGAAAGGTAAGAGATCTACAAACATCAAGGCAAGTCCACATTGTGTAATGTTCAACTTCTGAATTCGAAAAGAATGAACGTTGAACATTACAAGCAATGAACATTTTGTTTTCTCTGGCAAAGCTTTTTTCTATTAATTTAATAAGTTTATCCTTTATAAGATGGTGAGGTAGAGTAGTATAGAGTGTAGAGAAATCATAAGAGCTCAGTAAAGAAATGTTATACTGTTCATTTTCAAGTTTTGTTAAAACATCATTTGAATTTTTTATGGACCAAAAAACATTAATACCAGAATTTTCATATATTTTATCACAGTAGCGTTTAACATGTTCTTTGATCGTGGTAAGACAGGACGTCAAAAGTATAGATAATTTAGTAGTGGTACAACAGCTAGAGTTGGCAATAAAACGCGTCTTATAAGAGTTTTTATGTAGTTTCGGAATCCAGTACAAAGTAGAAAGTTTATGTTGTTTTATGTTAGGACCAGACTTAAAATTATTGCACATTTTTACATGTTCCGAGACTATATCTTTTTCAGGTGTTTGAACTGTTATATAAGTTTTTGAATCAGTTAGCTCCTTCTTTAAAACATCAACATAATACAATCTTCAAATAATGATTACATTGTTTGATGCCTTGTCAGCAGGAACAAGAACATAATCTGAATGAAAATTAGAAATGTTTTTCTTCAAGTAGCGAAATGTAACTCTAGGTCGAGGTGGTAAAAGATGGTAATTTGATTTGTAAAAAGTTATTCGCGTATCAATAATATCGAAAATACATTTCTTCCAATCCGAAAGGGCATTAACATCAGCACGTTCTCGCCACATACCAAATATCACTTCAATATCTGTAAAGGTTTAGAAAAAAAACTCTGGAAAACCTGAATTTCCGGAAAGTTTCTAAGTAAAATCACTGTATTTCCGTGAAAAATCAATGACGCGTAACGGAATTCAAGCTTGATCTGTAACTCATTATAATAAAGCAACATACCAAATATCACTTCAATATCTGTAAAGGTTTAGAAAAAACTCCGGAAACTGAAAAATAACAATGGGCAATAACTCCAAAACTATTGAAAACAGATATACAAACCTTGTGCACTGCACTTGCGGTCAATGTAATATATCTATATATGAAGTTTGAAGTCAATAGCTTTTATAATTTGGAAGTTATGATGCGGACAAGCCGTACGAACGGACGGACGGACGGACAGACAACCGGACGGACATGGTGACTCCAGTATACCCCCCCCCCCCCGTATAACTAGTCTTGCATTTATTTTCAGTTTACTTATCTTGCATTTCTTTTCATCAACACAAAAAACAGTTTTGATCTTGATGAAACTGTTTGAATAGGTAATCAATCATACTCCAACAGCAGGCTAAAGTTTAAAACATAACAGATTGGTGTAATGTTACACTAGACCTACGAAGATAAATATGTGCGTGCAAAGGAAACGTTGTTAAACATGAATACTATATGTTATTTGATGTTAACCCTTCTCATGCTGACAAAACATGTATCCTTAAACCTTTCCCTGTTCTGTGTTCATTCCAAATTTCAATACCTACTGAATATTCATAGATAAAATGATTATAACGAAATATGGAAGATGGAAAATTGTAGCCATTTTAGAAAGTAAAGACACAGATCTTTGAAATTCTATTAGCAAACAGAGTAGACCCTGATCAGACGGCTCCTCTAGGAGCCGTCTGATCTGGGTCTACTCTGTTTGCAAATGCGTGAAAACACGTTTATATGAGGGAAAGGGTTAAACTCTAAACCGCTTAATATTTGACTGATTTGTTGAAGCCTCTGCGAAACTACTGACCGAGTGTCAAAAAGCTCGGATCCTGATGGCGCAGCCGGATTACTTAGGTGCCTCATCTGGACTAATGATGTTTGTGAATGACAGTCAGATCCCGCTTGGCATCAGAACGGGTTAAAGCATGTGACACTCTCTACGTTATTGTTTTATTGTTTTATACTAATGTAGGTTTAACGCATTGTGTTCGTTCACTATCATTTGCTAGAGCCCAAGGGACTTGAATCCGGGCGCGTTTCTAATTCGTTCCTTAAAACAACGTAGGAAAAGGATGCAAACGATGTTCGTTTTAACCCTTCTCGTCAGGCTACATTTGTAAATAGTGTAGACCCATATAAGGCATATCCCTTAAGATGTCCGATATATATATGCTCTATTTACTACGATTCAGCGGCTCTAGTGATTCCACCTTTAGAATGATTAACCCTTTCCCTCATATAAACGCCTTTTAACACTTCGCTTGCTGAATTTTAAAATACATTTCTCCTTCTTTACCCATGCCCTATTGTATAATTACATATATCTTCACTGTGTACAAGTATTTCGCTGTGGAGTGCACTGGTTGCACAATCAACTTGTAAATAGTGCAGACCCAGATGAGACAGCTCCTGCAGGAGCTGTCTCATCTGGGTCTTCACTATTTACATGTAGGTATATTGACGTGAATAGCAAGCGAAGGGTTAACCCATTCCCTCAGGTAAAAACACTTTCAATCATTTTCAAACGGAACAGGGTCTGCTCTATTTGAATTTAACATGATACAGATCTGCTTTTACAATTTTTGTCAAAGCAAAACAATTCCTTGAAAAAGTTAAGATTTTAAAATCTCAACTAATAAATATCCATAACGCCATTATTTCTTACATGAATATTGAACAGATATAGAGTTAATATTCATAGTGAATGGGTTCGTAATCTTAATATGCGGCATGTGCAGGATTACATATGCACAGCAATTATATTGCACGTCGACAGAACGAACGACGTAACAGTTTATACATAGGAGTTAAATTGTAATTACTAGCATATGTCGATCAAACATACGGTTAAGTTTGCTTACGTTACTACAGTAAAACTTCGATTATCCGAACACTAAAATACGTATTATTATCGCTCTTTAAGACAGGTGGCAGCTTAATGCATGGTGAAAGTCATGCAGAAAGCTCCTCTAGGAGCTTTCTGCATGACTTTCACCATGCATTAAGCAGCCACCTGCCTAAAAGGGTCTAAATTCTTCTATAACGAAAATTCGAATAATCGAGGTTTTACTGTATATAAAATGCTTAACAAGCGATCGAACAGTACGTGTGTATGGTATTCGCATTATAAGACAAAAATGTGTTTCCGTAAAACTATTCCTAAGTCAGAATTAAACAATATAATTATGTAATAATTGAATGGCCATCATGATTGGATAATGATTTATTCAGAATAATTATGTTGTATATCTCTAGATAGAGTGACTGATGAGTAATGTACATATTTCTCTGAGGTGTGTACATCTTCTCTACAAATTTATTAAATAACAGGAGGGATGGGATGTTGTTTTGAAACGTTTGATGGGACTTGCAAAACAACATGGTTTGTTCGTTGTTAATGAAACTGTGCATGTATGTGTAGGGTATGCAAACATAGAACAGAGGTAAGACGGGAGAGACAATTGTAGATAAGTTTAGGTAAGTGGCTGCATAATGCAGGGTAAATATCATGCAGAAAGCTCCTAGAGGAGTTTTCTGTATCACCTTCACCCTGCATTAAGCTACCACCTGTCCCAAAGACAAATACTTATACTAAATTGAATGTTCGATTTAACCCATTCCCTCATATTGACGACTTTTGACGACTATGTAAAAGTCACTTTATGAAACCATTGTGATAAATAGAGCATTTGCTCCTGTAGGAGCAGCTTTATTTATCACAATGGGTTTCAAACTACAAAATTCTAACAGTTTCCTTTTCTCTAGTTAATGCTCCCTTTCGGTAGATTCATTCAAAGATGTTGTATCTAAAAATAGCCTATGAGGTAATGGGTTAAAGGGGTTTTACTGTATACAAATATGGAACAGAGCCTAGTCAGGAGATGTCACATGAAATGCGTCTTTACTTTAGATGCAACTAACGAATTCTGATGAACTTGCTACATAAAACGATTCAGTACGGGAAACGAGGTACTACTGTCGTTTACTAACAGTGTAACCCAAATGAGAGGGATCCTAGGGAAACCCTATCATCAAGGTTTTCACTCTGTGTGAGGTTACATTTGTTCTTACTGCATCCCCTAAATATAACAATAAGCTTGACCTGTTTTAAGTTTGGAAATTCAGCACTGAATTGGGTATAGTCATGTTATGTTTTACTCCAAGTATCCAATTACTTTTTCCGTCATTTCAAAAGTAGTCAATGGTACAGCAGTCTTTCAGTATTATCCCCCACCGAATGTTAACGGATATAATTGTCGCATTCGTTGTCCGTCCGCTGGTGCGTCTTTCTTTGCATCCGTTCGTCAAGCCGTCCGTCCATACCGGAGATTTATCTCAGAAACGGTTTAACCCTTCGCTTGCTATTCACGTCAATATACCTACCTGTAAATAGTGATGACCCAGATGAGATAGCTCCTGCAGGAGCTGTCTCATCAGGGTCTGTACTATTTACAAGTTGATTGTGCAACCAATGCACTCCACAGCAGTGATTGCACAGCGATATACTTGTACACAGTGAAGATATATGTAATTATACAACAGGGCATGGGTAAAGAAGGAGAAATGTATTTTAAAATTCAGCAAGAGAAGGGTTAACACTGTGTACATGTAGATGTTCTAAAAATAATAAAACTCATTTACGTAAAAATGAAATTTAAGAAAACCTGTAAACATTAATACCGCATTTTGTACGAAATACATTTTGTTTCTTATTAATTTTTGAGTGGCTTTGACAGAAAATACGATATTGTAAGTCATATCTACCAAACAAAGATGAGACCGAAGCATTGCTGTTACAAATCCCTGTAAATTATTTATTTTCATATTATTATCTACAGGTTAATCTACACAACTGTAATAAAATACAACCCTTATTTTAACACTATAGGTCCAACCTAAGGATTCCACAACCAAATACGTGTAATAAATATATGCAATTATATGTGCGTGTGCGTCTTATGTTAGACTTCACTTGCAATGAAAGCTGGCCTTGAAATTGGGTTCAAGTTTGCATTGTGACATATCAGTAGTTGAATGGTTATTATATATTTCATAAACAGTCAGGATAGTAAGAGAGTAGTATGCACAGCGTTGTTGCTGAAAACGGCTATTTGTGATTTGTGATCAAATCGGCGGAAGAGGAGTAAATCAGAAAGCAGAAAAAATAACTTGTGTAGATTATGATAGTTCGCGTTTCTGTGATAATGTTATGTGTGCTAATAACAAAGCGTTAATTTCAAGCATGTGCTGTCATAGACCCAGATCGGAGAAGAGGGACCCGCTGATAAAGGTATACAATGCTTGTCATTCAAAATCCTCCAGCGCGTTTATTGGGCATGTCATACTGGATGGACCCGTGTTTAACACCTGTGGGCTATTCCAGTCTGATGTTTCATGGTTGAAATAGTTAAATGAATATCAGATCATAATAGGATACAAAATGCAAAATTGTTCCCAGTGGTGTTCAAAATAAAGAAAATGCGCAATATCGGGTATTTCATTGGTAGATGTTTGTTATGTATAAGGATAAATATATTCTGAAAATGGGTGATCACTCGAAAGCAAAAGTAGAAATGCAAAAAGAGAAAATTGCAGACTCGGTTTTATTGAGTCTGTTCATGAATAGTAATTAAAAGT
The DNA here is from genome assembly GCA_963576725.1 of Azorinus chamasolen. Classification (NCBI taxonomy): domain Eukaryota; kingdom Metazoa; phylum Mollusca; class Bivalvia; order Cardiida; family Solecurtidae; genus Azorinus; species Azorinus chamasolen. The sequence goes on from OY755247.1 coordinate 38,094,368, forward strand.
GCAACACTACTCACGCCCCCTAGCACCGGCTTAAGCTGTATTCAATTTCCAAAATTAATATCATCAAAACTAATGATCCCGAAGGACCTCATCTGCAGATGAAGTAAAAATTGTTACTGGGTGCCAGTGATTTTGTATTTCATTTCGCACAACTACTTTGGAATTAATCAGGACATTCCGATACGCATGGAATTATCAGGAACATCCAGTCATTATTTAGTTTGGGAAGTCCACCAACCAATAAATGAAGAGGGTCCAACACATACCTTACTTAGCCTGATTATCACACAAGATGAGGCCAGAATTGAAAAACTTAGAACTCAAAACTCACCTAGGGAAATGTTATTATTGATAAAGTTTTAATAAAATGTAAAACGGGGATATAGGTATCATAAACTAAGTTAAATATTCTCTGGATTTTATCAACGAAAACTCCCGCTAATTGGCAAAGTGCAATCTCAAGGTAGCGAGATATTAGCACCGGTTATAAGAAAATGGCTTGTAATAATACCGAAAGGCGTTTTTATAAACCTACTTGGTTAATTATATTACTTTATTTGAATATGTATCAAAACCATCAACAATCGTATCGAAACTGACATTTTAAATCCAGCGATGTCATCTTTCGGACAAAAGTTTTTACATCTGGCCAATATGTAAATCATTTATATGTCACACAGTTTTTAGAAAACCCCTCCGTTTATGAGTTATGCAAAGGTTTAGTTTTAAGACACATGAAAGCTTGCCTCTCACTACATTTCTTTTTATATTAGACGATCGAAGCAAGATCTAAAAACAAATAAAACCTCTGACACAGATCCGTCACCGAGACGATGCTTTTTATATGCCGAATTCGAACACAAATAACAGAGGTTACGTTTGTTTGAAAAGGCCAAAATATGCATCTGTCAAAAATAGACGAATCCCCCATTGTGTTGCGTATTTTGGTTATCATCTAGTATAGCTTTCTATCATATTTTATCCGATGGCACTTATCAAATGAGTGACATCTTCCACCCGATCAATTGAAAAACTGATATAAATCACTATTAGAATGGTTATATAGTCACGTGGCGTACATAGTATGAGGCTGATTATCAACTCTTTTACAGTTGGCAATCACGCTGCCTGTGTTCCATGTACGTCGACAGAAAACCTTAGTACTCTATGAAAACGCCCTCTAAGATCCGAAACGGAAGGAGTTCGTCGGATACTGGTACTAAGTTGTATTACTGTTATACAGTTACTCTGATAGCAACTCAATCATTGAGTACACTAGCGATAGGTGGATTCATATTGTTTCATTGAACTAATGTTTTTGTTTTACATGCATTTTACAGCTTCATTGGCCATGGCGGTTGTTGTAAATAAGTCTGAGAGGGGATATGTTTATTTATAATATAGGACTTTTAGGCTTGGGATGGAATAAGTGTCAAATTGGGTGCCCATAAACCTCAAGTGAAACTTGTCACTGACCGTTTCAAGGTGGTACTTCCATCTTTCCCTTATGTTTTGTTTGTTATGTCTTTGTTCTTTTTTGTCACGGTGCTGTGATCGGGTGACTGTGTGTTTTGTATGTGGTTTCCTGCATGACTCATACATTGACTTTTAAACCTCAACCATAAGGTATCATGATCCCATCTCGGTTGATGTTAAGCTGCATGAATTATCAACGGGATATATGGCCAACCTTCTTGAGAAAAAAGAAAGAAACACGTTCTTATTAATACCAAGTCATACATTTCAGTTACTACTGACGAAACGACCATCGTTTCAGACCATGTCAAAAAAGTGTGAACAACTTGGTACCGATATTAAAATTACACAACATAAACTTCCTACAATGTATTGGTTACCAAAACTACATAAAAAACATATAAAGCGCGTTTCATTGCAAGTTCTAGTTCATGTACAACTACTAAATTGTCTATACTTTGACTTCTTGTTTAACGAAGGTAAAGGAACATGTGAAATTCTACTGTGATAAGACTTATGAAAATTCTGGAATAAATCTCTGGTTTATTAAGAACTCTTCAGAAGTCTTAAACAAACTAAAGAACAAAATTTATCTTGCATCCACTGTAAGCACGTACGATTTTTCTACTTTGTACACAGCTCTTTCTCATATTTTAATTAAGGATAAGCTTACTAACTTAATCCAGAAAGTATTTGCCCGGGAAAATACATCATTCCTGGCATGTAATGCTGAAAAAGCTTTCTTTACAGACGAGCAAATGACGTTTTAGTAACGAAGAATTTATGTCTCTGTAGGCAGGTGACCTTTTCATACAGGGTGAATGACATGCAGAAAGCTCCCAGAGGAGCTTTCAGCATGACAGTTACCCTGCATTAAGCAGTCTGTTGCATTACCAATAATGATAAAGATTTGAGTTCGTTGTATCGAATTTTTGCTGTAGTTAGTAGAGCTAAATAAGTCGACTTCCACTTGATAGCGAAATCCTAGAAACAATCACAATGAAAATACGCTTTCTAATACATTTATGAAGACATGGTATCTGACAATCAGACACATATATAATCGAACGAGTGGTCAGGTTTCGAATCAAATAAATTTTCTTCATTCTCAGTCTTGTCATATTTTCTGGTCCTTTCGGATTCTTAGTTTCGATGTTATTAATCATAAAAACTGAATACCGTTCAAGCCGGTGCTAGGGGCATGAGTAGTGTCGTACTTTGAATAACTGCTCATGAGTAGACTCAATTAAATCAATTTTCTCTTTTCGCAGAGCTGGTTTTGTTTTCGAATGACGTCCTACTTTCAGAATTTATTCGTAAGTAATATGGTACTGCATTAATTCAAAAAGAAAAAAGCAAATATTAACCCTTCGCTTGCTGTTCACGTCAATATACCTGCCTGTAAATAGTGGAGACCCAGATGAGACAGCTCCTGCAGGAGCTGTCTCATCAGGGTCTGCACTATTTACAAGTTGATTGTGCAACCAGTGCACTCCACAGCAGTGATTGCACAGCGATACACTTGTACACAGTGAATATATATGTAATTATACAACAGGGCATGGGTAAAGAAGGAGAAGTGTATTTTAAAATTCAGCAAGCGAAGGGTTAAGAACGAGACCTGTGTAATGATATATAACTCTTACCCCGTTGCGAAACAATATTGTATCCTTTAATTGGACAACGTTAACATTAGGAATACTTCCGATTCAGTCAATATTTTGAGAAACTACTGACTGAGATCCAAACTGTTTGTATAACATATGACAGACACGTCTTCATAGCATTGAATGAGTTAAAAATGGTACCACAACATAAGCTTGGAATTACTGACCCATGAGCCTTACCTCGGTTTTATTTAAGACTTTCGAATGAAAAGGTGAGAGATGACATTACTTATCACAAAAGCTATGTGCTGAGAGAACATTGATAATCGGCGGTAAATATGAAGCCGTTTAACATGTCTCTATTTACTTAGAAAAGTAGACCGAATTAACAGAACAGAAAATTATACGAGTTGTCTGAGTCAAATCTTCCATTCAAGAACAGTACGTAAAGCAACGGACCGTTTGATGATGTCAATAAATGACATCATCCGCGCAAGTATTAATAGTCAGTGTGAAAGGTTATGGTGCATCTATAGAACTACAGGTTGTTATAGGGAAACCATATAATTATATCTAACACACACACAAACACACTCTACAGACCAGTATCACTTGTTATCGAGATTTAATGTTTTGTTTAATTGATTGACAGTCGACAGGCACACAGAATGAATCGACATAGAAAACGAAGTCTGGTAAATCTTACAATAAATCAAACACGTCTAATACGTGCAACACATCCTTTACACACACTATTTCTAATCAAGTCGATACAATACTCTTAACACTGCTTTAACGCGCTTTCACCACAAACAGATCCCCATGTGTTAATTAGTTGTTAAATGTTGATAACTCTAATCAAGTACGTTTGGAGCCACATGTGAACAGACCTCGCTCGCAATGCACATTCTAGTTGAAACACGTTTATCATGTTGAAAGAGTTAGAACAGAAAAGCAGGCAACTAGCTTTCCATTCGTAATAATAGAACTTACGATATTGATATTAAATAAATTAAGTCAAATGCCATTAAGAAACTCCTTGAAAGAGATTTATAAACTATTCAGTGGGGACGAATGATCACACAAAGGCTACAAGCTTCATCATGCTGCCATACAGTCATTATTTAAGGTCAGGAATCTAGTTTAAAAAGGTAACACGGTTTTTATATTCGTACACCGCAAACCCCGAGTCTATCAGATAGAGTATATTCTGACCAAAACAATTTTACATTAAAACCCCTCTAAACCGGACTTTTAGTAATGAATGATTTAAATACTTTTAGACAGCTGCTTAATGCATGATGAAAGTCATGCAGACATCTCCTTTCTGCATGACCTTTATCCAGCATTAAGATGTCACCTGTCAGCAAGGCCAATATTGGGGTTTACAGTACCTCCTTCCGTAATCAGCTAGTGAAATGATGACTGACAGTTGCAAGAGCTGCTATAGGATGATTATAGATTTTGCTATATAATGATTATAGATCTGACATTAAACCAAACCTTTGCTATAATCCACGATGTCAATTCCAAATCTATGATCGCGCTAGAGCATTTCTTGAACCGTTTAGAGTCGGTTAAAGTGGGTTCAGTAAGCACTGCATTGGCAACCAACGGTAAACAACAGCAAATACTAATAAACTATAGAACATAAGTTTTGTACGAGAACGTAAAGTATAAAGTGTTCTATTTATTTAAAATATCAGAGGTTGGAATAATTATACCCAAGTTTACCACGCATATCGGAGAGCTATGCTTCCACACACTGACAGTCAGTCATCCAATTGGCATGCAACATTTACATTGCAGAACTCAAACTGATTGAAAATAACTAAATGATATTTGAACACATTGCGTTATTGCGTGTTTAGCTGCAACAAAGTCGTTTGAACCAAGTTAATCAGTGCTTCAATTGTACTGAAATGTTGTTTAACTCTTTCGTTGCCAGTGGCCATTCGTTGTTCACTGTACTCACATTTGCAAACAGCTTTATACTGATAAGACTTCAAGTAACCCAGAAGATTTAAAACCCATTGATGCTATAATGATGTTTTTATAAAACAAAATGAAACCAAATTTAAACTATGAAATCTACATGTTCCATACGACAAAACACGACAGAGAAAGGGTCGAAATATAACAACAAAACATACTGATTAAAGTTAGCACTTACAGTAATCATTAACTGTTTTAGGAATCCCATCTGTTTCATTGTATGTTTATAACTTTCCTTCATATAAATGCTTTTTATCGCCTTTACAAATAACGTTGACTCAGATCAGACAGTTCTTGTAGGAGCCGTCTGATCAGGGTTTGCTCGGTTTGCTAATTGCAATCATGATATAGTTCTGCAGTTTGAATCTAAGTAAATGAATATTCAGTAGGTTTTTAATTTTAATTAAACACAGAACAGGGAAAGGGTTAACTCTCTCACTGCTAAATGTGATGTCTGATTGTTTATTACACATATCAGATTCCGATGGTACGCCGATCCATTTTGGCTTCTCATCGCCCCATCCTGTTTGAAACTATCGTTATAGTTCTATGAAACATAAGGGACGACTATTCAAATATCCAAAAACAATAAGCAGACAATAAATATTGCAGATAACAAATGCGACTGTATATTGTTTCGTTTTGAGTGGATATAATTGCAACTGTCAAAGGTTGTACATGTTTGCCGTTTCCTTTATTGATATGTACCTTAGTTAAATGCAATCCACGCACATAATTATAAAATGGCACACAGTTGAATCCCTCTAGAGCGACCACACAATTAATGTTAATACGTATTTAATTCAAATGACTGCTTAATGCAGGTCGGAAGTAATAAAGAAAGTTCCAATAGGATGTGTTTGTGTAAATTGTTCATCTTGCATTAAGTTACCATATGCTTCCAAGATCTCATTTTGGTGGTCGTGTTGGAGAGTTTAAGCTGTTGGTAGCAATTTAGGACACTGACACTGGCTTGATTTTGTTCCTTTTTGAAGGTGCTTGTGGTCGTATATACATACACATGTTATACTAGAAGAATGTGTGAAGATACAGAGATGACAGAGGGTACACCTTGCAAATTGTTCCATTCCTTTTATAAATCAAGGGCAATCCGGTTTTGACAATGGTCTAATTTTATAACGAAATGTGTAATTGTGTTTTATTCAAGTTTCATACTAACAACACTGAAACTGGTGATCCCGAAGGACAAAGTGTGTGTCAATTACGTCAGTTTTGCCTTAAATACGGAAACATATGTACATGCACAACCATTTGCAAACATTGTAAACATCAATTAGGGATTTCCTAGAGGAGTCCTTTGAACACAGTTTGCTCTATATTTCATTCATATTTAACCCAGTTGTGCTGAATGGACTCTATTAATAACCAATGATGGAGCACTCAACGTTTTCTGCATTGAAAGGCTTGCAAAAATAGGGGAAATAATTGAATCAAACACGTTTGACGTCATAGAAATATTTCCGCTAAGTACTGAGCAGAACTAAATGCATTCTCTATCAAGTACAGTAACCTAAAATACATAACTATTACAGCATTGCATTATATACACCAAACCTCGGTGTGTCATGCCATGCTGTAGTATTTTTGCTTAAGACAATGTTTTCACTGTTCTTGAATTAAAATCTATGCATTATCACCGAAGAGATTTCAGCACAGTATGAATACTAAATAAACAGAGACAGAATCTGTGATAAAGGTTGAAAATCGGTATAAGTGGAATGTGTTTATTATGACAAATTCGTTCTGATATAATGAGACATGCAGGCAAATAATTATACCAAAAATAGGATATTCTACATAATAAACTAGGAAATATCCAATAATGTATGAAACTTAACACGATGACGGGAAATTAATTACAATGACAAACGGATATGTTGTGTTAGGGGATACGTTAATGTCCCAGGAGACATAAACCTTAGCACTGACCAGATAATTAGCGAAAGAACGAGATTAGAAAATACTGTGGGTGCTAACAGGCGATGTTTATTACCTACTGTTACATCAATGTCATTGATCCTAACAGAACTACACAAATCATATGTAAATACATGAGGGCAAATGAATGCGCATAGTTGTTACATACTTGAATCCTGGCGTCATGTGTTCTAGACAGTCTAAGATAAAAATCGATCTCTAAGTTCGTGTTCGATTGTATTAATAACCCAGTTATGTCACTACATTATTGATTTAGGACCACTTGATTAACTACTTCAACAGAAAGTTCCAAATACATCGACATAAATACGGCTCTCATACTCGTAGTAGGTTAACGGAAGTAGGGTCATATGTTCTCGGGCTATTTATAGATACGCACGTACCTGTCAATTTTAGATATAATCCACAAGTTATCAACCGTTTTGTTCTCAGGAACATTACCTCTAATTACATCACTTACGTTTCGCCTTTTCTTTGTGGCCTTTTTGGCTGTTTTATGTGCATCACTGCAAAATACTCAATACTGACATTTTCATCCATATGAACACAGTCATTTTTCTTATCATCAGTAACATCACTCGCATCAGCATTGTGACTATATTTATACAAGTTGGGTGGTTTGAGTTTCAATCCCAGCCGCTCACACATAGTTGAACAATCAAGACGTTGGTAGATCCCACCCCTTCTAAATGCTGCTTGCAGGTTTAATGATACAAGTGCAAGAGAGTATGCTTTACAGGCAAGCTTGCACACATCATACCTTGTCACAACTCGATGGTTCGGCCTTGCGAAAGTGGTACACTCATGGTTATAACAATTTGCAATGGACCAAAGCAGCCAACATCCATGGGTTGCTACATATGAGATGTGTGGGGAGGTAGAACAAAAAGAACAATATTGTTTTAAACATCGCAATCAATAATTTTAATGGCTACATGACTTCTATGTCCATCATACAATACAATGCTTGTTTCTTTGGAGTCTGAACTACCCTGAACATAATTCATAAAGTGTTCTTTCAGATATTTACTGAATACGTCTGTGTTAGACCAACCAGAATGGGTCAATGTACCATCAGCGCCCGGTGTTTTGTCATCCACGAGGCTGTCCAAGAAACGTTCTATAGGGAAAACAAAGTATGGGGTATATCAGTCCCAGTAGCATGTACTGCTCCAATGATGGTTACTGTTTTTGACCTTTCAGCCATGCTTGCTTATGATTTACATTTTACACCAGCAACAACACTTGGTGGTTTGAATTCTGTGTTCATACCCTTCTTATCTATATTGTAGATATTCTTTGGCTTATCATGCCAAGTCATATTTTGTAAATATGTGATGCAGTTCTTTGAAATATGTATGCACGCAATCATCACTAGCACACTTGGCCCGTTGCTCAGATAGACTTTATGGTTTAACTAATTTCAGTTCTGGCCATCTTTCCATGAAGTTATAGTACCACTGCAAACTGAATGGCTTGTCACTCGACCTCTTCCCTAGAGCAACAGCATAGTCTCGTGTATAATCATACCCTACTTCTGCCATTTCTTTAACTCTTTCGGCGCCAATGTTGCCTGTTGGCACCATTGAAAACAGTGCAGTCCCAGGTGGTATCTGACCTGGGACTTCACTGTTTTCTCTATTATTTTAGCCCAATCATACAGGGTTTTTTAAAGCAAATGTTTTACTAATATAACTTTATTATTTAGTTTAGAATTATATTTAATATGAAATTATTATTGCAGGCAACACTTTTAAATTTGGCGCCAAACGAGTTAATACGGGCACAGATTCTGGCTTCTTCATCTAAGAAGAGGATTGGTTCAGGACCAGACGTTGTTGTGTCTATAAATATTCTGTTGTCCAATCTGCCCCTCAATGTTGAGGTTGGTACCCCACAAGTCTTAGCTGCTGAATACACAGACGTGCTGGTGGTCTTCACCAGCTTGCAAGCAGACACTAGACTTGATGGAGAATAGGTTCGTAAATCCCTTCTTTGCTGGATGGTTTCAACTGTAAGATAGAAAATAAAACTTGATTTACCAGCGACCTGCATAATTTCAGCGCACCACATTATACACAGTAAATGCAAAAATAATGTCAGTGGGCGGCTACTAATTTTAGCTTTGCATGCGCTGATTACAGCAGACTGGGGCGGATATATTATAATATAACGAAATACACAAAATACAGATTCTTTGAATATATGCATACACTTACCTTAGTAAATTTATACAACATTTGTCTTTCTTCGTTAAGGCGATGGTTTGTTTTGGTATACCGGTATTTATTTCCTTGAATGACAACGCGCACGCGAGGATACTAATTAACTCTTTCGCTGCCAAATGTTGTCGTCTGCAAATTGTATTGTCTGTTATACTTCATTTTTTATTTTTGTTTTATAAAATAGTCACAGTAACAAAACGTTATCACCTGGATCCAAACTGTTTGCATAGGTAATTACAGATACGACATTGGTAGCGAAAGAGTTAAACAGCGAAATCTTCCGTGATGCAATTGACCTCTCCTAATCATTTTCTCGTTTTACTTTCCCCGAATAATGCTGGATAGGACATGTGATTTATGTTTGTTTTTGCAAGGCGAAATGTATTTATTAGAGTTATAGGACTTTGAAAAGTTCTTCAATATATAAGATTTAGTGAAAACTATGGCGTGTCAATTCGTTTCAAGAAATTGAATTATTCTTTCATAGATACACAACATTGGCCATAAAGAAGGGACTGTTTGCCACGACCATTTTACCAGAGTTTCGAGATTTTTGCACGCATGAAACTGTTTTAGTAAGAAATTAAAATACGTATTTCACGAGAAAATCATGATGCTCATAGGCCTATCACAATTTAGGTACAAAATGTCTAAATATGAAAAAGTATTAAACATACAGAAATTAAAGACTCAGATCTATGTTATCCTATAAATAAATAGTATAGACTCTAATCAGACGACTCTTATAGCAGCCGTCTGACATGGGTGTACTTTGTCTACTCTGTTTGTAAAGGAGTGCACGGACACTCCCATGAAGTAAACGGTTAACTCTTCTCTTGCTGAATTTTAAAATACATTTCTCCTTCTTTACCCATGCCCTGTTGTATAATTACATATATCTTTACTGTGTACAATTATTTCGCTGTGCAATCACTGCTATGGAGTGCACTGGTTGCACAATCAACTTGTAAATAGTGCAGACCCTGATGAGACAGCTCCTGCAGGAGCTGTCTCATCTTGGTCTTCACTATTTACAGGTATGTATATTGACGTGAATAGCAAGCGAAGGATTAAGTGTCATCCAACATCGAACATTTGTCAGTATCCAACATTTATCTTGTTAATATGTCAATACTAAAACAATATTAATAAACATCATAATGTATCATTATTTTGAGAAATGTGGCAGAGATTCCATTTATCTACACAGTTTGGAAAACTAGGGTGATTTTGCGACAAGTGTGAAGTTAGAACGTCTTTTAAACCCACAGATGTGGTTTTGCCACTGACCATGTGTGTCTGTGTGTATGTGCGTGCGTGCGTGCATGTATGTGTATGTGTGTGCGCGCGGTTGTGTTTGTGTGTCTCACTTATTTTCTGAGTGTGTGGCTTTTCGTGCTTGACTTTACTAGTTTTTGTATTCAAATATATTCATATTAATGAGGGGAAAGTTAACAAAGACGAAGCCATTGTAGTCAAAATATCTTTAAAAAATACAATCACTTCAGCTATCTAGTAGAATGTCACCAAATACGCTATAGCAGTAAGATCTCGCTAATCAAAAACTTCAGTAAAAACGAAATGAGAACATGTAAGGCAGATGGCTAGCTTAGTTTTCTGCATTCATTAAACTGCCACGTATTGTTGCACTTTAAAGGCTGCTTGTGAATTGACTCAATAAAACCGAGTTACAATTTTCTCTTTTCATATTGTTGCTTTTGCTTTCGAAGGATCTCCTACTTTCAGAACTTATATATTAATATCTACAAGAGGTCATATAAATTATTTATATGTATGATAATGAACTGTAAATGTACACCAAATGTACTAATATACACTAAAAGTAAATGCTTGCAGGAATCACACAGTCGCCAGAATAGCAACAAGACAACCAGAACAGCAACTCATGGTATTCTGTATACTCTCATTTTTTACGGAAGTAACTGCATTTGCTTCATTTGACCTCTAGTGTCACAAACGTACCCAACGTACAGGGCATTGGCTTGATTTAAAGAGAGACGTGGGAAGGATAAGGGATAACCCTACCCCGTTTATGTTGAGTCTTGTAACGGTAAACTTGATACGGCATCGAATAATGTGATTATTATTTGACGATTACATTTTAATGATGTCTTGAAGCAGACAATTATTAATACCAAGTCATACATTTCAGTTATTACTGACGAAAATACCATCGTTTCAGACCATGTCAAAAAGTGCGATCAACCTAAAACAGATACCGGTATTAAATTTACAGAAAATAAACTTCCCCCAGTGACCCTTGTTACTGACCGTTCCAAGGCGGTACTTCCATCTTCCCCAATTGTTTGTTTGTAACGTCTTTGTGCGGATTGTTGTGTCTTTGATATACGTATACATTTACTATTTTTCGTCGTGGTGCTGTTCAGGCGGCTGTGTGTTTTGTATGCGGTGGTTGCTGCATAAGTCATAAATGTACTTTTCCTACAATGTATTTGTTACCCAAACTACATAAACATATAAAGCGCGTTTCATTGCAAATTCTAGCTCTTGTACAACTAAAACAGTGTCTATATTTTTCATTTAATGTTTAACGAAGATAAAAATAACATGTTTAATTTCTATTGTGATAAGATTGTGAAATTCTGGAATAAATATCTTCTGGTCTATTGAGAACTCTTCAGAAGTCTTCAACAAACTTAAGAACAAAAGGTGTCTTGCCGCCACTGTAAGCACATACAATTTTTCTACTTTGTACAGAACCCTTCCTCATGATTTAGATAACGATAAACTTACTAACTTAATCCTGAAAGTATTTGCCCGAGAAAAATCATCATTTCTGGCATGTAATGATGAAAACCTTACTTTACTGACGAAATATTACACCAATTGGACTTGCTCAGAAGTTTGCGAATCACTAACCTTTCTTCTGGATATCATATTTGTACGTTATGGAAATGCTATTTAACGTCATATAACGAATTGTGCACCACTGGGCGCTGATTTGTTTTGTACTGCTATGGGAGATAATTGATGTTACGTTTGCATCCACAATAAAAAAAATGTTATAAAAGCTTTCATTGAAACTTCTGGATGTTTGGATGATATTTTAACTTAGATAACCCGGAATCCTAAAGATTTACGCAGAAGAACTTGTCTTGTCTGATCAGGGTCTGCTCTGTTTGCTTTATGTTAAAATAACGGTATTCTTCTCCAGTATCTGCACTGACCAAAATTTCATGTATCCAAGTGCTGTTATATCAACTGATCTAATTAATGATAAGGATGTCATTATTTCTAACATTAATATTCATGAAGTAAATGGTTATTTTACTTAATTGATGACGCAAATTCTGTATGTGAGATTTCGCTAACTCCGTTACTCCAATAAGCGATTAATGAGGAAGAAATATCTTCATAAATATATCTGGGGTGGTGACTCCAGAATTATATGAATACAAATGTGTTGTTTTATAATCAACGGATCTCTTGGCACTGCTATTTGGAAACGAAAATGAATGAATTTTATGAGACGGAAATCAGATAGGTAGACACACCGTTACCATATCACTGAACTAATGTTGGTAGGACGTTTAACTCAGCTTACAACCAAACCAACACACATACAAACATCGGATAGGACTTATCACATCTTCATCGATAAATTTACTTTTGAAACAATCCATATCGATATTACTCAGAAGGCGCGTTAAGCAATATATTTTCTCCACATCCTTTGAGGATTGATTGTGCCAGCATATGCATTAGTTTTGAATGCGCATGTTGTTGTTGCTTTCAGATCTAAATCCCCTTGGTCAAATTATGTTTTCAATATAGGATCAAATTATACAATACCTAGATATCAAACATTAGAACACCATCGGTCAAAATCAGAACAAACCTTTGAAGTAGATAGTATACTCATAAACAACATTGCAGATTTCCACATATTGCGAAAATTTATTATCACAAACTCAAAAAGTGATGGATGGTTATTGCAGTTACTTGAAATTGAATTTCCATGTTTTCTGAAACGTGTGTGCACGTCTTTCACAAAACAATTAATTTCCATTACCAGATAACACATGAGGTAGAATGAGGAATTGTTATAGAAAGCTTGGTGGGATTTAAATGAGGTACATTGCACAACATAAATCTTTTTCCTTATTCATCACTCTAGACAATGTACTGTCATGACCTCTTCAGTTGGAAGAGCCGATTATATACAACGAATGAACAGGGAATACATTACGATGCAATATCTATATTAGTTATGATAATATAAATCTACATATCTGGAAATATAAAGTTTGTTTCTGCACGGTGGAATGACTGCTGCTTTTAGAAATCGTGAAAATCGAGAAAAAAAATTTGTCGATTGCAGGCCCTACGCTTATCAAACTTTATGAGGCGAGGAGCAGTCCGAAATCTTGCTGAAGTTCACGCCCAACTCTGGTCAATTAGACACTGAACACAAAATGTTTATAACCAATGGACTAGATAATAGACTTACAGGTGCCATGAACTGTCTCTGTGTAAATGTTCGCGAGTAGAACTTCGACTGAGAAATATCCAGAAGAAAAAAAGGTTCCATACCTATGTAATGCTGATATTCTGATATGCTGCAATTTATACTTTAAACTGGTCCACGTTTGTGTGAAAGTACTGGCAGGGTGTCAGCTTAGACTGTGATGATGCTACAGCTGTACGCACTTGTAATCTAAGAGTTAAACATTAGGCTCATGTATAAGTTTCAAACAGTCCTTTTCCACAGCGTGTAAACGACGTGGTCGTTTGGTTGTAAAATCGTTTCAAAATGTATTCTGCTTATATTTTCGAAACATTTGCGGGACAAAACTACGCCATAATCTGAATTTTTGTGGCTTGAAAGTAATTATTGCAGCGAGCATGGTAAGGGTTGTTTGTATCAAATGAATGAGAACATTTGATTGCTGCGGAAACTCGTCCGGCATTCATCGAAATATATATGCGTGTCAGAAAGTACTCATTTTGATTTACACGTAGGTATACTTTTACAAAATGGACACTCTCCTTCGACAAATGTTTGTTTTGTTGTAAACAATTATTTTATATATTATAAGTGTTGTTCCGTAATCGATTCCGAGTCGATCGAACCTTATCCGGACACTTCTATAGATTTCCATTGTCTCTTAAGAAGTCGGAGATTTTCTAAGGACTTTGCAGTATTTAGATGTCGATAACAGTTAGCTGAATAAATATTGTCCGTGAGAATATGGGCATTTTCATATCATTAACATACTGCTTACAGTATATTCCCGTTAGTTTATATGTATTCAACTAAATATTAACGGTGTCTGAATACTGCTAAATCCTTAGAAAACCGTCGATCTTTAAGATACGGAAAGATCTTCGATTACGCGGATGTTGTAATGCTATGTTTTAAATTTTGTCCTGTGATTTCCGTCTTCTATGTTGCGGGGACGTCCGGTGGGGATACCTTTATTTACAATGTTTGATTAGCTAGAGTGACATTGAGATAAGTGCGAGGTTAGGAATTCCGTGAACTGGTTAAAATCCTCAGTGGTGGTTTTGTCACTCACCGTTCGAATGCGGTATTCTCTTTATCACCCTCACAGTTATGTTTGTCTGGTGTCTGTGTGTCTTTTGTACCAGTGCGTTTGTTCATGATTGTTTAAATTTCCATCTCGTGTGTGTAGGTGTGTATGTGTGTTACTTGCTTTCTGTCGATGTTTTGGTGGTGGTTACGTCTTGTGTGTGGCTACGCTTTCCTATTTGCCTGCGCGATGACAGGCCGAGGGTCGGACTCTATGATGGTATACTCTTATACATGTACCGTGAATGTGTATGATTCATCAGTAATGCTGGTTTCAACACGATTGCTATATAAATTGTCACGTGAAAATTGCAAATAACAGGTGAGTGTTTTAGTAAAACAATTAGTGTTAAGGATAGTATCAATTGTTTTGGTTCCAAAAGATGTAGCGTATGAAACAAGGCAATTCATTTTGGTTCAAAGCGCTTAACCTTTAACAAAATGAATATTGTGCAATTACTTTAATGGTCAGTATGAAATAATTTCTAATGTTTCGATTGATGCAAATTGTGTTTATAATATGAAAGTAAATGTATGAATATGCAGGAAATTAGTCATAATTCAGATTCATCTCTAAAGGAGTGTATACCAAGTTCAGTGAGTAGACTCACTTAATGTTAATCTTGGATTAAGGTCTCTTTGTATACAATTTGATTTTTCATCTAGGAATCAGATAAGATGATTAAATAAATTACATTTCGCCTGAACAATTTACTTATTAGATGACCATTTGAATAGCTATTATTCGAGTGTTTAATCAATAAATGGAGATGTTTTATTTATTTCTGCAAATAGTTACCACCGGTTTGATACCAACCAATTCGACGGAATAGCATGCTAGCACGCGTGTTAACCCTTCTCTTGCTGAATTCTAAAATACATTTCTCTTCTTTACCCATGCCCTGTTGTATAATTACATATATCTTCACTGTGTACAAGTATTTCGCTGTGCAATCACTGCTGTGGAGTGCACTAATTGCACAACCAACTTGTAAATAGTGCAAACCCTGGTGAGACAGCTCCTGCAGGAGCTGTCTCATCTGGGTCTTCACTATTTACAGGTAGGTATATTGACGTGAACAGCTAGCACAAGCGTTAAAACCATCCATAGCAATAAAGTCATTGATAATGAATGACCATCTCTGATGTCCCGATAACTTCACCCAGACATACTCTAATATCCTGATAGCTTAAAGCACGTCAAATAGGATGTGTTATTAAGCAATACAGCAGATAGCGATGTGAAACTCAATAAGACAGGGGTTAAATGAATGTGTGAAGTACTGCTTCACGAATCATGTGATGCTCATAACACATTGTACATTGTCCGTCCATTAACCATTTCCGTTAATACATTTCTCGAAATTGCGATGACAGTATTGTATTGAATAACCATGAACTGAAAACAAAACCTTCATTAACAACAGAGACGACGACTTTGGACGTTTTTAATAAAGAGTAGAGACACATAAGACGGTTTTGGTATTACTCCTGTGATCCGAATCTGCTCAATGTGTTTAGAGAATAGCTTAGATATAATACATATAATATGTATATAATGATATTTAATCTCACAATAAATGATAATTAGTTAATTACTCTTCCCAATGGGTACCGTTAGCTGTTCCCAATCGGTACTGTTAACCAAAATATTGATTGAATAAAAAATTAAGGAAGTTTAATACTGTTATATATGAAATATAAATGAACGCACAGATCTAATCATATAACCAGCAGTTCCAGATATGAGTGCGATATATGATAACAATCATGCAAGTTATCACTTACCTGCTTTAAAAATAATGTATGCTCACATTTGGATACGGTACAATGTTGACCCTATCCGAATCGATCAGGTTCACTTAATGTCTCATTTGATTCAAACCTAGTTGGTAGGATTCTTGTTTTATGATGACGGAATATTTAGCCAATGGTTTATGAGTGTAGGTCATTATACCTCAGTGTATAAATTAATAAAACGACATCAGAAGCAATGTTATAACAGGTCGACAGCTAATTATAAAGTTCGTGTACTTGGTTTAGAATAATTTGTTTTTTTCTATCAAAGCAATTTGTGGTATTCCAAAGTATCGTCCATTTCCTGTAGTTATTAACATTCTCTTTCATACAGAAATGTCTAACTTATACGATAACTCAAAAGAAGTATAGTTCTTGTTTTTGAACAGGTAATAGCTTAATGCAGTATAAAGTTATATAGAGTAAAACCTCTCTTAACCGGCAGTTAAATTTAGTATGAATATCGGTCTTTGAGACAGGTGGCAGCTTAATGCAGGGTGAAAGTCATGCAGAAAGCTCCTAGAGAGCTTTCTGCATGACTTTCACCCTGCATTCAGCAGCCACCTGCCTAAAAAAATCTAAATTATTATCTACTAGAATTCCGGTTAACAGAGGTTATACTGTAGAAGACTCCTACAGGATCTTTATGTATTACTCTTACCCTTAACTAAACAGCCACCTGCTTTTACAGACTCGACTCGATACCGTTAGATAATGGGATTGTATTAGCGAGACTTATCTATGTTTCCAAACGTACGTATAAGTACAGTAAGTGCCTGTCTTAAGCGTTCACTCATTTATAGAACAAATGAATCTTTAAAAGCAGGTGGTTGCTTAAAACAGGGCAAAAGTAATGCATAAGGCTCCTACAGGAAAGTTTTGCATTACTTTTGACCTGCATTAAGGATTTTTTCGATCCGGCAGTGGTGACTGTGTTCACGTAACCTTACAGCACGGTCCGTCTGACCAACATACTGAATACCACAGCGCGACGCATTTCAAGTGAGAACATATATAAATATTAGACGAGTTTCAGTCTACATCAGAATTAATATTCACACTAAATACTCTACCATTTTAAAGGGATTTAATGGTTGATCTAAGTGTTGTTATATTTTCTGGTCCTTGGGGATCATTAGTTTCAATGTTAATTGTTTTGAAAGTTGAATTCCGCTTAAGCCAGTTCTAGGGGTGCGAGTAGTGTTGCACTTTTAATTACTGTACATAAACAGACTTTTAAAAACCAAGTCTGCTAGTTTCTCTTTTTGCATTGCTGCTATTACTTTCGAAGGGTCTCCTACTGTCATTTTTTGTAGAAATAAAATGGTAAAACTTAGACCCCTTACTATTGCACTTTGTAGTTATTAGAACAACTTTGTTATGTATTATGTTCAAATAATTTTGATTAAGATAAACTTTACTATAACGAATGGCATATTGCTTTAAAGGAGAAAGGAAAAAGTCTATTAATAGAAGATAAGGGAACATGAAATGACGAAGCAGAAGACCGTTTAGAGGATTTTTTATGAACTGACGGCTGTAGTGATTGGAAATTAGCCAGCAATGAATATTTTAAACAGAAGACGCAGATTATAAGTTTATGTTTTTAATATTTAGTGTAGGGAGACTGTTCATTATTTCTATTGTGTTTGGAGCACCCGTCCGTAAAAAACGATATATTTGTAGACTTTATAAGTATACAGATATAGCTAAAAGATAGGTCGTGTAAAGAATGAAAAGGCCAGAGGTTAAGCAAAAGGAAATAAAGTAAACTGTAAGATATGACGGAAACTATTGAACGGGAATAATGTAAGAAAAACGAGTAAAGTAACAACAGCGAAAGCACAAACGGCATTCATCTTACAAAGGAAAGCAAAATAGTGACACAATATGTCGGTGAGTACCGAAGCTACAATGAAGTGCAACACATTGAATGCAGAACCATTCCCGCAAGAGGGTGAAAACAATTTTGATTAAATAATATTATAGTTAATTTACCAAAGCGTTTAAATCTAAAACGTATCTACGCAGTTTTAACTCTTTACTCCATCAATACAACTTTTTGCGGTTTTGCAAACATAGTAGACCCACATCTCATATAGGAGCCATCTGACAAGAGTCAGCTCTATTCGCCTATAATATAACATATAAATATATAATTCTATAGTTTCTGCTATGGCCAAAATCCCCTGTGCCCATGTGCTTTAATATAAAAAATAACCTACTTGATATTCAAGACGTCATTACGTATTACATGATTATTAATGGAGGAAAGGGTGTATCCCTAACGAGATCCAAACTGTTAACAAATTTGAATCAAGTTGCGGATAGTCGGATAAGGGTAATTTTATCACTTATACAAATTTAACATTTCACTTACCATTATCATTATGAATACAAGATGAATGTCGTTGTTCTAAATGTAGCCATGAGACAATTTTATGGTGATTGCATTACTTCCTGTAACATTAACGATCACAGTAAATAAGTATGTACGAACCAAAACAATGTTTCCAGCCAGCTTTCAAATACGTATTCGCAATTAATTTGATTGAACTATGTACATGGTGGTGTAACATGCAACTTGTTGTTCAATGGTGCTCTGTGCGTGGACCCTGTAAATCATATAAACACATATTCACGAATTAACAACTACAGTATACCTAGATCAGAGGACTCCTCTAGAAGTAACCTTGGCATGATCTGCTCTGTTTGCTTGTGGAATTATATAAATCCGACCCTACCATTTTGTTTAGGCCAACAATTTCGATGACACATTTACCTTATCAAAACTAATTATTGCATATTCATTAAGTGATCAATCCATGCTTATTAGGGAAAGGGTTACATCTGTACGTTGAAGCAATGTCCAATTGTTGCATCGCAACATCAAAGGCAAAAGGCTAAAAACATATGATTTGGGTGAAACGAGATTTTCTTCAATTATTAACCCCTTACTTCGTTAATATTCATGTCACAATTATAGAAGTCATTCATATTAGCTAGCTGAACTTTTATTATCGTTTTTTAACAAAAACGTGTTTGTCCATGACAGCTTCTACATGAGCTAAACACTGTTTTCAAAGACATATATTTTGGAATATATGGAGTACATGGTTACATGGTAAATGTACAGAAATCCGTATATTTTGATGACCGATTCGTTTCTGAGGTTATTGCAAGTATATGATAGATTTCCACGGATATACATTCAGATAACTAACATGTAAAAAAATTGAAATAATCATTTCTCCACCAAATGCTATGGTGTCCCCACTCTTTAGAATCTTCTCTTCGAAAAGATACTAAAGAGTGGTTAGAGGAGTTACTCTTGAAAATTTCACGCATCTAATCTGGCCTCTGAAGACAGCACTACGTTTTTGTGATACGAATTAATTATAAGTAAGACGCATTTACAACATCATTTAACCTTTAGCCTGCTGACCAAATTATTTTTGCAGAATTGTTCACCTACTACATTTTCAAAATTAAAGCTATACTCATTTTGTCTACCAAAATGCAATCAGGATGTCAAACAGTTTGGATCCTGATGAGACGCCGAGTTACTTGGCGTCTCATCTGGATCCAAACTGATTGCATAGGTATTCATCCATCCACCCATAGCATGCCAAAGGTTAAGTTGTATGATATACAAATAAGTGCAGGAATCTACTTCAATACAATTCTATAGAAAAGTATAAACTAGGTAGAACGTTCCATTCAACTAATACTAAGTCGTTGTCACAATCCCTTTTTGTGGTTTGCATTCCATGAAAAGCAAATTACCACTGATATACATTGAGATGACTAACATGTAAGTATATATAACATTATATACATGTATGTATAAGTAAATTCCCACGCAAAACATGTTTTGCTGAGGTTCTAAAATACAAATATGGTAATGACTGTTTGTTTAGATATTCTGAAAATGGAAGATCCTTCGAAAGCAAAAGTAGCAATACGAAAAGAGAAAAATGCAGACTCGGTTTTATTGAGTCTGTTCATGAGTAGTTTCAAAACATGATTGATTGAAACATATACATTGATTGATACATATGCAAAAGTTAAGGTTGAAATATGACGGTTGGAAATTTAATTGAAGGTGGTGAAGAGACACCACTCCAAACTGTTTCTGAGATTTGACTCTGGGCGGACATAAGATGCCAACCTTTGGTGGACACTCTTTGTTGTGTTGACTATCATAGCTGTTTTATAAAAACAACTTCAAACATTTTGTAAAATACGGTTACGTATAGACAAACAGAATTTACAGTTGTATCGTTTTGACAATCAAATGGGCGTGGCCCTGGTATTCCAATGTCTTTATGTGTAACACTTGTAATGCTGCATCGGCGAAACGTAGTAAACATTAGCACACACTACTTCTGAAATATGACTCCAGACGGAGAAAACTGTTTCCATTTTGGTCATAATTGGAAAGGACCTTGACTTATGAATGATACTTACAGGATATAATTGGTACGAAACATTTATTTTTAATAACATTTGGAACTGTTTCTGAGACATTCCTACCTATGCATGGACACAAGGACGCATGGACGGACGACATTCGCTAAAACTGCATCCCTCTGCCTACAGCAGGGGATGACGAAGTGAACAAATTAAGAGGCTTAATGTAAGAGACATATCACAGAAGCTTTCCGCAATACTTTCATTCTGCATTAAAACCCACTTTTAGATTTTAAATACCACTTAAGCCGGTGATAGAGTGCGTTAGTAGTGTTGAAAATCTGATAACTACTATTAGAGAGACTCAATAGAATCGAGCCTTCATCTTTCTCTTTTGCCATTGCTGCTTTTACTTTCTAATGATCTCCTGCATTTAGAATGTATTTGCTGAATAACAGCAGGTGTTAAGTGCGTGTGTGGCGGATGTAAATAGTCACAACACATTATTCTAAGTGTTGTTATATTTTCAGATTCTTTGGGATCGTCAAGTTTCAATGCTTTTAATTATGAAATTGAATACAGCTTAAGCCGGTGCTAGAGGGCGTGAGTCGTGTCGCAAATTTAATAACTTCTAATAAGGATATTGATATCATAAACTATGAAAAACGGTAGATAATGTAATCTACAAACTTCGTAAAATATTGGACATACCCATTTTCAAACTTTGTTTATCACATATGTTAAATCCTTCATTAAAAGTGATATGATATTATATTACTACAACATAATGCATGCCTGGTTGTCAACCCTTTTGCAGTTGGTAACCACGGTGTCCTATTTTCATGTACGCCGACAGGAAAGGCTAAATACTCTATAAAGACGCCATCTAAAATCCGGAAACGGAAGAAGGACGTCGGATCTCAATTTTGTCGTACCCGTTATTACTTTTCTACAGTTACTCTGTTTGCAGCTCAATCATTGATTACACTTGCGATAGGTGGAAACAGGTTTTTTCAATTAAATATGTTTTCGTTTTACATGTACTACTGTGTTTGCCAGAGGGGATATTTTTATTTTCATTGTTTCAGTGTTGTTATACCTTCTGATCCTTCGAGATCATGAATTTCAGTACTTCTTGTTCTGAAAATTGAATACCGCTTAAGCCGGTGCTAGGGGGCGTGAGCAGTGTTGCACTTTCAATTTATGCTCATGAACAGACTCAATAAAACCGAGTCTGCAATTTTCTCTTTTTGTGTTGCAATTTTTGCTTTCGGGGGATCACAACCCTTCAGAATTTATTGTCTTTTATGATGGAGATGCAATAAGTGTGAGATTGGGTGCCCTTAAACCGGTTTAATCCCCCTGTGACAATTGTCACTGACCGTTCCAAGGCGGTACTTCCATCTTCCCCTATCGTTTGTTTTGTCTTTGTGCATGTCTTTTTGTGTTTTGATAGACATTTACATTTGCTGTAGCTTCTTATGGCGGCTGTGTGTTTTGTATCAGTGTTTCCTGCATGCCTCATACATATACTTTTCTCGTAAAAAGTCTCGATAAAACCGAGTATGCTTTCGGAGGATCTCCTTCTTTCAGAAGTGTACTTTTAACCTTGTATGTCAAAGCATTTTAACACATTTGCAAAGAGAGTAGGACCGGACCAGACGGTCCTCTATTTGCTTATGGAATAATAGAGATCTTATTCGACAGTGTCTGCAGCGGCAAAACCCTTTCTATGTTATTATACTAGTATAAGAATCCACTCACTTGATATGCATGATGTCATAATGTTTTTATTAATACTTCGCTTGCTGTTCACGTCAATATACCTACCTGTAAATAGTGAAGACCCAGATGAGACAGCTCCTGCAGGAGCTGTCTCATCAGGGTCTGCACTATTTACAAGTTGAGTGTGCAACCAGTTCACTCCACAGCAGTGATTGCACAGCGAAGTACTTGTACACAGTGAAGATATATGTAATTATACAACAGAACAGAGCATGGGTAGAGAAGGAGAAATGTTTTTAAAATTCAGCAAGCGAATGGTAGAGCAATGAATATAGGATACACATGCGTATCAAGTTATTGGGCGCTTTAGAGAACATCTACTCGATACTCATTGTATGAATGTATTCAAAACAGGACCTTGCATTTTCATTTAACAAGATGCAAACGAAACATACAGTAAAACCTCTCTTTAACGGCCACTAAATTACATCAAGTATTTTGTGTTAAAGGCAGGTGGTTGCTTATTGCAAGATGGAACTAAAACAGAACGCTCCTATATGAGCGTTCTGTTTTACTTTCACCTTGCTTTAAGCAGCCACCTGCCCTAAATACCAACTAATTAACACAATTTAGAGGCCATTATAGAGAGGTTTTACTGTAGGCGTATTATGCTGAATTTGATCGGACTGAGTGTCCTTACCTTATACAGTATCCCCACCCACCCCAACCCAAGCCACTAAACAGGTATCAATTCCTGTCTGTAAGGCAGTTGGCAGCATCCTTCAGGGTTAAAGTAATTCAGCCTACATTAAGCAGTCAACTGCCCACGAATATCTAAATTATCATTAACTATATTATCAAGCACTATACCTTCTTTATATGCATGGACCGGTACACCTCTCAGTCTACTATACGTTTATTCCTGTTATATTTGATTATACGATTCATTAAATCAGCATTACATATAACTTCCAGATGTCCAATAACAAGGAGACGATTTTACTAAAATCACACTAACGTTGTTGTTTGAATATTGAAAGCATTAAATCTACTAGCCATTTAGTATATATAATTCACTGGCCGTGTAAACAAAATAATACAAAATCCAAACCAATCTCAACATTCTCATTAATAAGGCATAAATTCTAAAATTAATATAATTAAATGAAACTGATACATCCTCGGGCCTCCATCCTCTATATGATAGAATTTCTCTCGTTATGGCATCATCGTAAACTTTCAGAGCAAACAATTATTAACCCTTTCCTCCATAAATACTCCTTTCTACGCCTCTGTAATAACCACTTCTTGAAACCATTGTGATAAATAAAGCATTTGCCTATATCACAATGGTTTCAAACTACACAATTCTAAAATTTTCCTTTTCTCTAGTTAATACTCCTTTTGGGTAGATTTATTCAAAGAGGTTGGATCTAAAAAATAGCCTATGAGGTAATGGGTTAATCATTACCACGCGGTAAACAACTAAACATATAATGTCTACTCAAATGTAGATCTGTTAAATTTCGACTCGATCAGATTCGATCAAGGTTTTGAGACAATAGCGACCGAGTGCCAAGCAGACAGGACCCGGATGAGACGCCGAGTTACTCACTATTACATTACTCTTAACCATTCTCTTGCTGAATTTTAAAATACATTTCTCCTTCTTTACCCATGCCCTGTGGTATAATTACGTATATCTTCACTGTGTACATGTAGTTCGCTGTGCAATCACTGCTGTGGAGTGCACTGGCTGCACAATCAATTTGTAAATAGTGCAAACCCTGATGAGACAGCTCCTGCAGGAGCTGTCTCATCTGGATCTTCACCATTTACAGGTAGGTATATTGACGCGAATAGCAAGCGAAGGGTTAACAGATACAATGAGAAAGCAGCAACATAGGAAGACGCAAGAACAAGCGAATATAATTCGTATCATATTCAGACCTGTTTTCCAACAAGATTCACAATTTGATATCTAGGGCATGGGATACTAGTTCAGTAAGTAAATTGCGGATTTATAAGAAAAATATAAACATTCTCTACCGATCGTCAAATAGTATAAAGCACATTTAACATTCTGCACTCTGAGCAGTGTCGTCTGCAAATATTTTCGTGTGCTTCAATTCTAAAATCACCGCGTTTTTCCATATCTTTTCAAAACGCGTGCAAATTTGGTAGTTTGGTTTCTAATGAGACGCCGAAGGCAAACATTATCATAATGTAGCCGGAAGAGTAGCATTTAGTTGAGTTTATTATTCATGATCATTCTGGACACAAGGAACGTTTCCGTAACACGCCCTTATCAATAACTGCACTATCTGTCGACACGTTTCTAAGCTGAGGTGAAACGGTAGTCAGAAAACTAGTATGGTTATTAGTGTTCGCTGTTATTCAGTAACTGTTGCCAACGACGGTTCCTAACTAGGCGAGGTCGTGCAAAGCGTGTTATACGATTTATGCAAAGGAACTTTGCCGACAGCTCAGTCAGGGTCAGTTTATGATATAGAATTTGATCATGGCCATTTTGGTCAGACTGAATAATAAGATATAATACAGGATGAATGCAAGTAGAATCTAATGCAAACATAATTATATCTGATTTTAGGAAATTCATGCACAAGACTTTTATGTCTTTTCATAGCCCCGGTAACATATGCATTTTGCTTTTTTACACATAACAACAATTAAGCATTTGGTTTCCTAGACAATTTTAAGACTGAACCCGAAAATGGGCATTTATCAGGGAAATTAAAGTGTGTAGTTTTACCATAGAGCAACTTCTCTATTGATCACAGTTGTTACAAAAATATAACTATTGCAGAGGCGTGATGGGGCGTTAGTAAGATGGAATGGGTTATTGTATTTGATAAAACACTAAAGTCGGATCACGTGACGAGTCTATTATTGGTTGCCTCGTCCATAATCACCAAAGACTGTGTACGGCAATGTTCATTTGTCTGTCAAGCCTCGTTACTCTCGTACGCCCTTAGATTACACAGTAGAATGAATGGTAATATAGTAAAAACTCGACACTATGAATTTTTAGTAATGACGAATGTATATCTTTGTAACCATGTAGATCTTTTTGCATTACTTTCACCCTGCATTAAGCTGCCACCTGTTTTATCGATAATTATACGTATATTTAAATGTTCGTATAATCGAGCTTTTATTGTATGTGTATATGTGCACGTGAATATAATATGACAATCGTGTCTCTGATAATCATCAGTTAACACGCATAAATTGAAACATAGTTCCAGTGGTTGAATCCTGTTATTCATAACATTTAGCTTTCGTTATGTTTCAGTTTGCCTAGACGTATCAGTGTTTTCCAAGACATGAAATGGTTAAATGGCGTTAAAGGCGAATTTCCTACATTCGACGTGTTTCAAAAATACCTAAAATATACAAAACTCATTTGTTTATACATGTATGATGAAATGTAGTATATCGCAAGAAAACCTACCAAATGAACATTAAACTGACAAAACATGGGTTTAAGTTTTGTATCTGTCTATTCATGTCTCTCCGACCACGAGAAAAGCTGTTACCTAAACATCTTTTCTATTGTTGATATGTGGGATGTAATATACACAATAAAACCTCTCTATAACGGCCACTAAATGACATCAAGTATTTTGTGTTAAAGGCAGATGGCTGCTTTAAGCAAGCTGAAGGTAAAACATAACGCTCCTTTAGGATCTTGCTTTAAGCAGCCACCTGCCCTAAATACCAAATGGTTAACACACTTAAGTGGCCGTTATAGAGAGGTTTTACTGTATACCCAATACCTTTTCACTATGTTTCACTACAGTCACCAGAGCTCCATATAAGATGCGTAAATTAAAACATTTTCAAGAATAAACCCTTTATCTCTTCACCACACCATATGTTTTGACCACTCTTTAGAAATGTCTCTTCGAAGAGAGGATAAAGAGTGGTCACAACGTACGCTTTGGTGGAGAAATACATACACCCTAGCAATCAAATACGGGTTATATTGTTAGTTGGTAGTAAGTTAATATCACGTACGCTTTGTCTTCACAATCTTAAGTACTACAGCAATGCACAATACAACTGTTCCCAAATTCATACACGATAATATTGTGCTAGGCTTATAAAGGCAAGGCTGCTTTCAAACGTATTTCAAGTATTGTTCGAACGACCAAACATCTTCAAATTAATATATTAGGCAAAATGCAAACAATAGTTACTGCTTATTATGTAAACAACCCTGATGTTTGTTTATGTTTACGTATGAAATGCACTGACGTTTGCAGCACATACGAACACTACGTAAACTATATAACACCTTTCAGTTTGTTGACAAATATCAATGTAAAGGCAAGCATCCATTAGCAGTAATCGATCAACTTATATATTTTTCCTTTTGACCTACGGCTGTTTCCTAATGTGGAAACGAGATAAGGATACTCATGTTTGTCCCAGGAGGTGTCCAATTAATCGTATTTCCTTATTGATAGCTTACTTTCCTAAGGCGGTCATGTTTTCTGTACACTCAACATGGCGGATACAGAGTTAGGAAAACACGATACCAAGAAACAGCAAGAAGGCATATAGCATAATTGAGACTTTCAATTAAACTTTTAAATCAAAATCAGGCAAATGAATATTTCCCATAGACGCCATATTCAGTAAATGGGCCAAATACTCATTGCAATTTCGAATTTATTCACAAGACAGTGATAGAACATGTATTTTCGTGCTTGCGGGGAGGGGAAGATTCAGTAACGAGCTTACAAACAGGACAGTTGACTAGTATGGACAATATTTCATATGGAGACGAAGCTACAACACAAGTCATGGTAATCATATCTCACACGATATAAAACCAAACGAAAATGAGCTGAACGCAATCACTGGTCAAGGCAAGGTTTTATTGTATATGGCTTGCTAGATATGTTAGAAATATTATGTTAACTTGATAATGAGATGTTTAAGTTAATGACAACATTATATCCGTACATTCAGTAATTAACATGCTTTAACATATACAGTAAAGCACCTCTAAACCTGACGTCCAATTTAGTATAAATACAGGTCTAGGAGACATGTAGCAGCTTAATGCAGGATGAAAGTCATACAGAAACCTCATTTGGGAGCATTCTGTATGATGTTCTACCTGATTAAGCAGCCACCTGCCTCAAAGTATGTTTTTTCTATAGTAGAATTCCAGTTTAGAAAGGTTTAGTGTATATCTGGGAAAGTCGTCAAATATGACAAAACATGAAATATGAATGTTATTGCCTTAATTTACAATTCGTTTTAAGTATTGAGTATGTTTAGGACTTTAAGAAACAGCTTAACAGAAGAGCATGTCTGTACACCTTTTTGGAAAAGTGGTTACATAATATACCTCTCTTTGTTCATATACGAGTACAGTTAAACCCCTCTTAACCGGAATATAGAGAAGAATTTAGATACTTTTAGGCAGGTGGCTGCTTAATGCTTTCATCCTGCTTTAAGCTGCCGCCTGTCTCCAAGATCGATATTTATACAAAATCAGACGCCCGGTTTAGACAGGTTTACTGTACAAGCATAACCTATATACCAGATATTCTAATAGAAGGTCAGAATTATTTCATATATGATTTTAATTTGAATAGCATATTTACTAAATGAATTTGCATTATCAGAAATAGTGCCAGCATGAGTATTTATTTTGATAATGACATATTGACACACGAATGTTTGGCCTTTCCCGGAGTCAAGTATATCTTATTTCAAAAGCAACCAGAGCAGACCCTGATCAGACGGTTCTTGATTTGGGTCGACTCTGGTTTTCAAAGGCGAAGAAAGACGGTTTACGGAATAAAGGGTTAAGAAAATATTCGCTATAGTAGGTGTTGATCACAAACGACAAGCAAATGCCTATAGTTTACCTTGGTATTGCGTTTCAGGTTAGCTAATAAGGTTTTATTATTGAAATAATAGTGTCAATGACTTACGCAGAGTTCGTAAAATAATATATGTAATACTAGAAATAGGCAAAGCACGTCTAAATAAGTTCCAGACTAATTAATCTAAGTAGATTACTGTGAATTTAGGACAATAGGGATTATATCTTACTGCTAAATGATGCCTTTGTCAATGACAATCACTAAATGAAAAACTAGAAGCGCTCTCTCGATCCCTGAAATAACTAATCTAATTCTAAAATCTATCATTGTCAGATGCCGTTGACAGATCAAACAAGCAATGACCATTCAAAACGATTTGTGATTATCTTTTCTGCTGTACCATATTTGGAAGACAGAGGCATGTCTTACAAGAGGGTCAGAAGAGATTAAGTTCGTCAAACGAACAATACAATTGTAACAATGATATTTAATAAGCTGGTTTAAACCTTATACTCCATGTCATGAATATTCATGAAGAAAGTGATGATATAATCAATCTTAATTAGATTAGTTTTAAAATGGTATAGTAACACATTTAAAATAGTAACACATTATTTTTTGCCAAAGCAGAAATTGTAGAATCAGATCTATATTATTCCATAATCAAACAGAGTAGACCCTGATCAGACAGCTCGTATAGGAACGATCTGATTTGGGTATACTCTGTTTGCAAAGGCATGTTTATGGAGTTATTGAAATATGAAGGCATGCGAATGAATAGATATTTTAACATAATGAAAAAAAACTTGAAGTGTATGAAACGCAATCGCAATGTGAAACGCAATACCATACGAATTTAATACACACTATGTCAGTACTATAAACATACATGTTATATCCTAAATTTATTGAAAGTATTAAATTATGAATGATTTGTGAGTTACTAAGAAAAGATACTTCATTCATTCTACTGATGTATTATACCATATCCACATCAACTACAGTAGCACCTCGTATATTCGAACACTCAAATAAGTATCATCGATGGTTGGTGGCGGCCTAATACATTGTGATGGTCTTGCAGTAAGCTCTGTATTAATTCATCAAGCATTAAGCAACCACTTATCAAGTCTCTTTTAACCCTTTACTCCATAAATACGACTTTCTACATCGTTGCAAACAGAGCAGATCCAGATCAGAAGGCTTTTGTTGAGCATGGTCAGAGTCTGCTCTGTTTGCTCATTATATAATACAGATGAGTTTATGATTTTGTAATGACCAAAACCTCCTGTGTCCATGTGCTATTATAGTCAACAATCGAATAAACATTCGTGATGTCATTATTTTCTTACATGAATATTCATGAAGTAAAGGGTTAATACACATTCTGTGCGCCGTGTCCTTTTGTGTGTGACGCTCCCTCTGGGACTGTTTTTCTCATGTGTCCTTTTGTGTGTGACGCTCCCTGTAGGACTGTTTTTCTCATGTGCCCTTTTCTGTATGGCGGTCCCTCTTTGACTGTTTTCCTCACTTCTACTGCTTTACTGTATATATGAAAATACCAATTAAAGCATAATTTACTTGTTATTACATTTTCTCGAATGTAAAAGAGCGCTTTCCCACAATTGGGATAAGTACTTGTTCATGAGGTTTAATACTCATCAATCAAACCGATCACTGTCTATTGCTGAATAATCGAGTGCCCTCGCGATCCATCTTATTGTTCATGTCGACTAACGTAGTTTATTTTCCGAATACACTCCAAAATGATATTCTTTGAAATTGAAATCCAATGTTATTCATTTAATTTGAAATAACAGCTCCCAAACTGGGAATAAATCTAAATGATACACATTAGTCGCATGCTGTAATCGTATCAATATGGGATAATTCCTACCCATCAAAATCATTATTTTCCCTGGTTTTGTCTATTATCCCTTTACTCATAAAATTGCCTTTTCGCACCGTTACACAGAGAGTAGTCCCAGATCATACAGCCCTGTAGGAGCTATCTGTACTGGGTCTGATTTGTTTGTTTCCAAATTACACAGATCCGATTTACAATTTCTGCCTTGATTAAAGTTAAAAGTACATGTGCAATATAGGAACACGATGCACCTAGGTGTAGCGATGGCAAGTAAAGCACATCAACAACGAAATATTTAATAATATTCTCATCTTAACATTAACATTAAGTCTCAGAGTGGGATTTCCTTCAATTTCTTCTCAGTACCTAAATAATTGTGTTTGGATCATTTTTCTACGTACAGTACGGTCTGTTTCATTATACAGTAGAATCTGAACTGAGCGGCCATTCATTTATTGAACATAGAAATGCTAAAAAGCGAGTAGTTGGTTGCTTAATGCAGGACAAACGTATTGCAGAAAGCTCTTATAGGTGCTTATTAAATATTTTGTGATAATTAGTTTAGGTCTCATGCAAATACTTCAAAGTGTAATTATATGCCAATTACATAGAAAGAAAGATGATGAAAGTGGGGCAATATTGGCACCTTCCATAACCAAATGGCCGTGATATGACTCTTACATGAAAGAAAATGAACAAAATCATGCTGTAATTAGCATGCAGCATTCCCGAAATAAATACATTTTCTCAATGGGTATGAATGATAGGCGGCAAACGAGATCGGAAGTGTTGTTAACGCTAAGTGTGCTTGAATTGAGGAATAAGGTCATTGCAAACAGTGCAGGCCCAGATCAAATTGTTCATGAAGGAGCCATGTGATCAGCTCCTGCGCTTTTTGTCCAAAATATTTGTTGGTGATGAATTTTGATACAAACTTTTGTTTTATTAATATTCAGAGAGGGTGAGCCAGTTGCGAGTTAAGGAAAACAGGATTATAATGTTTTGCTGCTTTTCGCTGTATGCGGCTGTCAGAAAATAAAATAAAATGCTCGTGGTTGTCCTTGGATTCCTCCAAGCTACTCTGTTTTCATCAGTGCTGTTACTTATTTGCCAACTGATCCTGTTATTAAGCCGACAGCACATTGACAGTCGTTATTACACTGAGATATTAGATATTTTCGCATTTAACAGCGTATTAATTTACTACGTAATGGAAATATGCATCTGCAGTAAAACCTCTTTTAACCGGAAATCTAGTACCGAAGAATTTATATACTTTTAGGCAGGTGGCTGCTTAATAGAGGGTGAAAGTCATGCGTAAAGCTGCATGACGTTCACACTGCATTTAGCTGCCGCCTGCCTCCGAGACCGATATTTATACAGAATTAAACGTGCGGTTAAGAGAGGTTTTACTGTAGATGTTCCATGCAGGCAGCAGTATGAATTAAACCCCCTCTAAACCGGATGTCCAATTTAGTATAAATACCGGTCTTGGAGACAGGTGGCAGCTTAACACAGGATGAAAATCATGCAGGAAGTTCTTCATCTAGAAGTTGTCTGAATGACTTTCACCCTGCATTAAGCAGGCACCTGCCTAAAAGTATATACATTATTCTCGACTAGAATTACGGTTTAAAGGCCTAAAGTGTATACATTATTCTCGACTAGAATTACGGTTTAAAGGCTTAAAGTATATAAATTATTCTCGACTAGACTTACGGTTTAAAGGGGTTCTGTAGTTCTATTGTTCAAATTATGTATTATCCGAAACATCTTATGTAATGCATGGTACCATGAATATTAATAGCTCTCTCCAAATTCACCAACAACAATCAGTTAAATTATACTGCAAATGTACGAGTACCATAAAAGATATCTAAATACGATGGTATAATAGTCGCTAAATGGCAACGCAAATATGATCACAACCACAGTCCTTTCTCCTTTTTTAGCTCTTACTGGGCAGTCAATTGTTGCCCAAGGGCAAATAACATCCTCAATGCAAGCTAAGAAAGAGTGTGTGGAACAGAGATTATATACATTGATAATAACGACATTAGAACTATCACAGAATACACAAATAACAAACAAGGAACAAATTCAATACGGCTTTGACTGTTTCACTACGAATGGCATTGCTCTGTTTCTTCGGGACTCAATTCGCTTCTTGCGGTATACTATGTCTTTTTTATATTACCGTCAGATTGGAGACATGTGACCAGAATAAATATTCCGTTATTTTCGTTCCTTGCCTGTTTTGCGCTATTTTATCAGTTATAAATGTGAAACGGATTTGAAAACGAAAAGTTATCGTGAAGCTGTCTATAGAACTTTAACTTCTATATAATTGTTTTACTCCATCGCCATTCATTTTAACGCTTTTGTATCTGATCAGGCTCTGCTCTGGTGGCATCTGATAAGGGTCTGTTCTGGTGGCATCTGACCAGGGTCTTGTCTGGTGGCTTATGCAATTATTTAGATCTAATTATACAATTTCTGACATTGCCAAATTTCATTTGTTCATATACCGTTATAACAATTAAGAGTAATAGTCATACACAAATATGTATGGAGTAATGGGTTAATACCTCATTGTAACGGCATCATATACCGGGGTTTCTTAGATTTGGACCTTAGACTTATGCATGTTGGATTAATTCTTTTGGCTTGATATTTATATTAACCTTAACATGATGGATCATGGACTCACTTGTTGGCAAGTAAATAATCCTATTATAGAAACGCCTTAAGGCCAGTGTCTAAAATATCATCTTAACCCTCATCTTGTTGTATTGCTTAACACCGATGAATTGCAATATTTACCTACTTACTTTAGATATTTGAAAATACAGCTTGGACATTGATGAGTTACTCGTGGACTCATCTGGATGCAATTTGTATGCTTGGCATGATAAGAGTTAAACATGAGTCCCGTAGAGACCGACACCTCGTGGTCCCTTCTAACTAATGCCAAGGAAATTCATAAATATAACCACCGTAGTGACTGGCGCAGATATAATAGTTTTGTCAAAACTGTATCACATTGAGCACTTGCCCAATCTACAACACGGCTATCTGCTCGGTTATTTCCTATCTCACAATACCTTCCCTGCATGATGCAATCGTGATTTTATATTGAACTCATTCCCTCCCTAAACTAATTAACCCTTTCGCTGCCAAACTCTGTTGTCTGCTAACTTTGTCGTCTGCTATAAATTTTCATTTTTTTTATTTTCTTCATTTTTGTTTCAAAAACATAGTAACAGTAACAAACAGTTTGGATCCTGATGAGATGCCGAGTTACTCGGCGTCTCATCTGGATCCAAACTGTTTGCATAGGTAATCACAGATCCGGCATTGGCAGCGAAAGGGTTAAGCCCTAACCTCTAAATCTGAATGATACACATTTACTAAAGAAAAAGATTTGTTTATAAGTTTGTAGTTTTGAAACCGTTTTGATAAATAGAGTCAGATCTATCATAACTTCATAAGCAAATACCCTATTTATCAAATTATTTCCAAACATGACTTTTACAGAGGCGTCATAAGAAGGGAATAGGTCAAAGAAATAACATTTTACTATATGTGGACACTTCGGATATGAAGGAAATATAAATATATCAATATATCTTTATTACTGTCACACAAATTATACACATGGGGGGAACATGTAAACAGATAATAACGAATTATGTACACTGCTCTACCCCAATACGCCCTTATATCATGACTATTTTATGAAAAACAATTATGGTACAGACATGTTCTCTCCCCTGTGTGTCCGTCTCAGACACTCGAATTAATATAAATGGCACATCATAATGAAGAGACTACAATAATAGGGGTATTACATGCTCAATGCAAAGAAGGCAAGAGAGGGCAGCTGCTATGTATGCTGACTTCAGATATGTTCAGAACTCACCAAACCATTCATATATTCCTGAACAGCATGGTTGTCAAACAGATAAAAGGCAAAATATGTTCATTTCTGTAACTCCTAGAGAACGGTTTCTCTACTGAGTATTCATGTTAGAATTATTTAACATTTTAAACTTTATTAATGTTTTATAATTACATATGTTCGCAGGATGTATGGTATTGGAAGAAACTATAGTGTCATATATATCATAACTTCAGAAACAAACAAAGCAGATCCTGATCAGACAATATCCATGTGTACTCATTTCGTAATTAGGGCATAGTACTATTGTATGTGTACGAACTACTTATAATAGTATATGATAGTGTTTGTAGAATGAAATACCAATATTATATTCATAAGATGGAAACTATTATAGTGTGCTGATGTAATATATTATAATGTACTCGTAGAATAATGACCAAGTCGAAAACAGTCATACAGGGAGTGCCACACAAACTAGTACCTCACCAAACATCAACAAACACACAGGCACCCTACTGTGTTCAACGATGCATGGGTATCTAGATGGAAAGGGAACCAAAATACCGCAATGACATTGATCAAAGGGCAACCTAAGGAGCTACACTGTTTGCATATGCTCGGTTACTTCATATTAAGAGATGCGGACGTGATAATGATTATATAGTTTGGATAATCAGTCGTTAATCATGCAAGGGCATAATATTGCACACGTAACCTGGTTTGTTTAGTTGCGCAACGATGACACGAAACAAGGAGAACTTTCAAATGTAAATTCAAATTCATGACGTCAGTGAATCACGCAACTATGGGCTGTAATTTATATATAAATTATTGTCTGTTCTATTTTGAAATGTATCGATAAGTGCAGAGAAACTAGAACTAAAAACATTTGTAAGCAACTAGTACCATATTCTCAATATTTCTTTGTTTAAGCAGAGGATGTGTCTCGACTCTGCCACTACCTATATAGATATTTTCTACTCTCTTCTGATAGCATCTTTTAATGCGGACATCGCCCGTGGCCGCCTTTTTGGTTTACTTTCTTTAAGAGCGGAAGACACGTGACGATCACGTTACAGTAGCTCATTTGCATGTAGTGGAGGATCTGCTCAACTAGAGATTTCCATGGTAATTCCAGTTAATTCCTTCAAAATGAAATAGATTTCGAGCATCAACAAGTGTTTTGAAACCATCTTTTGACAAAACTCGGTATTTTCGGTTTTGCACAAAGAAAAGTGATGCTAATGTATACCGGGACCTTAAATGATTTAGTGAAATTCTGTTGTAAAGTAGCATATTTTGCACTCAATGTTAGCATTTATTGAATCTGTTCTGACGAGATGATCTCTCAAAAGTCATAAACTAACATAAACGATTAACTGATGAACAGTTCATTATGTTATTCAAAAAGCATTAAAACCGTCCATTTTAAATCACGTTGAAGAACAAAATTCAAACTACAACGTGTTTAACCCATTACCTCATAGGATATTTCTAGATACAATCTCTTTGAATAAATCTATCGAAATGGAGCATTAATTAGAGAAAAGGAAAATTTTAGAATTGTGTAGTTTGAAACCATTGTGATAAATAGAGCATTTGCACCTATAGGAGGAAATGCTCTATTTATCATAATGGTTTAACAGAGTGACTTTTACAGAGTCGTCAAAAGTCGTCAATATGAGGGAATGGGTTAAAACCATACGTTGAACCCTCTTTTTCAAAGTGGGTTACAATGGTCCTCTTTCTGTATGCAGTGCGGTTTTTCAAAGCGGGTTACAGTGGAATTGAGTACAAGTTACAGAAAAATTATATAGCTACCATCGGCATATAACAACACACATAAATAACACCACCACGAAACCAAACTTCTATATGTATTCAGCAAAGTTAGCCTTGCAAATATATATTGCCTACGGAATATTATATTTTCAGTTTGCAAACTATACGAGTGATGTTTTACAATTACGTCATAAATAATTAGTACCAATTAGCCAAATTCAATATTTTCTAAAACAGTATATCAGTTAACAGTATTTTATGTACAAGAAACTTATTTGCATATTATGAGTTCCAGTCCGAGATATTGGCAAACCCGCAAGCTAACACTGATTGATTTGGCAATGTTGAACATCGAGCTTAAGTAAATATCTCAAAAGCCGTCTGCATCAATTCGTCCAAATTATATGGCATATGATCATACAAAGGAACATGTTATATAAATGCAACGATATCATTGCCAGATATATAAAATGCACGAAGTGCATATTCACTGTATTTCAGTATTATCTCATTAATCGGAGTAGTTGCTACATTACTTTGACTTTGTGTGACGGGGCATGCCCTCTTTGGAATTGACATAACATTACACAATGACACTTAGTCATTTATATGACGCTTATTCATTTAAGAAAATATGGTATCGTCAATCTTTGAATATATATGCCAGATGTTCTGTAATTATATATGAAAACATATACATGTATATGCCCATCACGGTAACAGTAGAATACGATCTTCATAACAACAAGCAAACGGAGCATACACATATAAGGCGGCTCCGGTAGAAGCCGTCTTACCAGCGTTTGTGCAAAGGCGTCGCCATCTGGTAGAGAGTTAACCTTTAGCCTGCTGAGCAAATTATTTTTACAGAAGTGTTCACCTACTACCTTTTCAAAATTCAAGCTATAATCAATTTATCTACCAAAATGCAATCAGAATGTCAAACAGTTTGGATCCTGATGAGACGCCGAGATACTCGGCGTCTCATCTGGATCCAAACTATTTGCATATGTATTCATTCATCCGCCCATAGCAGGCTAAATGTTAATCTAGCCTAATATGGCATGGCTTGCACTGTAATTTATCTATGTGTATTTGTATTTATCTTTGTCTATGTGTTTATACCTTAACATTTGCTTAACTGTATACGCTGAAAGGGTGAGGTTTTATCAGTGGCACTCATTCCCTGCCAATATCGCATCTGTTATATTTCATATGCAAACAACTTTGATTCAGATGAGATGTTGAGTAACTCGATGTCTCACCAGGACCCAAACTGCTTGTTACTGTAGTAATAGTTCCAAGATCACAATGAGAAAAATACACAAACCAAAATGGTTGCAATATTTGAAAGCGAAAGAGGTAACCCTTTCCCTTATCTATGTTTATTTCGAATTTCAATGCCTACTGCATATTCATGGACAAAATAGTTATAATGAAATATGGAAGCTGGAACATTGACAAGCAGAGCAGACCCTGATTAGACGGCTCCAATAGGAGACATCTGATCTGGGTATATCATGTTTGCTAATGCGTGAAAAGATTTTCATATGAGGGAAAGGGTTAAACATTCTACTAAAGGTTCTGATATGACTGTATGGTATTGATGACATATCTGCGAATTAAGCGAATTGCTTTGGAACGATTTCGTCTATAAAATGTTATGGTTTCAAATAGTTTCGTCATTTTTGAAGTATTCTTTCATCAAAAGATACGGATATAAATCACAGTTGTCAACTAATGTTTATAGGTTAAAATTTCTCTGAATACACGCATTTTGCTGGGACAATTTGATTCAAGTGACACTATTGTCTGTGAAAGAATTTAATCAATCATATTCTTTCGGCACTAGCTCTTACTGTCCAAGTACTCAATCATTTTGCAACAAAATCGCAATAACATCCAGCAATGTCAGCGCCATCTATCATGTCAGTTTTGAAAATACGAGCTGTCATAACTATGTAACTATGTTGCAAGTACAGTTAAACCTCTCTATAACGGCCACTAAATTACATCAAGTATTTTGTGTTAAAGACAGGTGGCTGCTTAAAGCAAGGTGAAAGTAAAACAGAACGCTCCTATGGGAGCGTTCTGTTTTACTTTCACCTTGCTTTAAGCAGCCGCCTGCCCTAAATACCAATTAGTTAACACAATTTAGTGGCCGTTATAGAGAGGTTTTACTGTACAGTACAACGCCACTTATCTGAACACTAGAACAATATCAATGATGTTTTAACTCTTTCGCTGCTAACCTTTGTCGTATGCTACTTTTTTTCATTATTGTTTCAAAAACATAGTCACAGTAACAAAGTTACTCAGCATCTCATCTGTATCCAAACTGTGTGCATAGATAATCACAGATGCGGCATTGGCAGCGAAAGAGTTAAGATAGGCTGCAGTTAACTCTTTTCGACTGCAAAAATTATTGTTTCAATTCTGAAATACATTTACTCTTTGTCAACGTATCAAACAGGTTGGATCCTAATGAGACGTCGCATCATGCAGCGTCTCGTCTGGATCTAAACTGATTGCATAGGTAGTCACAATGTCGTCGTGTAAAGAGTTAATCCGCTGTGAGTTTTCTACATGCATGTTATATACAATGCATTAAATTGTTCGCTGAAAATGCCGTATCTGTGATTACCTGTGCGTTACCTTTGGATCCAGATGACATGCTGAAAAACTCGGCGATTCACCGAGATTCCAAATGGTTGTCACCGTGACCCTTTTTTATAAAGAAAAATGTAGCAGACGAGAACGTTTGCAGGCAACAAAATCTGACAGCGAAAGAGTTAAGCTACCATACGCATAATGTGTTCTCAGATTCTTCTTTTTACTTGGCTCATTTTCAGTGTTTTTATATGTTTTGGTCCTTCGGGATAATCAGTTTCAATACTTTTAGTTACGACAATTGAATACCATTGAATACCACTTAAGACGGTGCTATGTGTGTGATAATACCTTCTCCAGATTTAATAAAAGTGAGTCTGAATTTTCTCTTTTCCCATTGCTGCTTTTGTTTCCGAATGATTTCCTACATTCAGAATCTACTGTCTGATAGAAATTGGCTGACAAGTAGTGGAGTTTGTAAAATATTCAAAGACTAAAGATTCACGATGCACAGATTCAAATTTAATAACATAATAAAATAATTTGCTTGTGATATAATATAGTTGTGTTTATTTCTGTTTGGCATAAAGCAATTAGAACCTTATAGAGTAGTCTGCGCTTGTACTTTAGAAGTTTTCGAATTGCTTTTGCAGGGTAATGATCGTAAATATGTGTATCATATTGTTTTATAACAAAAACCCGAAACACCACGTGTTGTATATTGGTTATTCACACAATATTGTTTATTTCAGTTATATAGCGATGCCAAGCTTATACAGGTGAGGGAAG
Source organism: Azorinus chamasolen (assembly GCA_963576725.1). Lineage (NCBI taxonomy): Eukaryota > Metazoa > Mollusca > Bivalvia > Cardiida > Solecurtidae > Azorinus > Azorinus chamasolen. Next base: position 38,133,962 of record OY755247.1, read on the forward strand.
ATCAAAGAGGTTCTTCTGTCGGGATTAATTTACACGAACGAACGATACTTAGATTTTGAAGGTTACCATTTCTGTTTGCTGCTTACGTAGTGTATGAGAAATAAATAGCGCAAACAAATTAAATATGGGTGACAACTTCTCTGTTATACAGTTTATTCGCACATAGCGGACGCGGAATATTTAAGATAACACTGAAAAGAAGTATTTTCTGGTAACAGAAAAAACATCCAATTCTCGTAATCTATTCAATACGGAAATGGGCAATATAACTATTTATTATGAAAATAGGAGATCCTTCAAAAGCAAACACAGCCATTCAAAAAGAGAAAAATGCAAACATGCTTTTATTGAATCTGTTCATGAGCAGTTAAAAAACAACACTACTCACACACACACTAGCACCGGCTTAAGCGGCATTCAACTAATAATATCTTAACCATTTTTTCCTAAGGGCCAGGAAATATAGATACATGTAGATGATGCGCTTACATCCATAAATGATACAATAGTTAAGTAACTCTCAATATGAAACATTAAAACTATTTTTGCCGATTTAGTTCATTTAGATACATTCGCTGTATTATGCAGACATATAAGGATGGTATATTTACGGAAGGGTGCTACAATTCTACTTTTCCATTTATAAGCACAATAGTGTTGTTTGTGTAGTGTGGCGGCCGTGAAACGTCTCCCCGTACATTCAATCAATATTGTTTTCTTCCTCTTGCAAGAATTGCTCTACATTCAATGCGTTTCCTCATACCTTAACACCGTACTTTGCACTTCATGGTGGCTTCGGTACTCACCGACATATTTTATGACTATTTTAATTTCCCTTTTAAGACTTGTGCCCTTTGCGATTTCTCACGTGTGACTTTACCTTACTCGTTTTTCTTACTTCTTACTTTTTACCCATTCAATGTTTTCCTTCATATCCTTAGTCTTCTTTATTTTTTTCGTAACCTCTGGTATGTTTTTATTCTTTACACAACTTTTCTTTTAGTTACATATGTATGTCGCTTTTTACTGAAGGGTGCTACAATTACTTATTTTCCATTTATAAGCATGGTTCGAAGAAGGTTTACGTTAATGGGATAAATTAGATTTCAAACGGTCACAACATGCTGAAATATATCCTGACAGACGTTAATTACTCCATATAAACGCTTTAACGCCTTTGCAAAGAGAACGGACCATGATCAGACGGCTCCTGTTGACGGTTTCTGTTGGAGCCATCTAGTCAGGGTCGCTATATTTGTTTTTCTAATTCTACAGTGTCTGCAATAGCCAAAATGGCCTCTGTAAACTAACATTTGATTTTGTCACAACATCAGATGCCCCCCCCCCCTCCCCTTCATCCTCTTTTCAATACACAAGTGTAATGTCTGTAATATCTGCAATTCTTGTAACTCTGTATGTTTTCAGGGGCAATTCAAAACGCCTTGGTGCACTACAACGCATGTTAGTCAACATTCCTGTGACGTTTGGGAACTCTAACCCTACTGGATTATGCGCGACACAAAGTTCTCCATTTTTAAGTTATAATATCAAGGGCAATAAGTTATCAGGGGGAGACAATTAATTAAATCAAAAAATAGGTTCCAGCAGTTTTTGAGATACGGGCGACACAAGTTTGTGACGGACAGACGGGCGGACAGACAACAACTCTGTCAAAAAACAATGTCTCCCCGTAAATGAGGGAGACATAATCAAACCTCTATATTGTTATGAGTGCATGGTACCATCCAGTTATCTACAAGATGCAACCATAGGCTCGTAGTCTACCTGCTGATTAAGGAAGAGTAGTTTATACCACTTTTGACTCCAAGTGAAACTGTTAACAATTTTGCTCACAGCAGACTAACGGCCAAATGTAATCACAAATGGTAAAGTGCTAAAGTTAAAGTTATCAGTACTATAGTAACAGTGTACCATGTTTATCAAAATGTTTGTTATACATTTCCTGGGCAACACATAAACGTGCGTACTCAAGTACTAAATCGTCATTTCTCCACCAAACCCTATGTTGTGGCCACTCTTTATAATCTAAATTCTAAAATCTAGATGATTCTAAAGACTGGTCACAGCATAGGGTTATTCTTGAAATTGTTTTAATTTACACATCTTATCTGGATCTCTGCCTTTCCATTGTACCTCGTTCAATTCAGTAGTGAGTATGAAAGAGGGGCGAATGTGTGTGAGGAGTTTTTCTTTATCTACCAAAGATATTATTCATAGTACAGAAAACAATGCAATAAACCTCCTCTAAAAGTAAAACCTTTTTCAATAAGCGTAGGTATACAGAGCTTCAGATAAAATGCGTAAATTTAAACGTATTCAAGAATAACTCCTTTATGCCTCCACCAAACCCTATAATGTGACCATTTTTAAGAATCGTCTTGAAAAGACGATTCTAAAGAGTGATCAAACCATAGGGTTTGGTGGAGAAATGACGGGAAAAGTATCAGGGTACTCACCTGTATCTGTAGCTCCGGGTATATTTAAAAGCAGGTGGTTGCTTAATGCAAGGCGGCAGTAATGCAGAAATATCCTGCATTTTATCCTACTGTCCTCCAACATTATACTACCATCTGTGCATAAGACCAAGAAATATACATTGCTTTGGTGGCAACATTAAAGGTTTTACTGTATAAAAATATTTACCAATAATACAAGCTGGTTCAGCTTAACTCTTTGCACGCTAAGTATTTTTTCGTCTGCAACAATTGTCGTCTGCTTCAATTCTTAAAATACATTTTCTGTAATTTCTTTGCAAAATTATGGCCAATATGACAAACAGTTTGGATCCTGTGGCGTCTCATCTGGATCCAAACTATTTGCATAGCTAATCACATAGTTAATAGTGTTCTCGTTCAAAGGTGATAAAAGAGACGATGATCAGCTAAATGCATGATTAGCAGCTCCAGCCATTTAAATGAATCAAATGTTCATTACTATGCTTGTATAAAACTCAGCTAACAAATATTAATGACGTCATCATTTCTTATATGAATATTCAACAGAGAAAGGGTTAAGAATGGACATAAGCAACGCATAAGTTTTTAAAACAAATCTATATCTCTCTGGAAATGCAACTTGACAAACGTAACACAAATCAAAATAGTAAAAGCAACATTTAAGTATAACAGTTTTAAATAGTTTTGTCCTAATAATTCTAAGAAACTTTGTCACTTTTTTCTAAAGCGATATATATTCAATAAATTTATTTATATTAGTGTGGAGGTTCGTATCCTATAGACGATCTGTAAAAATATTGAAAATGAAAATACATATATTCTAATTTGAAACCTGTCGTTATTGGAATTAGAGTGTCGTCTGTTACCTTCGACACGTGACTAGTTGACATTCGCCTGACAGTTTGTCACAAGGTCAGATTATAACACATGACTAAGTGATATTAAAATGTCAGCCAGTGCCATGTTGATGTTTAACATTGTTCGTAAATTGTCTTATAACAAATCTCATAAATAAATCAAGCCTCCCATTGATGGCGATTATACTGTGAAGAATCGTATTAATCTTTGATATCTACAGTTAAAACCATGGCCCAAATTCCCTGTGTTCATGTGTCATTATTCAAAAAAGTATCTAATTAATATTCATGCTGTCATTTTTTCTTATATGAACATTCATGGAGTAAAGGGTCAAAATGTACATGGTAAAAACGTGCTCTAATCTGTGTACTAGGACTGTTTCTTGCTTAACCCTTTCCCGGTTTTGTATTTAGGCCAAATTTCAATACCTACTGAATACTGACCGTGCCAAGGCGGTACTCTCTTTGTCACCCTTCCTTTTGTTTGCCGTGCGTCTTTGTGCTTGTGATTTTGTTCATGTATGGAGTGTTTGTCTCTAGTTTTTGTGTATCTGTTTCTGTTTTCTGTGTCCATCATGTGTGTGAGTGTGCGTTTGGGTGTGTGGTTGTGTGTGTGTGTATGTGTGTGTGTCATGCTGTCTATCGGTGTTTTGGTTGGGGTTGCGCCTTGTATGTGGCTTTGCCTGCTTGACTTTACTACTTTTCCATTAACAAAATAGGTATAAAGGGATATGGAAAGTGGAACATTGTAGACATTTTAGAAAGCAAAGACACAGTTCTATCAAATTCTATTAGCAAGCAGAGTAGACCCTGAACAGACGACTCCCCTACTCTGTTTGCAAATGCGTGAAAACACGTTTGTATGAGTGAAAGGGTTAACACTTCCCTTGTTGAATATAAAGCAAACATCTCTACCGGACTTATAAGTTGGTATAAGTATCGGTCTTTGAGGCAGATGGTAGCTTTATACAGGGTGAAAGTCATACAGTAAACTCCTCTAGGAGCTTCCTGCATGATTTTCACCCTGCATTAAGCAGCCACCTGTCAAAACTACCTACTCTTTTTCACGTTCCGGTTGCGAAAGGTTTCACTGTAAATTTAAGAAATAATGAAATCATAAATATTTCCTGACTTATCATAATGTAACATTTTCACATTGCTTTGACAAACACGGTAGAATCCCATCCATATACAATGAACCCTCGTTACAACGGAACTGTTTGTGTCCAGACATTGTGCTAGTATAACGAGATTGCCGTAATAACGAGTTTAAATATGAAAGGAACCATTTGGCCAGTTTTAAACTAGTACCAACAGGTGATCGCTTAATGCAGAACACAACAAGTGCAAAAAGCTCCCTAAGGGAGCTTTTTGCACTTCTTGTGTTCTGCATTAAGCGATCACCTGTGCTATTGACATTTCACCTATTTATTCAGTAGCTGTTTCAAAGAATTAACGGTAATTTCAATGCATATTGCCGGTATAACGAGGGTACCATTGTAACTAATGCCGGTATAACGAGTGTTCACTATATTGTTATAAAAACAGGTCATACCCTATAGACAGTTTCTACACGAGCTGTCAGATCTGGGTTTACCCTGATTAAAAATTTATGAAAAAGCGTTTACAATAATATAAACAATGTTTCGTCTTTGTTATTCAGTCTATTGCGCCTTTCAAGGCTAATATACTTATTGTATTCAGTAGGATTGTGCAGATTAACTGCCGACCGACTTGTCGTTTGGTAAAAACAGAAATTAATGTCGGTTGGTGCGCTGAATGATTTTGACAGGGGAAAATACTCAAAAAACACAAATCAGTATTCAAACAAAGCGTAAGTTTATTTCATCATTTTACCCGGCAATACTGTGATTTCGAATATTATATGATCGTGTGTATGGTCTCTGAATTGGTAACATTGCGAATTGTCGTGTGGCATTTTGTTTGTCTGGTTGATGAAATGAATGTCTCACACACTGGCATGTAAAACGTATTTTCTATTTTTGCATTGTTATTTTTTCTTTCGAAGGATCTCCTACTTTTAGAATGTATGTACTTCACAACAGCAGGTTGTTAAGTGCTTGTGTGCCCAGTATTTTATTCTCAGTGTTGTTATATTTTCTGGACCTTCGGGATCATTAGTTTTGGTGTTATTAGTTATGAAAATTCAATACCGTTTAAGTCGGTGCTAGGGCGTGAAAAGTGTTGCTCTTTTGGTAACTGCTCATGAACAGACACAATGAAGGCGGGTCTGTAATTTACTCTTTTTGCATTGCTGTGTAAGCAAAAATGGACCCTCGCAGGCGGGTAAGATACTTGAATAATACGACGTGACCAGTTGAATACAATACATCAAATTATGGAACATAATTATTTATAACCAATGATCAATTAGAGACCAATGATTTTAGTAACTTAATAACGTGTCTATGTTTATTGGATATCTACATTGGTTTGCCTTCTTATTATGAATGTTCGAGTAATTTCTGAAATCTCCTTATATGTCGGATAAAGCTAATATTTATGTTTCCGTCATGGCCTGATATCACCCGCTGCTTGAGTTTATAGTTTTCTTTAGTTTTTAGTATTTCTTCAGTAGCGCTAGATTAAGTCGTTTGATGAATGAATTTTGAGATGTTGGCCCACATTTGAATGAGGAAAGTTCATCATATGGGTAAGCCCCGACCAGTTTACACAAATTATTGCACGATGATCATATGTAAACAAAACCATCGCAGCCCGTAGACTTCTGTGATGCAAAACATATCATAGGGAAATCGCAGACAATGAAATCGTACGGCCTCACTGGCAAATGTAAACTAGGCATTATTACCTGTACATAAACGTTAATTTATTGACTACACGTTGAATCTAGAACAATTTAAAATATATTACTGCAAATTACTGCAAATTCGTTTTAAAAGTTTATTGGAAATACCGCATAATACCTCCGCATTGCCATATGATGTGTTCTGGATTTACGGTTTGGTATAATAAAATAAAATACACATTAAGGGGCGGTGTGTTAACCATATATATCGCTAACCCTCGGCACAGAACTTGACTTTGCCTCGCGTGACATTCGTTTCTCTGGATGATAATTTGAATGTCTCTTAGACTGGCCGTTGATATGGATAATGTGTAATTCCATTCAAGGTTTCAATTCCATCATATAATGTGTGTGTATTTTAGATTGAGATGTTTTGACACGTACTGTGCGGGACACGAGTCACTAATGTCCTTTGCAAACAGCGTAGACCCAGCTGAGAGGGTTCCTAAAGGTGCCCTCTTACCAGGATCTGCACTATTTGTCATGTTACACTTTTATCTAAAACACATCCCTAAAAAATCACCATAAGCTTTACCTGTTTGGATTTTGGAATATTCCTTTTGAAAACTCAGCATTGTAAGGGTTAAGCAGTCGTATTGTATCGGCTATTTTTCGGTAATAGAATCAGCAGTGAAGCCGTAGTAATACTATAAATGTTTGACCAATTTAAGCCAAAGGCTGTTTAATGCAGAGTAAACGTCATGCAGAAAACTGACGTATGCCCTACACTCGTCTTAATCCCTTTCCCACATATAAACTGTTTCGCCTTTGCAAGTAAAGTAGATACAGATAAGGAGCCGTCTAATCTAGTTGTACTCTGATTTCTAAATTAGTTATATAACTTTAGACAAAGCTAAATGTTCCTGTCAAAACCTTCAATTTTAAATCACGTCGGACACAATACGAATGTCGCTAAATTCTTGGTTTACTTGAACACGCGCAGAATCAGGAATAATGATTTGAATATTATTTTCAGAAACTATTTAGCCATTTTAAACGCAAAATAATTGAAACTATTCAAATTGTTTCAGCATGGCAGGCATTTTTGTCTTGCTGAATGGATAATTATTGTTATTATATACACAACAGACAACGTGAAATTCGTCCGGATAAATCAACCAAGTTAAATGGTTGTCTTATAGAATGATGTATACCAGGTACTTTTCCAAGCGTGTTTACGTTCGTTTGACAATATAAGTACAAACGGTGTCAGTAATGCATCTATGTAAACACGATATACAGATGCCTAACATTCCCAAATTGTACACACCGTTTATTCAATAACCTAAGACGGGAGATAGCTTACCCTCATCATGCTACACGCGATGTCAAGATAAGATGCGTAAATAAAACATTAAAAATAACTACTTTATTCCATCATCAAGCCTTATATTGTGACCAAGCTTTTGAATCGCCACGAAGAGACGATTCTAAAAAGTGCTCACAACATAGGGTTTGATGGAGAAATTACGATTTTAGTTTTTTGAGTATTCATCTTTATCTGTTGCTCTGAATCCTGGGTCCATGCTTATAAAACGTTTAGTTGAGTCAGAGTTCGTTCTCAAGTTTTTGATTGGTCAGATTTGAGCATATGGCTCAAATCTGACCAATCAAAAGCTTGAGAACTCAAATCTGACCAATCAAAGGTATCCGAGCTACGAGGTAGCCCAGCATCTCATCAGGGCACAATCTCTTTGGCACGCGGTCAGTAATTTCCACAATGCTACTATGAAATATAGTTGCTGACCTAAACATGAGCAGACATAGTACATAGTACGGTAAATGTTACTTTTTGTCCTTGTGCCGATGGCTTATGTTCTATTGGCTTTGGTTTGGTTTGGTTTGGTTATTATCAGAGTTTACGTTGCTTTAATATATTTCAGCTATATCACGAAGTCCAGCTAATTATAGGTGGAGGAAGACTTCATAGGTTGTTATGTGCACGGAACGAATTTCATTGTTTCATGCACAGATGAATATCCAGGTAGAACCACCGACATATCCTTAGGTAACTGGAAGGCTTCCCCACATGAAAAATCAAAACGCCCAGACCAGGATTCGAACCACGGCAGTAAGTGGTTGGGACATACAGTATACAATATAAGCACTATATCCTTGTATCGATGACCTATGTTCTATTGCGACATACACTATATAAAATAAGCACAATGACCTTGTGTCGACGATCCATGTTTTAGTGGGACATGCCGAATACAGCATAGGTCATATGTCCTTGCGTCGATGACCAACGTATTTTATTTGGACATACAGTACACAGCATATTTAAGCTCTATGTCCCTGTTTCGATGACCTATGTTCTTTTGGGACATACAGTACACAGCATAAGCACTATGTCCTTGTGTCGATGACCCGTACATTATGCAGAATAAGCACTATATTCTTGTATCGATAACCCATGTTCTTTTCGGTTTTACAGTATACAGCATGGGCACTATGTTCTTGTGTCGGTGATCCATGTTTCATTGGGATTTACGATATACAGCATAAGCACTATGTCCTTGTGTCGGTGACCCATGTTCTATTCGGACATGACGATCCATGTTTTGTTGGGACATACCGTATACAGCATAAACACTCTGTCCTTGTGTCGATGGTCCATGTTTTATTAGGACATGCTGTATACAGCATAACAACTATACAGGAACTGCTCGTAAACACGCACTTACAGTAAAATCTCTCTTAACTGGAATTCTAAAAGAGGAAAATTTAGATATTTTAGGCAGGTGATTGTTTAATGCAGGGTGAAAGTCATGTAAAAAGCTCCTCTAGGAGCTTTTTGCATGACTTCACCCTGCATTAAGCTGTCACCTGTCTCCAAGACCGATATTTATACTAACTTTAACATCCGGTTAAGAGAGGTTTTAGTGTATATGTTTTAAAATATGGTTGTAGCTGACCCAGATATAACACAATTGGCAGCATCCACCCAACACATATCAAATCTACTGAATGTATTCTGAAATTAAGAGAGCCTTCGAAAGCAAAAGTAACAATGCAAAAAGAGAAAAATGCAGACTCGGTTTTAATGAGCCTTTCATGGGGGGATAATTAAAGTGCAACACTACTCACGCTCCCTAGCATCAGCTTAAGCATTATTCAACTTTCATAGCTAATAACATCCAAACCCTTACAACGCTGAATTACTAGCAGTGCCAACCCTGATTACAGGGCTACAGGCTATAGAGTGTTTGCAAAGAACATTAGTGACTAGCTGCCCGCACTGGGCAACAGTGGTTTATACAATATCTGACGTTTTAAAGTTATTACTGTTTATAAAACTATGGAAACAATAACCTGAACAAAACCTTAATCAGGTGATATGTTATACAAGCTAGCGTCTTTTTTATTCAATATGTTTCATTATCATATTATTTTACGCTATTTAGTCATTTCCATACATACCAAATAGGAATTAGACATTATACTGCGCTGCTATAAACTTCTTTGCAATTGCTGACAATGATAAACGAATATACGATCACGTCATTTAGACTGACTAGATTTATCAATACAAACATATTTTCCGTTCACAATAACCTGGTCTTATTTCTCTCTGATTAAATTAAGTTTCCTGTTTGTATCTCGTATCTGCAGACACATAAATAATTAAAACGGCCAGTGTTGCTTGTAAGATTAATGATATTGCGCTGATTAGAGACAGTACATTTTGTATTACCCCTTATCTCGCTATATTGGACTGGCAGTTGCAAGCAGCTTCATCCAGATGAGACACCGAGTAACTCATACAGTCAATTATGTTTTAAAAGCTTTTGTCATAATTTTTAGTTCACCCATCGTTCATTTTATATTACACGACTTTTCCAAAATAGACAATTTTCAATCAATGCATGAAACATTTCACAGTTAAAAGGGGGAGAAAAGGGATAAGAAAAATTGGAAGAGATTGAGAGCAAGTGAGAAAAAAAGACTGAGGTAAAAGGTGAGTGGGTATGAGAAGGGTAGACACAAGAGAGGAGCATACATACAGTAATTATATATTCCTATCATTTTGAGTTAGGAACCAAGGTGTTGTAGAAAAGGTTTCCATTCCATATCATGGATATTTAGCGTATCATATGTATGCGTTATATGATGTTCAATGCTTATTTCTGCAATAGGCAATGTTTTAATCCTGAAACATTTGGGATCTCCTTCAAATTCTATTCCCGAAATATAAAATATTTTGCAAAAAAATATGAAATATATTACTTTTGTTTTTATGGCTTTTGTGTTGTCAGTTTTACCAAGAGATATTACCTCGAAGTTTACCTTTACGCCCGACTGTGTATTGTTGTCACTGACCGTTCCAAGGCGGTACTTCCATCTTCCCCCTCTTGTATGTTTGTTTTGTCTTTGTGCGTCTCTTGGTGTTTTTATAGTTATGTATGTTTGCTGTTTCCTTGTGTTGCTGTTCGGGTGGCTATTTGTTCTGTATGTGGTGTTTCCTGCATGACTCATTTTTGTACTTTTGATTGTTTCCGAAATGTTGTATATGTGGGCATTCCCAGAAAAGATGGCGGATTGTTTCAATATTCATATTGCAAAAGCCACATAAATTGATACTTTTCAGTTCGTACTTAAATAATGATTTGTTTGTTGGAATAGTCCGCATTAAGTATTTATACTTATATATAGGCATTTATGTAAACGTTCTTCCAATTTATGTCGTGTTTTTGTAGTTCTGTACTCCATTTATTTTCCGTTTTCGATATTTTCGTTTGGTGATGTTTGAGTTCATAATTGTATAAGAGTGTGTTGGCTTGTTTACTTTAGATAAATTTTGTGCAGATATCAATGCTTTGTTGGTTGGTTTCTATGTTCTTTCTATGTTTGTTTCTATGTTTTAAAAGCTTAATCGATCGGAACAGTTCCAAACCATGAGCCTTTCAGAAAATTGGTAATTTCATTTCATAAATAATGACATATATGCTCCTTGTACTCATCAGGGTCCAAACTGTTTGCTACTGTGACTATGATGTTTAAAGCAAAATATGAAGAAAAATAAAAAATGAAATTTGTACCAGACGACATAAGTTGCAGACGACAAAATTTGTAAGCGAAAGAGTTAATACTAATTGTTTATCATAATAGGACTTGATTCTTCCTTAGAATGATCAGCGTTTGTAATTTTAATAGAGCACTACAGACTTTTCTTTCGGTGCCTTTGATACCTACATGTATGTAATGCATTAAAGTATTGACATTGTCTATTGTAAAACACTGCACTATGAATCACATGCCGAGCATTGCGATAACAATATATTATTTTAGTACTCTGGGTGTATCAGATTATATAGTTCATCAACGAATAAATTTTATATGATCAAACTGAGGATAATTACATACTTAAAATTTCATGTACATTGATTTTCCATTTATAAATGTCTGGTATTTAAATGAGGCGTTATATTGTGTCGCATACGTTTTTTCCACTTTTAAATAAAACGGCTCTAAGCCATGCTCCATATAGGCCCCATGCTGAAATATATTCTCTTTACACTTTCTCTGTAGAAAATTTATGTAAGAATTAATGTCGTCATGAATCTTAACCCATTTACGCCCACGATCCCATATATGGGATATAGGCAAACAGTGTACACTCTGATCAGACGCCGCATTCTGCGGCGTCTGATCAGAGTCTACACTGTTTGCTGACAGGAAATTCAATATAAAACAAAACAAAAATGAACATTTAGACCAGGCATCCCTTAGATAAAAAATGGACTAATCCAATATATAAGCATGGAAGATTCCACTGGGAGCAAATGGGTTAATTAGATTAAGTTTTATAATAACATATAGACCTACCGGAGCCGTCTGTTCTGGTTCTAATCTGTTTTCAAAGGCGTACAAAACATGTACAGACCCTTACTTTACACAGTTTAGTCCAAACAAAAAAATAATTTAGATTTATCATTTCTCCCCTAAATCGAATTGAGACGAAATCATATCAGAGAATTTTTACAATACCGAATATCCATTTAAAGAATAGTGTCCTCCAAGAAGAATATGTATCGGAAACAAGTGTCATGTTGTCCGAACCTATTTTCCAATTGACTGGACACGACTGTAACGAGCACTCTATTACCAGATTTTTTTTGTATCACAGCTAATGCACTAGATCCTCGGCGTTGTTTAATTCTATTCCTGACAAGTTCGCCTTTTTTACGACATTGCAAACAGAAGATTCTCAGGGGCCGTCTTGTCAGGGTCAGCTCTATTTGTTTATACATCGCATTCTACTGCCACAGATCCGATTAAAATTCCAAAAAGCCGAAAAGAATTGGACATTTTGCCCAGCAAGCGTCTATTCGAATGATATAGTTATTTTGCATTTTGCATTGCGATAGTAGCACATGACACGCTAACAATTATGTCCACATATGCTGTGACGGGATATTACTTAATTAAGAACTTTTACGAAATTATTTCCTGAATACACTCCTACGTCCATTATTTCCCTATTATCATTTTAAATACTGCATTTACATATCGACATAGTCCCATTCAGTACGAAATAGTATACAGTTTAACCTTTAGCCTGCTATGGGCGGATGGATGAATACCTATGCAAACAGTTTGGATCCAGATGAGACGCCGAGTCACTCGGCGTCTCATCAGGATCCAAACTGTGTGTCACATTGATTACATTTTTGTAGACAAATTGATTACAGCTTGAAATTTGAAAATGTAGTAAGAGTACAAAAAATGAAAAAATAATTTGCTCAGCAGGCTAAAGGTTAAGAGAATTTCGAATGACAAACAGTGCAGAGCCTGATAAGAGGGTTCCTCTAAGGGTCCTCTAATTAGGATCTACACTATTTGCAAATGACAGCCAACTCGTTTCACATGTTGAAAGGGTAGGGTAAAGTGCATACCGTGTATTTCGAAATGATACTTGTGCATGTGTGTGTGATACTGCCCTATAAGACAAAATGATATCCGGAACAAATGACATCGTACATGTTTTTGTTTAAAGCAGACAATTGCCTACTATTTTTGACTGAAAGAACATTCCATAGACGTTATTGCATCAAACACACGTAAATGAGCCCTCTTTCATCTCCCTGTCTTAGTAAGGAGAAACATCTTACTGTCATAAATATAGAACAACCGTATCTAAATTATACTGTAGGTAATATAATCGGATTTAAAAAACACAACTTGTAATGTTAATCCAATTATTCTAATCATTCAAAACAGAAGAATGAATATTCTCTACTTATACTGTCTACTACAACCTCACACACCCTATTTATTCCCTGGAGAGCACTCCTAACCTTTTCAGTCATATAAAACCCATTTCACATATTTTCAAACAGAACAGACCCATATTAGACGACTCCTATATAAGCCGTGTGATCAGGGTCTACTCTGTTTCCTTTTGATACGATATAGATCTTATTCTACAGTTTTTGTCAAGGCTGAACATTTCTTTGAAAGCATCACATTACAAAATTTCAGCTAATAAATATTCATGATGTTATGAACTTATTATTTCTTACATGTATATTGAACAGAGAAAAGGTTAATCTATTATGGTATGAACTTGTAAAAATTGAAAACATTTTGTTTGAAATATAGTAAAACCCCGCTAATGCGTCCACCTAAAACATGTATAATTCTGAGTGCTAGAGGCAGGTGGTAGCTTAATGCAGGACAATCCGTTCTGGTGTTAGTTTGGGACCCGTCCATGTTTCATTCTGAGGGAGCACAGCACACACCATATTTGCGCTGGCATAGTAGAACCTGTCTTCAGCAGCCAGTCATTTATTGAACACAGGCTTAAAAAGGAGGTGCATGCTTAATGCGGGACACGTTGAACCTGTTTTAAGCTACCACTTGCCTTACAGGCCCATAATTAGACCTGTTTGTGATGACCGCTTCAGACAGATTCTACTGTATAAGCTAGTACAGTAGAATCCCTCTAATGCGACCACTTAATAAATACACATGGTTGTCTTTATAAGCCGATCGTTGCTAATTCAGGGCAAAAGTAATGCAGATAAGGACCTTTCTGCATTACTTTTGTCCTGCATGTAGTTACCACCTGCATATATCACCCAGAATTATACCTCAATTAGAGGGTCGCATAAGCGGGGTTTTACTGTACTAATGATAGGTTCACAACACAGTGCTCCTTCAGTAGCCGTCTGATCTGGGTCTACACTGTTTGCCTATGTTCTTGTTAAGTGACCCTCGGCACAAATTGGTTAATACGCAGCTCTATGTCACAGATACTGATAAATGATTTATGAATAAATGTGCATTAACATGGGAGTGTTTCTGACAAATATCATTTTACAAATAGCCGAACAACATAATAATTATATTACACAAACCGAAAACATGCATTATTATAACCCATCCTAACGATCCTATGATGGAATACATCGGCAGTTTGTTTGGAGTATGAGACACACCTGTGAATAAAACATAACAGTTACATGTATATTGCTTTCATTTTATTTGCTTTCATTTGCTGTGAATTCCGTCAAAAGGAAATTGCAAGCGTGGCAAGAAATCATCCGTGCGCAATTAATTGCATTTTCATGACACGTCAGCGGATATTGTTTTTCTTGAGCAATTTCTATTTGATAAATGTAACCTTGCAAACAAGAAAATGTAACTTGACTGCAATCAAAAATGACTCGTTTTTTTCTGCTGGATCCAACATGCTACAAATGACCCAGATCAGAGTCGGTGCCGACATCAGCTGTTACAGTACACTGGTTAAGTTATAACTAACCATGCTGAGTGCGCATCACTACCCCACTAGTGCCAAGTATCCTTTAACCCATTACCTCATAGGCTATTTTTAGACCCAACATCTTTGAATAAATATACCGGAAAAGGAGCATAAACTGGAGAAAATGAACATTTTAGAATTTTATAGTTTGAAACCATTGTGATAAATAGAGCGTTTGCTCCTATAGGACCAAATGCTTTATTTATCACAATGGTTTCACAAAGTGACGTTTACAGAGACGTCAAAAGTCGTCAATATGAGGGAATGGGTTAAAAGGGACATGGTCAAACAATGTAGACCCAAATCAGAGGGTTCCGTCATCACTCAATGGGACAAGTACAGGACACGCGTGTGTGTAATATCATTCTCAAATAGTATATACTTAGTGCTCCTAGAACCCTTCATTCAAGGTGTGCATAATTCCTCCGGCAATTTAAAGCATGTCATATTGAAATTACTCAGTGAATCAGTCCATTCTGAAAATTTAGCCTTCTACGACTTAAAACAAATGTACTATTTATATTTTCCACGGTGAACATCACCATCAAAATACAATCAGCACACGCTTTGGCACTACCTCGCTTCCTTGCTTATATCAACTTAGCCATAAATAACTGAAGGTGGGAATGGTTCATTTTATTACATAACAATGATTTATTTGAAAGATCTGATGGTGTGATATGAATTCGCACATACAGTTAAAACTTGATACTTCCAAACTTTTGGTAATGAAGAAGTAATGCTTTTTTAGGCAGTTGACCGCTTAATGCAAAGTGAACGTTATGCAGAAAAAGACGCTTTCTGCATTACTTTCATCCTGCATCAAGCTGCCACCTGCCATGAAGACTGATAATTAGGCTTGTTTTAGTGTTCCAAGTATTGGGGTTTCACTGTATATTGCTTTTAACACACAACTGTAACAGCCGTTAGTAATAGTTGCAGGAATGCCTAGTGAGAATTACAAACTAAAACGTAATTCGTCTTTTCCGGTATCTAAGGACCAAAACTATTTCCAGGGCGACAAAATGAATTCATTTATCATTTGTGCGTTAGACTGCTCTTCGTAACATTACCATAGGCCAATAGCGCACCATATGATAACACCGTAATAACCTAAACAAACAGGATACAAATGAGACGGCGTCTTATCAGGATCCAAACTACTCGAACCACTTATTGTCATTTTTGTGTTAGACTACTCTTTCCTAACGTTATGTTCGTACAGAAAAATCTCTCTATAACAGCCACTAAATTAGATCAAGTATTTTGTGTTTAAGGCATGTGGCTGCTTAAAGCAACGTGAAAGTAAAACAGAACGCTCCCATAGGAGCGTTCTGTTTTACTTTCACCTTGCTTTAAGCAACCACATGCCCTATATACCAACTAATTAAAGCAACTTACTGGCCGTTATAGAGAGGTTTTGCTGTAACATTAACCTTTCTCTGTCTGAAAAGATACATGTAGGTGTATATGTCTGTTGAAAGTTTCACTGAAACTCGGTTTGGTTTAATCCTCTGAGAAATCATTCCCTCATATTGACGCCTCTGTAAAAGTCACTTATCACATTTGTTTCAAATTGGTTTCACATTTATCTCTATTTATCACATTGGTTTCAAATTTACACTATTCTGAAATATTCCTTTTTATGCCCCCCCCCCCCCTTTCCCTCTCCCGACAGTCGATAAGCATATAATTTTAGTAAATGAAACAAGGCAGTCCAAAGGACAGATATACCCCCCACCGCCGCCACCTAAATTAAGACATTGACCTTAAGGTGATACCTTCCAGTTGTTAAGAAAATAGGACGCGGAAACAAATATAATGGAAACTGAAGGTAAGAACACGACTTTCAAATGTGACCTTGACCTTGAGCCGACATGACTGCCACATGTGTTCTGCACATCATCTCAATTCGGTTAATATTTGACTCCAGTTTTATGAAAATCGTTCAAATGGTTTAGAAGATATGGAGCGGACACGAAATGTAATGGAAATTGAAGATTAAATCACTTGGCCTTCAAATGTGACATTGACCTTGAGCCAACATGACTGCCGCATGGGTTCTGCACATCGTCTAAATTCATTTAATATTTGACTCAAGTTTTATGAAAATCCTTCAAAGGGTTTAGAAGATATGGAGCGGACACGAAACTGAAGGTGTAAACACTTGGCCTTCAAATGTGACCTTGAACCTGAGCCGACATGACTGCCACACGTGTTCTGCACATCATCTTAATTTGGTTAACATTTGACTCAAGTTTTATGAAAATCCTTCAAAGGGTTTAGAAGATATGGAGCGGACACAAAAATGCAATGGAAATTGAAGGTTCAAACCCTTGACCTTCAAATGTGACCTTGACCTTGAGCCGACATATCTGCCACATATGTTCTGCACATTGTCTCAACTTGGTTAACATTTGAGGCAAGTTTCTTGAAAATCCTTCAAGGGGTATAGGAGATATGGAGCGGACACGAAATTGTTACGGACAGACAGACAGACAGACAGACAGGCGGACGGACGGACAGACAGACAGACAGACAGACGAAGGCCATTCCTATAACCCCCTCCGCTATGCGGTGGGGGATTAATAAAAATTTACTCTTTCTGACTATACATACCTTACACGTGGTGTCTTTAAATGTGATTTCGTGTGTGCCATTGCTTGTTGACTTCGTTTTAATTATTTTGCTCTGGATTCTTTTTTTATATGCTGTTTTCTCTAGACATTTATTTCTATTGTACGTATGTGTTTCCTAAAATGCTCCTTATCGTTTGACATGTATCACCCATTAACTCATAGGCTATTTTTAGATACAACCACTTTGAATAAATCTACCGAAAAGGAGCATTAACTAGAGAAAAGGAAAATTTTAGAATTTTGTAGTTTGACACCATTGTGATAAATAGAGCATTAGCTCCTATAGGAGCAACTGCTCTATTAAGGTAGTTCGCGCTGTTGCTCGGCAAAAATCGAAGTTTATCCAATTATTATCATATTTGGTCCAGGTATTCAGAAAGTTACCGCCGACACGACTACGACGTTCATTTTAAATTTGACGTCGGTTGCTTAGCAATATATGACGTCAAAAGCGCCCTCTGGTGTCATCTAAGCAATTCACATGTGCTTGCGTATTTCTTTATTTATTTACAAATGCCGTTGCGTATTTCAATGATTCGAAAACTGGTTTGAAGAAGAAGAATAGTTCTTCAATATGATATGCGATATATGTTTTACAAGCGTAACACTTTTGTTACGTCGGGAGTTGAAATTTGGAAAACCCATTTTACCGCATTCTGATATTGATTTTTTTTCTCCATTTTCGTGGAATTCCAAAAATACTAGACGGTGAAAGTTCATAAAAAAATTATATGTCATACTCTGCTCATTTCTTAACAGGAACAAGTAAAAAAATCAATACCTATTCGAGTTCATTTTTTCGCTACGAGTGATTTTGCTAGGTGATCTCGTCATCATACTCGACGTCAAGGCGACGTTGAAATATATATAAAACTGTTCCAGATCTTATTTATATTATATATGCTCATTACTCTTCTTATTACACTAATTATTCATGGAAATATCAGTATGACTTGATGTTGTAGTTTTAATATTCCTGAAAACTAATTGTCTTTCATCGGAAAAAAACTGTTTTCTTCTATTAATAACAAATAGAGCAAACCCATATCAGACACTTCATGCAGGAGTTTCTGATTAGGGACTTCTCATTTTGTGTAAAAATACATTTTAGAAAAGAGTACTGTACTCATATAATTAATAACTATTATTTAATATGCCTTTTTAATATGCTCTTTATTTGTTTAGAGTTGTCATATTGTATGAAATGTACTTATTTTGAGGGCCTCGGGGGTAGTCTTTTGACTAACCGAGCTACCCTCGTAAAATAATGTGTTTCATTCATTCATTGACACAGGGCGCAGATGGAACGGATCCGTGTAGGAAACGTTCCACAGAAGTTTCTCACTTGGTTCAGTTCTATTTGAAACTTTTGTTTATGTAGTTTGTATAATTATGCTGATTTCATTTTGCGTTATTGAAATGGTTTAGCGTAATATCTGCAACAGCGCGAACTACCTTAATCACAATGGTTTCACAAAGTGACTTTAACAGTGTTGTCAAAAGTCGTCAATATAAGGGAATTGCTGATAAGAATGCCGGTAATGTGTTATCCATTTTAAAAGTTATCGCTATAAAGAGTTGATCACCTTAGGTGGCGGTGGTATAGTGGTAACGCGCTTGACTATCAGTCCGGAGGTCCGGGTTCAAATCCCGGTCCCTCCCGGAAATTTCAGAGACGCTTTTCCGTGTCTCCCACCCGCACATCCTCTCCACCCAGGGGTTAAAATGGGTACCTGTGAGGGTCACTCGACGGTACTGGGGCTGCATGATTATGATTATGTTAGCAGTGCTCAATATTGTAGGCCAATGACTCAATGACCAGGGGAGTAAATGTACAGTCGGCTGAGCGGTCATTCGGACTGAAAGTAGACTATAACTAGGTACTTTACTTTTTTTACTTAACTCATTCCCTCATAGGTTATATTTAAATCCAACCTCTTCGAATACAAATACTGGAAAGAAGTATTTACAGATCTACTTAAAAATGGAAAAAACTTCGAATTGTGTAGCTTTGAAACGATTTATCACAATGACTTTAAGATTACATTAAAATTAAAATTAAATTGTGGCATATGTTCTATTTGAAGAGGAAGTCCCTACAATGAACGCATATTTTCAATAATATCATACAACTTGGTATTTGTTATGTTCAACGATTATTAAGAAGCTTGTCAATTTGAACTTATATCGAAAACTCCCCATGTGAAACAAAATCAACTGTTTTCATCGATACGTATATGTTTTGTTCTACAACAAAATAGTATCAGCCTTGATAGAACAGTGAAGGAAACTAAAACGCGAGCCGAATAAATACTTATGCATTGCAGAATAACACTAAACTTGTGTCTTCTTCGGTGTTTATTTGACTGGTTTTCTTGTGATATACTTCTTTTCAGCAATTCTATCTAAACAAATGATTTATGTAACTGTTAGGCATTGTTAAACACGTTGCAAGTAAAGACTATCAATTTAAATAATCAGTGTACTATATTACATTCTTTCACACATGTAAATATTGCAACTCAGCTACACACACATTTGTTAGGTATAGCCTTACCTGACCGACCCTACTTTTACTTCAGATTCTAGTTGTTTTGTCAATCCTCTGATGTTCGTCTTCGTTTTGGAAAAAAGACTGCTGCTATAAAATATAGATCAACATGTTAATTTATTACTCGATGGAATGCAACAGCTGTATTGCAGCGTTTATCCAAGGTAAATGAAAACACAACACTTTAAACCTTTCTGTAGCAGCATTGTCGTCTGCTGCACACATTTTCGTCTGTTTCAAGTTTCGGAAAGGACCCTCCTTCAGCTTTTATTATAAAAGATAAACAAACAGACTGTCAAACTGTTTGGATCCTGATGAGACGCCGAGTAACTTGGCGTCTCATCTGGATCCATACTGTTTGCATATAATATCAGAGACCCCTCTTCATGGCGGCAAAAGGGTTAATCAACCTATCAAAAATAACCTTTGGCGATGTTAATGAAAACACTCTATCTTTCTGTCATGCTATGTAGAGTCTGGGTCCGATCAGAAACGCATTATTTCAAAACAGTGATTGATGAAATGTACACATACGAAATATATCAATTGAGAACAATACTGGATTGTCGTCTTAACCCATGGTGTATACAATTAACCCTTACAGTGCGGGACACGAGTCACTAATGTCCTTTGCAAACAGTGTAGACCCAAATGAGAGGGCTCCTAGAGGAGCTTTCTCATTAGGGTATTCAATGTTTGTGATGTTACACTTTTTTTAGAAACTCCCTAAATATTCACCGTAAGCTTGACTTGTTTGAATTTCGGAATAGTCCATTTGAAATTTCAGTGTTGTAAGTGTTAGGCTACTATAGAGCAAACTGTCAGGACACGAATTCATGGCAGAGAGGTAAAGGACGATAGACAGTTAGTGAACATAAACATTCGGCCATGGAGTATGTGAATATTAACCCTTCGCTTGCTATTCACGTCAATATTCCTACCTGTAAATAGTGAAGATCCAGATGAGACAGCTCCTGCAGGATAATTCTTATCCTTCATCACCGATACATTACTCACAGCTCACTGCTTTGTTTTGGCATGTGATCAGAACAAGCTTTGCACGTGATTCTGTTAGTATAATAAGTTTCATCGGGCTGCCTTTTAATAGCCCAATCTCATACGGCTTTGGAATTTGTGCATTATTAACTGCGGTCCTGTGTTTCTATAACTGCCGACTGCTATAGATATGTATTTTGTTATTTCGTCTGTTTTAAAATTCACGAAACCTATGATTTTTTTCAATATTTATAACGTACCCATGTTTTAATGTTTAAACTCCGCACGATGCTGTTGCTTTTTAATTTCATATACACATGTTTATTAAAGAGTTCCAATAAAGCGTTTTTCCATTAATCGAAAGGAGATAATTACAAAAACAAATGCCAATAATGAAAAGGAATGCAAAATGTTTATATGGAATAAAAGCAAATATTGTACTGTATAATTGCAATTATATGTCATGAAAGATTGTTTTTATTGCGGTTTTCTTGATTTCAGTAAGTATTTAAACGTGTATTACGGACACGACCATTTACTCCCTTTCGATGTTCCAGTCTTTGGGATTTCCCAAATGCTAGTGATATATGTATAATAGATACACTGTAGGGGTAGCGCGTAGGCGTCAGAAACTGGAGTACGCGAGTTCGACCCTTGGTAGAAACCTTATTCTATATTCATGTAAGAAACAATGTCATCCTGAATATTTATTAGCTTAATTATCATAATATTAACTTTGATATTTTTTTTATATTTTTATTTCTTATTTTGACCTTAACTTGCTTTTGTTTTCAATTCCATTTTATACTATCATCCAGATATATTAAATTCACAAATCGTCCCGTGTGTACTCCACACTTAAACCAATGGCACCTTAAGATGATTTGCTGATGAAATGACGTCAACAAGTTAACAAATGAATAACTGATTAACCGTCAGCTGAATTTGGTAACTCGTTGAATACAAACTTTTTATTTCAAGGTAAATTTGCATGATAAAAATGCAAACACAACTAAACCTCTCAACACGACAATGACATTCGATTATTTTTGGCCGGGACCATAAAACAGGACAGAACATTACAAGAAAGCTCATACAGTCCTGAGTTTTATGTAACGCTTTTGTCCAGCATTACTCCACTATCTGTCTAATTTTAACTTCAGTCTTAGTTTCCATTTCAGGTATGAAAGGTTCACCTGTACATGTATATGCTTTTCAAATGTAAATATTTTAGCATTTTATGTTCCCAAAATTAGGCTTTGATGGGGCAATATTAATCGCACTGTCTGTCCCTTTGTGCTTCCGTATGTCCGTCGGGGGAGCACATCTCCTGTCCGACTTAATCTTAGATACTAAAATTGGTGTATTATGTATTCAGGAAAGCTCAGTGTTGTATACCTTTGTGTGTGACCTTGACATTGACCGTTGACCTATATTTTATGAAAAACAATGTTTGTCCGGATCATATCTCCCATATCACTGCAGTAGGACATACCAAACTTAATATATGGATGCATCGTTGGAAGTCGGAGTGTCGCGTACTAATTTTAGGTTCGATTCTGTATGAATGGATCAAAATTGCAACAGCAGCAAGGGTCACATACTTCACATGTACATTTGGAATCTTTTTGATATTTCGCATGTGACATCATCTAGTGGTTCTGTACAAGGATTCAAATTACATGTACATCCGTGGGGTCAAATTGACCCTGCCCCAGCAGTCATACATTTAGCATAGACATACAACAAAAAAATCATCAGAAACATACAGTAATTAAAAAATACATTCTCACCACATCTATGAAAAAAATCCAACACGTCTTAAGGCTCAGGTGAGCCATATAGGGTTACATACACCCCTGCTTTTTATATAATTTATTTCACTAAAATGGAATGTATGTTTAACACTGTTAACTTAAATACTAATTATTCCAGACATAATGGGCTTCTAGTTGGAAAATATTCAATTACAAATTCTCTCGATTTGAAACCATCTTCAGGACTAACATTTTACACTTGTCTTATTACCATGATAATTCCAATTACGTTATTCATTTTTGAATTAGTCATTATTATGTTTGATTCATTTTATTTTTACTTATGATAACATGAGCATTGTTAACTATATTTTGTCTTTAGTTATACATGTATAGGTTAATAAAAGTATTAAAAAATATTATGTTACTTCTCTGATTTACAATCATTTAATTTTTCCTCCATTGTTTTTACTCTGCAAGTACACTCTATACATTTTATATATAAGAATATTACGCTTGCGTAGAACCTCGCTTGTCTTCTTGTAGGACACATGTACCAAGATATTGCTAGTTAATTACCGACAGCAATTAACCTACTTCAGCGGAGTGTGCATCGTACCGGGGTTTAGCAGTGTTTATTAAATCTGAAGAAACGAAACTGCAGTAAGACCTCGCAAACCCGATCACTTAAATATCAGCGTCGGTGTTTAACCCTTTCCTCCATGAATATTCCTCCATGTAATAAGTAATGACCTTTAGATTGGTTTTGTTATGATAGCAGATGTGCACAAGACGTTTTGGCCATGGCAGAAACTGTAGAATCAGATCTATAATATTCCATAAGCAAACAGAGCAGACCCTGATCAGACGGTTCCTGTAGGATCCGTCTGAGCTTAGTCTTCTCTGTTTGCAAAGGCGTAGCAATGCGTATTTATGGAGTAAAGGGTTAAGACAGGTGGCGCCTTCATACAGGGTAAAAGTCATACAGAAACCCCATGTCTGAGTAATTCTCAATTTCTCTTTTCTAAACAGTTTACCTGTAGGCTATAATTATCATTATGGCGAAATTGCACGCCTTCAATACGTCGAGAATGGATACAAAATATAAACACATAGAATGACTTTAAATATTGCACCGTCAAGGTCGCCTAAAACGACACATTCAGCTTCCTACAAAGAGCGAATATTCGATTGCCTTTGCAAACAGAGTGGATCCAGAAGCGACTACGAGTAACTCGGTGTTTTATCCTCGGAACCAAATTGTTTGACGCACCACTTGCGTGTTAGAGAAGAAACTGAAATAAATTAACTAAAACTTAAAGCTATGGTTGCAGGCGAAACTTATTTGTCGCCAAATGACTTAATCGAGACATAACACCTTGTATAACCAGAGGCTGGTGCAACAGTATTGCAGTATCATCTATAGCAGTACAAATGTCATACAGGCTACAAGTATGATAAAGTGGCATGAACGGCAGTGTGGCATTTATTGCTTATAGCCAGATTAAAATGGCCGACTCGACATCGAGACGTGTACAAAATGCCATTTGTCTCTCACGTTCAAATGAAGAGGCAATTGTGCCAATGCATCGCCTTTGTTATCTGTCTTTAGGTATGCTACATAAGTCCTGTAATTACAGATAAAAAAACTCCTAACCAGACCTTTAGTAAGGACACATTTAGATATTCTAGACAGGTGGATGCTTAATGCAGGATATAAATCATGCACAAAGTTCCATTCGGACTTATTTATGACGTTCACTCTGCATTAATCTTTCATCTGTTTTAACCCATTCCCTCATACTAACCCCTTTTGATGCCGCTTTAAAAGTCACTTTCTGAAACCATTGTGATAAATAGAGCATTTGCTCCATAGGAGCAAATGCTTTATTTATCAGAATTGTTTCAACACTAATAAAGTCTAAACAAAAATCATTCCCTCTAGTTAATGCTCATTTTTGGTAGATGTATTCAAAGAGGTGGGATCTAAGATAACCTATGAGGTAATGGGTTAAAAAGCAGCACTGATACTAATTTGACTTCCTGATTTAGAGGGTTTTTACTGTATGTGGAATACAGAACAAAACGCTCATAACCAATTATTAAATATTCATAATTGTCACTGGTGAAACTGTTTAATACGAAAGTCCGGTGGTGACATTCTAAATTCCTACTTCAAATTTCCGTCTTTCAAGTTCTTACTTCTTACTTCCAAGATAATTTGCTATATGGTTATTGTATATTATTTACGCCCGAGTTCCAAGTTCCTACTTCTTAATTCCGACTTCCAAGTTCCAAGTTTCGACTTCCATGTTTCAAGTTCCAACTTCCATGTTCCAAGTTCCGACTTCCATGTTCTAAGTACCGACTTCCAAGTTCCAAGTTCCGACTTCCAAGTTCCAACTTGGAACTCGGGCGTACAATATACAATAACCATATAGCAAACTATCTTGGAAGTATGAACTTGGAAGACGGAAGTTTGAAGTAGGAATTTAGAAATTCACCACCGGGCTTTCGTAACAATGTCAAAATGGAAGTCGAAACATGGACGTCGGAACATGGAACTTGGAATTTGGAAGTTGGAACTCGAAACTTGGAACTCGGAACTATGAAGTCACCACTGGGCTTTCGTAGTTTAATGATCCATTGACGTTTTTTATAGATAACTGAATCAGTGTTTCAACAGAATACAGACAGTATTTACAATACAACCTCTCTAATATGAACACTCAATAGAAATCACAATTCTTTATTTTTTATGTCCTCTGCAAAAATTGTAGACCCAAATAATAGAGGGCTCTGTGTTGTCATGTAACACTTTTTCTTTGAACATTTCTTAAATGTTCACGGTAAGCTTGACCTATTTGAATTTGGAAGATCCATGTTAACATTCAGCATTGCGGGGATTAAGACGGTGCAGCCGTTGTGTATAAGAACAATACTCCAGCACTGAATGTTCTCCGTTTGTCATTATTTCGTTATCCTGATCAGGACATTTCTCCAATAGTATGAAAGATAAATCATTGAGACTTGGTTTGCAAACAGATCACGACATGTAAACTAGAAAATGCAAGGAGAGAGTGGGTAATTTCTTAAATTAATTTTGGCTAATGAACGTTCCAAGGGATAGTCCTGCTTTCAGCTTATAGTCTATTTTGTTAATTGTTTTATGTTTTTTGTACGTTTCATCTCGTTTTGTTTGGTAGACGTGCTGTTTCCTGGTTGGTGGTGTTTAAGTCCCGCATCCTGTTGTGTTTGGCATTCCCAGTGGGAATGATTTTCTCACTTTGCGGTGCTTGTTGTTGCTTAATCCATAATGTAGGGCAAAAGTAACACAGAAAGTTTTCTGCATTATTTTTCACCTGCATTAACATGCCACTTGATGACACTAAATGTACTTATAGAACATGACATGTGCATGTGTAATGTGCAAGTGTGATAACCATGCAGTACTCAATTATTCAATTATGTTTCTGTGTTATTAATGTGCATTATCGTTTTCGTTCTTTGTATTTTTATTTTCGCATGCCACGTTCTCCTTAAAATTAACTTATGGCAATGAGCGTTGATGGGAGAGATTGATTGTCACGTAGATAATGTACATATCGCATGTATTCTGTTAACAGCTACGTTTGTGTAATTATTTACATTAAATGTGTATATTAGACCATCATAGCAGACATTGGATGAAATTGTTGACTGGCATTCATGAAAATCGAAAAACCAAACGTGTTATCATTGCAGATTGATATGTATGTATACGTAAGTATACATAGTGCCACAATTCTCCAATCTCTGTCATGTGTGCGTGCGTGCGCACATGTGCACGTGTCTCACTTGTTTTATCGGTGTTTTGGTACTGGTCGAGTCTTCTGTGTGGCTTTTTCGGCTTTACTTTCATTTAGTTTTGCTGGCATATGATGAAAATGATGAAATTGTTATCCTTTACCTGCATTTTGGTGGAAGAAATGCTTTTTGTATGATTATACATTATATCACGTTTTGATGATATATGATCACAAATTATTTTATGGCCATGGTGGAAACTGTAGAACATGGGTCCATGCTTATAAAGCTTTTCAGTTGAGTCTGAGTTCGTTTTCAAGCTTTTGATTGGTCAGATTTGAGTTCTCAAGTTTTTTATGAAAAACTTGAGAACGAACTCAGATTCAACTAAAAGTTTTATAAGCATGGATACTGATCTAAATAATACCATAGGCAAATAAAGCAGACTCGGACGAGACGGTTTCTACAGGAGCCGTCTTTGCTGGGTCTACTCTATGTACAAAGATGTCAAAAGACGCATATATTATATAACGGTTAATAGTAAACCCGTTTGTCATTTTATTAAACTGCTTCAGGGTACATCCATCGTCTTTACAGAGATGGTGTTATTATGTTATCATTATTAATATCAAATTAAATGTATGATTATTAGACTATAGGGGATGTTCCACATACTTTATTTGACATATTTCTCCAGATGAAGATTAGAATTATACCAGTGACTTGCAAATCCGCTAATTAGGTATGTCCTTTGGTGTTTTGACCTACACAGAATGATTAGAAATATGCCATACTTACAACATGACTGTTAAAGGCGTTAGGAATACAAAGCTGCTGTTTTGTCTCCACACCCCACCAATGTATAGATCCTGTAATCTGATATATAACTGATCTAGATTTGCCTTTTAAACATTGGTTTATCGGTAGCATTCGAATTGTTCGTATATGTTTTACAAAACGTCTATCGTGATGTATCAGTGATGGCTGCCACCATTTTTGTTGGTTTAACGTTCCCCTTTCTGTGCCAGCATTGTCGTCTGCTGAACACATTTTCGTCTGCTTCAAGTGCTTCAAGTGTTAAAGTAGTTGTTTGTTCAACTTCTTTATCAAACAATAAACAATGTAGCTTTTATCTAATATCTCTACCACTACAAACCTTTGCCGAAAAGTGATCAAAATATTAGATAATAGCTATTCAAGTATTTCTATATTATCTTAAGTCCCGTTTTGGAATACAGTAAAATCTCTCTAAACCGGAATTCTAGTACAGACGAATTAAGATACTTTTAGGCAGGTGGCTGCTTAATGCAGGGCGAATGTCATGGAGAAAGCTCCTGTAGGAGCTTTCTGCATGACTTTCACCCTGCATTAAGCTGCCACCTGTCTCCAAGACCGATATTTATAATAAATTTGACGTCCGGTTTAGAGGTATTTTACTGTATTATATTCATTGTGTTACAGGCAGAGTGTCAAACAGGCAGAGTGCCAAACAGTTTGAATCTTGATGAGACGTCTAATTACTCGGCGTGTCATTTGGATCCAAACTGTTTGCATACGATATCACACACCCGTCTTCATACCACTGAATGCGTTAATGTTCTCCATGTTCTTCACAAACTCATATTGCTACAATAACAAACAGTGTGGATCCTGATTTGGCAAGCCGTCTGACACTCGGTCAACAGTTTCTGAACAAATCGAACGAATCTGATGTAAGTTAAATGCACCAGATCAGTGTTTATTTTGTCGTCATGAGAAGGGAGAAAACAAATTGTGTTGTCTAAGATCCTGTCATTTATTATGTGGTCAATGGAAACGCATCTGTCTTAGTCGATAGCGTGATTGTCTTTCAGGACAAAGAAATCCTTCATTACAATTTTTTCCTCGTTATCTTATTCTTCCTTAGAGGTTTCAATTAAAGCCGTGTATATTAGATTTGGTCAATATTATGTTTGCTTAACCATTTTCCGCTGGTAGACTTTTATTATGAAGATAATATTTCATTCCTGCTTAGTATGTATATTTCCACATACCAAATAATATACTGACAATCTCAATTGTTTTTATTTATACACACCATTACTTGTAATCATATTTTTAAAGACAGTTGCAAAAATATGTTTATAAAATTAAAACACTAACAAAATATGCAGTAAAGGACAAGCCTATAAAACGGGAAAAGACGTTGTACTTAGCATATTTATTACAATACAACTGAAGACATATTGCGTCTAATATATTATATTTTTACAGCGAACCAATTTCGCTCAAACAAATTGATTTGGCATATCTTTAAGACGAGTTATTAGTTATAGTAAGACGAGACAACTGTTGAAACACATCTTTAAGACGAGTTCATAGTTATAGTAAGAGTTGTCTCAACTATTGAAACACATCTTTAAGACGAGTTCTTAGTTATAGTAAGACGAGACAACTATTCAAACACGTCTTTAAGACGAGTTTTAGTTATAGTAAGACGAGACAACTATTGAAACACATCTTTAAGACGAGTTCTTAGTTATAATAAGACGGAGCATGTTCTATACAATGTATTGGTTGTGGACTTTGCGCTTACACTACGAATCTGCAACGCTCTACACACCGCACCACGTTAGTATTATGACACAGGCATTTTAACTATGTCGTTTCACGTGTAAATCCGCTATTTTTACAGAATGCACACTTGTATGACACTTTGACAAACGGCATTATACACACTACATCATCGCTTCGAACGATAAATTGTATACCACTACAATACCCCTTCAAACGACATGAAGCTAGGCACTTGGTCCTGCTATACGTTACGTCACTTTTCAACCAATGTAAATATAGTCTACAGCATACAATGACACTGATGTCTTTATATCGTGTCGCACAGTTATACTTTGCATCTTGTTATCGCGCGTTGTATTTGTTGCGTTATCGTGCCATATCGTTTGTCACGATGTCACATTACAATGTTTGGATGTCACATCAAACGTTTTGTGTCATGTATCGACTCCTCCTCTCTATTTTATCAATACTACAATACGATGCACGACAATTTGACACGGCCAGGCCTTCATAGAATAAAGAATTATTTGGCTTTCTTTCTTTTCTATTAAGTTTAGTTACAGGAAGCTTAAGGTTTTGGCAGGAGTCGCAGAATTTGGTTCGCCATCTATCAGATTTTGTCATGCTTACGTATAATCGCGTAATTTGTCTTATCGAAGCTGACACTCTCTACTTCCTCAATGTCTAGCGTACACTTTGAAATAATAATGTACAGAAAACACCCTTTAAAATTACCACTTTATGAATAAACATCTGTGGATACTTAACCCATCTTACCGCCCCTACTGGCGCTATTGTCGTTGTGATAAATAGAACATTTGCTACATACGAGCAAATGTTCTATTTATCCCATTTATTTCAAAGGTATACAATTCTAAACAAATTCGAAAGGTAAAGAGGGTGGCAATGGCCAAAGGGGATGAAACACTCAACAATCAAGCATTAACCAGCATTAATAGTGTCAACGACATGGTATTACAGTGCTGAAATCATATATAGAATCTAAAAGTTCCTCGTCCTCTCATCTGGATCCAAACTGTTTGCAAAGGTAATCACAACTTCGCTATTAGATTGATAATGATTTATAAACGTGTATATTCTTAACAAGGGGAACGGGTTCTTGTTCCATCGTAAACAGTACAGACAAAGACAAGACACCGCATCAGAGAGACGGTGTCTAGTCTCGGTCTGCATTGTTTGTTGTTCGTCAAAGCATGCAGTAGTTTTGTACATTTCCTTATGTCAGGTCAAAAGGTGGTGGCTGATATGGGTCTGTACTGTTTACATTGCAACAACACCTCGTGTCCCCTTTCTCTCATATATCTCAATATATTTCTATACTTTTAAAATTTGCTTGGCTTGTTGATACATCGCTTTATAGTTGAAAATGGTACCTCAATATTCTATTCGCTTCAATACAATCTCCAATTTGCTTTTTAAATGACATCATTTCCCCTATCAGTTCGAAATTTAGTTACAGGTACATCCAAGAGTAAAACTCTTCTAACACGCCTGCCGAAATGAGGTTTAATAATTGCTCATAAAATTAGGTGGTAACTTAATGCAAGACAATGTTATGCAGAAAGCTCCTATTGGATTCTGCATTCGTCCTGTGTTTTTTTATTCATGGTGTTGTCGCATTAGATGGATATCTAAATCCCGAATACTTACAATATGTGTTTGAATTTAGGATGAAGCATACCCGTTTTGTATTTCGAATACTGTTCATTTTGTCAGTATATACAAAACAAAGAATATTAATTGAAATAGCTCTCACTCGTAAATACAGCTTTATAGTATATCATTATCAAGTAATTGTAAATTACCAAGCGGCGCTACCTTGTTGAATTTGTAAGACTCAATAATGATCCACTGTAGCAAGAACTAATTCGATACTAAAGTTGTAAGAATGGTCATCAATGCAGCTCATTAGATTAGACAACATCGTCCTCTGGTAATCTTCATTACGATCAACATCCCTCAAATCACTGCGCAATAAGATATATGTTGTGTCTCACTCTCATGCACTTCTTGGGCTATCAATGGCATTCTCAAAACATTGTTCGACAATTAGACGATTTCCTGTGTTAACCCTTCGCTTGCTATTCACGTCAATATACCTACCTGTAAATAGTGAAGACCCAGATGAGACAGCTCCTGCAGGAGCTGTCTCATCAGGGTCTGCACTATTTACAAGTTGATTGTGCAACCAGTGCACTCCACAGCAGTGATTGCACAGCGAAATACTTGTACACAGTGAAGATATATGTAATTATACAACAGGGCATGGGTAAAGAATGAGAAATGTATTTTAAAATTCAGCAAGCGAAGGGTTAAGAACTTAACAATTCCTTTATGATACACTAACGAATTCCTAGAATGATGATAATTACTATACTGATTCTATGGCTGCATCTTGTTTGACAAATACGGCACTATCCTGATATCACTTGTTCGTTGCTAATTGCAACGACCCTTTCGATGTTGAATTTTCAAATGGACTACAGTTGAAACTGAAACTGAAACACTTGCGAAACAACTTGCGAAACTTGCCTGAAGCTAAGGACTACGTAGACCATAACAACTACAACAACACTTCAGAATTCCACACCGACATTAGAAATTTTAGCAATCTTTTATATCCGAAGACCTGCAACAAATTGAACAGGGTAAACGAAAAAGTCACTTGTCTAACTCTAAATTGCCGATCAGTAGTCAAAAAAGATACAATTATAGGCCAGTTATTAAGGGAAGAAAAAATTGATTTTGCACTTCTTACGGAAACATGGTTCTCTGACGACAAGCAACATCAGTATGAAACGTCCGACCTAAATCAAAATGGTTACAGTGTCAGTGTCACCAATAGGAAAAATAGAATAGGCGGTGGCATTGCTTTGACATATAAAACAAACATTAACGTACATAAACTTTCCACCGGAACGAACAAAAGCTTCGAGTTTGGACTGTGGCGACTTATTCTTAAAAACATAACTTTACATGTAGTAGGAATCTACAGACCTCCTTCACTTAGTACATATTCTCAATTTGTAACGGACTTTTTGCAATATATGGAAGGCATTATACCTACATATTCAAACTTAATGGTTATGGGAGATTTTAACCTACATCTCAAAGAGGACAACAATGCAATATTTGATTTCAAAAATTCGATTCAGGCAATGGGTCTTGTGCAGCATGTAAATTTTAGTACTCACACTGGTGGAAATAGCCTTGACCTAGTTATTACTGAGGAAGTAAATGGTGTCGATGTAGTCTCCTGTCAGCCTGGTCCCTTCTTATCAGATCATTGTGTAGTCAAAGTCGTCACGAATATTAAGAAAGAGAACATTACAAGTAAAGCAGTTACCTTTAGAGATTTCAAAAACATGGACAAGTCTGCATTTACGAACAGTTTATCTGAAATTTCAATTGATTCTGAAAATGTTGACATTTGCGTAGAAAAGTTTGAAACCGAGATTAAAGACGTTTTAGACACACATGCTCCCTTCAAAGAGAAAACCAAAATTTGCCGTGCACCTAAACCATGGTTTACAAATGAAATACTCCAGCTAAAGCGAAAGTTGCGCAAATCTGAGCGTCTTTGGAAAAAACACAAGGAGCCCGAACAGTTTGAAACCTTTAAAGCAGCAAGGAATGAATACAGTTGTCAATTAAAAAAGGAAAAAAGAAAATCTCTGAGTGAAAAAGTCATTGATTGTAAGGGTGACTCTAAAAAGTTGTATCAATTTGTATCTGATTTGACAGGAACTAAATCCGAAAATCCACTGCCTCCTAGCGAAAGTGAGATTACCCTCAGTGAAGACTTTGCCGACTATTTCATGAACAAGATACGGAACATTCGAGATTCTTTGAATTCTTTTAAAAACTTTGAACCCATTCAGAAAGATGTTGTACAGTTTACTGAATTTGAAGAACTGAGTCAAGAAGAAATTAGAAAATTGATAAACGAGCTCAAGACAAAGTCATGTGAATTAGATGTTCTGCCTACAAAGATTCTGAAATTGTTTTTAGATGAACTATTACCTGTTATCACAAAGTTAGTTAACACTTCATTGAAACATGGTGTTTTCACATCGAAATGGAAGCAAGCCATAATAAGACCGTTGCTGAAGAAAGTAGGATTGGAACTAGAACTGTCAAATTACAGACCCGTAAGCAATCTTTCCTTTCTGTCAAAACTTATTGAGAAAGCTGCATTGTTTAGACTTAACATCCACGTAACTGACCATGACCTTCTGCCCAAAAATCAATCGGCTTACAGACGATTTCACTCTTGCGAATCTGCCTTATTGAGACTTGTTCATGACTTACTTGAGGCTATGGAGAACCAGGAAGTAACTGCCCTTATTGCCATTGATCTTAGTGCTGCCTTTGATACTGTTGACCATGATATTCTTCTCGATGTTCTCAAGAGTCAATATGGAGTTTGTAATATTGCTCTGAAATGGTTGGACTCCTACTTACGACCAAGAAGCTGTCGCGTGAATGTAAATTCGTCACAATCACAACCTCGTCTGTTGGAGTGCAGTGTTCCACAGGGCAGTTGCCTTGGTCCTTGGCTCTACCTTGCATACGCAGGAACCTTGTTCGATGTTATTCCTCCATCTATCTCAGTATACGGTTTCGCTGATGACCATATTGCAAGTA
This sequence comes from Azorinus chamasolen, assembly GCA_963576725.1. Classification (NCBI taxonomy): domain Eukaryota; kingdom Metazoa; phylum Mollusca; class Bivalvia; order Cardiida; family Solecurtidae; genus Azorinus; species Azorinus chamasolen. The sequence goes on from OY755247.1 coordinate 38,167,849, forward strand.
AACGCTTTAAACCTACCCCCAGTAGTGAAAGACAAACTGTTCAAAACCTTGAAGAATGTGCCATAACGATCAATAACTGGATGAACGAAAACAAACTTAAAATGAACACAGCAAAAACTGAATTCATCATTTTTGGAAATAAGCAACAGCTAAACAAATGTACTACACATTCAATTGATATCGCAGGAGATGTTGTTGAATCGGAAACGTGTATTAGATACCTAGGTGCTTTTCTCGATGAATCATTAACCTTCAAAGAACACGTGAAAAGAAAGTGTCGCGTTGCCATGTTGAACTACTATAGAATAAAATGTATTAGGAAATACTTGACAAAAGAATCTGCCGAAATTTTAGTTCTTTCACTAGTGATCTCCCATCTACAGTTCAACCTCTCTAAACCGGAATTCTAGTACAAAAGAATTAAGATATAATTAGGCAGGTTGATGCTTAATTCAGGGTGAAAAGTCATACAGAAAGCTCCTAGATGAGCTTTCTCCATGACTTCCACCCTGCATTAAGCTGCAACATGTCTTCAAGGTGGATATTTATACTAAAATGAACGTCCGTTTAGGTTTTACTGTATTCAAAAAATTTACACACGCCAAGCTTACCGTGAATATTCAGGAATGTTTAAAGACAAGTGTAACATTGCAAACAGTGCAGACCTGTATCTGGGATTCTTCTCATCCGGGTATACTTTACACTGTTTGCAGGGGATATTATTGACTCATGTCCCCGCATTGAAATGGTTAGATCATTAGCCTTTGTGTTGTATCAACTTCTACTACACATGTGCTTATACAGATGGATATTATACAATATATGTATGTGATTCTAATTAGGAGATATGTACTGACGCCATATTTAATATCAAAATCAAATAATACAGATACATGACATACCGTAGGGGAATACAGGTTTTACATAAACTATGTACACGCTCTGGTATTACATCCTGTTGTATTAAAATATTAAATTATATTATTATGGTTCCATGCAAATTCTAAGGTGTCAATATTGCCAGTGAGTATACTTAATACTGTTGATGTTATGCAATTTACCCCTTATCCTGGTAAGTACGACAATAATAGCATTTACAAACAGAACGGTCTAGATGTGAGGCTGAGTAACAAGGTGTCTCATCAGGATCCGATCTATCTGACACTTGATAAACGTTCCTCAAAAGCTTGAAGGAATCAGTAATGTATGCGACTTTTAACATACGTCGTTTTACTGTCACTGAATAAGAGTTAAAACAACCATGCCCAGAGGTTATAAAATGTTTTTCTTGAGTCTAAGATAATTCTCAAGCACCTGATATGATCTTACCAATCAGATACTTAGGAATGATCTCAGACTCAGACTCAGAATGTTTATAACATTAGACCCTTGATAAAAGTACGAAAATGAGTCATGCAGGAAACACCACATACAGAACAAACAGCCGCCCAAACAGCAAATGTATATAACTATCAAAACATAAAGAGACGCACAAAGACAAATCAAACATACAATAGGGGAAGATGGAAGAACGCCTTGGAACGGTCAGTGACAAAAGTCACTGGGGGTCAAACCGGTTTAGGGGCACTCAACCTCACACTTATGACATCCCCACCCTAAAAGACAAACAGTGTAAATAAACGTATCCCCTCTCCGACTAATCTACAACAACCGCGATGGCAAACACAGTGACAAAGTACATTTAAGTGAACCAAACTGTATCTACCTACCGCTAGTGTACTCAATGATTGAGCAGCAAACAGAGTAACTGTAGAAAAGTAATAAAGGGTACGAGAAAAACGTCCTCCTTCCGTTTCCGGATTTAAGAGGTCGCCATCATAGAGTATTAAACATGTCTTGACGGCGTACATGCAAACAGGCAGGCATGGTTGCCAACTGTAAAAGGGTTGACAACCAGACATGCTGTATGTTGTAGTACTATAGGATAATATCCCTTTTGAATGACGTTTTAACATATTTGATGAACAAAGTGATAAAATGGGTATGTCCAATAATGTTACATAGTTTGTTAATCACATCACCATAAAATTCAGGATGTGGAATACCGTGTCGCAGGACCGCCTGGAGATTACGTTCGTACTTGTCAATAAGTGAGAGATTTCGATAATAAAATTTAGAGAAAGTTTTTCTTAGTTTATAGTATCTATATCCTCGCTTATGCAGCTTTTCAGCTAAAATGTGATTTTGACTGTTAAAATAATCGACAGATGAACAAGCTCTAGCAAAACGAATAAGTTGAGCTATATAAACCCCGTGGGATGAGGCAACGGGAACATTTCCGTCAAGATGAGGAAAATGTACGATATCAAAATAAAAATCATCTCTTTTGTGATATATTTAAGAAGAAATCATTCCATTGTCAATGTTAAGGTCTAGATCAAGAAAAGCTGCATAAGTGTCGGAAGGGTTAGCTTTATTCAATTTAGCTTTATTCAATTTAGCTTTATTCAATTTTCTTTTAGGTAAAGAAAAGGTTATCTAAGTTAAAATTACCATCCAAATATCAGGAAGATTCATTGAAGGCTTTTATAACATCTTCTTGTGATTTTGGATTCAAACATAACATGAAATCTCCCTCATAGCAGTACAAAAACAAATCGGCGACCAGTGGTGCACAATTCGTACCCATAAGAATACCAATCACCTGACGGTATATAGCATTCCCATAACGTACAAATATGTTATCCAGAAGAAATGTAAATGATTCACAAACTTCTGAGCAAGTCCAATTTGTGTAATATTTCATTTGCTCGTCAATAAAACAGTTTTATCAGCATTACATGCCAGAAATGACTTTTGTCTCGGACAAATACTTCTAGATTAAGTCCGTAAGTTTATCTTTAATTAAATCATGAGGAAGGGTTGTGTACAAAGTAGAAAAATCGTATGTGCTTACAGCAGATGCAAGAAACCCTTTGTTCTTAAGTTTAATTAGGACTTGTGAAGCGTTCTTAATAGATCAGAAGAGATTTATTCCGGAATGTTCATGTCTTATAACAATAGAATTTACATGTTCTTTTATCTTCGTTAAACAAGAAGTCAACGGTATAGATAATTTAGTAATTGTACAAGAGCTAGAATTAGCATGAAACGCGCTTTATATGTTTATTATGTAGTTTTGGTAACCAATACATTGTAGGAAGTTTATATTGTGTACTTTTAATATCAGATCTTAGTTGTTCACACTTTTTGATATGGTCTGAAACGATGATCTTTTCGTCAGTTTTAACTGAAATGTATGACTTGGTATTAATAAGTTCCTGCTTCAAGACATCGATATAATGTAATCGTCAAATAATAATCACATTATTCGATGCTTTATCAGCAGGAACGAAAACGTATTTTGAATGTAAATCCTGTAAACACTTTTTAAGATGTCTGTAAGAAATTCTAGGTTTAGGTGGAAGAATGTGTTCATAAGAGCTATAAAATGAAATACGTTTGTCAATTAAAGTTAATGGAAAAGTAGTAAAGTCAAGCAGGCAAAGCCACATGCAAGACGCAACCACCACCAAAACACCGATAGACAGCATGACACACACACACACACAACCACACACCCAAACGCACACGCACACACACACACGAAATGAACACAGAAAACACCAAAAGACACACAAGAACCAGGGACAAACGTTCCACAACATGAACAAACCACAAGCACAAAGACGCAAGGCAAACAAAAGGAAGGGTGACAAAGAGAGTACCGCCTTGGCACGGTCAGCAGCAAAAACACCACTGGGGGTTTAAACCGGTTTACGGACGTCCTAACCTCACACTTCTCTCAAAGTCACCCTAGCTTTACAAATATTGTAAATAAAGGTATCCCCGCTGGACTTACCCACAACATAGACGACGGTGAACACAGGACAACATGTCAAACATAGCATAATAACTGTGACAATACGTCAAATATGTACTCAATGACTTTGCTGAAGTCAGAGCACCTGCAGGTAAGCCGTTAAGGGCACGACAGGGAAAAAATAATACATGAGTCTGGTAAGCTCCTCCTGTATCCAAGTTTAAGAGTATACCATCATAGAGCACTACCCTCGGCCTGTCATCGCGCAAGCAAAGAGGGAAGCGTAGCTACCGACTGTAAAAGGGTCGATAACCAAACATGCAGTGTGTTGCAATATAATAGGATCATAACCTTTCTTTTTAAATTTTTTAATGCGTTTTATAAACAAATCATGAAAATGGATATGACCCCGAATTTTCCTAAGTTTGTAGATAACATCCCCATAAAATTCTGGTTGAGAAATGCCTTGTCGCAGTAACGTCCGTAGATTGCAATTATATTTACTAATGAGAGGTAAATTTCGATAATAAAATTTAGAAAAGGTTTTCCGAAGTTTGTGATATCTGTAACCTTGCTTAAGAAGTTTATCAGTTATAACTAGATTACGTCTGTTAAAATCTTCAAGCAAAGAACAGGCTCGGGCAAACCTAATAAGTTGAGAAATATAAACACCATAAGATGTAGAACGTGGCACATCCCCATCTAGAAAAGGATAATTAACAATTTTAAAATTAAAATATTCTCTTTTATCGTATACTTTGGACGAAACTTTATCATTTGTAATTGAAAGATTCAAATCTAGAAATGAAGCATTAATGTCAGATTGATTAGCTTTGTTTAAAGACAGTTCTTTTGGGTAGATTGAAGAAACCATAGTATCAAAATAAGGATTATCTAAATTCAAAATATCGTCTAAATACCTTGAAGTTTTATTAAAAGCATTAACAATATCGGTCTGTGTATCAGGTTTTAAGCTAAGCATAAAATCCCTCTCGTAGCAATACAAAAACAAATCTGCAACAAGAGGGGCACAATTTGTACCCATGGGTATACCAACAACTTGACGATATATGGTATCTCCATAACGCACAAATATATTATCTAAAAGAAAGGTAAGAGATCTACAAACATCAAGGCAAGTCCACATTGTGTAATGTTCAACTTCTGAATTCGAAAAGAATGAACGTTGAACATTACAAGCAATGAACATTTTGTTTTCTCTGGCAAAGGTTTTTTCTATTAATTTAATAAGTCTATCCTTTATAAGATGGTGAGGTAGAGTAGTATAGAGTGTAGAGAAATCATAAGAGCTCAGTAAAGAAATGTTATACTGTTCATTTTCAAGTTTTGTTAAAACATCATTTGAATTTTTTATGGACCAAAAAACATTAATACCAGAATTTTCATATATTTTATCACAGTAGCGTTTAACATGTTCTTTGATCGTAGTAAGACAGGACGTCAAAAGTATAGATAATTTAGTAGTGGTACAACAGCTAGAGTTGGCAATAAAACGCGACTTATAAGGGTTTTTATGTAGTTTCGGAATCCAGTACAAAGTAGAAAGTTTATGTTGTTTTATGTTAGGACCAGACTTAAAATCATTGCACATTTTTACATGTTCCGAGACTATATCTTTTTCAACTTTCAACAGGGTTATTTGTCAGCATATTTATCATGCACTTGGTAACGATGATGTGGCTGCATATAGTAGGGTTGGAAGTATGTACTATGTTCAAGTTATATCATGGGTACCTAAACATGAATGTGCTGAAAGCACTGGTGGCCTGGATTTATTATAAAACAAGGTTGTCATTTGTGGATACGTTTATTGCATAAAGCAATGATAATAGATGTTCAACAGCATACATTCTTGTATCACTAGTTATACAGAGGAGGATGAAGTTGTCCTTTCTGAACTTTTTGGTACGAATATAGGAAAATACTGCCTCAGCATTTACATTAGACACTGAAATGCACGGCAAGTAAGCGTATAATTTACATCATAAAATGTTAGGGCAGGTAATTTCAATAACGTTAGTCACCATTTCAAACTTTATATTTTAGGCGAACAAACAAACACCATTACAGTAATTTCTCCCTCGCCATTAAGTTACGTTTTGTGATCCTGTGAAAGATGTGTTTAGCCCATTTATTTCATGGAAATCTAGAAAGTCCTGAGACTGAGCCATTTTCGACCCCAGGATCATGACTTAGCTTGGCATAGAGAAAATGAAAATTGGGAATTTCTGAAAAAATTCTAAAAATTGAATTTCAATTTACTCTTATCTGGAATACCCATAAACATGTATTTGATATGTCAGGCATTTTGATAAATCTTACCGTTTACCATTATGTCCAATATTTTCAGTATCCTGAACAAAAAGTATACGTTGAGAACTATGCACTTTTTGTTCAAAACAACGAGTTTCACTTTTTTATTCATGGTGGTACATAACACTCCCACATGTAAAAGAAACCCTCTTAGAAAACCTCTAACAAAAACGTCTGCATATTTCGTTACGATTAAGCAACATTCACCGTCTGTCAACAACTCCGGAAATAGCTAGGTAAAACTACTAAGTGAAGCGAAAGTTCATTGACTGTGAATTAGTAATTCGATATATTTATATAGATTATGACATATTCTAGCATTGCAATGTTTGATATTACTGGTAGATAGATCAACCAATGATTACATGGTTTCTGATCAATTCAAATTCACGTATGTAAATCATTTTGGGTGCATTATTCTCGGATTAGTACAACCGAGATAGCAGCGAAGAGGTCAAAAACGTGTTCGCAATCGCTTTTCTAATCCTCTGACACACGATTTCACACATTCCTTGTCATCACACAGCCAATACACTCTTATGCCAGCGTTGATTGCAGAATACGATCAAAATTGGCTTTGAATTTGATAAAAGAAAAACAAGGTGTGTGTACGGCGAATAGATAAATGCGGTATGAATATTGTACGGCGAATAGCTTCCGATGTGTACGGCGAATAGTAATATATTTTACTGTTATGAAGACTGCTCGGCAAATAGCTTGCGTGGTGTGCGGCATTTTACGGCTAAAATTCACTTATAATCGTTCCCTAAGGTTAGTGCGAAGAAAATAAACTGACCCCTCATGTCTATCATGAAAATGCCATTGATCTAGAATTAAAATGTAGGTTGTGCAATAGCAAATGAGGACACTTTTAGAAGGCACAAATGGCAGAGTATCCACATCTACTATTGCGCTACTTTCGGTTTTGACGGATCTGCACATAACAATGATTACAGAATTAAATGCTCATGAATACTCTCCGTCATTATGGTACTGTTAAGTTTTGCTGATAAATAAAGATTTTAGATTATATGGATTTGTTTTATGACCGATATTTTAGGAATTAGTATAGAATAATAACTTATATAATATAATGCCATACGAAAGTAGTTCAGGGAAGTGATATGCTGCTTTTTATTGTAATAACAATCAAAAGAAACTTTATAAATGGTGCAACGGTTAGGAGAAAAAAATCTGCATAAAAACTGCCCGTGTTGGGAGCCTTACAAACTGCACACCATTTCTCGCAGTGAAGAAGTGCGCTTGCAGTGGATCAAACATTTCAACGTCAGCCGCGAAGACTACAAGCCAACTTCTAATGGCAGGGGCGTAGCTAGCGACACGCATTTAAGCACGTGTGTAACATCAATGATAGGTGAAAACATTAACTAGTATGGCCAAAATGGAACAACACTCGAAGGCCAAGTAGGGATATACTTTGATAAACGTTCTGTCTTGTCATGTAAGATTTAACCCACTCCTCCGATTGACGCCTCTGTAAAAGTCACTTTTTGAAACCACTCAATTCTAAATTTTCCCGGGGAACAAGCTCCCGGGCCCCTATAGCCACGGTGTTTAAAATATATTTGGATTCAGCTACGCTCCTTAAAGATGTGTAAGTGAATTTCTAGGTCTGAACATTTTAGTTTCAATTACTGTTGCATGCATCCGAGCATTCACGAAATTCGGATACCACAAGATATATGTATGAATGAAGAATTAGTTTATTAATCACTTTGTATTTGAAAAGACTGGTGTTTGGTCTAAACAAGAAATTTTGCTCTATTAATTGCAATGAGAGAATCCCGTGTAAACAATGATTTGAAAAAAAAATCAATATTTTAATAACCCCCCACACACACACACACACACACACACACACACACACACACACACACCCTCGCACACACACACTCGCACACACACTCACGCACACACCAATCAAGTACCTTGTTGACTTGAGAGTGCTACCTCTTTGGCATAAACTGACCACATGACATCAGTCTTCGGGCACATAGCCTTAAATAGTCAGGGAATAGTAGGGCAGAAAAAGGACATCCCTGCTTAACTCCTTCAATACAAAGCTCTCGACTTATCAATCAGTCCTCAATCAGACATTATTCTTGCATAAATATTGAACAGGTAAAGGGTTAAATAGTTCTTATTAAATTTCTTTAGTAGAAAGGGGTTAATACGACGAAAAGTAACTGTATATACATACATATATTGAACATATGAGTCTTAAGAGCAGGTGGTTACTTAAAACAAGGAAAAAGTAGTGCAGAAAGCTCATAGGAACTTTCTGTATTAATTGTAGCCTGTATTACGCTACCATCTGCCTTACAGACCCATAATTGGACCTTTTTGATGGTCGGTTAAGACAGGTTCTACTATATTCTTTGCCAGAAACAAATATCATGCCTTTTGTGTATAGAAACACACATCTGAGCCTTTGCAAACATAATAGGACCAGATTCATTTATCTGCTCTATTTGCTTTCGGATGGCTGTCATAAAGCAGGAAACGTACTCATGAAAATCCATAAGTAATACACTTAAGAATAGAACTTCAACTTGAATGAGCACATTGACCAACTCTAAAGCAATGTTCTTAAATTGTTAAGTGGCCTATTAATGTAATTTAACTCACGGGTCCTTGTTCGACACTGTCGATTAAGATACCATCCTTATTTAAAGCATTTTCTTTCGATAACTGTTGAAGCTATTCGCCGTATACTAAAAATCACCAGAAACGCTATTCGCCGTACACCGTAACAACTATTCGCCGTACACAATCCTACATATGAATTTTGTAATATCTTCTCACACAATGTATGAAAAGATACAATTTTTGGTACAAAAAACAAAACCACCATATGCTTCGATTCGGCAGTTAATTCATGAATATACAAATACAAGTTTCCTTGAATAAGACCCAAATATCAAGTGGCGTTGACTTTTCCTCGCTACTAGGAAAGCCTTTTACAGGTTAAATATTCTGATATTGCCAACTTATGCAAGAGTTTAAACTCTGAGTGAAGTAATCAAATATTCATAGACCCGGTAGTGCTTTATCTATGATGGTTAAGATAATGAGAGTTAAAATAACAAAGGATTGTCTTACATGGTGTTGGTCAAATTTATCACTTTCTTCGCTTCGCTTAGTAGTTTTACCTAGCTATTTCCGGAGTTGTTGACAGACGGTGAACATTTGTAAAAGATACGAAGCGCCAAAGTTGTGTAGTGCATACATTGATCTCTATGGGAAACTATCCAGTGATCCTTAAAATTATTTCATTATATATATATATAAATATACGCCTTTCTACGCATCTGTAAAAGTCATTTTTTGAAACCATTGTGACAAATAGAGCATTTGCTCCTAAGGAACAAATGCTTTATTTATCACAATGGTTTTAGAACTACAAAATTCTAATTTTTTCCCTTTCTGTAGTTAATACTCCTTTTCGGTAGATTTATTCAAAGAGGTTGGATCTAAAAATAGCCTATGAGGGAATGGGTTATGCTGTATATTATACAAACTCTTATTTTGTAAAGATATTTAAACTGAAACGAAAGTTTGACGTCGTCCGAACTGCCGCGGAGCATATCGTATCCAAGACTAAAAGTGTGTATATAAACTTATGAATTAACGCGAAAGTAATTACGGGAATAAATAATATTAACTCGATTCAAATAACATTTTTTAATTATGTTAGTTTGTAGTGCTATTGAGCAACATTCTCAGAACTATTTCTATCGCGACATCTTTCTTCGTGTGTCACTCATTGTTGCTCTTGAATTACCCTCTTCTCTTGTTTATATCTACTGTTTTCACCAATTAATCATTAACTGATACTTGTTATCTTAGTAAAATATATTTACATAAGATCTCTAACAATAAGTATTCCTCCCAGAACTACATTCTGAGCGCGTTAGTCAGATTTATTTGTGTTCCTTTTTTCTAATTTAGTAAATTTGTTAGACTGAAAAATGTATTTTGTCTTCTTTGGTTTGGACAATCCCTGACCAAAAGGTAAACAACCATGAGAATATATAAAACTATTGACCAATATATATAGTTGTACACTTGGGGTCATTTGCGGAATCAGCTAAAAAGGGTGCAGTGTACGACCGTTGACGTAAAAGAAATGGGGAGGACAGAGTAAATGTACTTGCATTTGTGATAAAGACAGGAAATGTGCACATTGGTGTCCTATGGATATTTATCTAAATTAATTATTTCCCTGTTGTATGTTTATTCCATATTTCAATATTTACTGAATATCCTTAGAATAAATAGTGGAAAGTGGAACATTGTAGCCATTTTATAAAGTAAAGAAACAGATCTTTAAAATTCCATTAGCAAACAGAGCAGAACCTGAAAAGAGCCGTCTGATCTTGGTCTACTCTGTTCGCAAATGCGTGAAAATGCGTTTATATGAAGTAAATGGGTACATCAATATCTAACCCTGTGGAAAAACAGTGATGACTGCTCAAATTGGGATCTAGCGCACGTTTGACTACTTTCGATTTCGATAAAGTGTTTGTGAAACTATTGGCCGAGTGTAAAACAGTTTGATTGCGTATGCGACGTTGTGTTTCTCGATGTCACATCTGGATCCAAGCAAATGTGAGTAAGTGCGCGGATAGCAGGATAAGAGTTGAAACCATCCCGTGGTATCGTTACAAGGAAAATAGCTCAAATAAATAATGAAAGCAATTTAATTGCTAGCAGAGTTTCAAGAAAGCAATAAATATTTGCAATCTTACACTGCAGTTTTGATCATGGAAACGTTTACCTCGGTGGTATATCGTCCTAGTTTTCGTAACCATTTACAAATAATTATGCATTAACATTAATCGATCTCGAAATGGAGCTATATTATGTCAATAAGGCAGCTTATCTATAGAGCGGCCACTGAAGCAGATTGCTGCTTTTAGTGAGTTTTTACAATAAACGCATATTTTCAATATAATCATAAAATATGGTGTTGGTTATGTTCAAATATTCTTATGAAGATTGTCAATATGATCTTAATCGGAAAATTACACTTTGACACATTTAAACCGATTTCGGCGATACTTGTATTTTGTTGTACAAGAAAATTGCTTCGGCATATATCCAAATAAATAAATATACATCGGCGATATCAACCACATGACACTTATATTTTCTTCAGCAATTATTCAATCTGGTTTCTTGCGATATGGTTTTCAGTATATAAACAAATGATTTATGTATTGGTGGCATTTTTAAAACGCGTATGATAACTAACCCAGGCGTAATATTTGAGTGGATGATGTTGTTATCGCAAATGTCTGTGTAGAGATTTCTGCAGAAGATACTATCACTATCCAGTATAGCTATCAACGCGAACCCCTCACTGTTGTCGACTAAGCCTAATTCACACCTGCATTGGTCGTAAGGATTTGGCTTTAACTATGCTCTGATGACAACCTTAAATATTGATAGGAATAGAAACAGTGCGAAGCCTGATCAGAGAGTTCCTCCATTAGCCGTCTTATCTGTTTGCTTATGTCCCATATATGAGATCCAAGTGTTTATGTAATATATTATGCTAGTTTCCTGTTAGGTCTATTTGTTCTCATTCTGGCAACAAAGTGTTAAACGTTTCGCATTTACTTCCACTAGATGCATCCGAAGTCGAATGTGTTTGTCGAAATTGGACGAGGATTTCTGATTGGCTAGATATGATTACTGTTGTTATGCTTTGTGCGTGCTTATCTCACTCTGCAGACGTATTAATTCTAGGTATTAATGCACCTTATCATGTGTAATATAGAATGATAAATTGATATAGCCGTATCATACCGACTGTAAATCACCAGATGTAGCACTGCTAACTTTATTTGTTTATTATAATCGTCTTTCGGAATGATGTCGGGAGAAAATTCTCTCTCAAAATATATCCTTTCATTCTGAATGGATTCTATCTTTTCAAATGATGGATCATTCCATTTTGAGTATGTATCATTCTAGGGGTTAACTCTTATCCAACTAAGCACGATCTGCAATCCGTTTGAACCCATATGGGAAACGTAGATGTTTTCTCTTTAGGGTCTAAGCTTACTGACAACTGATCAACAGCTTTCTAAACACCGAACTAATCGGGGGTAATTCAAAATTCAACATGCATAACAACTGTTTCAAATCAACCACTTTATTGATAGGCATGTACGTCTTAAAAGGCACACGGTTGCCTTAACCATTCCCTCATGGGCTATTTTTAGACCCAACCTCTTTAAATAAATCTACCGAAAAGGAGCATTTACTAGAGAAAAGGAAAATGTCAGAATTGCGTAGTTTTGAAACCATTGTGATAAATAGAGCAATGGTTTCATAAAGTGGCTTTAAAAAGGCGCCAAAGTGCGTCAATATGAGGGAATGAGTTAATACAGAATGAAACTGGTGCAGAGAGCTCATGCAGGAGTTTTTTTGCATAACATTAGTCCTGCATTAAGCTACTACCTTCCTTTTAAGATCCAGAATAAGACATGTTTTGTTGTCACTTGAGACAGGGTTGACTGTATTAGACTTTTATCAGATATCATTTATTTCAACAAAACTAACTGTAAGGTAAATCATTTTCACATATACTAGAAGAATGATTTGTGCATAATGTATTTAACATATGATTAACCTCTTTCCTCCATAAATACGCCTTTCTACGCTTTGGCAAACAGAGTAGAACCAGATCAGACGATTCCTATAGAAACTGCCTGAACAGGATCTGCTCTGTTTGCTTATGATATAGATATAATTCATCAGTATCTGCCATGGTCAAAAATTCCTTTGTCCATGTAGCATTATAAAATCAATCTAATAATTAATATTCATGATGTCATGATTTCTTTCATAAATATTCATGGAGTAAAGGGTTAACAACAATACAGTTGAACCTCACTTAAGCGTCTATTTATTTATATAGGAGTGTGAAAATCAGGCGGTTGCTTAATGCATGGCAAAGGTAATGCAGAAATCTCTAATAGGAGCTTTCTGTATAACTTTTGACCTGCATTAAGCTACTACCTATCTTACAGATCCATAATTAAACATCTTTTAATGGCCGCCTAAATAGGTTCTACTGTATACATATTTATCAATTTAATGTTCTTCGTCGATTAATGCGTGTGCCCTTTCGCCCGATATTGTTCTCTCTTTTTCTGTGTGTTCTATTTCTTGAACATATGCCTGTATGTATGCCCAGAGTATGACATGACACTCGTAATCGGCAAAATAAAATGTGGTTAAAGGCGTATCTATAGATGTTAACAAACATGTACAGTAAAAGTTCGATACTACGAAATCTTAGTAATGAAGAATTTATGCCCTTGTAGACAGGTGGCGGCTTAATGCAGACTGAAAGTCACGCACAAAGCTCCTATAGGAGTTTTCTGCATTACATTTTCTCTTCATTAAGCTGCCACATGTGTTAAAGATCAATAATGGTACGTATTTGAGTGTTCGTAGTATCGAGTATTTACGTATTTCCTCCGCAAGAATACTTATCGTCACAAACAAGCTGTCAATACGTCTGAACATATTTTCTAAGTGACTGAGTCAAGTTATAATTAATATTTTGTCTTAGAAAGGACGACTTGTCAGTCTGTTTCACTCAGCTGCCTGTATTAGCCTGGCTTGACAGCAAAGTAATCAGCGCACCTTCGTTTAACCCTTTACTCCACGAATAATCATGATTGTGAGCTGTCTAATCTGTCTAATCTACTTTGTTTGCAAATGCGTAGAAAGGCGAATTATGGAGGAAAGACATAAACATGTAACGTTAATATTTCAAAAGATCAACACACTCATACTCAGAAGGGCATACATGGCTTGATAGGGTGAGAGGTGGAGTTACTCGATGTCTCATTTGAACCCCACCTGTTAGCCATCACCTGATTCACCAAAGGCGATAAAAGAGTTATTGATGTATTGTGTCCTTTACTGTGCCACACGTTTGATATTCGCTCTTAACCCATTCCCTCATATTGACGCATTTGCTTCTATATACACGCCTGTTTACGCCTTTGCAACAGTGTAGACACATACCCCCCGGTATCAGACGATTCCTTAGATAGCCACCTGGTCTGCTTATGAAATAATATAGATAAATATATGTAAGTTTACAGTTTCTGCCATGACCATAAATGTCTTCTGTTTATATTCCATTATAAAATCATATAATTGATACAAATGGTGCCACCGTTTCTTAGTTGTATGAAATTCATGAAGTGATGAAAATCGCAGAAGTAGAACGCTATATACAATTTATCCCCTCCAAGTCGGAACTCTAGTAGAGAATAACTTTTCTGCATGACTTACACCCTGCACTAAGCTGCCACCTGTCTCCAAGGCCGATATTTATACCAAACTGAACGCCCGGTTCAGAGAGTTTTTTTTCTATTTTATTTAAGAGATTGTGTTAAGCTAATGTATAATCTTCTTATCTGTCTTACTGAATCTGGCGCCTTCTATTTTATTCTACGTATATAGCTTACGCTTGCAAGATATATTATATCCGGAGTATGTGGCATGTATCGGCATGAACTTACAAATAATACTACATCCAATACAGATTAACCCTTCGCTTGCTGAATTTTAAAATACATTTATCCTTCTTTACCAGTGCCCTGTTGTATAGTTACATACATCTTCACTGTGTACAAGTATTTCGCTGTGCAATCACAGCTGTGGAGTGAACTGGTTGCACAATCAACTTGTAAATAGTGCAGACCCTGATGAGACAGCTCCTGCAGGAGCTGTCTCATCTGGGTCTTCACTATTTACAGGTATGTATATTGACGTGAATAGCAAGCGAAGGGTTAACCACAACTCATCTAAACCTTGCCCTCATATAAACGCATTTTCACAGATTGGAAATCAGAGTAGACGCAGATCAGACGGCTCCTATAGAGCCATGTGACCAGAGTATGTTCTGTTTGCTTTTGAAATAATATAGATCAGATTCTATAGTTTTTGTCACAGGAAAAGAAGCCCTTGAAAACTTTACATTATTAAGATACAGCTTATAAATAATCATGATGTCATTATTTCTTACATGAATATTAAACGGTTAAAAGATCAAATTCTTATCGCGCTGAAAACAATGATGTTTACACAAACTCCGATATGATATACGTTGTACATACAGGAAACCCTCTCTATAACGGCCACTAAATTATCTTACTTTGTTGGTATTTAGGGCTGGTGGATGCATAAAGCAAGATGAAAGTAAAACAGAACGCTTCCATCGGAGCGTTCTGTTTTACTTTCACCTTCCTTTAAGCAGCCACCTGCCTTTAAAACAAACTACTTGATGTGATTTAGTGGCCGTTATAATATTCACCGTAAAGTTGACCTGTTTAAAGTTTGGAATTTTCAATATTGTAAAGGTCAAATCCAGTGCTGCATTGATTTATAGTGATACAAGTGTTGTTTAGTACAAGAGCAGTTATCCCTTTATGTAGAAAATAATTAATTAAAACTATTAATTAGTTGAAGTTAATAGTGGCATCATGAACACGGGATTTTGTGACTAATGAAAATATAGTTAAGTCAAGGAGAGAAAAGCCACATTTGTGACTAATGAAAGAATAGTAAAGTCAAGCAGAAAAAAAGTCTCACACAAATAATGACATCAAATGAACACAGGAATTGCTGGCCATTGAAGAGGCTGTATACCATCTGTTTTGCGTTATTCAGTAACTCAAGAGAACAGGAGCCGTGTGATCTGGGTCAATCTTATTTGCAAAGTCGTTAAAATCGTTTTTATGCTGTTAAGGGTTAAAGTAAAAAATACATGAAACGATCTTTAGCTATAACATGCTTTCGAAAAGCTGGGGATAATTCTTTCTTGACCAGATTCAATTTGTCTGAATTTGTTTCAATAAAAACGTGACTGTCAGTCTAATGAAATTCGTTTTTGTTTGTTTTGAAACGATGGAAAATGTTCGTGACATGCGATTGTTGTCCGATTAACGCTCTTAAGAGACGATATTCAGTGAGACAGATAAATATGCGCATTCAAGTACTAAAATCGTCATTTCTCCACCAAACCCTACGTTGTGACCACTCTTTAGAATTCGAGACGTTGCTAAAGAGTGGTCACAACATAGGGTTTGGTGGGGGAAGTTAAGAACGTATTCTTGAAAATGTTTCAATTTATGCATCTTATCTTGACCCCTGATACTGAATTCAGAAAAAGCCAAGACAGCTAAGACAGGTGGCATGTGTCAAAACTAGGACTCTGATTATCATCAAAACATAACTTGCACGCTGAAACGTTACTATTGTATATCTTACATGTACCTAAATTTAAGACAAAACAGACTACAACAATTCAGGATCAATCTATGCAGTTTGTCTTCTTGTATTCAATGTTTAAAAACAATAACTTATTCTCTGTGCATGTGTGGATGAAATTGGAATACTATTTTCAGATTGTTATGAGATACAAACATTAAATCAAAGCCGTGGCTATATTATAACAACAACAGGTATACTAAACAGTTAAACGTTTGTCGTAGCAAATTCTGTAGGTCGAGATAATTATTGTAATTCGTTTAACATTTAACTTGATAGAGACGCTTAGTGGCGCCTATGCAATCAGAGGTTCCTATTTGAGTCATCTTATCAGTGTCTCCTCTAGACATTTCCTTTTCCTATATGCTTATACAAGAATCAAATACATTAATATCCAAAATTGCTGGAGTATTTATAAATATGCATTAAGTATATGGTTAAAGTATATGTCATACCTTACCGGATAGCGTAAACGGACGTCAAACGGATAAAAAATGCGGCAGAAATTTATCGGGTGATGGAATTCGTCCCCACTGCTGCTCGAGGCTCTCGCGATCGGTGTGTGGAGCGCATTAATCGCACAGTGACCGCACGATTACCGGACATGTATAGGAAACTTAATGGCCAATTATCGGACGGACATCAACGTACAAGTAACGGACAAGTACCGGATAAAACGAAAGTGAAACGCATGAGAAACTGGCAAGACGTTCTTCGAATGACGGTGTCCGGTACACCTTCAGTTGACCCGTTGCGTAGTCCGGCCGCGAATCAAGTCCATCGGAATGCTTTCCGGTAAGGTGTGGTGAACACTTAAAGGTTTGAAGGTACCAACATAAAAATTATCCTCGATGTACTCACCACCAAACATAATTTCAATTATATATTTCAGTTGATGCTTTAAACACCTGAGACATTAATTGTTAGACAGTAAAACATAACAGATGACCAACAGTTGTTGGCAGCACTGCCAAACGTTATCAAAGGACAATGCCAATTCGTACAACAGGATCTGTTTAGTATATACTAACAGTGTCCTTATTTCAAAACAATGCACGAACATGCTTAGTATACGCCATTTGTAATTTCTAGTTCATACGTGTTAAAAGTGTATTATTGACTGAAATAAGTTTACATTTTATTCTAAATACATGTAAGACAATACACAATTGGGAATAATACTAATTAGTATTCATACAGTCTTTAAGATGTGTGTAAGGTATTCAATATTTACTAATCAAGAACATTCATTCATTCATTTGAGTCATTCTAGTTTTGACATCATTTGCTTTTACACCAAATCGCCCTTTTTTCGTGTTGACAGGATTAAATCATTTAATCCGTATATAAATCACCTGCTTCCGGTAGACCTAAATGATTACAGAAAGTAAATGCTTGCTTCTAACAAGATTGGTTGAGTGCATTAACGTTAGGAAGTATGTTTTGGCTAACAGATATTGGCATTTGTTTTTATCAAAAATAATTTTAACCCTTTCAATGCTAAACTTTCGAATAGATTATTCCAAACTTAAAACAAGTCAAATTTAAGTGAATATTTAGGGATTTGAACCAGAATTGTAACATGATAAATAGTGCAGGTGCTTATAAGAATAGTCTTGGAACCGTGTCCTCATCTAGGTCTGCACTATTTGCAATGGACATAAGGCACTCGTTTCCCTCACTGAAAGAGTTAAGGGAATCAATACTATCTTGGACAAGACGAAAGTTTATTAACATGTTTAATGCCGTTGTACTCCTATTTTGTTTATTTATACACATGCAATGCACAATACCAATAGTAGTCTCTGTGTAGTAAGCACATTGGGGACATCAAAACAAATTGGTTCAGGCAATAAAAGTGAGCTCCATAAATACGCTGTTCTACGCCTTTGTAAACAGAGTAGACCCAGCTCAGACGACCGTCTGATCAGGGTTTGCTATGTTTGCTTATGATATGACATAGATATGATTCTACAGTTTCTTCCATGGCCAAAAAGTCCTATTGTCAATGTGCTAGTATAACAATTAATTTAATTATAAATCAGGACATCATTACTTCTTACATGAATATTCATGACGGAAATAGTTAACGGAGCGATAATTCAACCAGATTCCGACCTGCAAGCAAATTTGAACCAGATGAGACGCCACCGAATAATTCGGCGTCTAATTGGGTTCCAGTCTGTTTGACTCTCCGTCAGTCGCTTCTCAAGAGCTTAACCCTTTCGGTGCCAGCATTGTCATCTGCTGGGCATAGTTTCGTTTATTTTTAGTGTAGGTGTGTGCACTTCTTCCATTTTCTTTATAAAACAGTAAACAGAGTGTCAAACAGTTTGGAGTTACTCGGCGTCTCATCTGGATCCAACTGTTTGCATGTGATATCATAAACCCGTAATTGTGGCACGGAAGGGGTTAATCGAATCGGATTTAGTTAAAATTTAGCCAATCCAAATTTAAGCTATTTTTACAGCGGTTTACGTTGCAACAATTAATATTAGATTGGAAGATGATTAGGACTAATTAGACTTTGAACCCTTCAGAACGTTGTAAGGATTTATAGGTTGCTTGGATTGTGTTCCTTTCTCTGTTTCTGTTGACCTTTATAGATTAAGCATTGTGTTTGACGAACGTTGGTGATGTCGTTTTCAAATAGTCCATCATTGTTTAACGATATAGTCCATTTAATATTAACATTGAATCGCTAATTAAACCTCTCAACAGAAGTATAATACTTTTGAAAGAGTCGGTAGCTTGGTGCAAGACAACGACTTTGTACAGTACTTTTGCCCTGCAGTTTGCATCCGCCTACTCTCAGACTCCTATGTGAGTAAATTAACCCTTTCGCTGTCAAACTCTGTCGTCTGCAAACTTTGTCGTCTGCTACAAATTGTCATTCTTTTGATTTTCTTCATTTTTGTTTCAAAAACATAGTAACAGTAACAAACAGTTTGGATCCTGATGAGACGCCGAGTTACTCGGCGTCTCATCTGGATCCAGACTGTTTGCATAGGTAATCACAGATCCGGCATTGGCAGCGAAAGGGTTAAAGGTCGCTTTAGCGAAACTTGACTGCGGTATAAATTGAGACAGGATTTTGAATGATAAACAAAGCAGACCATGATCAGAGACTAATCTGTTTCTGCGCTGTTTGCAATTGACTTTTGACAGTTTCCCAGCATTCAAATGATTAATGCGGAAAAATAAATGAAATCTAATCTAATCCACCAATTTACTTTACAACTGAGAACGAATGTCATTATTTATATACTAATTATACCTCGTTCTTGGATGGTTACAGTCCTAGTACGTTCACATGCTCTAGTACTATCTGAATCTAAAATGCAAACATATGTTTAACCTTTAGCGTGCTATGGGCATATGAGTTAATATCTATGCAAACAGTTTGGATCCAGATGAGACGCCGAGTAACTCGGCGTCTCATCAGGATCCGAATTGTTTAACACCCTGATTGCATTTTGGTAGACAATTAATTATAGCTTGAGTTTTGAGAATGTAGTAGGCGAAAAATTCTGCTCAGCAGGCTAAAGGTTAATTACCTTTTTCCTAATATTGATAAATTAGATTCAGATCAGACGGCTCCTACACCAGTTGGATCTGTTTACAGAGTTGCCAAAAAAAGGTATTTGTGGAGTAAATACGTAAGATACAGTTCACCTACCTGTTTCGATACACCTTTTGTGAGATATGCAAATGGCTTTATATTAATATGTGAAACTAAAAAACGCAAACTTGGGAGTATATTGCAAGCTCTATGCTTTATGAACTCATATCGTAGCCTGCATATTTGCTTTTAACTCGGATTCATTGCTCAGTCAGTATAAATGTATCCAGCTCTACAATAGAATCTGCCTTAAGATCGAAAAGAGATCTAATTATGGGTATGCAAGACAGATGATTGCTTAATGCGGGTCAAGAGTAATGCAGAAAGCTCATATAGGAGCTTTCTGTATTACTTTTACCCTGCATTAAGCAACTGCCTGTTTTAACACTACTCTGTTCAATAAATGCATGACCACTTAAGACAGATTCTACTATATATGTTTCATACAATTATACTGACAATCGGAATACAGCCATATATATACGAGCGTATATATATATATATACGGCCGAACAAACCTATGATAACTCTAGTTCTTGTCTTGTTGGCCTTGTTCAGAGATACACAATACAGAGAATACAGATTCAAATGGGATTTTCGAAAGGGTTATTTCAGCCAAATGATACCAGATAAATCAGCATCGAATATGAAATCATATCCCTAATGTAGTGTACTCTGCTGTAGGAAACCTTGTGTTTGGCAGACTCCGCATGCCTCCGTGCCATCTATCAGCTTTATCAAGTGTGTCTATAATCTTGTAATTTGTCTTGCCGAATTTGACATCCCTATTTGTTCAATGTCTAGATAACGCTTGGAAGATATACCTATTCGGATTGGATTACACTGAGCTGACTGTTACACATAAATAACATACCCTGCTTCAGACTAAATCAACGCCCATTTAACCCTTCGCTTGCTATTCACGTCAATATACCTACCTGTACATAGTGAATACCCAGATGAGACAGCTCCTGCAGGAGCTGTCTCATCAGGGTCTGCACTATTTACAAGTTGATTGTGCAACCAGTGCATTCCACAGCAGTGATTTCACAGCGAAATAATTGTACACAGTGAAGATATATGTAATTATACAACAGGGCATGGGTAAAGAAGGAGAAATGTATTTTGAAATTCAGCAAGCGAAGGGTTAATCCTTAAGCATTTTAAACTATTATCGTCAAAAGACAATACCGTATTATTATACCACATTTATATAGCGCTCTTTTCAAACAGGGTATGTGCATTCCGTTCAAAAGCGCTTCACATGAGTAAATTACATGTAAAAAACAGGATATATTCAATGCATGCAGAATATTTAAAACAAAATATGTTTAATACATATATATCGATAAGAATAATAATGATACAGCATTGAACAGATAGAAACCTGGTGATTGTCTACCAAATCAATGCAAGTATATAAAAAGCAAAAATATTCAATGACGAAAAAGGGACCAAATGGTCACCTGTCTGATCAATAAGATGTGGAAACAAAGAAACCACTGAACAGAAACCGCATGCGTGTCTATCCAGTAGTTGCAGAAATAAAATAGAGATGAAGGATCCGCATGATTATCTATTCGACCATTGAAAGATATACAATTGATATGAAATCATTAACCGGAAGGAACCGCATGATTATCTACCCGGCCAAAGAAACATATACAACATACCGTTTCCTAAATTGTTCTAGTAATATATGTTGAAGCAATACATTTTAGACATCTTTTGAAACATACAAGTGAGCTTGTATCTCTAATGCCTGACGGTAGAGCATTCCAAAGTTTCGGAGCTGCATGCATGAAACTTCTCTCACCGTATTTTACCATACGACTTCTTGGTATAATCGACGACAAGGAACTACTTGCTGACCTTCACTCTCTGTTGGGCCTGCACACGTTAAGCATGTCGACAATGTACTTGACGGATTCATTGTGCATGGCTTTATACGTAAGTGTCAGAATTTTGAATTCAATCCGATGTTGGACCGGAAGCCAGTGAAGTTCGTTTAAAACCGTCGTGTTATGATTATATCGAGGAGTTCTGGTTATGATGCAGGCTGCTGTGTTTTGCACGCTTTAAAGTTTTCGTAGTGTTTTGTTTTAAATTCCATGCAGCAACGATTTGCAGTAGCCAAGTTTTGATGTAACCAGGGAGATTACCTAAGTCTTTGTAGCATCAGGTGATATGTATTGTCTTATATGGCCTATTTGCCGGAGCTGTGCATAACTAGATATACACACGAAATTCACGTGCGGTGTCATATGCATTTGTGATTCAAGCCTTGCACCAAGACTTTTCACACACAGCGATGGTTTGATTTTAGAGACTCCTACTTTCACATGAATGTCTTCAGGCACGTTTGTTTTTTTGTGTGGAACAGGATGACCTCAGTTTTTGTCAGTATTGAGCTTCAGCATGTTCTGGTGCATCCAAGAGACTATACTTTTTAGACAATCCTCAACTCTTGTTAAGGCTACTTGTTGACAGGAAATGTCATTGGGCTTAACAGACAAGTATAACTGTGAATCATCGGCATAATAGACAATTCTCCATCTATTGAGACTGTTTGGTAGCAGTCATTTAGACAGGAGGTCATCCACTCAAGGAATTTCCCAATGATGCTGAATTCTTTTTCTAGGCTTTTGAGCAACGTTTCATCATCGATAGTGTCAAATGCAGTCGATGAATCCGGCGTCAACAGAACTGTAATTTCGTTTTTATCCAGGAATTGAAGGATATAGATTGAACTTTCAGAAGAGCAGTCTCTGCTGAATGATGTTTTCGAGCCTGTTCTTTGCTTGAAGATTTTAACAGTCGTAATTTAGTTATAACTGATAAACTTCTTAACCAAGGTTACAGATATCACAAACTTCGGAAAACGTTTTCTAAATTTTATTATCGAAATTTACCACTCATTGGTAAATATAAGTGCAATCTACGGACATTACTGCAACAAGGCATTTCTCAATCAGACCTTTATGGGGATGTTATCTACAAACAAAGGAAAATTCGGGGTCATATTCATTTTCATGATTTGTTTATAAAACGCATTAAAACGTTTAAGAAGAAAGGTTATGATCCTATTATATTGCAACGCACTGCATGTTTGGTTATCGATCATTTTACAGTCGGTAGCTACGCTTCCCTCTTTGCTTGCCTGATGACAGGCCGAGGGTAGTACTCTATGATGGTATTTCAATTACTGCTCATGAACAGACTCAATAAAACCGAGTCTGCAATTTTCTCTTTTTGTGTTGCAATTTATGCTTTCGGGGGATCAACACCCTTCAGAATTTATACTCTTAAATTCGGATACGGGATGTGCTTACCAGACTCATGTATTACTTTTTCCATGGCGTGCCCTTAACGGCTTACCTGCAGGTGCTCTGACTTTAGCAAAGTCATTGAGTACATATTTGACGGATTGTCACAGTTATTGTGCTATGTTTTACATGTTGTCCTGTGTTCACCGTCGTCTATGTTGTGGGTAAGTCCGGCGGGGATACCTTTATTTACACTATTTGTAAAGCTAGGGTGACTTTGAGAGAAGTGTGAGGTTAGGACGTCCGTAAACCGGTTTAAACCCCCAATGGTGTTTTTGCTACTGACCGTGCCGAGGCGGTACTCACCCTTCCTTTTGTTTGTCTTGCGTCTTTGTGCTTGTGATTTTGTTCATGTGTGAAGTGTTTGTCTCTGGTTCTTGTGTGTCTGTTGGTGTTTTCTGTGTTCATCTCGTGTGTGAGTGTGCGTTTGGGTGTGTGGTTGTGTGTGTATGTGTGTCATGCTGTCTGTGGGTGTCTTGTATGTGGCTTTGCCTGCTTGACTTTACTACTTTTCCATGCAGACTGATGGTACTGATGCAGATTGTGTGTGGTAAGGTGGGACTCAATACGTTCGTCGACCACTTTTTCTAAAACCTAGGAGACAAATTGCAAATTTGATACAGGCCTATAGTTCTTAAATTCATTTGAATTGAGACCCGGTTTCTTTGAGAGGTTTTGCCGCCTTTACCGCGAAAGAAAAATGATCACGCGAAATTTTACCGCTACTGTCAGGTCTGCCTGGGTCGGTGACTTCAATATTTGACACACAGTCATCACCGTCTCTCGCAATAACAACATCTAGGGTATGTCTGCCAATGTGAGTGGCTTCATTCATATGCTGTTGCAATGCAAATGAGTCTAGTGTACTCACAAACAAAGTTAGCTGTGTTTCTGTCATTTGGAATGTTTAAGTCCCCTACAATGATGACAGGTCTGTCGGTGGTCGCAAATTTAGATAAGAAAAGTGACTATTCATTCTCAAGAAACTCTCCAGTTTTAGACCATTTCCCCGCGATGGTGGTGGTCTGTTAACGACTACTAAGCGCAGAGTGAAATTTCGGATACTTAAAGTGCAGTCCATATACTTACAGTTTGAGAAATCCTTATCGCTTGTTGATGTATGGATGCGAAGTCCTATTGAAGCCTTATGTATGACTGCTACCACGCCGCTACGGTTGCACTTGCGACGAGAGACATGTTCGATTTTGTCATCGCTGGGAAGCAGTTCGCTTAAGCACGCTACCGAGTCATGTTTCTGTAACGGCGACCACGTCATTTGAAACGATATATTCGCAAATTGAAACGGCCTGGTTTTTTACTGATCTAGGGTTTATATTGCATACTTTTACAAAAGTCTTAATTTTGACTGAGTATCGGAGTTTTGTATTTTACATAAATATATATGTATAAAATTTACAAGACTTTTCGTTTCATTGGACAAGGGCACTGCTGGGAATTTACTAGTGCTCTGGTGAGGTTTTGAAACAAATGGGATTATCTGGGGGACTCTTTCAAATGGCTGGAATTAACGCCGGCAGGTGAAAGTTTCTTTTTGGTTAGACGGTTTTCAGAAACAATTGGAATTGACTGAGGTATTACCATTAATTTGTTAAAATGAACACCTTTATTCACATCCCAAATACGCTTTGATTTTTAGTTGCCCCCTCTAGAGCCTCTACAGTTAGCAAAGCCAAATAGTCCAAAGTCCAACAGCCAAAACTGTTTCAATCTTGACAGTAATTGGAGGTTGGGTTTTATAATGGGCGATAATTGTCCTATAATAGTAAGGTCACACGTGATGTAATGTAGCTGTGGTGAAGTGATCCGTTTCTTGTCTTCACTTGTATATCCTGGTGCCTGATGCATTAGAATTTACAAACACATTTGAATTTACAAATCCAATATTGCACAAAATTTATTTATTAATTTCAATCACACAATAGTATCGCCTAAAAAGTACACCAATTTGTTTACACTTACTTCATGCACAATTTTGTCACTTTTCGGAATGTTTTATTAAGTATTTTCCTATTAAAACTATGCAAAGCATCAGAGCGTTTTCAATACAGCCTTCACACTTTGGCGCATCTAATGACAATACTAATTAAAATAGGTTCTTCTCGACAATGTCGTTTGAATTCTGTACCTCAGTCATACGCCTTTGTTCGCTTTTGCAAACAGTGTACACCCAGACCAGAAGGCTCCGATAAATTTCATCTATTCATTGTCTTGTGTGTTTGCTTATGAAATATAAATGTGATTCAACAGTTAAAGTCCCTAGATTATGACACCATTGTACCAATGTAGTTTATTAATAGACATTTCTGTATAATTACTTAACCCTGAATTTTAAAATACATTTCTCCTTCTTTACCCATGCCCTGTTGTATAATTACATATATCTTCACTGTGTACATGTATTTAGCTGTGCAATCACTGCTGTGGAGTGCACTGGTTGTACAATCAATTTGTAAATAGTGAGACCCTGTCTCATCTGGGTCTTCACTATTTACAGGTAGGTATATTGACGTGAATAGCAAGCGAAGGGTTAATGACTACTCAGCATGTGAAGGATCCACAGACGACTAGAGTGTCAAACAAATCCTCATGTGACAACGAGTTTCTCGGTTTCTAATTTGGGTCCAAATTGTTTGAACAGATATTTACAATTTTACAACTATCAAACTTCGCCGCGTAAATATAACACTTTAAAGAGAAACTATTTCAAACTGCAGGCGCGGATTTAGAGGGGCGGAACCGGCGTACGCCCCCCCCCCCCCCCTAAAATTGCAAAAAAAAATTAGTAATATTTTAAATCTATACAGTAAAACCTCTCTATAACGACCACTAAATTGTGTTAATTAGTTGGTATTTAGAATAGGTGGCTGCTTAAAGCAAGGTGAATGTACGAGGGTTGTCCCAGTAAATCGTGGACTGAGCTTACTGTAAAAAAAGTAACAATCGTATTCGCTTTCAATTTTCACGTATATCATATACATGTATTCTGAGTGTACACACAAAATTACAGCAAAATATGTCTAAGTATAACATCTCTGTACACAAAATAAAACTCGGCAATTACTTAACCCTGTAAACTCGGCAACATCTCTTACCGCCTTGCGTCTGTCTCCGTCAATGACGTCGTTAACAGCCTTAATGTTACCGTTATCCTTGTAGGGTTTGCGGCCACGCTGTACACTATCCGCCCATCCATCGCTTAATCTACCATGCCACTTGAACACAAGGCTCTTGGAAACACTACTGCATCTGCCTGTGCTTTTAAGTTTCTTTAATGTGTCTGTCGGCATCGAGCCGGTGTGCACATAGAGCTGGATCGCCATTCTGGGCGGTTTCTCCTCCTCCAATATCATCATTTTCATAAATTGGAAATTCTGATGGATGGCATTCAAAGATGTGCCATTTTCATATAAATAACGTCTGACGTTCGAAATCTTCTGTGATAATGTTATAATGACGTCACATTAAGCAGACGACAAATTGTTGCACTAGATTTTAATGTAGCTGGAAAAATATCATTTTATTGAATGAGCAGGTAAGGATTTCCGATGCATTTTCTGGCCTGCGCCGGATATACTTACCTCGACTATATTAATCATGCATGATTATCATATTATGTATTGTATTTTATTATTCATGTAATTATTTTATTGAAATAGAATGGCTGAAGGTATTTGCAGAATATTATGATGATTAAACGTCAGATAAAAAAAATATTAGCACAGTCCACGATTTACTGGGACAACCCTCGTAAAACAGAACGCTCCCATATGAGCGTTCTATTTTACTTTCACCTTGCTTTAAGCAGCCACCAGCTCTTTTTAAACATGTATAACAAACACACGATTTATTTATATCATCAAACATAAAATCTACGAACCCCCCCCCCCCCCTCAAAAACAATTTCTACGCCCCCCCCCCCCCCTTATATGAAATCCTGGATCCGCACCTGAACTGTACTACTACTTCACACTGCAGTAAATTGTTTATACTGTTGTAAGCTGCTTTATAAGCTTTATAATGACGTTATCTGAATTATACTGCAGTATGCTGTTTGATACTGCTGTATGCTGTTTTATACTGATGTAAGCGAATCTAAACTACTGTAAACTCCTTTCTAGTGCTGTAACTGGTTTATATCGCTATAATCTGTTTTATGATATTGTAAGCTGCTTTATACTGCTGTAAGTTGCTTTATACTGTTTTAAGCCGCTTTACACTGGTGTAAGGTTCCGGTTAAGCAACCGCCTGCTTTTTTAAGATCCCTATGTTCAATAAATGAATGGTAGCTTAGGATATGACCTACTGTATATACATTTTATTGCACGTTGGTGATATGTGTATTTAATTAATATTAGTACAACTCTTTTGAATATATCACCGCGCTATGGTCAGACACTATAATCCCATAAATCGAGTGACTTGCCTGTACGATTCTAATACGTCAGTGTTACTGTTCTTATGCTTAACCCTTTCCCTCATGAATATTTATGCACGGGTGTTTTTCTTATGATTTGGGTCTACGAATCTCAGATTGTAAAGACGTTAAAGTATGTATTTATGGAATAAAGAGTTGACTCATTAAAACCGGGTCTGCAATTTTCTCGTTTTGCATTTCTACTTTTGCTTTTGAAGGATCACCCATTTTCAGAATATATGTACTTCACGACAGCAGGTGTTACGTGCTTGTGTGGCGGCCGTAAAAAGTCTCCGCGTACTTCATTCTCAGTGTTGTTATATTTTCTGGTCCTTCGAGATAATTAGTTTTGATGTTATTAGTTTTGAAAATTGAATACTGCTTAAGCCGGTGCTAGGGGGCGTGAGTAGTATTGCACTTTTAATTACTACTCATGAACCGACTCAATAAAACCGAGTCTGCAATTTTCTCCTTTTGCTTTTCTACCTTTGCTTTTGAAGGATCACCCATTTTCAGAATATTAGTAATTAATAGATTGGCGAAAAACATATTTGATCACTCATAATGTGAATGCATACATTAAAGTAAAAAATAAGAAACTGAAAACATATGTAAGTGTAAAACAAAAAAATAGTTTTCATTGGCCCATATATGTTCTAGAATATTACAAAACCTCCATAGTTTCGAGGTAAAAAATATTATTTTTTGTATATAATTGTATCATTTCATGATTTATTGTTAGAACTGCTGTTACAACTAAACACAATAACACGGGGACATATCCCATTCCCTTGATGCTTCAATGGGAAAAAAGATATTCAACTGAGTCATTAGCTTTGACAAAATAAACAAATACCCTGATTTCACACTAAACATTTCCTGTCTCATGTTGATTAAGTTAGATTAAGTCAACATCAATGTAACTCGTTTCCTGCAGACACAACAACCACATAAAGCAAATATTTTTTATAGAATGTATCCAACTATTATTAAGTGCAATGCTAAGAGGTGTATGTGCTGTAGTCATTTGCCTTGCAATTCTACCAATAAATATACAGTGAATGGGAGATTTTTAGCACCAAAATTGCATCTAATATTGACTGTAAAACTTATTATGTGATTAACATTCTAACCTGAAGCGCACCCCTTTGTGGTATCCAGTACGTTGTCCAAACTGGGTGCAAATTAAACACAATTTTCGTGAACATGCATATCAGTGCTGTAATAATAAAGTAAAAAGATAATTCTATATAAACATTTTCGTAAATCGGGACATTCAGTTAAAGATATTAGAGTTCATGCAGTTGAACATTTGTTTTTGGTTAAATAAATTCTACAAAAGGTTTGACACTCGGTCAACAGTTTCCAAAAAGTTTGATCGAATCGGGGCCAGTCTAAATTGCAAAAGATTCAAATTTGAGAAGACATTTTATTTTCACAGCCAGGAAAAGTTAATGATCTGTATAATTGAGTTTCGAGAAAGCACTAAACATTTTATTTGCAATTTTATCATACAATGTCCTCCTGTTTTGAAAATTGAGTCATTGGTAAAAGCTTCTGAGTTATTCTTTAATTCCCTAACGATATTCAACAATACGTTGGAGCCCATATTGCGATACTTTATGCAATAACCCAAGATTAAACTTTTAAAAAAAAGCATCATAGATCTCCCAGTTGACATACTTATTCTTTTTATTTTCCTCTTTAGACACATTGATCTCGCCTATAAACATGCCATACGTTTTAGTATTTGAGGAAACTAAATTCATATTTGTGTATGATGCTGAAATTTAAAAAAAAAGTCAGATACAAGAGTAAGACACGTACGGTACGCTAATTTCAAAGATGATAATTTTAATTGTTCATTTGTTTTGATATTGGTATACCGCGTTTGTTACATGTCCAGTTTCAATCCTGATGAGATGGCTAACACCAACAGTTTATGACCGTTTTTGCATACGTTGTGTAATGCAATAATAATTTTATACATACTTTATTAGGGTACTTTCTTCATTTTATTTTATCCTTACATATCAATAATAAAAGCAAACGTCTGAACTGTATAATAGTCAACGTGGCCATGCCAATAGAGGACATACTTTTTATGATGAATTTGCAAATTACTTACAACACGTACATAGATGCAGGATTGACTGTGGTTACGATAGTTTGACCCTTAATATTACATCAGTAGAACCTGTCTTAGGCGACCGTCAGAACGAGGTCTAAGTATGGGTATGTAAAGCAGATGATCGCTTAATGCTTAATCATTGCTCCTATAGGAGTTTGTTCTGCATTACGATTGTCCTGTATTAAGCGACACATGTTGTGTAAGAATCCTGTGTTCAATAAATGAAAGGCAGCTGAAGGCAACTGCAGCTACAATATACGTTTAGAGTTCGTGTAATAGTCTCAGCCACTAGGTCCCGAAGTTATAAATCACTTTGCTTCAGGAAGCTAAACCTCTGACTAATCATATACCTGAGAACGAACTTAGATTCGGACTCAGAAATTTTATAACCTTTAAGCCAGATTTATCACATACAATGATTGGGCATAACTTTGATAATGTCACTCAAGTTGACAAGATTAAA
Organism: Azorinus chamasolen; assembly: GCA_963576725.1. NCBI lineage: Eukaryota > Metazoa > Mollusca > Bivalvia > Cardiida > Solecurtidae > Azorinus > Azorinus chamasolen. The sequence continues at coordinate 38,198,309 of OY755247.1, forward strand.
AAGGGTACGTCTTAATACAGACCTGCAACAGTGTATGGTGATTTAATATTTAAAGCTTTTAAAGAAAACAAATTTAACCTTTTACGCAATGTCTATTTAAGTAAGATATAATGACATCATGAATTATTTTCTACAATGACACATGAAAACGGGAAATTCAGGCAATGGCAGAAACTGTAGAATCGTATAAAGTAAAAATTCGATACTACGAACTTTTAGTAATGCAGAATGTACGTCTTTGCAGGCAGGAGACTGCTTAATGCAGGGTGAAAGCCTTGCAGAAATCTCCTATAGGAGTTTTCTGCATGACTTTCACCCTGCATTAAGCATCCTCCTGTGTTAAAGATCATTAATGGGACTTTCTTTGAGTGTTCGTAGTATCGAATTTTAAATGTATTTGGTGTTTCATAAGAAAACAGAGCAGACTCTATCGGAGCCGTTTAATATGGGTGTGTTCTGTTTAAATCATATAAATGTATTTAGTTTTTCATAAGAAAACAGAGCATACTCTATAGGAGCCGTTTGATATGGGTGTGTTCTGTTTGACTCATATACAGTAAATATTCGGTACTGCGAAATTTTAGTAATGAAGAATTTGCGTCTTTGTATGCAGGTGGCTGCTTAATGCAGGGTGAAAGTCATGCAGAAAGCTCCTATAGGAGCTTTCTGCAAGACTTTCACCCTGCATTAAGCTGCCACCTGTGTTCATGCTACGTGTTGTGTGTGTTCGTAGTATCGAATTTTACTGTATTTAGTGTTTCATAAGAAAACAGAGCAGACTCTAGAGGAGCTGTTTGATATTGGGGTGTTCTGTGTGCAAACATCTGTAGAAATGCGTATGTATGGAGTAAATTGTTAATACAGTAGAACAATAACTGCTTAGAAATATTAGACAATAAGCACTCCTGTATTTTTCCTTATATAAATTACCATTTCATAAATGTCAGAATGTTCTTTCTGTAGTAATAATCCTTACAAGAAACAAATGAATTTGGCGGTCGTATAGAACTCAAGATGCTCTCTGAACATATTTTTGGCAAGTTTGTGTATAATAATGAAATGTGTCTTATTTATTCTGGCACCGTCTATTTCCCAAATGTCTGTCTTACACTTGAACGATATACTGCACGAGAGACACGTTTCATTGTACTGAGACAGACATATACATTACTTGGCGTATGTTTCCGACTTACAATTTGTTATTGTAGATCTATGATCTGAATTACCCTAAGTATTCGTCCACCAAGTCGCTCCTCTCTTTCAGTTTGTAAAGCTTTGCAACACTTTAAAATTTGACTAACACAGTAGCAAATAGAACAGACTGTGATCAAACGAAACTCAAGGCGGCATCTGACCTGGGACTTCTGTTTTCTGTATTATTTAGCCCACGCATACAGGTTTTTAAAAACAAATGTTTTACTAATATACCTTTATTATTTAGTTTAGAATTATATTCAATATGAAATTAGTATTGCAGACGACACTTTTAAATTTGGCGCCAAAAGAGTTAACCCTTCGCATGCTGAATTTTAAAATACATTTCTCCTTCTTTACCCATGCCCTGATGTATAATTACATATATCTTCACTGTGTACAAGTATTTCGCTGTGCAATCACTGCTGCGGAGTGCGCTGGTTGCACAATCAATTTGTAAATAGTGCAGACCCTGATGAGACAGCTCCTGCAGGAGCTGTCTCATCTGGGTCTTCACTATTTACAAGTAGGTATATTGACGCAAGTAGCAAGCGAAGAGTTAAGTATGTCTGTTCGAATACTGTATGGACATTGAAAGGTTTGACTATGGCAGAAACTGCTCTGGTCTACTCTGTTTGAACATGCGACTCTTGAGTTCTCAAGCTTTTGATTGGTCAGATTTGAGCCAGAGGCTCAAATCTGACCAATCAAATGCTTGAGAACGTCCCGTTCCTTTTCACGCATTTGCAATCAGAGAACACCCAGATTACCCAATAGCAGTTGTCTGATCAGGGTCTGCTCTGTTAGCTGATGAAATTATAATAGATCTGACTCTACAATTTTTAGCAGAACCAAAACTGTTTACGTATGTCATTTGAAATTTCAGCTAATAAATATTCATAATGTCGTACATAAATATTTAACAAGGAATATGTTAAGGGGTGCTTACTTATTAATAACCAATCGTGTAGGTAGTGTAGAGGTTACAACCTCAATATTTTTTTCACTGGTCATGATATATCTCAACCATCAAATGTTTGTTAGACACAAGCTATATATCGACTACATTACCAGGGGTCTCGGATTCGATTCCCGCAGGACCAAATCCTTCGGATGTTGATTTATAGACCGAGGTTACACTGAGCATCTAAATGAACCAGAAGAAAACTCTGTCGATAATAAGAGCAGGTCATCGCGCCCGGGTATCTCTGGATCCGCTCCCCTCTCTCTGGGGCGTCCATTTAGAACATGGTTGGCAGAAACGGACATTAATCAATACAACCACACACAAGCTATATACAATGACGCTATAAACGTCATTGGGCTCTGTTGACATGCATGTAACTTGCAAAACAATATTTCCGTCTACTTACATCCGTACTACCTATAGACACACTATAATAAACGTGCTACATTCATCCTTTCCTCCAATGCAATAAGTGGTTTTAAACCTTTCAAATATTTATGTTACATCAATTGTCAGAGAATTTTTTTTAAATGATACGACGTTTAATTCATGCCACTCTATCAATATGCACATTAAAATGTTGGTTTTGTTTTAATTTGCACAATATGCTTTTCAACTAAACATAATTATTAAAGATCTAACTATGGTCAATACATTTTGATGAAAACTATACAGTAAATATCTCTAAACTGGACGTTAAATTTTGCATAAATATCGGTCATGGAGACTTTCAGGATGACTTTTTTTCTGTAATGTACGAGTGTAATATATTACACTGTCAACCAGATTATGTTTTGTTGGGTTTTTCAGGTTATTATAAAACATGGCCTGTTCCTTTTTTCAGTCATAATTTATCGATGTGGTATTATGCCCTATCCTATATGTATTTATAGAGTGCCTTATATGGACAGCAAGTTAATATTGTGCACTATTATATATTTATTTAGTCCAATACAGAGGGATGCTAAGTCTGCTGGTCCCAGTTTCCCGAACGATCTTAAGTCTGTGCTCAGTAACTGCTTCAAACTTGCTTAGCATGTACACACTCATAACAATTCAACAATCTTTAATAAACATGGTGCTTTGGATCCATACCATCCTGTTTCTAATGGTATATGACAATTTACACCTTCGCTGAAAACTTAAGATTGTTTTAAAACATAAATTATGCAAATACAGTAAAACCCCTCTAATCCGGAATTATATTAGAGACGAATTTATATACTTTTAGGCAGGTGGCTGCTTAATGCAGGGCGAAAGTCATGCAGAAAGCTCCTAGAGGAGCTTTCTGCATGACATTCAGCCTGCATTAAGCTGCCACCTGTCTCCAAGACTGATATTTATACTAAACTGAACGTCCGGTTTAGAGGGGTTTTACTGTATTAAAAATCATTGAGTGGGCTCAAATCAAGTTTTCATTATTATTTATTTAAATTGAGTGTTATTAAACAAAATCCCCATCAAAATAATCATTTAGCAAGACCATTATTTGAGGTGAAAACATTAAATGTACATGTATTCATATCTAGAAACTGCACAATTTTGAAATAATAGACTCAGCTGAGCCATTTCTTGAGCTTGTTCGTAAACCTGGTGCCACCCCATGAACATGTATAACCCTTTAGTCCATAAATACACCTTTCTATGCCTGCGCAAGCAAAGCAGACCCAGATCAGACGTCTCCTATAGGAGCCGTCTGACCAGGGTCTGCTCTGCTTGCTTATTGAATAATATAGACCTCGTTCTATAGTTTCTACTTTTGCAAAAAAGATCATGACTTTTGTGTTAATATGCCATTTTTAAAAGAATTCTAATTAATATTTATGATGTCATCATTTCTTATATGAATAATCATGGAGTAAAGGGTTAAAAGAATTAATGCGATTATGATGAGCTTTTATAATGAATGAACACAGGCGGTTTAAGCCGTAGAAGACACTCCAATTGATGTACAATCAAATAAAGTATAACCTAACCAGACGCTTCTGGCTTGGTCTACTCTGTTTGCTAATGAGTGAAAATATATTTCTTTCAGATAAATGATCAAATTGCTTTCGTATACCGATATGATCACATCTGGTACTATATGCGCCAAAATGACACTACAGAAAAACCAGTATGAATGAATAAGCATAGTGTCATTAGAACAAACGACTGTTTAATGCAGGACCAAAGTAATGCGGAAAGCTCCTTTCGCCCTGCATTCAGCTACTACGTGCATTTAAGATGCAGAAAATATGATTTTTTTGTAGTCGCTTTAAAGCGATTTTACTGTGTTAAGACAAAAGTGAAATGTCTTTCAATGCGTCGATATGATTGCAAACGTAGTATTACAAGAACGATGAAAAGTGGAAAATAAACATCAAATATAAATCGCATATCTTAGACTCATGTATTAAATAATACAATACGAATGATTCCTTGTGTGTAAACGATTAACTATGTTGATTTCTTCTTCAGAAAGGTTTGTCGATTGACTCAAACTAAACCAGAACTTAAAGATGAAGTCCCCACAATGAACGCATATTTTCAATAATATCATAAAACTTGGTATTTGTTATGCTCAATCATTATTATGAAGGTTGCCAATTTGAACTTATATCGAAAAATGCCCCTGTGATACAAATAAACCGATTGCATCAATACTTATAATTTTTGTTCTACAACACAATACTATCGGCCTTTTCCGTTAAAATGTTCCGCGTTTTGCCGATGATCACCCGATCCCTCCATTGTTTACGTAATAAAACTGAAATATCGTGGAGTAAAATCGGGATCGGCGATATCAAGCACATGGCTGTTTTGTTATTATAAATGGTAATTGAATGGGGTTTCTTGCAATATACTACTTTTCAGCATATAAACAAATGAGTTTTGTATATTTAAGGTGTTTTTGAAACGCGCCAAATGTAGGGACTTCCCCTTTAAAAAGCTTTGTCACCGACAGAACTAGAACTCAGTTGCTATCATCAATAGCGGATAAATTTAAGTGTGTATATCACAAGAGTGATTTTTCAGCTATTGCAGACATACTACTATGAAATCATCAAACGTCAAATAAATTAACACAATCCAAGGCAGTATAATGAATATATGCTACCGTACTACAATGGTATAATGGGGAATGTCCATACCATTGCATTGCTTGATACAGTTTGTCAAAACTTCTGAAGGTTTTATACAATTGACCTCTCGGCTCCAAATAAAGTTACTCGGCGTCTCATCTTGATCCACATTGTTTGCATAGGTAATCACAGATGCGGCACTGGCAGCGAAATAGTTAATGACAAATGAAATAACGTCACGCATTATAGAGTAGAAACTATACTATACATATAACACTAAATGTAATTGATTGTAGAACGTGCACTTTAAATTTACTGTTCGAAACAAAATCCAGATGACAATTTATTTTGGTTCTGATTGCTTTTATACTGGTTATAATTTATTGTGCGATGAACAGAATATTGTTTATGTTTTTGTACAAAAAGTAATATGAAATTTCATTTCATCGTTGTATTTAGGTGAAAGGCTGGGAAAATTGATTTCCTGTATCAGAAGCAATTTGTTTAGATTGAATTTTTGACAAATTGAAAGTTATAAATACCAAGGTTTCAGAAACGTTCGCATCCTAGTAAAGTATCCAAGTTTTGATCCAATTTATAACTTCCACGATATTCCTGTGTAAGATGATTGGCGTCAAAGAGATATGATGCTGATACAGTGTGTGTTTAAAACTTTTCAAAATTGGGATCTTGTATCAAATCAATATCCTAACCCTGTCCTTGTTCTATGTTTATTGCAAAAGTCCATACCTACTTAATATTCATGGACAAAATAGTCATAATGAAATATGGAAGGTAGAATAATGTAGCCATTTTAGAAAGAAAAGAAACAGGTCTTTCAAATTCCATCAGCAAATAGAGAAGACTCTGATCTGGGTCTATTCTGTTTGTAAATGCTTGAAAACACGTTTATATGAAGGAAAGGGTTAATACGATTCACTCTGTTTAGCTACTTCTAAAAACCGTTATTATCAGCAAACGATTGTAGGAAACATTTTATTTTCTGGTGATACGTTATATTGTCCCAAAGGCATTCTTTTGACAGTATTTTAAAATGTTGCATTAACCTTTAATCTGCTACGGACGAAGCTGTGATTATCTGTGATTATCTTTACAAATCATTTGGATTCAGACACAGATGAGACGCTTAGTAACGCCGCGTCCCATCAATATTCAAATAGGTTTTTACTCTGTTTACATCTGTGAATAGACATACAATAGGTTCTGATGTGAAATATGAAATATGAATTAAAAGGAATTGTCGATCTACGTAATACAGTCGAACTTCGATATCTCGAACTTCAAGGGACTATATAAATTAGTTCGAGATACCAGAAGTTCGAGTTATCTGATTTGTAATCTGGACAATTTCTCAAGTTCATAGTTTAATGCAGGTCTACAGTAATGCTGAAAGCTCCTGCAGGAGCTTTCAGCATTACTGTAGAACTGCATTAAGCTGTGAAATGTGTTTCTAGATATGCGTAGTGATACATTTTAGAGCAATTATGTATTGTAAGATTTTGGAAGGACCGACATTTTAGTTCGAGTTATCCCGAAGTTCGAGTTATCCGAGTTCGACATATCGAAGTTCAACTGTATTTGCTCAGTAAGCTTAAAGTGTTCATACTGTAAGTTCAGTCGTAATAACTTTTGCAAATAGTTTGGTTCATGATAAGACGCAGAATATCATTACAATGAAAACTGATTAATACTTTTACACTGATTCCTTGAACAAGAACGAGTATACTACGAAAAATAGTACACGGTTTTTTTTATTTAACTCCTGTCATGTTTTATAACCCATTCCCGCATATTGACGCCTTTTGACGCTTCTGTAAAAGTCCATTTGTGAAACCATTGGAATAAATAGAGCATTTGCTCCACAGGAGCAAATGCTCTATTTATCACAATGGTTTCAAAACTACACAATTCTGAAAATTTCCTTTTCTCTAGTTAATGCTCCTTTTTAGTAGATTTAATCAAAGAGGTTAGGTCTAAAACTAGCCTAAGTGGGAATGGGTTAATCACGACATGCTAGTCCTGCAGCGAACCTTGATGTTTGGTCAGACGCTTCGATTGCGGTGTATAGTTTTGTTATTGTCGATATACGTAGAGGAAATGGTATTGCTTGAATATCTGCCGGGTATTACACTTTTACCCCACTCACCATATCTTACATTAGCGAAGTTCGGTAAAGCTATAGATTTGCGTTGTATATAGTTTTGAAATTAGTAGAAATGTAATTTGAAGTTATAGCAGAGACACATATTCTAAGACATGTGCATGCTAATAAACTCATTTATATACTTATGATTATTAATTAGAAGGTAAAAAGTAATGATAGAAAACTGGTTTCGTGCTAAAATATAGTCGTTATATAACAGTTTAATTATGTTGCCTTATCAAGTCTTCCTTTTTATTTTTATATTATTTATAAACAGTGTAGACCTTCTTCAACGATCTCCGAATGACAACATATTTCCTAAAAAAATATCCATTAAATGAGTAATGTAATATGTTTTGAGATTTTTTAGATTTGCCCCACCCACCATATTTAACATTAGCGAAATTTGATAAAGCCATAGATTTGCGGTTTAATTCAAATTACTACAGCTGACGTTGTCTACTCTGGACCTTGAGAGTTTAAGATACATGTATCACACTTTTACCCCACCCACCATATCTTACATTAGCGAAGTTCGGTAAAGCTATAGATTTGCGTTGTATATAGTTTTGCTATTAGTAGAAATGTAATTTGAAGTTATAGCAGAGACACATTCTAAGATATATGCATGCCAATAAGCTTAATTTACATACTTATGAATATTAATTACGACACAAATTGGCACACTTTGAACATCTCGTTTTGACGAATTGTGTGATGTTATGTGAGGATTGCAAAATCAAAGGCTTCTTTGAAGAACCAGCTACAATTACAGAGAACACTAGAGGCAATCGACGCACATATCATAGACAGGTTGGTGATACTTTGGATAATACCATACCCTGCAGTCGACGTAGTCAAAGACTGCTTAACCCTTCTCTTGCTGAATTTTAAAATACATTTCCCCTTCGTTACCCATGCCCTGTTGTATAATTACATATATCTTCACTGTGTACAAGTATTTCGCTGTGCAATCACTGCTGTGGAGTGCACTGGTTGCACAATCAACTTGTAAATAGTGCAGACCCTGATGAGACAGCTCCTGCAGGAGCTGTCTCATCTGGGTCTTCACTATTTACAGGCAGGTATATTGACGTGAATAGCAAGCGAAAAGTTAAACAATGAATAAAGTGTACATAGCAGATAACTCTGACGTGCACTTGGTATTTCAAACATACTTTGACTGCAGTTCGAAAGGTACAGGATGTACAAGAGTCACAGCAGCAATTCGACTGTACTAATTACGTACCGACACAAAGCTGCCTCCTATAACGGACAGGAATATACAGCTGACACAGCTGATTTTCCAAATGAATTGAAGGATAACAAAAACCATGTAATAAAAACTCAGATGACATATCAACGGATATCAACAATAGGGCAGTGTTTGCACAGAACAACATCGAAACCAGGCATGAAGAGACAGGTAACGTATCAGCAAGTAAAATATTAGCAGACAGTCCATGTGAACGAGACCTGCTTTTCATTATAGAAAAAAAATGAAAAAACGTCTATGTCAGGATCTTTTGAAATATTGCCAGTCTGGTAAATATTGTCATTCAAGCCTAAAGGAAACGGGGTTAAGTGCTTGTGTGGCGGCCGTAAAACGTCGCCCCGTACTTCATTCTCAGTGTTGTTATACCTTCTGATCCTTCGAGATCATGAATTTCAGTACTTCTTGTTCTGAAAATTGAATACCGCTTAAAGGCATTTCAAAGCTCCTTATATAAGTGACCCCCCACCTATATACACAGTATCCAACTGTGCTGATTGATTCCCTGGAGTGCTCCTGCAGTGTCCAGTCAGGGTCCATAGCCATAAGAGATAAAGTTATGTAATTATACTTTGATCCTCTGTGATGGTAGCCCACCTTATCAGTTTGTGTATCAGACGCCTGACAGTAAGCTCCCAAAATACACAGCATGGGGTTAATGGGTCAACATTCCTTTCGAAATGCCTTTAAGCCGGTGCTAGGGGCGTGAGCAGTGTTGCATTTTCAATTACTGTTCATGAACAGACTCAATAAAACCGAGTCTGCAATTTTCTCTTTTTGTGTTGCAATTTATGCTCTCGGGGGATCACCTCCCTTCAGAATTTGTAAATTCTTAATCCAATTTAATTCAGCCATGAACCTAGCTTTCGACTTAAACCTATTACAAGTAGTAGTATCCCTATCATATGAAAGGTGGTGTACAGGTTTTAACTAATACATCTTTAAATGAATGGTCAGACATTCTAAACATGTTGTAGACACCATGTTGGTGGCGAATGTGCTTGATTTAACAGTAGTAAACGTTATTTTTGACAAGTTTGGTTCAATTTAATTACTGTTAGCCCATAAGTTTCAAAACATTTACGTATGTATGTATTGTAACATAGTTTTTATTATCTTATCCTCTCACGCTGACGCCATTTGGACGGCATCTTGATTTTCTCGAAATCCTCAAGGGTGCCAAGGTGGCACCCGACGGCATATTTAAAGACTGCCAACAATCCCTGACCATAATCAAACGAGAAAAAAACTATACATTTGATGAATCCATCGGAATAGTCATCATTTCTCAAGTGAATAATACATGTGCTTTGCTAAAGCTTTGGGAAGTCAAACTGGCGAATATGTTTGAATTAACAGTAGTAAACGTTATTTTTTAACAATTCTGGTTCAAATTATTTACTGTTAGCCTATAACTTTCGAAACATTACGTATTTATGAATTGTAACATATTTATTATTATTTTCTCCTCCCTTGTGGACGCTATTTTGAACGACGTCTTGATTTTGTCGAAACCCTCAATGGTACCAAGGTGGCATCCGGCATATTTAAAGAGTGCCAACAATCCCTGACCATAATTAAACGAGAAAGAACTATGTATTAGTTAGTGTCTATTAAGTGTGGATTTAATGATTTTAAATGCCGAAGCGCAGCGAGCGTTAGCGAGCGAGCAAGGCATTTAAAGTCATTAAATTCGCACTTAATAGACACTAACTGATATAGTGTTTAGCCTAGTTTTTGGACAGGATTAAAAGTGGGCGGAGTGAAGCTGGACTTGGTCGCATGCGTTGCTAGGGGCAACAGCCGAGACCGTGTGTTGAACAAATGTGTCAGTCGTTCAGAAAGGATGGCAGAAATGAAGCCGACGTTCGACCTTCTTGAGGACCATGACGTTAAATTTTACGGACGATGCATTTCAAGATAGCTGTCTAACACAATTGTTAAATGTGCAGACACAAAAGTTGTTAAAACCCGAATTAGGTAAGATATTTCATTGAGTCGGTGTTTCAAGCGCTGTGTTCTAAAAAAAGAAAGCAAATGCAACAAAATGCTTTAAAAATAAAATTCAGTTTTAAATGTAGACGTAGACTACACATGCTATTTAACCCTTTACGCAATAGGTACTTATTTTAATGCCTTTAATGATTCTTCCACTCTAGAAATTAGTTTCACTTTATACCGTCATGGGTAGGCATCGTAAGAAATATTTCCCATATCCTAGCTGACGGTTGCTTAAAGCAGGCTGAAAATAAAGCAGAATACTCCTAAAGTCTGCTTTAATACTGAAACAAACTATGGGGGAAAGGGTTAGATCTAACTGACAGCTGGTAATTTTATCATATTTTATAATTTCAGGGCCTGGACAAGAGACCAGTTACATAAAAGACAGGAATTACCATATATAATGTTTAACAGTAAACCGTTGTACAATAGCCATTCAACGGCAAAACAATGAAATCTCTATAGACAGGTCGTTGCTTAATACAGACAAAGGTTGTTCAGAACGCCTCGAGGGAGCATTCTACATTACATTTGTCCTGCATTTAGCATTCACTTGTCTAATAACTAAATAGATCTAGGGTCTTCTTTTTTGGTGTTTTTTAATGCTTTGGTTTTTTCTTTTTTATTTCGAATCTCAGTACATGTAGATCTACCAATAAAATGTTTGAGTTGCATCAATTTACCTCATTTCTTAGTCTCTGCTTGGTATTCTACACAGAACATGTATACACATGTGTATTTGACGCTCGCGCTGTTACATGGTGGGACGAGCTAAGCACTGTACGTCACAGGATGTACTCGCGCATGCGCTGGGAACAGCCGACTTAGTCGCTAAGTCAGCGTTTAGTGCCTGACTAAATGAAATTAATCGTGGAGAAATTCAAAATTTCCAGCATTGTGATTGGCCCAAAAAGTAGGTTAAACACTATACACTGCAATCAAAAGTTCATCTATACATCTGCAGGACTATGACTCGCAATTGCAAACAGCCTGACTCCAGATGAGTCACCGACATCCAGTCACTATTTTATTACCCTTTTCCCTCATATATACGCCTTTCGACGCCTCTGTAAAAGTCACGTTTTGAAACAATTGTGATCAATAGAGCATTTCCCCATATGAGCAAATGCTCTATATATCACAATGGTTTTCTGCACAATTCTAATATTTTCGTTTTCTGTAATGAATATCCCTTTTTCGTAGATTTCCGTAGATTTATTGAATGAGGTTGGGTCGAAAACTAGACTATGAGGGAATGGGTTTGTCAGAATCAGGTGTCAGTTAAACTAGTAACTAACAAGTTGGGGTTTTAGAAGACTTTATTTTATAAGCATGAGAAGGGTTAATTTGTGCATACGAAATGTTTTGCAGATGAAACCTTATCAGCGTTAATACGCTTATGTGATTCTCTACGACAAATATATAAGATTAATAAAGTATCACCTTAAAACTTGTTTCCATGCCTGTGATGTTTTAGTTGTATTTTTCGTAGAAGATAACCTTTCTTAGACACCGATAACTATTTTATCCCAACACCCCGACGTATTGGGTCTAGTATTTGACTCAAGGTCGGGTGATCACGGTCCCCGATAGCATCATAACAGTCGTTAAAATTGGAAGAATCACCAACCCAGCGCATTAGGTAAGGTTTTGGACGCAAGAGCCGGAAGTCGCAGTCCCCGATCGCATCATAACAGTCGTTTAAAATGGAAGGAACAGCTCTCTTAATAACTGTTGCTAGTATAATGTGACTTCTTCGAATTAAGACTGGTTTGTCCGGTGTCAGTATATGATGTATGTAATGGGTGTGGCATCTACTGCAAGTTACTACAGTGTGATAGCACTATGTACGTCTCAAGTAAGGTGTGGTATCTGCGGAAAGCTACAACATACTGACAGTCCTATATGTATGTCCCAAGTAATGTGTGGCAGCATTTTGTATGTCTCAAGTAAGGTGTGATATACACGGCATTCTACTACCGTGTGTAAGCGTTATATATGTCTCAAATAAACACACTGCCTCTGTATAACTGAAATAGTGTTGGTTGAAACTTAAACGCAATGCACAAACTACAGACTATATAGTGTTGCGAATTAAGTCGAGTGGTCTATTAATTACTTGAAAGAGGATAGTTTGAAGACTTATGCAAACGCTTCTCTGCTAATTTAAAACAGAAGAGAAAACGTTGTGCCATAAAGTATTAAGAGCGTAATTAGCTCGATTTTAAACCCCAGCTGTTATAAACCTAGCTACTTAATATAGAGCCACTGAACAATATTAAAACGCAGCAATCCAAGCAATTGTGTTTTTGCTATAATGCCATTTTACCTTATTTGTAAGAGATAGAAAATAAAGATAAAATGTATTGTACTTGATACCTTTTAATGTCGACAATGATTGCACTGTTATTTGCAAACAATGTAGACCCAGATCAGTTGGCTGATTTAGGAGCCCTCTGACGAGGGGTTCTACATTGTTTCTCATTCAGCATCTCGCACATTCAAACTCTATGGATTAATCCCTAGGTGTCCGTTTTTCTCGGTGGATTAGTTTTAACCCTTTCAACGCTAAATACTCAGATGGACTATTCGAAATATCAAACAGGGTCCATGCTTATGAAACTTTTAATTGAGTATGAGTTCGTTCTCAAGTTTTTGATTGGTCAGAGTTTAGCCTTTGGCTCAAATCTGACCAATCAAAAGATTGAGAACTCAAATCTAACCAATCAAAAGCTTGAGAACGAACTCAGACTCAACTAAAAAGTTTTATAAGCATGGACCCTGATCTAGCTTACCGTAGATATTCAGGGATTTTAAAAGAAAGGTGAAACATGACAAACAGTGCAGTACATACCCTGATGAGAGGTATGCTCTATGTGCCCTCTATGGTCTACACTGTTTGCAAAGTACATTAGTGACTCGTTTCTCGTACTTCAAATGTTAAAATGTAAGAACAATTTCTTAAAACCTTCGTCTTTATAGCTCAAATATTATACTGTAACATGTTTTGCCTGTATGCTTTTATATTTGTCTATAGTGTATTATGAATGTAATATGAAATAGAATGGTGGATATTGCAATATCATTCTACTGACTACTATTTAGATATTGTGATGTTCTACCTCAGAAAAATCCCGAAATTTACAAATGCTACGAACAACTAGAAATAAATTCCTTCACGAATATTCAAGCAAGAAATAATGCTACCATAACTATTTATTAGATGAAGTTTTGTAATGGGATGTAGACATGTTTGGCCGTGGCAGAAACAGTAGAATCAAATCTACAGTAAAACCTCTCTATAACGGCCACTAAATTACATCAAATATTTTGTGTTAAAGGCAGGTGGTTGCTTAAAGCAAAGTGAAATTAAAACAGATCACTCCTATAGGAGCGTTCTGTTTTACTTTCACCTTGCTTTAAGCAGCCACCTGCCCTAATATGCCAAGTAATTAACACAATTTAGTGGCCGTTATAGAGAGGTTTTACTGTATATGATTCCATAAACAAACAGAGCAAACCCTGGTCATAGGCTCCTATAGCGTCTTCTCTGTTTACAAACGTATGCAATAGCCATTTTCCTGATGAATATTCATGTAGGAAATAAATGACGTCATGAATATTAATAAGATTATTTTTATAATGGCATATGAACACATGACATTTGTCTCAGACAGAAACTGCAGAATCAGATCTATATTACACCATAAGCAAACAGAGTAGATCCTGATCAGACGGCTCCTATAGGAGCCGTCTGATCTTGGTCTACTCTGTTTGCAGATGCGTCAAAATGCGCCTACATAAGGGAAAGGGATAGCGTCTCTGTCATGACAGTGGTAAATGCATTACAGTATAACCTATCATAACTATTCCTTCATATAAACGCATTTTTCACGCATTTGCAAGCAGAGTAGACTCATATCAGATGGCTCCTATAGGAGCTGTCTGATCAGGGTCTGCTTTGTTTGCTCATAACATAGGTTAGGTTCGAATTCTATAGTTTCTGCCTAAGCCAAAGCAGCCTGTATGCATGTGCCATTGTAAAACTTTAGCTAATAAATATTCATGATGTCATTATTCTTGACATGAATATTGAACAGGGAAACGGTTATTCGACCATTCATTTATTGAACACAAGAGTCTTAAAAATGTTTGTTGTTGCTTAATACAGGGCACAAAGTAATGCAGATATCTGCAATTGTAGTTTTCTGCATAAGTTTGAACCTGCGATATGCCGTAAAGGAACACAATTATACCTTTTAATGGTGGTTCCATGCAGTTTCTACTGTATGTGGAACAAATATATCACAATATGACGAGTGCATATACTTTTCGAGAAAACAAAGAGGATTTGCAAATCCCTGCAAAACATTTTAATGGCAGCTGTCACTATTTCTGACGTTTAAATCTAATATTGTTCTTGCAATGACATGTTAAATTTGAACCACAACCATGAAGTAAAAACTTTTTATATATTTGAATATAAATGATGAGCCAACCTTTTCCATAAGGTCTATACTAACCGTTTACGTCAACAAATGAATGGCTATTATAACAGTGTTTCTACATAAATTCCATTTATAATGACACTTCCAATTATTTCGGTTTCAATTTTCCGTTTCATTTTTCGCTATATACACCTGAGACGTAAAACGGTTAAAAACCAAACGATGATGAGATGACTTTTTTTTTACATTTCCCCCAACAGTTTGTTGTCACGATGGGATTCGAAAATATGAAATTGCAAATAAACATGAAATACGATGTGACACTATTTTAAAAGGTTCATAGAGTAACAGACAAATACAGGATGCAAATAGTTTATCCCTTTCCCTGATGAATATTCATGTAGGAAATAATGACGTCATGAATATTAATATGATTATTCTTTATAATGGCACATGAACACAGGGCAGTTTGGCTCAGGCAAAAGCTGTATATTCAGGTCTATATTACATCATATAAGCAAACAGAGCAGACCCTGATCAGACGGCTCCTATAGGAGCCGTCTGATCTGGGTCTACTCTGTTTGCAGATGCGTCAAAATATTATATTTTTTAATCAAAAGGAAAGAAAATTGGTATATAAAACTACTGTAGATGCAGGCGATAATTCTTCCTGACGACAATACGTGACAGCAACCTAAAAGATCGCTTTTTGTTTAAAACATTTTATCCTTTCCCCGTGAATATTAATTTAAGAATGTATTATTGTATGAATATTTATTGACGATTGTTTTCTAATTACGCAATAACAGGGAATATTCTGACAAAACCTTCAGATTCAGAGCTATATTATTCCATAAGCAAACAGAGCAGACCCAGATCAGACAGCTCCTACAAAAGTTGTCTTTTCTAGGCTTACTCTTTTTGTAATAAAGTTGACGAAGGCCGTTTGTATGAGGGAAGGGTTAAAGTAAACATGACCTCAATTTATTCTGAAAGATGGAAGCTTTTTCTATTTTATGATAGTTTTCTGGAAATTTCTATTTTATCTTCTTGAATTAATGTTCATGAAATCTTATCTTTTTCAACCTCCATAAAGGAGAAGTAAGTGGTTGTGCTATTATTATATTGATCGACATGTAATGGAGCAATCTGATCAGGGTCTGCTCTATTTACTTATTAAACAATAGAGATCTGGGTCCATGTTTATAAAACGTTTAGTTGAGTCTGAGTTCGTTCTCAAGTGTTTGATTGGTTAGATTTGAGCCTTTGGCTCAAATCTGACCAATCAAAAGCTTGAGAACTCAAATCTGACCAATCAAAAGCTTGAGAACGAACTCAGGCTCAACTAAAAAGCTTTATAAGCATGGATTCTGATTCAGTAGTTTCTGCCATGGCCAAAACTAAGTGTGTTCATCGGCCATTATAAAATAAAATCAGGCAATGAACATTCATAAATGCATGACTTCTTGTGTAAGTAAGCATTAAATAAAGGGCTTACGACCGTATTAGAAACATAGATACGGCGAAAGCAGTAATTTTCGAATTCTACGAAAGAAAAACAAAGTAAGACAGAGTAAAACATTCAGCTTAGCACTTTCTTTCATATTAACGCGTTTTCACGCATTTGCAAACAGAGACTATCCAGATCTAACGGCTCCTGTAGAAGACGTCTGATCAGCGTTTGCTGTGTTCGCAAATTGATTTTGATAGATCTGTTTCTTTAGTTTCTAAAATAGCTACAATGTTCCACCTTCCATATTTCATTATAACTTTTTTGTCTATGAACATTCAAAAGTTATTGCAATTTGTACTAAATGTAGAACGGGGAAAGGGTTAACACGTAATGTAGGCGTTCGTGGTTTTTGCCCTATTATTTAAACACCACGAGACCCGGCTATACAAGAAGCAACCTTTCGACTTTACAAACAATGAAAGCAACATGATCAGACAACGGCGCGAGTAAGTGTCTGGTCTACAGTGCTTAACTTATTTTAAAATATTATTACTGTATGAATGTTCGTGTACTGACATTTTATTGTTGCACATTAACCCTTTCGCTGCCAATGCCGGATCTGTGATTACCTATGCAAACAGTTTGGATCCAGATGAGACGCCGAGTAACTCGGCGTCTCATCAGGATCCAAACTGTTTGTTACTGTTACTATGTTTTTGAAACAAAAATGAAGAAAATAAAACAAAAATTGTAGCAGACGACAAAGTTAGCAGACGACAGACTTTGGCAGCGAAAGGGTTAACAAAATATTTTACTGTGACAGAAACTTTAGAACCACATCTACATTATCCATAAGCAAACAGTGCAGACTATGATCTTAAAACTCCTACAGTCTGATCTGGGTATTATCTGTTCTGTTTTCTAAGGTGTCAAATGCCGATTATATGAGAGAGATGTATTCTCGTATAAACTGTGACGAAATGGTGAGATTCGTTTTTCAATCACATTCTCAATCAAGGTTATTCGCAAAGCGCATTATGTCAAGATCAATTGATACTATTCAACAAAAGCACATTCTGTCATACTGTCAAGTTAAAAACAAAACATTTAAGATTGGGTAAATGTTCCTCCTGAGAAAATCTGACTTGACAACACATAAAACTCCCCTAAAACAAGTCGTTGGACTTAGTATAAAAACGGGTCTTTCCGACAGGTGGCAGCTTAATGCAGGTTGATAGTCATGAAGAAAGCTCCTAGAGGAGTTTTATGTATGACTTGCAACCTGTATTAATCTACCATCTGCCCAAACAGACCTAGAATTTAGTTGTTCCTTCGGAGAAAATATAACTCGAAAACACATTAAAACTCCTCTAAACAAATTGGTATAAAAACCGGTCTTTCCGACTGATGGCAGCTTGACGCAGGTTGACAGTCGTGCAGAAAGCTCTAGGAGCTTTCCGCAGGACTTTCAACCTTCATTAAGCTGCCACTTGCCACACAAAAAGACAAAAAAATAATTTAAAATCCGGTTTAGAGGGTTTCTATTGTATAAAATGATTTACCAAATCTTGCTCCCACGACATAAACAGTTTTCAAAATTGAGGTCTACGCTGGTAGTGGTTCTATAGTGGTTCTTGCGATATAGTCATGTGGCTCTGGCAGGGTCTGCTTGATCTTGGTCTACTCTGTTATTATATAAACAAATATATCCTGACATAGGTATGTAATTGAGAAAAACAGGATCGCGCCAAAATGCACTGGGCCAAATATCTGAGTTTGAGATCATTCTCAAGTATCGGATTGGTCAGATGCTTGACAATAATGTCAGACTCAAGCTAAATGTTTTATAACCTTGGGGCTAGAGGTCTCACTAAGGAACACCTAGAATCTAGGTTTTAAGACACATACAGTAAAACCTCTCAATAACGGCCACTCGATTGTGTTAAAAAGTTGGTATTTAAGGCAGGTGGCTGCTTAAAGCAAGGTGAAAGTAAAACAGAACGCTCCTAAGGGAGCGTTCTGTTTTACTTTCACCTTGCTTTAAGCAGCCACCTGTCTTTAACACAAAATATTTTATGTAATTTAGTGGCCGTTATAGATATGTTTTACTGTACGTGTATCCTCAATAAATAAATGACCGCTTAAGACAGGTTCTGCTGTAGGCATATTACATAATTACCACGTCGATGAGGTTTAGGTCGAAGTGTCTGTGATGAAACTTGTAACCTAATGCAATGAGGAACATTCTTGCTTATTTCAGTGCTGACAGAAATGCGTTGTGTCTAGACGTTATATGAATAAAGTGGACATTGGATCCCACTGCTCGTTGGTCTGCAGGACCGAGGTCTGTCACGAACCTAACTTGATCCGTTGAGTCAAACGAGACGTTGTGCCACTACGTATACCAATAAGTCTCGTATTGTCACGCATTGACGCTCCACAATAAAGCATACAGTTTGATATAGCTATAGCAGAATGTCTTTCTATTGGTGGAAAATAATTAAATGTCGGCGGTTTCCAACAGAACAAGTTATAATCAACATTTACCCATTACCTCATAGGCTATTTTAGATACGATCTATTTTAATAAATCTACCGAAAAGGAGCATTAACTAGAGAAAAGGAAAACTTTATAATTCTGTAGTTTGAAACCATTGTGATAAATAGAGCATTTGCTCCTATAGGAGCAAATGTTCCATTTATCACAATGGTTTCACAACGTGACTTGTACAGAGTCGTCAAAAGTCGTCAATATTGGGGAATGGGTTAAGCTGACATGACTTCTTGGTTATCCAATTTGATTAAACACATAGTATCGAATCAGACTAACACTGCTTCTCTAACCCATTCATTCTGCACGCATATTCTTTCCTTTGGCATCGTGTTTCTAATCATGATATGCTGCCATTATTAATATAGATATGATTCTATATTTTCTGCTATGGCCAAACGCTCCAGTGTGTATATACTGCTTTAACAAACCATCTAAGTATATGATTAAAAAAACAACTTTTACACGTTTGTGTATTAATTGTAAATGTTACTTCAGAGTATATATTTACATATAAGTTATATTTGAGGCCAGACTCTCATAATGTGCGATAATATAGTTGAACAAATTCAATAGTTACGGCAATGCAACAGATAAAGGTACGTATTCAAATACTACATTCGTCTTTCATCCACCAAACGCTATGTTGTGACCACTCTTTAGAATCGTCTCAAAGAGACGATTCTAAAGAGTGGTCACAACATAGGGTTTGGTGGAAAAGTAAAGGAGTAACTGTTATTCTTGAAAATGTTTTAATTTACACATCTTATCTTGAGCCCTGGTTACAGATTGCAGATTGAAACAAGTTTGTCTAGCGTTACAAATACATAGTATAAGGGAGACAAACACTTTAAATGCTGCTGTTTTAAATTGTGTTATCATCTCCCTTTATTGTTTTACTAGATTAGTTTACAAAAGTGACAACATTATAATATTCTTTGTAAATGTGTTGATGCATATCTAAATGATTTTCCTGTGCATTAAATGTCGTATTTATATCTGCGCATTTCCTGAATTAATTCCTGTGTTAATTTATGAAACTGTGTGAACATTCACCTATGGTACAGACCGTGAACATGGGGTGATATAATTATATAATAAATTGCAATTTATTGACTTAAAGCATCATATTACGACATTCACTCAAACAACGGGAATCTGACTGGCAGAAAGTTAATTTTTCGATTAACCCTTTCCATCATATAAACGTATTTTCAAGCATTTGAAAACAGAGTAGACCCAGACCAGATGGTTCCTTAAGGGGCCGTCTAATCAGGTTCTGCTCTATTTGCTAATGGAATTTGAAATATATTCTGCTTTACTTTCTAAAATAGCTACAATGTTCCACCTTCCATAATTCGTTGAAACTGTATTCTTTCCATGAATATTCAGTAGGTATTGAAAAATGAAATAAACACAGAACAGGGAAAGGGTTAACTCCAAGATATTACCGGAAATAAATTGTATATGAACAGTAATTTGTTTTACTCTTGGTTACTCAACCAAATGTAACTTCTGCAGACCTGACAGAGTAGATCTATCAAGTGATTTCTTCAAACCGTTTTACATTTAACCCATTCCCTCATATTAACGCCTGTTGACGCTTCTGCAACTTGTTGATACCATTGTGAAAAATAGAGCATTTGCGCCATAGAAGCAAATGCTCTATTTATCACAATAGTTTCAAACATTTCGGAAAAGTTCTTTATATCTAGTAAATTCTCCTTTTCGGTAGATTCATTCACTGAAGTTGGGTCTAAAAAAAGTATATGGGGAAATGGGTTAAAAGCGATCAAAAATAAATCTATATCTCTCTAGTTTCTTTACGAACATAAATATATGATAATTGTAATTGTACATCGTCAGGTTTAACTTCGAACTAAAACCGCCATCAGAGCTGTCAATTCAGATCTATATTTAAGCGGTCATTTGTGAATATGCTTTGCTTTTATTACCCCTTTACTCCATGGATATTCATTTTACAGACAATGAATATTGATTAGCTGAAATTATGCTTATGAACACGGGCATTTTAGCCATGGCAAAAACTATATTATTTCATAAGCAAACAGAGCAGACCCTGATCAGGCGGCTCCTACAAGAACCGTCTGATCTGGTTCTACTCTGTTTACAAAGGCGTAAAAGAGTTAAATACTTATGTTTTACTTCTATCAACTACATCGCCCAGTCTAAGGTACCGCTGGCTGCATAAACCACGTATATGCATTTTTGTTCGTATGTACTATTTACGTATCTCAGCAGTTTTAACCTATTTCTCTCATAGGCTATTTTTAGACACAACCTCTTTGAATAAATCTACCGCTATAAAGGGCATTTTCTGCAGAAGACGAAACTTTTAAAACTGTAGTTTTGAAACCATTGTGATAAAAAGAGCATTTGCTGCTATGGAGCAAATACTCTATTTATCACAATGGTTTCTAAAAGTGATTTTAGAGAGGCATCCAATGGCGTCAATATGAGGGATATGGTTAATCAATTATCCCATTACCTCATAAGCTATTTTTAGACACAACCTCTTTGAATAAATCTACCGAAAAGGAGCATTAACTATAGAAAAGGAAAATTTTAGAATTTTGTAGTTGGAAACCATTGTGATAAATAGAGCATTTGCTCCTATAGGAGCAAATGCTCTATTTATCACAATGGTTTCACAAACTGACTTTAGCTGAGCCGTCAAACGCCGTCAATATGAGGGAATGGGTTATCAAAGACGTGGTGTGTTTTTTACTTTGGGTTAGAATTTAAGATTTGAAAGAATGACATTATTCTTGTATGCATACATGTGTGGCCGCTGGATGAATAACGCACATGATGTGTTTGTGAATTACAAACACTTTGGGCGCGATTTATTAACAATTTCGGTTTGAATTGCGAACTATTTTGGTGTGCATTACGAAATATGTATGTGTGATCTCCGACTATTGTGTACGTGAATTACGAACCAATTGTGCATGAATTACAAATAGCTTGTGTATGAATTATGAACAAATTGTTTGTAATTACGAACAATTTATGTGTGAATTGCAAACAATTTGGGAATGAATTATGAACATTTTCTGCATGGAACACGATCAATTTGTGTGTTAATTATTAAATATGTGTAATTGAATGGCAACCAATTTGTGCGTGAGTTACGAATAGTTTATGTGTGAAGTACCAACAATCTGCGTGTGATTAACGGAACAATTCATGCGTGGATTACTAATAATTTGTTCGTTAACCGTCCACATGCATGGATGCCAGAAGCTTAAATCCAGTTCCTATGAGGGATTGTTATATTACTTTTGTCCTGCATTAAGCTACCGCCTGCCTATTATACCCATATTTATATTCCGATTTTTTGGTCGTATTAGATATGTTTTATTGTGTATAGTTTATACATATGGGATATCATATTGCAGAATGCTGATCTGAAAAACTCCATACAGGATGAGTTTGAAATATCTATTCGTTTTTCTTCATATAAAAACATTTCCTAGTTATAGTCTACAGCGATTAGTCGACTGTACATTTACTCCCCTGGCCAGTTAGCCATTCGCCTACAATATTGAGCACTGCTCACATATGGCGCAATCATGCATCCGCAGTACCGGCTAGTGACCCTTACATGTACCCATTTTCACCTCTGGGTGTAAAGGCGGCAACCTCATGCGGGTGTGAGACGCTATAAAGCGTCTCTGAAATTTCGAGCTGGTCCAGCCGGGATTCAACCACTAGCCCAAACAACCACTACCATCATATTTACAAAACTCGGAGAGAGGCTTAAAAGCAAGCGGTTGCTTAATGCAGGGCAAATGTAATGCATTAATTGTGTCCTGCATTAAACTACCACTTGCCTTGCTGATCCATAATTAGACCTCCATTTGATGGTCGCTTAAGACGGGTTCTTCTGCATACTTGTCCAATTTTTTCAACTCAGTTTGACTACATATAGGTATACATTATAAGGCCAAATTAGTACCATTACTTATGTTTACAGCCCTGCATGGAGACCGCGCTTTGGGCTGTCAATGTGCAATGAGACAGAGTCCCTTTCGCCTATCCCTTTGATACGTTTCGACTCATCACTTAACATTTGGATGAGACTTTATATACTGAGTTCCTACATTGGGCATCTAAAAGAACCCAGAGAAGCTCTATCAATAAATAAAAGTAGAGCATCGCGCCAGGGTTTCTCTATACCCGCCCCTTCTCTTTGGGGCGTCCAATTAGCCCATACTTGGCAGAAATTGACATTAATCAGCACTACAACAATGGCACGTATGTATACACTGTCCATACAAGGAGGCACTGGTCCTGTATCTATTCTAAACATTGTCCCGCTATAAAACAATAATAATTGCTCAAATTTGAATACGGTAAAAACCTCTCTAAACCGGACCTTAAAGTTGGCATAAATATCGGTCTTGGAGACACGTGGCAGCTTAATGCAGGATAAAAGTCGTGCAGAAAGCTCCTAGAGGAGCTTTCTGCACGACTTTCATCCTGCATTAAGCAGTCACTTGCCTATAAGTATTTAATTTCTTCTCTACTAGAATTCCGGTTTAGAGAGGTTTTACTGTATCTATTTTAAACATTACCCCGCTGTTAAAACAATAATAATTGCTCAAATTTGAATATGTTCATTTTTGAGTAAGTCCGATTCGATTGGGCTTTGAAGAAAGTATTGACCCAGTGGCAAACAGTTTGGATCCTGATGAGGCGCCGAGTTACTCGTCGTCTCATGTGTGTCCAAGTTGTTTGCAATGCGAGTCAAGTCGCGGATGGTAGAATAAGAATTAAAACCATTCCGAAGTGAATCCTACAACTGAAAGTCTTGAGATACTGGGGATGGTACATGTGTCTGCCATCACGATAGCGTCTGAACGGTATGACATGATACTGAAGTCTTGCACAGATTCTGCTTATCACAGTATCGAGCGTAGTGAAGGCTTAGCCAACTTACCGGTGTAAAGCCCATTTCGTACATGTACCATCTCTATAACTAGCCGCGACCTGACCCACTTTTTGCAAACAGATTGGATCCAGATGAAATCAAACGAGAAGAAGTCAAAATTGCATCAGCTATAAATGTGAGTAGACATTGTTTTCCATAGTGGTATAAGGAGTAAAGTGACATTAGTATATAAGTTCAAGGGACCATACAAATTAGTTCGAGATAACAGAAATTCGAGTTATCCGATTTCTTATCAGGACAAGTTATTAAGTTCACAGCTTAATGCAGTTCTAGAGTAATGCTGAAAGCTCCTATAGGAGCTTTCATCATTACTTTAGACCTGCATTAAGCTGTCATACGTGTTTCTAGATATGTGTAGTTATACATTTTAGAACAATTCTGTGTTTGTTAGTATTGGAAGGACTAAAAAGTTTAGTTCGAGTTATCGCGAAGTTCGAGTTATCCGAGTTCGAGATATCGAAGTTCAACTGTACAATACTATATTCTCCCTAACAAACGCCCACACTCTAATAAACCCCAGCCCCTTACTTCTAAGAGGGAAGTTGCCATCATAATACAACTAAAGCTGTAAAAATTAATCTGTAAATAAAACTATAGGGTTTTTAAAATACAGGTGGTGACTTAATGCAGACTGAAAGCAATTCAATAAGTTTCTGTACAAAATGCAAGAAGCTCCTTTAACCCTTTCCCTGATATTGACGACTTTTGACGACTCTGTAAAAAGTTACTATGTGAAACCATTATGATGAATAGAGCATTTGCTCCTATAGGAGCAAATGCTCTATTTATCACAATGGTTTCAAACTACACAATTCTAAAATTTTCATTTCCTCTAGTTAATGCTCCTTTTCGGAAGGTCTATCCAAAGAGGCTGTATCTAAAAATAGCCTATGAGGTAAAGGGTTAAGTTGTTTCGGCCGGGAACAGTTGTTAGAGATAATATGACAACAGAACTACAGTGAACCCCTCTAAAGCGACCACCTAATGAACAGAAATTGGCATTATTCAAAGCAAGTGGTTGCTTAATGCAGGACGAACGTAATGTAGAAATTTCCTTCAGGAGCTTTCTGCATAACGTTCGTACTGAATCAAGTTACCATCTGTCATTACGGCCCACAGTTAGACCTCATTTATGTGGTCGCCTTTCAGGGGTTTTACTGTATAGCATGTCACATACACCCATTGCAACTAATGCCATTATAAAGTGAGGGATATCCGCTTTCCGTAACTAGCATTAGAGAGGTTCTTAAGCATCACGAAATCGTGATAAACAATTTTCATATATGTTATACTTATTAATAATTTAAGTTGGTTTTACTTATATGCTATTACTATAGTTATTATCCAACTTGATAAACAGTATAGATCCTGATAATACCAATGTCTGCTCTTTTTCTCACTCGTTACAATACTCCGAAGCTGCATGTCATCATCATCATACTACAATGTACTATGAAACTAAATCAACACATAGTTCAAGAGAGGCAAGTCTTCACGATTTGTATTCAATATTAGTAACGATTTTTCTCCCTTGATATATTTAGATGGTTTTGCCATGAACTGTAGAATACAAACCCTAATTAAGGAGTCCATGCTTATAAAGCTTTTCAGTTGAGTTTGAGTTTGTTCTCAAGCTTTTGATTGGTCCGATTTCAGCCAAGGCTCAAATCGGACCAATCAAAACAATCGAGAACGAACTCAGACTCAACTAAAATGTTTTATAAGCATGGAACCTGTATCATAGTCGTTATATCTCCAGCCTTCGTATGTAACCCTGAGATGACCCTTCTACACACACAGAGCAAAAGATAAAGGTGCGTACTCAAATACTAAAATCGTCATTTCTCATCCAAACCCTATGTTGAGACCACTCGTTACAGCCGCCTCGAAGAGACGATTCTAAAGAGTGGTCACAACATACGGTTTGGTGAAGAAATTATCCTTAGAATGCTTTAATATACGCATCTTATCTAGACCTCTGGTCATTCCGGCCATAACATACATAACATACATGTATTTTATAAAATACATGGTTTGACAGAATAGATAAGCACACTTTCACAATGATTTATTTACCAATTTACATCGTCTCACATAGAAACACTTATCCGATTGTCATTTCAATGACCCAACCCCACAGTGTAGAACTAAATCACTGGAGTAGACAACTGTATATGATCGGCATTGTCTTCTTAACAAAACTTTAATAAGCGTCTCTGCATCATAAATCATTTTATACAGAGCACTCAAGTACGAAATTTGAATTCGTTACAACAAACACATGTTGGCGCTTTTTGCCAAATGAAAAAGGCTTTACTAAAGCACTTTTAATTTGCTGTTAATTACTGTTTTCCTACCGAGATCTGCATGTATATCTCAACTGAATCTTATTTATTGGCCTGTGATGGAATGTTCCCGTGCGCGCATGCGTAGTTGCACGATACTAGAACGCACTTCGTTTCCATTGGTTCCAGTAAAGTGCCCTTGTTGTTCCTGAGTTTGTGCCAAATCGTGCAAATTGGTGGTATCTGGAAAGACATACATAAATGAAAATGTGTGAATCATTGACAATGCTTTTATTTAACTGTTTTGGCACCAATTAGTTTTCGTTTGCAAGGAATACCGCCAGCTTCTCTAAATAATGTGTTCTCTAAAACGTAAGTGGTGTGTCAAACGGTGTGGAACCCGTGCAACGCTCAGTTACTTGGTATTACAACTGTAACAAAACGACGCCCAGTAACTTGGTGTTACAACTGTTTCAAAACTGTTTGGAAAGGTAATCACAGGTTCGCCCATAGCAAAAAACAACGAGAGTCGCTTTCTAATGACTTTGTCGGTGAAAGTGTTAAACAAATCTACAACTTAATCCATACAAAATGGGGTCTGTCGAAGCCACAGGGGTCTATACCACTTCATGACAGTCTATATATGCAAGTAAATATACTCTTCCGGTGGTATCAAATACATTATTATAAATCCAACAATGATTTTCTCAAAATTTTACGTGTTTTCTGGGCCACTGACAAACGTTCGTTCACCCCGGTCTCATTGAAGTTGCAAGAGTTACATTCATATTTGTACTTGTGGTACAAACATGTCCGTTCTGCTAGTTGGAACCCTTGTAATTTTATAGTACATATAGACCCATATGAAGCGGTACAGAATCCTGTGGTCGAGGCAGATGGTTCTTATTGTGGGACGTAAGTAATAGAAAAGGACCCTAGATATGAGTTTGTCCTGGATTAAGATCCGACTCTTCTGAAATATATAATGAATAATAACAAGTGTCTAACAGCGCATGCGCATGCTTAGTACAGAATAAAGTAACTTTCGTCCTGCATTTATCTACCTCGTGTTTGAAACACCGAGTGGTCGCTTTTAATGTTAACCCTTTTCAACTGTAAAAACAGGCTTTTGAGAAACTATTGACCGAGTTTGAAGTAGCTTTGATCCTTATGTGACCCCGATTCCCTCGTCCACTCGTTCATCTGGATCCAAGCTGTTTGCAAATGTGAGTCAAGTCACGGATAACGGTGTAAGGTTAAATGAGTATACCATATGTCTGTATATCATGTGCCAGTATATCATGTGTCAGTGTATCATTTGTCAGTATATCATTTGTCCGTATACCAGGAGTAAATATGTCATATGTCAGTATATCATGTGTCAGTATATCATATATCAGTATATTACATGTCAGTATAGCATATGCCTGGATACCATGTGCCAGCATATCATTTGTCCGTATGACATGTGCCAATATGGCATGTGTAAGTATATCATGTGCAAATATGGCATGTATCATCATATCATGTGTAAATATGGCATGTATCAGTATATCATTTGTCAGTATATAATGTGTAAATATGGCATATGTCAGTATAGCATGTGTCGGTATATCATATGTCAGTATATCGTGTTTCAATATGGCATGCGTCAGTATATCAATTATCAGTATATCATATGTCAGTATATCATTTGTCAGTATATCATGTTTCAGTATATCACATGTCAGTATATCATGTGTCGGTATATAACGTGTCAATATATCATGTATCATAATATCATGTGTCAGTATATCATTTGTCGGTACATCATGTGTCAATATATCATGTGTCAGTATATCATGTGTCAGTATATCATATGTCAGTATATCACATGTCAGTATATAATTTGTCGGTACATGTGTACATCATGTTTCAATACATCATGTGTCAGTATATCATGTCAGTCTGTCAGTTTATCATGTGTTAGTATATCCTTTGTCAATATACCATGTGTCAGTATATCAAATGTCAGTATATCATGTGTCAGTATATCATATTTCAGTATATCATTTGTCAGTATATCATACGTCAGTATACCACATGTAAGTATATCATGTGTCGTTATACCATGTGTGAATATATCATGTGTCTGTATATCATGTGTCAGTATGTCAGTATATCATGTGTCAGAACATCATATGTCCGTAAATTATGTGTCAGTATATCATGTGTCAGTATATTATATGTCGGTATATCTTGTGTCAGTTTGTCATGTGTCAATATGGCATGTGTCAGTATATCATGTTTCAGTATATCATGTGTCAGTTTATTATAAATTATGTCAGTATATCATGTGTCCGTTGTCAGTATATCGTGCGTCAATATGACATGTTTCAGTATATCATGTGTCAATACATCATGTGTCAGTATAGCATGTCAGTCTGTCAGTTTATCATGTGTTAGTATATCTTTTGTCAATATACCATGTGTCAGTATATCAAATGTCAGTATATCATGTGTCAGTATATCATATGTCAGTATATCATTTGTCAGTATACCATGTGTCAGTATACCACATGTCAGTATATCATGTGTCGTTATATCATGTGTGAATATATCATGTATCTGTATATAATGTGTTAGTATGTCAGTATATCATGTGTCAGTATATCATATGTCCGTAAATTATGTGTCAGTATATCATGTGTCAGTATATCATATGTCGGTATATCTTGTGTCAGTTTGTCATGTGTCAATATGGCATGTGTCAGTATATCATGTTTCAGTATATCATGTGTCATTTTATTATAAATTATGTCAGTATATCATGTGTCCGTTGTCAGTATATCGTGCGTCAATATGACATGTTTCAGTATATCATGTGTCAGTATACCATGTGTCAGTCATTTCTTAGGGGGTCTGTAAAATATTGCAAAATGGCAAACAGTGCAGACCCTGATCAGAGGGTTCCTTAAGAAGCATTCTGCTTTACTTTAACCTGCTTAAGTGGTCATGTATCTTCAAAATAAATGACCATCATACAGGAACTTTGCTTGCTGGAAAGTTTATACGCAAGATACCTGAATATGTACTGATGGAAAATTTGGTTGTAACACTTTATTTCCACCAACATTCAAACATTCAAAATAAGAATGCTTTATTTTTTGTAAAAACAACCAAATTAACCATCCACCAAAATAACCCGATACGGTATATAATTTATCAGTATATCGTGTGTCAACATGTCATGTGTCAGTATAGCATGTGTCGATATGTCATGTGTCAGTACACCATGTGTCAGTATGTTATGCAGCTAGTGTTTCTAAATTATACTTTAACAATACCATGATTGCTCTAAATTTACAGGCAAATAAACTAAGCAAAGTATTGCATACCCAGATCAAACTGTTCCATCAAAAGCAGTTTGGTCAGTTTGATCAGAGTCTTCACTGTTTGGTTATCTGTCAGTCTGAATTAAAGTCATCAACATATTGGTTGACTGATTGGGAGTGTGAGCTTTATGTCCAAATACTAATAGCGGCAATTAGTATAGTCAAGAACTTGTTTTTACGGCAAATCAACAATGGATGTAGTATACACGCGCTGTTTGTAATTTATTCTTTTACTACATCTAGCGGCACATCGGAATGATAATTGTTATCTCTAATTTATAAAACATGTTATAGAAAGGATTTAGCATAAAGCAGTAATTGTCATGCTAATGAGAATTATCTGAATGCCCATTTTCTTCCCCAGAGATAGGAGCTATCTTTATTGCAATGTGATCGTTTGTATAAAAGACATTTAGTTTAACCTTCAACAAAAAGTTTATACTTTGGCAAGACTAAGTTACATATGCTTATCGTTATAATACGACGTGCAACAAGACACGTCTTTGCAAACAGCTGTGATCTAGCTGTCCCATCAGGGTTGTTTCTCAACATCTTAACCCTTTCGGGGCCAAATTTCTAATTGTCGTCTGCAATCCAACTTTGTTAAACATTCAGTAAAATAAGGAAATGAGATAAATAAGTGCAAATTTCAAAGGAATAAAACACATATATAGAAATAGAGATTGAGACAAATAGCGAAGTCCCTGATCAGACGCCGCCTTGAAAAGGCGGCTTCTGATTTTGGACTGCACTATTTGTCGTAATGCATTTATGCGACTACGGCGGTGAAAGGGTTAAGCGGACTGGGAGTTAGTTGTATAAAAGACATTTAGTTTAACCTTCAACAAAAAGTTTATACTTTGGCAAGACTAAGTTACATATGCTTATCGTTATAATACGACGTGCAACAAGACACGTCTTTGCAAACAGCTGTGATCTAGCTGTCCCATCAGGGTTGTTTCTCAACATCTTAACCCTTTCGGGGCCAAATTTCTAATTGTCGTCTGCAATTCAACTTTGTTAAACATTCAGTAAAATAAGGAAATGAGATAAATAAGTGCAAATTTCAAAGGAATAAAACACATATATAGAAATAGAGATTGAGACAAATAGCGAAGTCCCTGATCAGACGCCGCCTTGAAAAGGCGGCTTCTGATTTTGGACTGCACTATTTGTCGTAATGCATTTATGCGACTACGGCGGTGAAAGGGTTAAGCGGACTGGGAGTTAGTAAAATACTGCAGATCAGATATAATTGTTTTCATTATAATGTGGGCTATCATATCCCAGAACTGCAGATGTGTTTTGAACATATATTGTATACATACGTTTTGTCGCCCTGTTTTCTGCTTTCAGGTCATTGTTGTAATATGGCGGTACTGGTCCACCGAATGTCTGCGGCCAGTCAACTGGAGGCATGTTGTTGTGTAAGTAGGAAAGTTGCATGTTGGAGAAGTTTGGCATGTTCGGAAGTGACGTCATGCTTGACAGGTGTTCGTTTGGGACGTTACCCGGATGGCGAGTGTGCATTTGTAAGGCTGAAAGATATTTGTTCCTTGGTTTTGTCTAATTCAAACATGTATACGGACCAATCTGAAAGGTGCAAACATCATTATGGCCAAATGAAACACTCAATGACTCTATGGTAGACTTTGATAAACGTTCTGTCTTAACATGTAAGCTTCACATTCCCTCATATTAACCACTTTTGACGTCTCTGTAAAGCCATTCTGATAAATAGAGCATTTGTTCCTATAGGGGCAAATGTTCTATTTATCACAATGGTTTAAATCCTACACAATTCTAAATTTCCCTGGGGATCATGCCCTCGGTCCGTTATATACGTACATTACATTTAGATTTGGCTACGCTCCTGACGATACAGACATAAAGCCATAACATTATATTTTAGAAGTTATTTACCTTCCAATTTTTTTTAAGAAATTGTCTTATTGTTTGTATCGATGAACCGTAAGCATGCAAACCTTTCATGTCCTTTCATAAACTCACGTAGAACATTTTCTGCAGCCAATTATCGGTTATTTGGCGGTTTTCAAACTGGAACATTTACGTCATTGATCTGTTTACAGTATATTGGTTTTCTATTAATGTGGGTATGGTCGATCCCCAAGCTGCAGTTTTGATAGCGGAATATACATAGCCTAGATACCACACTGGCCATCCATGAATATTTATTAGATTGAACAGGTTAAATACGTAGTGCATCTAGATAATTATTTTGTTACACAATTACTACTACTTGCACAGACTAATTTGGCACACATTCTAGCTTGCAAGACTTTAAGCTAACTTCGTACGGCAGAAATTATCGTATGAAATTACGAAATTATCGTTTCTAGCATACGACCATAGCAACTTCCAGTTTCGATTGTCGTTTATTAGGACTTATGATAATTCTAGTTGTACAAGTCTTTTGTAAGACTGGATATTGACCTTTCTGCCAAAAACAGTTACCTTGTAAGTTTACATTTTTCTCTATCAATTTCTGTTGTTTTCTCCACTTTGCTCTTCGGTTTTGAAACCAGACCTGAAATATATAAGCAGACATATTAAATATTGAGACTTAAGATATGTTCTTTTGACGGTATACGATTTTCAACGCGATCCATTGGCAACTTATCATACGTGCTCACGGTGTTTCGTGAACAAAAAGTGTGGACTAAAATTTAATGACTCTCTTGTAGGATTCTGATAGCATAATCAATATATATAAATGCTTAAACTATTTCAATTCGTGGTGTTTGTGACTGAATCGTCGCAGTTATTGTTTTAGTACATTAGGTTAGGTGACAACATAATGAACATTGTGCAATCATATACATTTAAGTCCGTGATTCATTAATTGACATATTCTTGTAACCTTAAATCATATAAATAATGTATAATTCTATTAAGGATGTATACGCGGTATAGGTCAATTAAACGAACACCAACTGCAAATCATCTGTCTTAATGTAGAGCTAAAACAGTTCGTCTGAAAAATATGTTTTAACCCTTCGCTTGCTATTCACGTCAATATACCTACCTGTAAATAGTGAAGTCCCAGATGAGACAGCTCCTCATCAGGGTCTGCACTATTTACAAGTTTATTGTGCAACCAATGCACTCCATAGCAGTGATTGCACAGCGATATACTTGTACACAGTGAAGATATATGTAATTATACAACATGGCATGGGCAAAGAAGGAGAAATGTATTTTAAAATTCAGCAAGAGAAGGGTTAATTAGTTGAATAAATGAATGGTCTCTTATTGTATTAGGACAACGATTTACCATTACTAAGTCATATATCAAACTAGCTGCCCAATATCAAATTGTTCTAGGCGTATTGGGGCTGCGCCTATGACGTTTTGTTTGTTTTGACATTGTCTAGGCCGTTCGATACTTATAAGTAGCTATACTCGTAAGCTTTTACTACACTCGCCCCCAATTGACTTAACCCTTTCCATGTTCTATGTTTTTTCCAGATTCCAATACCTACTTAATATTCATGGACAAAACAGTTGCATACACCTGCATAATGTTTATTTTCGAAGGACATTGTTTAATAGTTCCCGATATATATCAAATATTGCGCCGTCGACACCATTGGTTTTGAAATTCCTGGATATTTTCGTTTTCCTCGAAACACAAAAGACCCTATACTGTACCTGCACTCTAGCCTCGGTCAGGTCTATTTTCAGTGCCATTTCCTCGCGTAAGAATACATCCGGATAGTGTGTCTTCTGAAACGCTCTTTCCAACTCATCAAGCTGGTAGCTTGTGAAAGTAGTTCGATATCGCCTCTGCTTTCGTTTTCCTTGCGACTCTGATGAAAAGTAAAAATCATTTCG
The DNA here is from genome assembly GCA_963576725.1 of Azorinus chamasolen. Taxonomy (NCBI): domain Eukaryota; kingdom Metazoa; phylum Mollusca; class Bivalvia; order Cardiida; family Solecurtidae; genus Azorinus; species Azorinus chamasolen. The sequence goes on from OY755247.1 coordinate 38,231,917, forward strand.
TATAAAATACCCTTATACCCTAAGTATGAGGACGCCCAATCTCCCTCTACATTGGGTCTGTAAAGTTTAACCCTTTACTCCATAAATACGCCTTTCTATGCCTTTGCAAACAGAGCAGACCCAGATCAGACGGCTCCTATAGGAGCCGTCTGATCAGGGTCTGCTCTGTTTGCTTATGGTATAATATAGACATATTGCTACAGTTTCTGTCTGAGCCAAAAGGCTGTGTTCATGTGCATTTATAAAAAAAAGGATCTAATCAATATTCACGAGGTCATGAATATTCATGGGGTAAAGGGTTAATAAGTCACGTTGGCACCATTCGATAATTTAGAATGACATAACAGCAAGTAGTGTAGACCCTGATCAAAATTATCATTCAGGAGAAGTGGATGATTGTGCTTTCGTGCTTTAGGTTCTAGGAAAGCGGTATAGGCCATGTGATGAGCAATGATCAAGATCTATAGAAACTGTCAAATCGGAGAAGTAAATACTGTCTTTATGGACGATTATCGAACGGTTTAGGGACTAATTTTGCGGTCCACGTGACAGCTGATACCTCACATGGAAATTCAATTATAACACTGTCGCAGTCAGGGCCATAAGTAGAATAATAATAATAACGAGAGAACTCATTTGACAAGGTCAATCTACCATGAGACCCCCAAAACATATATACAATAAAACACTATATAAAAGCATTAACAACTATTGCACATGCTGGATAAGATAAATATAACTAGAACTACCATTAAAGGTGATTAATACCCACACTAGCACATTTGACACAGAGATGGGGTTATAGAAATAAAGCTCCCGACCGCTAAATTTTCATCTGTTAAATTACGAAAAGGGAGATCATTCAGTCATGCACGAAGCGACACATCAAAACCTTTATCGCAGTTGCAGAACTTCAGATGGTGTTCAACACTACTGCAAAATTTTAAAACGTTCTGTTGAGGTATGACAGAGAAAAGGTCCGAAAAAATCATTAATTAAATCAAGCCAGATTTTGACAAAAATAACAAAGGGCAATAAGGACAGAGTGCACTGCATTTGTGGTCAATGTGATATATCTGTATATGAAGTTTGAAGTCAATAGCTTTTATACGTTTTAAGTTATGATCCGGACAAACAAGATTTTGACAAAAATAACAAAGGGCAATAACTCTAAACATACTGAAGACAGAGTTATGGACCTTGTGCACTGCACTTGTGGTCAATGTTTTCAATCTGTATATGAAGTCTGAAGTCAATAGCTTTTATACTTTGAAAGTTATGATCCGGACAAGCCAGATTTTGAGAAAAATAACAAAGGGCAATAACTCCAAATATACTGAAGACAGAGTTACGAACCTTGCACACTGCACTTGTGGTTAATGTAATATATCTGTATATGAAGTTTGAAGTCAATAGCTTTCATGCGTTTGAAGTTATGATCCGGACAAGCCAGATTTTAAGAAAAATAACAAAGGGCAATAACTCCAAATATACTGAGAACAGAGTTACGAACCTTGTTCACTGCACTTACGGTCAATGTAATCTATCTGTATATGAAGTTTGGAGTCAATAGCTTTTATACTTTGGAAGTTATGACCCGGACAAGCCGGACGCACGGACAAACAGACGAATTGACGAACGGATGAACAGACGGACGGACATGGTGACTCCAGTATACCCCACCCACCCCAAAAAAACTTCGTTTGTGGGGGTATTATGACGATACGTGTAGACACTAAGCACATTTTATAGTAGGATATATTTTAAAAGCGAAACCTCACACTTGTCTCTGACCATTAGGTAAGATACAGACATTAGCTAGCTACTTAAACATTATTGAAATCTCGACCGAACTTAGAGTCATTGTGTTGTTGTTACTGTCAAATAATACATTGCCATGTACACGAATCCTAGGAACATAACTCTTTTAGGAACTGGCCCCGAGGTTATTATTTTTTTTGCTTGAGTCTGAGCTCATTATCAAGCATCTGATTGGTCAGATTCTGAGCTTGCTCAGATTCTAACCAATCAGATACTTGAGAATTATATCAGACTCAGACTCAGAAGTTTTATAACCTTGGACCCTGGTGGTTTATACATTTTCACACATACAGTGAAACCTCTGTAAAGAGGTATTCAAAAGTAGACCAGATGTTGGTTCTTAAAGCTTAATGCTGTACAGGGCGATAGGTTTACGTGACTTTTCTGTATTGTTTTCGCCGTCCTGCATTAAGAAACAATCCGCATTTATAGACACCAATATATACTCATTAACATTTACACCATAAATACGCCTTTCTATACCACTGCAAACAGAGTAGACCCAGATCAGACGGCTCCTATAGGAGCCGTCTGATCAGGGACTGCTCTGTTTGCTAATGGAATAATATAGATCTGAGTCATGAGTTGCCGCCATGGCCAAGAAATCCCAAGTTCACGTGTCATTATAAAAGTTAAACTAATTAATATGCATTACGTCATTATTTCCAATATGAATATTCATGGAGTAAAGGGTTACAGTGGTAAATACGCTATTCCTACCCATTTACCCGTTTTTCTACGCGTAAGAAACGGGTAGTGAACGGTTAACGAACGGTTAACGAACGGTTACGCGATAAACGGTTTACACGCGTTAAACGCGTAAAGAAACGATTATACCAAAGAAGTTGCGGTAGGTGCATACATTTTCCGTTTCATGCGGAGATTTCGGATCTTATCGATGATAGCCGTTTTCAAAAAAGTCCGAATGAAACGGGTTAGCCAAATAAGAATCGATTCGTCACTCAACGAACGTTTAGCGGTTCAATCCCGGCTAGTGTCGACGATTTGCTCATTTAGGTAATAGCGATATGTTTGTACAAAGCTATAATATCAGATATCCACTGTATATCAAACAAATGGATTGAAGAATTAGTTCTTTTTGAGTAGGTTTCTACATTTCAGATAAAAAAAACTGTCACAAAGTAAACCACCAAATTTTGGATCTAGAATGAAGAAACCTTCTAAAGAATTCAGATCTATTCTATTTCTTAACCCTTTCCCATTTGAATATTTCTGTCAGAAAAAATGACATCATGAGTATTTATTAGATCTTGCTGAATTTAACAACGGTATAAGTGCACACGCCTTCTTGATATTTGTAGAAAATACAGTCAACTCTATTAATTTATAATTTCATAAGCAGAGTGGGCCCTGATCCGACATTCCCTACAAGAGCCTTCATGTCTAGGTTTACTCTGTTTGCAAAGGCGTTAGAGTGTTAAATCCATGTGTATGTAATGGGATAAGCAAATAATGCAGACCCAAGATCAAACGGCTTCCACGCGAGAAATCTGATCTGAACCTATTACGTTTTCAAAGGTGTTTTCATCATTATGAGGTAGATCTAAAGCGTTTTAAACAAATAAGCATATTTCATGCTCACATATAACTGTATGCCGAAATTTAAAAGTGGAATGGCCCATCATTGTTTAACTGTATATTCCATTCACTATTACCAGGCTTATATTTGCTAGATGATTTTTAATTAGGCCTATGAAAATACTAGTGAAGACCCTGATCAACACCCTGAATTTGTAGCTATATTGTCTGTGTTTACACTGCTTTCAAATGTCAGTACTTTTGTTCCCAGCATTCGAATATTTAAAAAATACTAACTCTATAATTGTTATGAATGCATGAAAATAAATTGTCTTAGTTGAAGACTTTATTATTTACCCAGCCTAAATATACGATCAAAGCTGCAAGATAGTCAATAAATCCCCTGGCTATTTTCTCAGCAGGGGACAATGGTCTTGACAGTGATCACACCACTGCTTTCTTATCAAAAAAGTTGCGAACTATTACGTAACAGAAATACCAAATAATATGCCCAATGATCTGAAAGTATGTTTTTTTAGCTTCTCCAAAATACAAGAAAACTATGATTTGTATAATTGTAGATCTATGGCTCAGCACAAAGTTAAATCCAAACGTTTATACCAATTAAGATTAATATAAATTCTAGTTTTAAAGATAGTTCAGATTGATATGATCTAGATCTATTGTAAAATACTTCTACTATATCTTCTACGGTACTGTACGTACAGTAGCAAAAAAGACATTTTACAAAACATGAATGAACGAAAAGAGAATGTAGATCTATGTTTTAATATAGATCTAGATCTAGGTAGATCTTATGGAAATGAGTTTAAATGTTGTTAACCCTTTCGCTGCCAATGTCGGATCTGTGATTACCTTTGCAAACAGTTTGGATCCAGATGAGACGCAAAAGGTTTTGGACCCAGATGAGACGCCGAGTAACTCGGCATCTCATCGGGATCAAAACTGTTTGTTACTGTCACTATGTTTTTGAAATCTTAATTTTACATATCAGGAGTGTCCAACAGGTAAAGAAAGGTCATATCAAGGATTACCCCCCTTTCGTCCATGATTACTCCCCTTTCATCCGGGCTCTTAAACGTTTAGGAAACGCGTTAAGATACGCGTAAACAAACGGTTAGAAACCCGTTTAACGAAACGGCTAAGAAACGGGTAACGAACGGTTAGGTAACGCGTAAGAAACGCGTTAAGTGGGTAGGAATAGCGTATTTACCACTGTAAGTGGTCTCTGTACTGAGTTTCGACTGTACTTAGTGTACATCATTTCCCTATAAAAGTATACTTATATTTGAATTATCCATTAAATCTGAGTACATGTATTTATTACAACCGACGAACAGGTGTAAGGACCAAAGACAATGTCATAATGACATTCCTCTATAGTGACACCGAAAAATTAAAGGTACAGTAAAACCTCTCTATAACGGCCACTAAATTGTGTTAATTAGTTGGTATTTAGGGCAGGTGGCTGCTTAAAGCAAGGCGAAATGAAAACAGAACGCTCCTATTGGAGCGTTCTGTTTTACTTTCACCATGCTTTAAGCTGCCACTTACCTTCAAGACAAAATACTTGATGTAATTTAGTAGCCGTTATAGAGAGGATTTACTGTATAGGATGTCATTGTGGATAATCTTATATGTCTGTATTGTGTAGGGTTTGCTCTCAAATATGCCTTTTCAGTATAATATAAAAAAAACAGCAAAGGGCTCAGACAAGATTACATGTATTAAATGCGTACTAAACATTCGCTAGTTACCAATTTATTAATAATATCCCTAGAATGAGGACATATATCAACAGCAAGGAGTGTAGCTGAATCCAAATGTAATGTACGCGCCGCAGCTACTTGTGTCCGATGGCATCCTCTCTCGAGAAAATATAGAAGTGTGTAGATTTGAAACCATTGTGATAAATAGAGCATTTGCTACTATAGGACTATTATCACAATTGTTTCAAAATGTGACTTTTTCACAGGTGTCAAAAGGCGCCAATGATGGGGAATGGGTTAAAGCTTACATGACAAGACAGAACGTTTATCAAAGTCTGCCCCTTAGCCTTCGATTTTTGTTCCATTTTTTGGCCATAATAATGTTTTCACATTTCAGATTGATGTTGCGCGAGTGCGGAAGTGCGGAAGTGCATGTCGCTAGCTACGCCCCTGGCAGCACAGACACAGGCCAGGAGTGAACTGAAGAACCACAATGTTTGTTTCTCAGTTTAATTCCCAAGGGTCACATCGGCGAAAATTCTTGTATAAACACCCTTTCAAATGAAGCTTAGAATATACACATATTCGCAAGTGAAAATGACGGTAGTGATAGGTTTCTTAGAAAGCATTGTTAGACCACATTCGTAACGGATCACATTTGTAACAGATATGTTACGAATGTGATCCTATTCGTAACAGGTAAAATGTGTTACAAATGTGAGTGTCCGAAATTAGAATCACACATGTAACAGGTTGAGTTCCTGGCTGACAGTGTTCAATTAGTTAATAGTAATAATATTATCATTGTATATTTACATAATTATATTCCCTTGAGAACCATGTCGCACTACCTTAATAGCACAGTTTAACGATATAATACACATTGCTTGTAACACGTTTTAGGACACCTTCCATTTTTCATAGAACTTGTCATATACATGCACCTATGCAATGTTGTTAATGTGTGCCTATAATTAAATAAATATAACTTCTTAGTTCCTATATTTGCTTTTAATTGTGTAATACACTATGCCAAATATCTTATAAACTTTAAATCTAATGATAGACTTTAAGGAAAGAATACCGTAGCCATTTCTTTTGTTAATACAATGTAGTTTTGTTGTATAAATTTGAACACTGTGTCATTTTTGCGATGAAGGATGATGATGGTGATGATGATACTTATAATGCGCTGACTGGAAATAACACATCATGTAACTGCTCACAACTTGTGACAAATGTCTTTCAGTTGTACACATGCACTGTTTAGCTTCCTTTTCTGTATGAATTTTGACGTGTTACAAATGTGATTGTATGTCACATCAAAAATTGGTATCGATCACATTCGTCACAAAATGTGACACATGCTACGAATGTGATCACATTCGTAACACGTGTTGCGAATGTGATCCGTTACGAATGTGATCCGTTGCGAATGTGGTCTAACAAAGCATACTGTATATTTTTTCATGTTTTATGTGGAGAATTATATTGAAAAAGATTTATTGCGTCTCTGTAAGAAAGATGGCTGATATTAATCTAGACTTCTACTGCAGTATGGAAGAGGTGAAAATAAATTTCTTTAATCATGGCAAGCTTAACCCTTATTATGTCGAAAGATAATACTAAAAGGGGCACATTCACTTACTGGCATTACATGTTACTTCATAGTTTAAAAAACGCAATTCAGTAAAATAAAAAAAACTTATACCGTAATTTTAGTAGAGAAGAATTTAGATACGTTTTGACAGGTGGCTGTTCAATCAACACATTCCCTCCAAGTGGCGCATTATGACTCCTCTGTAAAAGTCACTTTCTGAAACCATTGTGACAAAAAAAGCATTGGCTTCTATGGAGCAAATGCTCTATTTATCACAATGGTTTCAAACCTACATAATTCTAAAATTCTCCTTTTCTATAGTAATGCTCCTTTTCGGTAGATTATTTCAAAGAGGTTGGGACTCAAAATAGCCCATGGAGAGAATGAGTTAATGCAGAGTGACAGACATGCTGAAAGCTCCTAGAGGAACTTTCTACAGGACTTTCACGCTGCATTAAACTGCCCCCTGTCTCCAAGACCGACGTGTATGCTATATTTAACGTCCGGTTTAGAGGGATATTACTGTATCCATAATATATGGAGGTTCGTATATATTTCATTAATTAAAATGTTAATTTGTTTTTATCATTGCACTGACCAGGTTTGTCCTTTTCCTTGACATCCCTGGCAATACCATCGCCATCGACAGATGAGTCTTGAGTCTCGTTTCCCCGAAGGCGAGCGTGGTTTCCATAGCTACCGCCATGACCTGCCTGCACTCGTTCTCTATCACCAAGTGCTCGTGCACAAACGTCAAACTGACTACTCAACGATGGACCAAATGCGTCGTCAGGTTTTCGATCAAATCCTGAAACGAATTGTGACAAAGGCGTATATATCTACCGTATGCAGTGGCATCTGATTAATAATTGACCACCAACATTTAGCACTGGGCAAAACGGTCCAAAGGATCCTAGCAATCATAAATTATATTTTAACTAAAGTAGAAATCGGAGTTTGGTTTTACAACATTGTTTCTTAATTTATATTCGCGAAAAACCTTAGCATGCTAAAACATTACAATAGAACCCCTCTAAACCGGAATCGTGTTTAACCCTTTCACCGCCAATGTCGCATAAATCACCACGACAAATAATGTAGTCCTAGATCAGACGCCGCCTTGTAATGGCGGCGTCTGCTCAGGGACTTCACTTTTTGTCTCAATCTTCATTGCCATATCTGTGCTTTATTCCTTTGAAATTTGCATTTATTTATCTCATTTCCTTATTTACCGAATGGTTTAGGAATAAATGGATTGCAGACGACAAATAGAAATTTGGCACCGAAAGGGTTAAAGAACAATTTGGGTATTTATCATGTTGACGCCTAATGCAAGGCGAAAGCCATGTAGAAAGCTGCCACTGGTCTGAAAGACAGGTTTTGGTACTGGTTTTAACGTCCGGTTTAGTGGGGGTTTACTATACTATTACCAAAGGAATGTTTGTTTGTTTTGTTTTTCTAAAATTTAAGTTTTTATGTAGATATACATATCAGTGTTTGACTCTAATTTTTTTTGCATCGGCCAGAAATTAAAGCAATGGAATTTATGCAGGGAATCTCACAGCCGACTGTGTAGGAAATTAGCTACTAGTTTCGGCCAGATCAATGTTTGGCCAAGACAAACAAGTTAGGGTCGAATAATGCTATGTAGATAATTATAAAGTATAATGTTTCATAATCAAAGTTGAAACAGTTATAGTACTGCTATAGCATGCTTATGCATTTCGTGAATATGACTTATAAACCACGGTTAAAAATATCTGGAAAAATATACTTTATAATCACAGCTAAACCTCGTTAACTCGAACTTCGAGAGACCATACAAATTACTTCGAGATAACAGAGATTCGGGGCATCCGATTTCTAATATGAACAAGTCCATAGCTTAATGCATGTCTAAAAAGTGCTGAGAGCTCCTGTAAGAGCATTACTTTCGACCTGCATTAAGCTGTCATATTTGTTTCTAGATATGCATAGCGATATATTGAACTTCAACGGTATGGCGCAACTGCTTTTAAATGGATGAATTAGTAACTACCCTGTTACTATTCTTGCAAACCATCCAGGTGTAACACCAATCATTTAGGGAATTTATACGTATGCACACCGTTTAACTTTGTGGGGTGGGGGATAAAGTAACAGTTCTTGAAAATGTTTTGATTTACGCATCTCATCTGTACCTCTGATTCTCTATTATAAGCAGTAACAGACCCTTAACCCATTACCTCATAGGCTATTTTAGATACAACCTCTTTGAATAAGCCTACCGAAAAGGAGCATTAACTAGAGAAAAGGAAAATTTTGTAGTTTGAAACCATTGTGATAAATAGAGCATTTGCTCCTATAGGAGCAAATGCTCTTTTTATCACAATAGTTTCACAAAGTGACTTTTACAGAGTCGTCAAAAGTCGTCAAAATGAGGGAATGGGTTTTGTGAACAATAGTTCAGAGCTATTTCAGGTTTAATACTTATTCCGACCAACACCGTCCATAAAGCCTACATGGCAAAATTAGAATGTTCATAAACCTTTACTTTATAAAATGTCAGCTCACTCCTTTGCAAACAAAGTATACCAAGATCAGACGGATCCCATAGAAGCCGTCTGGTCAGGGTCTGCATTGTTTGTTTATGGGATAATATCTTCAGTTCCTGTTACAGCCAAATTTTCTCTTTTCAATATGCCATTATTAAAATAAATATAATGATTACTCATAATATAATGTATAAAATATGTTCTTACATAAATATTCATGGTGGAAGAAGGTTAAGACGGATGAGACGATTTTAAAGAATGGTCACAACAAAGTGTATGGTTAAGAAATGACGATCTAGTATCTTTAGTTCTGTGCATAACTAAATATCCACCACGAAGATGCAGCATATAATTGTATTGCAGTACCTTTATATTCATAAAAGGTTGTCTTTTTGATTTTCTTACACTTCCAAGTATTTTAACCCTTTACCTAATGAAATATAATAAATAATGAACCTGTTATATTTACAAACTGGTTTTCATAAGGGTACACGAACGATAAAACTAAGATCAATATTTTCACCAAGTTTTTCCTGATCAGACAGCTCCCACAGCAGTAGTTTGATCTGGGTCTACACTGTTTGCAAATCTTAATGCGCCAAAAGGTGTCTTTATGAAGTTAAAATGTACATTTATTCTTTAAGTTTGTACATGCACAAGACATAACTACAAACTGTTTATCAATGTTTTCGTCTGTTATTTTTCTTGTTTCTTGTTTGTATTGAACGTAGGAAGTCCTGGATAACTTCAAAGTAGCAGACGACAATTTCACTGGACGCACGTTACGGGTTAAATATTGAGGACATTTGTAAATAGGTTGGATCTAGATGAAAGGCTAAGAAATCAACTTCATGCCACACTCCAAATTATTTGACACCCTGGTCATTGATTCCCAACCCTTTACTCAATGAATATTCATGTAAGAAAAGATAGCATCATAAATATTAATTAGATAGTTTTATAATTGCACATGGGCATGGGATATGTTGGCCATAGTAGAAACTCGAGAATCGCATCTTTATTATGTCATAACCAAACAGAGCAGACTTTGGTCAAACGGCTACTCCAAGAGCCGTCCGATCTCGGACTACTCTCTTTGCAAAGGCGTATTTATGGAGTAAAGGGTCAAAACATGCATGTTTCGTTTATTAATTAATGTGTAGCATGTGTCAAGTCAGCATCGTACTGATGTTCAGATAAGATGCGTAAATTAAAACATTTTCAAAACTAGCTTCTTTATTTCTCCACCAAACCTTATGTTATAGTGTTTGGTGGAGAAATGACGATATTAGTATTTGAGTACGCACTTTTATCTGTTGGTCTGATCGTGTGAAGAATAAAGAACAGCGTCGAGAACCAGCAGGCGACATTTTCAGTTGCTGTCACACAATTACCGCCATTAAACATATCGGGCTTCAATTATCGCGGGAATCTAACTTAAATGGCCTCGCAACCGGAGAACTTATAATTAACTTTTGACATGCTTAAAGAACCTCTCAGGGCATAAGCAAACACCCTATTTCTGATCAATAACAAACGCATGCCTCTCTCGCATTATCGAAACTGAAACACAGTTACATGTATTACCTAATAAAGACGATTGATAAGTCCTTGTCAAACAGAGTAGATCCAGATCGGATGCAACTAGATATGGTCTGTTCCGTTTGCTTATAATATAATAAAGATCTGATTATACAGTTCTTGATAACACAACGTTATAGCACAACGTTATAGCAGGCAGCCAATACATTATTAATGATATCGTTATTTCTTACATCAATATTCAAGAAGTCAAAGTTCAGTCATGGTAAATATAGATAAATAAAACAGTACTTTTAAAGCATTTCAAGGACAAAAATGTATCAGTTTACTAAGGAATTTATAGTAAACTCTAAACTGTTTGCCGTTTAATACAGGTTAAAAGTTATGCAGCAAACTACTGTTGGAGCTCTCTGCATGGCTTTTGCCCTGTATTAAGAGTCACCTGCTAAAAGATCTATATTAACTCCAGTTGTTTAGATAAAGTTAACTGTATTACATAAGTCGAAACATCACTGTGGTCAGAACTCATTGGAACACGTGTCGCGTTTCGAACAGAAATGAATAATAGAACATATTACTTTGATAGTAGACAACGTTTACAGTTCTGTGTTTAACCCTTTATCCCATAAATACGTATTTCAGCGCATTTGCAAACTGAGTAGACCCAGATCAGACGGCCCCAATAAAGTATGTATTCAAAATGCAGAAACTAATAATAAGTCTCCTCTGAAAGCCTTATTACCATGGTATACACTATTTATATAATTATGTCAATGTATTCGTTTCCCGCATTCGAAATTGCCGCATTAAGGTCAGTGATTCTATTTGCCTATTAAAAGTGTATTTCTACGGTGCCTCACAGAATGTCCAGTGAATCTTCCTCCTGTTTGGAATGGAGTATATGTAAATCTGCGACATGTTAATATGTATGACATGTAAATGAATAGTATTATCCCCGCTTTGAAATAAAATCTTGGCTTAAATTTGGATATGACGCAATTTTAATTTGTATGTAAATATTTATGTGAAGTCGGAGGTTCCCAGTAACTAATAGTACATAAAACAAGCTCTACATACATGTAGCTTTAAACGGAGTGAAAAGCAAAAAGCTTTACATCATAAAGAAAAAACAAATACAAGTGAAATAAGCATAACTGAAACATAAAACGTGTAATTAAATGTAACGTTTATGCAACATCTTGTCGTTTATAATGTCAATATAATACTTCAGTTAACCCATTACCTGATGAATATTCATACAGGAAATAATGGCGTCATAAATATTGATATGCTTATGAACACATAACATTTTGGCTTCGGAAGAAACTGTAGAATCAGATCTATATTACACCATAAGCAAACAGAGCAGACCCTGATCAGACGGCTCCTATAGGAGCCGTCTGATCTGGGTCTACTCTGTTTGCAGATACGTCAAAATGCGCCTACACACGGGTTAATTAATATTCATTATTTCTGTCATAGATATTCATCAGGTAAAAGGGGCTTGGGTGTCCTCTTAACCCTTTCCCTGTTCTATATTTATTCCAAATTTTGATACCTACTGAATATTCATGGGAAAATAATCATAATGAAAACTGGCAGGTGGATAAATGTAGCTATTTTAGAAAGTAAAGGCACAGTTATTTCGAGTTCTACAAGCAAACAGAGCAGACCCTGATCAGACGGCTCCTCTAGGAGCCGTCTGATCTGGGTCTACTCTGTTTGCAAATGCGTGAAAACACGTTTATATGAGGGAAAGGGTTAACCTTTTCCTTCATATAAACAACTTTACACACATTTGCAAACAGAGTAGACCCATATCAGACGGTTCATGTAGGAGCCATCTGATCAGGGTCTGCTCTCTTTGCTTTTGACATTGTAAAGAGCTGATTCAACAGTTTTTGTCAAAGCAAAAACTTCCCTTGAAAGGTTTACATTAAAAAATTTAGCTTATAAATATTCATGTTGTCATCATTTCTTACATGGGAACCTGGAATGTGTTAGGAGAGATTTGTCTGAATAGTTTTAATGTCTTGCTTCCTATTACAGCAAAGAAATAATGTTTTAATTCATGCTCAGAACCTTTCACCCCTGTAAACGCCTTTCTATGCCTTTGCAAACAGAGTGGACCCAGATCAGACGGCTCCTAGAACTCTGTTCTGTTTGCTTATGATACAATATAGATATGATTCTACAGTTTCTGCCAAAGCCAAAATGGCCGTGTCTATGTGTTATTATAGCAAATTCATCTAATTAATATTCTTGACGTCTTGCTTCCTATTGCAGCAAAACATATTTTTTAATTCATGCTCTTAACCCTATAACCCTGTACTCCATAAATACGCCTTTCTATGCATTTCCTAACAGAGCAGACCAAGATCAGACGGCTCCTAGAGGAGCCGTCTGATCAGGCTCTGCTCTGTTTGCTTATGATATGATATAGATATGATTCTACAGTTTCTGCCAAAACTAAAATGCCCATGTCCATTTGCTATTATAGCAAATCATCTAATTAATATTCATGACGTCATTATTTATTCATGAAGGAAAGGGTTAACTCACAGGGATGCTCATTAACACCTTTTCAAACAGAATAGACCCAGAACAGACAGGTCCTTTACGAGCCATCGGATCAGGGTCTGCTGTTTTTGCTTATAGATCTGATTCTACAGTTTCTGCCATGGCCAACACATAATGCGTTCACAGAAATCTGTTTTTCATTCCTGGTGTATATCTTGTCGATCCCATCGATTTATTTTTAAACACAAAATACTTTATATCTGAAATGGAAGGAAACGTTTGGGAAATTAAATTCCGTTCATCTTACATAATTTTGCATTTGATATTGTCGACGGCGCCAGGATTTCAAGTCTATTATTTGGGTTTTGGGTGGGGGTTATTTGGTTGCTGTTATTTTGTTTTGTTTGTGTGTGTGTGTTGTTGTTGTTGTTTTGTTGTGGTGTTTTTGTTGCTGTTGTTTTTGGTTGATTTTTTTGGGGGGATGGGGTGGGGTTGTAATTTTTTGTGGGGGTTTGTGTGCGGGTCTTGATGTTGTTTGCGGTTTGGCTTTGTTTCTGACGGGGTTATTTGGCGGGGATGGTTGGGTGTTACGCTTTTTGTGCGCTATAACGCTTTACTTGGGCTATAACGCTTTGCTTTACTTGGGCTTGTCTGAGTGTATATCGTTTGTATAGGCCCGCAAAAGCATACCGTATCACATTTCATGTATATTACATTATTGACTGATTACTGATTTCATAAGCGATCAACAAATTATCCATTGGTACTACCAATAAAACGACAAATGTCAATGATATTTAGATATATCAGTGATAACTTATAATTATGATTCGATTACGATTAAAATAAGTATGATACTTATCATTATAATTTAAATGACGATGACGAGGACTATTATTATTATTATTATTATTATTATTGCAGTTGTAGTAGTGGTAGCACTAGTAGTAGTTGTTATTGTAGTAGTAGTAGTAGTAGTAGTAGTAGTAGTAGTAGTAGTAGTAGTAGTAGTTGTTGTTGTTGTTGTTGTTGTTGTTGTTGTTGTTGTTGTTGTTGTTGTTGTTGTTGTTGTTGTTGTTGTTGTTGTTGTTGTTGTTGTTGTTGTTGTTGTTGTTGTTGTTGTAGTAGTAGTAGTAGTAGTAGTAGAAGTAGTAGTAGTAGTAGAAGTAGTAGTAGTAGTAGTAGTAGTAGTAGTAGTAGTAGTAGTAGAAGTAGAAGTAGTAGTAGTAGTAGTAGTAGTAGTAGCAGTAGTAGTAGTAGCAGTAGCAGCAGCAGTAGTAGCAGCAGTAGTAATAATAGTAGTAGTAGTATACTTTATATCGAACGAGGCACAATAACTAATTAAATTATATTTGATTATAATTCAAAATATCAAAATATTTAAATGACAGTAAATGTTTTATAATTATTGAAATGGTCTATAACATGCAAATGTGTACTGGGGGTTGGAACGGTCGGGTTATGTGCGGACAGTCGTGAATTAAACGGAATCAATACAACACGATCGTGTTCTTATACTTATTTTTCCTCAGATATTATTTAACTGATCGCTTATCAGCAGTAACAATTTATAACGCCGATCCAAGCACATAAACAAGATAGCAAAATGCACCTGAGGAAAGTACGTCATCACATATTGTACAGACATATCATGCCGTCCAGCGCAATTTTGTCGATATAATTCATGTAGTCAAAAACTACAAATAATGTTTTGATAATTATTCTGAAATATCAAATTAAAGGACACACAAACTATATAATGTACTTCAGATTATGAATGTTATTTTCTTACTTAGTCACCTCTGTATTCAGGCCGTAATAGAATGGGACCTATATTTAGATGTACTTTTCATGATTATAAGGGTGTAGATGTTGTGTACAACATGTATTACATGTCCAGTTTATATACAATTCCCGCACACATGTACAGTAAACCTCTCTACACTAGACGTTAAATTCAGTATAATTATCGGTGTTGGAGACATGTGGCAGCGTAATGCAGGATGAAAGTCATGCAGAAAGCTTCTCTAGGAGCTTTCTGCATGATTTTCACCCTGCATTAAGCAGACACATGCCTAAAGGTATTTAAAACTTTCTCTACTAGAATTCCGGTTTAGAGAGGTTTTACTGTATAAAATTTTGAAAATGACACACTAGTATATAAAGATTAAAAAGAAATTAACATAAATAGTATAAGTATTATAAGAAATATTTGCACATTTTAATCTAAGCATCAGAGGTCTAAAACATGATCCATGGAACTGTCTGGTAAGGTGAATGGATGGACGCGCTAGATTGTACTAACCCTTTCGGTGCAATATTTCTAATTGTCGTCTGCAATCCAAAGTTTGCTGAATCATTTGGTACAATAAGGAAATAAGGTAAATAAATGCAAATTTCAAAAGAATAAAGTACATAGATAGAAATAGAGAATGAGACAAAAAGTGAAGTCCCTGATCAGACGCCGCCTTGAAAAGGGACTGGGACTGCACTATTTGTCGTGGTGCGAGGCTAAAGATATTCGACATTGGCTATTCTACATGTATGCAATAGTCTATCAGAGCAAAAGATAAGGCGCGTACTCAAATACTTAAATCGTCATTTCTCCACAGAACCCTATAGTGTGACTACTCTTTAGATTCGTCACAACATATGGTTTGATGGAGAAATAAAGAAGTTATAATTGAACATGTCGAAAAAGTAACGCATCTTCTCTGGACCTCGGGTCCATATTACAATACAATACAATACAAATATGTATTGGCATTAAGTATAAACATACACTTCTAACATATTGTACATGTAGAATTGTCTATTCTGTTGGCGTCGGATACCTTCGGAGTTTGCGGTGCTGATACACTGAATATACCATATAGCGCAAATTACTTGATACCACTGTAAATTGAACTCTTAGTAAAGCAGAATGTGGATATCTGAAACAAGTTGCTGCTTAATGCAAGGTGAGAACACACAGAAGTATTTTGGAGCTTTCTGTGTGCCGTTCAAACCGTATTTACCTGCAACCTGTCATAAGTAAGCTGCAACATGTCCTAAAAGCCGGTATTGATATATCTTTTAAAGTCCCGTTTAGAATATTTGAACTGTAGTAAAAACCCTATAGTATAGCTTATCACTGACAGAAACATGTCTTCCATATTGAAGTTTTTATTTGTAAGATTCAACACGCCATTCAATTCAATTCAATATATTTATTTCCTCCAGATGGGAGATACGAATAACATACATTGCTGTACAAAGTATTTGTATATAAAACAAACAAAAAATCTCTATACACAATGCACCCATAATAATGGTTAGGTAATGTAAGAGGTTTATTACTTTCGACACGTTATATAATTATTTCTACAAGTACATGTCGTTTTTAGATTTCAGATCATCAAAACGTCATGCACAAGAGAAATGTCAAACTATATTCTGAACATTGCAATACGCCTGATAGAATCCTTATTGAAAAGAAACATAAGACGTCTAGGCTTATTACATAACTGTATGAGCATGTTCTACATTTACATTAGCAAGAATTCATACAGTATACTGTCTCTTAATTTAATTACACGCACATGTATAATTATCATGCATGTGTATCTTTTGCACTCGTGACACTTGTGTGACCTTGCATACTATACATGTATATATAATGATATAGGTATTGCACGACAAGAACGTTGTAGTTTACTTCAGAATAAATATGCAAAGTATCTATATATAAGGATGTAAAACATTATAAGGAAAGCTGTATTTAATTTATTGGAATCCTCAGAATACTAGTAAGTAAGTAAATTCATTGAATTGATAAAATCAAATAAGTTACTAAATTCGTTGAATCGGTACAATCAGATAATGGAATAAAATGTTTTATAAAAAAGGTTTTTAATACAATAACATTAATTTTTGATTGAGAAAACACGTGAAATTTGGTAATAAGAGGACATTCACCTTCAGTTTCCATTTATGTTTAAAATAGCATTTATTTATTTATCTTTCATCATATCTATTGTACAAAACACTCTGAATTGACTTTTCTTATAGTAGAAAGACACGGGGGGGGGGGTTGTTTGTTTTTTTAATACAGCTTACTAATACGTAAAAACATTATCTATGTTTACAATTTTGAAATCCAATTTATGGAAGTTTCATGAAATAAAAAAATCCTTAAAGTCCATTGCTGTGCATATTAAATTATCAATGCACATTTTGCATATAACGACACATACAACTGAAAGTAGAAATTTTGAAAATCAACCGTGTATTTTAGCTTTCATAGTCTGTCTGAATTGTTTTCAATACGAATTGTTTTAAGCTACAAATATCAATAAACAATCAGCAAGTTCAGCTAAAAAATGGAATATGTTTTGTTTCTATATTCACATGCACATGCAGCAAGAAATAATTTAATATTTGTTTTATTTATTGTTAATATTTTATTTTATTGTTCGCTAGTGTTTTATTTGTCCTGTTATGACAGTTATATATAGAGACATAGTGACATAGTTATATATACAGTAAAAACCCTCTCAACCGGAATTCTAGTAGAGAATGAATAAGATACTTTCAGGCAGGTGACTGCTTAATGCAGGGTGAAAGATATGCAGAAAGCTTCCTGCATGACTTTCATTTCTGCATTATGCTGCCAGTTGTTCCCAAGACCGATATTTATACTAAATTGAACGTCCGTTTTAGAGAGGTTACACTGTATACAAGATTCCACATTAAAATAAGATTTTGTATACGGTAGAACATGCCTGTAGTGACCACATAATAACATGGGCATCTATAAGAACATGTGGTTACTTAACCCTCCACTCCATGAATACGCGTTCTACGCCTTTGCAAACAGAGTAGACCCAGACCAGATGACTCCTGTAGAAGCCGTCTGATCAGGGTTTGCTCTGTTTTCTTATGAAGTAATATAGATATGACTCTACAGTTTCTGCCAAAATTCCCTGTCTTCGTGTACATGTACCATTATAAAAAGTAATCTAATTAATATTCATGATGTTACTATTTTTAAATGAATATTCATGTTGTAAAGGGTTAATGCAGGACGAACGTAATGCAGAAACTTAAGAGAGAAACTTTCTGAATATGTTTCGTCCTGCTAACATATGTCTAAAAGATTAAAACCCTAGAATTAGATTTGTTTTTATGGTAGTTGATGTAATAAGTTTTGCAGTTACATGTATTATTAATTGTGCACGTTTCTACTTCTTTTTATCGCTATGTAAAATATAACTTTTTTGCATTTAATTACACATAAAATTGGAAACAAACATTTAGAATATTGAACATCTAGCGTGTCCCTTCATACCTTATTTTAGTTGTATTAAGCTGTACATGTGTGATAATATGTACCAAGCTGTGTAGACATCGGGTCCATATTTACTAACATTTTAATACAAATTCGACACTTGGATGCAACACTACAAAGTCAAAGCATTCTTTATGTCAATTATTATTAAATACTTCGCACTCAATCATTTACTCAATTGATATGCCTTTTAGCGCATCTACAAATAGAGTAGACTCAGCTCAGACGGCTCCTGTATCATTTACATCCATTCAATATGATATATATTATTCAAGTGTAACTTTTTGCCCTCTGCAAGAATATCATATGCTATACAACTCTGAAGTAGATATTCTCCACTGTTTGTTTCTAAAACTACGATAAGATTAGCAAACAGTTCGGACCTTGGTGAGACCTCGAGATCCTCGGAGTCTCAATTGCATCCAAACTGTTTGCATAAGCAATCAGGAATTCCCAGCTAGCGAGCAAAGAGTTAAAATTTAATTGGATGAAATAAATGAATATGTACAATACATCGTTTATAGAATATGTGCCATTGTATTTTGAATGGGTTTGAGACGATAAACACAAGATAATGTTTAAGATAATATAGTATTACATTAAGTATGTATAAACTGGTATTTTAATAAAGAACAATTTAAGTATTTGTAGGCAGGTGTTTGCTTTCTGCATCAGGAGGCTTTCTAATAAATTTAGAAATATGTTGACCTAGAATTACCAGAATTACATCAACAATCGACCATGAATTCAGACTTTGTAATAACTATCTACCGATTGAAACAGGGCGATTGCAAGGAATAGAGCGCAATGATCGCAAATGTATTTTATGGGATTGAAGTGGTATCTGAAATGAATTCCACTACCTCTTTCGATGTCCACACTTTACTAGAGCTAGAACACTCCATTTGTCTCATACCAATGTTAGAAATGCTATTAACTTCAAAAACACAGTGTGTGAGAAAGGCATAAGCAAATTATTGAAATTAAGCATTGTTTTACCCTCGTGTTTAACAATTATAATAATCCATCTGGCTAAACATATATGATTAAGTGTTATTATATGATTTTATTTCTGCATGATTGTTTCTTCCTGTTATCACAACCTGGAATTCTTGTAACTTTATACTATGTTTATTGTATACCTCATGTCACATAAGTTAGTATGTGCAGAGTGTTACTGAATAAAATTAATGTGTAGTATCCGTAGTTAAGCGGTAGATAGTTATATTACCGTAAAAGAAAAATAAGAGTTATTGTTAATAATGTTGAACTGAAGTTACTGCCTAAAGTGAATACCGGCATTAATATGACGTTAAACATGGCAAAACACTATATGATATATACACAATTCAGTCGCCGCGTTAGTATTTGATTAGGATCTTAAACCATTTACAATTAAAATGTATGCAGTGTTTATGCATCAAAGGCCATGCTCAAATACATTGTATGTAGGTCGATTCGAATCTACCATATTTGCAAATGTCTAAATAAACATGTTCGTTTTTCAACGACAGTGAACATTTGCATATCGTGTATTTAAATCAACAAAGATAGTTTAAGTTTTAGCCGAATATTTGTTGAAAAGTTCAAGTATATTTGTGAAAAGATAATTTAAAAAATTAAAACAGTACTTAAGTTTGCTTAATGCACGGTGAAAGTCGTGCAGGGAGATTTTCTGAAAGTTTTCTGCATTCCTTTCCCTTGCATTAAGTAACCACCTGCCGAAAAGTTCTCAAATTTTCTTCCCTAAAATTTCGGATAAGCGAGAATGTACTGTAGTAAAATTGTTTCCATGGTATCGCATGGTAATGACATGATATACAATAAATCCATATATATTATAGTATGTGATAAATGCACTTACCTTTAAATACTTTGCGTAATAAGATGAATTAAGTAATCACCAAGATGCATATACACGTTAATATAATCTGACAAATTATCACATTTCTAACGCACAAAATACTTTTTTGCTTAATCGGATTAACAATATATCCTCACAGAACGGTATTCGAACATTTGCATCGTTCAAGACAACTGAGTAATCAAATAATATTCCACGCATCGGATAATGTTGTTGGAAGAATTTTAATATCAAATTCAGAAAGCTGCAAAATCGTGCATTTATTTCTTTGGTCTGGAAAACCAAGTCTTTTATGGAACCAATCAGCTCTGGGTCTGTTCTGATTTTATTGCTTCTGAGAGATGGATGAAGTGGCGGGATAATTCAATTGTTCCCTGTCTATCCCAATTAGTAAACGTAATTACGGTTCGAACCAGCCTCCATAAATTGCTGGAGATCGGGTAACTCTGCGCAAAAACGTAGGAGAAATACCTTGATCTTTATCATGATGGGATTTTTCCCAGAACTCTGATCTAGAGCAGTTATCTATTTTCCTATTCATTCAAGTTTTTAAGAAATTACTGACCGAGTAACAAACAGTTTCGACCCAGGGCCCGGGGTAATAAAACTTCTGAGTCTGAGATTCTTAGCAAGCTCAGAAACTGACCAATCAGATGCTTGAGAATGATCATTGACTCAAGCCATATTAGACACCGGGTATATGGGTCCAGGCTCTTTGCAAATGCCAGTGAGGGCGAATTTAGCACGATAATGGTGGAATTGTTGTTAGTAAAACTTTGCAAGTTCATGTTTTTTGTAGAAAATGATTGAGTTGTTCAACTTGATTGTACAGATGCGGTTATATTCAAAACATTTTTAAAATCATAATACTGGTTTTATAATGTTAATTCCGTGTAGCAATGTGTGCTTGGCAGATGCATCATCTAATTAAATACAAATAAAATGTATTCCAACATCGAGTCGTAATCTTTACATTATTTTGCATGATAATGATTCGTTATATTAGTCCTCATCAAGGTTTTGTATTAAACAAGATGTACAATATCACAGTACAGTAAATATGGCTTTGAAGTTTCAACTAAAAAGGCCTGGGAATAAAAGCTGGGGAATAAAAATGTGGCATACATTTTTTTAAAATTCAAAAATAATTTCAATTTGATATTTTAACTTTAAAGTAATATTAAATATATAATGTGTAAGGTATTTCTGTAGTTCTCAAGACAAACCAACATTTACTAACCTGGAAACCTAGCCCCAAAGTCCGCGTGATTGAGTCTTCCGGTTACCTGGGCCTCGGACATGGCCGGTCGGCCCATGATCGGTCCGTAGAACCCACAGCTCTCGGGCACCGAGCGTCCAGCGTACGCAGATATTTGCAGTTGCTTGTCAAAACCCTGCACTGGCTCTTCGTGTGGTTTATCCAAATTCATTTTTAATTCGATATTGGCGCGGCAAAAATAGTGTATTTGATTTGTAATTTGTTTGGACACCTCTTGAGAAATG
Source organism: Azorinus chamasolen (assembly GCA_963576725.1). Classification (NCBI taxonomy): domain Eukaryota; kingdom Metazoa; phylum Mollusca; class Bivalvia; order Cardiida; family Solecurtidae; genus Azorinus; species Azorinus chamasolen. The sequence goes on from OY755247.1 coordinate 38,253,899, forward strand.
ATGGTGAGGAAATTGCGCAGAACGTAATATGGTAAATTAATAGGCATTAGTAAGGATTCAGAAAATGGGGTTTAATGATACGGCGTCGCGGAGGAAATACTAAGGAATCATAAAAAAGCAAAGCCGAACAGTTCACGAAATTAAAGTGCTTCGAATAGGCTTCCCAAAATGTAAACCCGCTTCCGAGGAAAGAGAAGATTCTTTTTCAAAATATTCGCATATTTATTTAAGCTCTTGGTTCGTCATTTTCTCATATCTGAAGGACAAAGGAATACTGTTCTGTTTATAGGAATGATCTATACTTGATTTAGAATTATAAACAACGAAAGTACAGAATAAGAAGAGGAATTTAATTAACACTTAATCTCATGAATATTCATGTACGTATGAAATTCATGTACATATGAATATTTATTATAATCCCAATATAAACAGAGCAGACCCTGATCAGATGGATCACATCCGTCTGATCTAGGGCTACACTGTTTGCAAAGGTGTGAAAGTTGTCTCTATCTGGTAAAGTGTTAAAGAAAAGTTATGTGAAATTATTTAAAAATGAGACAAAATTCAGTGAGATTTTCCTGGCGTTTAAGTATCTTCTGAAGACAAGTTTTCTTTTCATTTCTTTTTAGGTGATAAAATATGTTCAAACAGACGAATGTAATCAACAAATTAAGCAAAAAGATGAGAAACATATGGAAAGCTGCGATATAAAGCAGAATTAATGTTGTAAAAGATGATTCGTGGGTTTAGAGTTCTTATTGTTGAGATTCAAATGTTCTACATTTTTAATATATGTATTGTGTTCTTTGTATACACGATCCGAAATATTCTAGAAGAAAAACAGAAACTATCAAATTACCAGAATATTTCAAAACTTAAGAATTTATATTCTATTATTGTAAAGGACAGCGTTCCACAATGTAATATTTTACTTTAGTTTCGTGTTTTAAATAGAAATTACCCTTAACTCAGTCACTCATAGGTTTTATTTAGACCCAATATATGTGCATAAATCCACCGAAAATGATCATTTACTAGAGAAAAAGGAACTTTAAGAATTGTGTAGCTTTGAAACCACTGTGATATATAGAGTATATGCTCCTGTGGAGTCATTGCTCTATTTATCACAATGGTTTCAAACAGTGACTTAAACAGAGGCACCAAAAGGCGTCAATATGAGGGAATGGGTTAATCATTCCAAGCCCGGCCTGGTGGCATTTGCAAATAGCTAGGATCTAGATGAAACACAGAGTAACTCGGTTTCTCATCTGGGTCCAAGGTTATAAAGCTTTTTGCTTGAGTCTGAAATCATTCTCAAGCATCTGATTTGTAAGATTCTGAATGATCTCAGACTCAGAAGCTTTATAACCTTTGACCCAGGACACCATGACAGCTGCTCTACAACCGGTGTGTGGATTTTTTTCGGCTCTTTTGTTTTTAAAGATTCCTGTGTTTAATAAATAAACAAATATCCCCTTTAGACATGCTCTTCTGTAACGTAACCGAGTTTAAGAGGTTTTTAACAGTTTAATCTTTGACTTTTTGCAAAGTTATATCAATACACATTTGTAAAAAAATATGACAATTAATACGAATCCAAAACTTTGACACATAGGGTGAAACAATGTCAAAGACAGACAAGTTTCTAGTAGTTTTTGTTTTTTAACCATATACTCTATGGTTATTCATGTAAAAAAAATAATGACATCATTAGTATCAATTAGATTAACCCTTTCGGTGCCAAATTTCTAATTGTCTTCTGCAATCCAAGTTTGTTAAATCATTCGAAAAATGAAAGAAATAAATGCAAATTCCAAAGGAATAAAGCACATATATAGAACTAGAGATTGAGATAAAAAGTGAAGACCCTGATCAGACGCCGTCTTGAAAAGGCGGCGTCTGGTCAGGCACAGCACTATTTGTCGTGGTGCATTTATGCGACATTGGCGGTGAAAGGGTTAATATAAGGACACGTGAACACTATTAGTTACACGTTTATTTCGCAGGGTGTACGGGCTGGTATGACCGGGTTAGATCCCGTATTTCCTGAGGCGTCATACTTAACCCGGTCATACCAGCCCGTATACCCTGCCAAATTACCATGTAACGAATTTATTACCAATCAGTGATCCGATTTACCTCATAAAGAAACGAACAACTTCTATTTTTGCTGACATTAGTGATTGCCCTACTTTTCCATCCAATCAACGAGCCGCATTTTTTATATTTTTTTCAGACTCTAATCCTCATAAATTTTATAAAATCGAATCTAACTTTCGAAGACAAACCTTCCAGTGCGCATGCGCATCAAAACTCCGCCCACTACTATACAAATCGAACAAGTTGCTGTTATGACGCTATCGACACGTGAACGAGTATACACAAGTACACGCGTGTAAAACGTGGAGAGGAAGGCTATGTAATTGCAAACAACTGAGAAGCAGAATTATAGACAAAATGGTAATTGGGCAAATAAACTGAGAGGCAGAATTATAGACCCAATAGAAAATGGACAAATAAATCACGAAACATCCCACCCGTTAAAGCAGGATTATATTGAAAAAGGACTAATGTAAATAAGAAAATAAATTAGGAAATAGGAGCAAACCTGTATTTGAAACCGTAATCCGTTCAACAAAACATAAACAATCGAACCTGTAATCTTTTGTAATTATTCTTATTTCAATATTCTGATAATAATATAATGAATGTTTAATATTAATAAGCTTTATTATTTATATATGGGGTTTCGGTAGCAGTGAAGATTTGAATATGTGTAAACCGAGTAGACCCTGATCAGACAGCATAGGAGTTGTCTGATCTGGGTCTTCTCGGCTTACAAATCTTCGTTAAATAAGTCTGCAAGCTCGGTGCCAGAGAGCATTATTATTTTGCCTCCAGAAAATTGCGTCAAACTATTTTACATATAGACGGGGAATATTTGATTACGTGACAAAGCCAAATATTGCAATGTTTACAAGAAAAAGGCGCGAAATCAGTTTCAAAACATAAACACGTGAGAATATTAACAAAGACGACGTTTGTTTGATTGGTGGGTTTTCTGAGTATTTTGCATAAACGGATGTGGGTTGTAGATGTACATTAATCACGTGACTATATACAAGCTTGTCATTGCTCAGTGGGCGGTGCTTATAAACTCAGCCTGTTGAAAATTAGGTCAATCACTTAATCGGTTAGAGCTTATAAACAGCAGTCTTCGAAAATAAGACGGCCTAAAATATTGAGCGGTATTTGGGTCAAAATTATAGTTCTCAGAAGCTACCCGCCTTATTATACATGCCTCATTCTATATTCTTCATTCTATATTCTTAATTCTTATCTCTAAACGCTAAATGTTTCAACTCAAATTATTACGAAACTAACTCACCAAATACTAGCTCTACTTGATCTGCCTCATTCTATATTCTTCATTCTATATTCTTAATTCTTATCGCTAAACACTATATGTCTCAACTCCAATTATTACGAAACTAACTCACCAAATACTAGCTCTACTTGTTCTCAACCCACCAAATACTAGCTCTACTTGATCTCAGAATCTAACCGCCTTATTCTACATGCCTCATTCTAAATTCTTAATTCTTATCGCTAAATGTTTCAACTCAAATTATTACGAAACTAACTCACAAAATACTAGCTCTACTTGATGACAACGTTAAAAGGTATTTAGAAATTGTAGAAAATCATTGTTTATCATTAAAAGTCATTGTAAGGTAAAGAACATATAGAGGATATTTGTAATTTTCGGTTGAAGATCGAAATTTATTTCATCGAATGAACACCAGACGGTATATTTTCATGAGTGGCGAGGGTTATGTTGTATGACGTCATTTTGTATATCTGACAATAAAACTAAAAGAAAACTGTGTTGGCATTACTGCGCGTCATCTTTACGTCATAAATTCTGAAAGGGGGTGATCCCCGAGAGCAAAAATTGCAACACAAAAAGAGAAAATTGCAGACTCGGTTTTATTGAGTCTGTTCATGAACAGTAATTGAAAGTGCAACACTGCTCACGCCCCCTAGCACGGGCTTTAGCGGTATTCAATTTTCAGAACAAGAAGTACTGAAATTCATGATCTCGAAGGATAAGTCATATAAGCGCGTCATAAGTCCCCCCTGTCGAAATAAAGAACCCAAAACAGATCAAGTTAGTAACGTATTGCACTGCAAACTCATACACGTTCATAAGCAATAGTAATTCAAAAACCGTGGTAAATGTACGTCTTTCTTTGTCATAGTAGGCGGATCCAGGCGGGGGCGGACCCGGCGTACGCCCCCCCCCCCCCCTAAAATGGCTGAAGTAAATTTATGTTTGTGCCTTGAAATCCATTTTTGTAGTATAGAAAAATGCAAAAGTATTTTTTTTTCTGCGCGCCAAGCGCGCAGTTCACATATAAATATATCTATCATTGTTCACTGATCGTATTTACGCTAATCTGCACAGTCGGTTTAAACTCATACCCCGCTACTCAAATCGAATTTCGCAATTCAAACGTAGTACAGCCTATCCCTCTTTTTGCACATTGATTGTCTTTTCGCTGATTTTTATGCCAACGATTTGAAGATGGATGCAGCCAACTCAGCATTAAAGCATAGGCCCTATAAAAAATTACTTTACCAATCCAGGTCGGCAATGAATGAAGATAGATTTAATGCACATGCATTTATGCTCATGAATACATAAGGGTATTGACATAGATATCAAGCTGGTTATAAACCAATGCAGGTTTTTAGGTTACTGTAAGACTGATAGAGGGTGTCATACTCAGTTTCTCTCAGTGTTGCTGTTATAATGAATAAATTCTGAAAGGGGGAGATCATTCGAAAGCAAAAGTAGCAATGTGAAAAGAGAAAATTGGAGACTCGGTTTTATTGAGCCTTTTCATTAGTAGTAATTAGAAGTGCAACACTACTCATGCCCCATAGCATCGGCTTAAGCAGTATTCACTTTTCCAAACTAATAACTCAAAAGCTTATGATCCCGAAGCACCAGAACATATAACAACACCGAGAATGAAGTACTGCGACTTTTTACAGCCGCCATACAAGCTCTTAACCCTTTCCCTCGTATAAACGTCTTTTCACGCATTTGCAAAGAGAGTAGACCCAGATCAGATGGCTCCTATAGGAGCCGTTTGATCAGAGTCTGCTCTGTTTGCTGATGGAATTTGAAATATCTGTTTCTTTGCTTTCTAAAATGGCTACAATGTTCCATGTTCCATCTTTCATTATAACTACTTTGTTCATGAATATTCAATAGGTATGGAAATTTGTAATACAATTTATAGAACAGGGAAAGGGTTAAGTTCAATGAAAACCACTCCAGCTTGGTCAATAGCTTACTCAAATTACAAAACAAATGTCTTAACATGGTCAAAATTTGATGAGTGAAAGTCCATCAAAACATCACCAGAAACCACTACACACACGACACCGCCGGACGAGAAGGGGCTGTGTCCCTCTCGTGCTCTCCATCTCCCTCCTGCTTCGGTCCATACCTTCGGCGCGGGCTTCATTATAGCATTTCTTCTGGCTAAATCCATAGACTAGTATTGTTTATAAGATGCCATTTTTAGCACGTTACTCTGATGCAAGCACATAATACTCGACATGATCGAGGAGTGCTTGTCTAAGTATTCAAAATCACTAAAATCCATAAGCTTCAGGGGGGGGGGGCTTTTCCCTGGGCCCACCAGGGGCCCTAGCGGCAACTAGTAGTAGTAGTCGTCGTATTATTATTACTATTATTATTATTATTAGTAGTAGTAGTAGTAGTAGTAGTAGTAGTAGTATATGCCATGCATTTTAGCACATTACTCTGATGCAAGCACATAATACTCGACATACTCGAGGAGTGCTTGTCTACATGTAAGTATTCAAAATCATTAAATCAAGGAGCTTCAGGGGGCTTTGCCCCCCTGGACCCCTACCAGGGCTTTGCCCTGGACCCATCTAGCGCCCCCCCCCCCCCCCCTGGACCCCCAGCATATATTTAAGTTTTACGCTCCCTCTAACAACAAATCCTGGATCCGCCCCTGTTTTTTGCCATGTCTAAGTACAACAAACTCTTATCGTTACGAAGAATATGTGTCTTAAGGTGTCGAAATAAAGGTCTTTTTCTCTACATATAAACAGAGGTGTCAAACCCAGTATTTTAGCAAATAACATTTCGGCGTTTCGAGAAAGAAAACACGCTAACATTTGGTTTGTTTATATGGAATCTATGCATTTTGTATGAATGAATTGGTGATAACGAATGGTATCTGTAACCCTTTCCCTCATATGACCGACTTTTGACTCGATCCTGAAAACAGAGCAGACCCATATCAGACGGCTCCTTTAGAAGCCGTTTGACCTGGGTCTACTCTGTTTGATTATGAAACAATATAGATCTGATTCTAATGTTTCTACCACTTGTTCGTGATGCCATGATAAGATACATCTAGGATCTAGATCTAGATCTAATTCATATTCTAACATTCATGATTTTTACATGAATAGATGGGGGAAAGTTTCAATCTTTACCATACTATGAGTGAATCCAGATTGATTTTGCATGCAGTTTGGATCTAGATCAGACACCGGGTGGTTCAGTGCGGCATCAGTATTCAAGCTGATTGACACCCCGAGTGCATATATTAAGTGAAGAAAGAATATAAAATGTCTGATTAGGGTCTGCTCTGTTTGCTTATGAAATGGTTAGATCTGATTCTACAGTTCCTGCCATGGATAAAAGTCCATGTGTTCACATCAGCCATTTTAAACACATTTCTAATTGATTTTCATGACGTCATTATTTCCTATACATGTATGAATATTCAATAGTTGTCATCGCGTAGTGTAGCTAGAGCTAGTATTTGGTGAGTTAGTTTCGTAATAATTTGAGTTGAAACATTTACTGTTTAGCGATAACAATATAGAATGAAGAATATATAATGAAGAATGAAAAATATAGAATGAAGAATGTATAATGAAGAATATAGAATGAGGCATGTAGAATAAGGCGGCTAGCTTCTGAGATTGCGAATGAAATATAAGATTTTTGAAAAAACGGAAATGACAATTAAAATAGAAGTTTAAATAGATAAATTGTATTAAACAACATCGAAATGAGTATCTAAATTAACAACTAGCACGTATATAACAGTATTCGCTTGGTAAAATCATAACTATAATTTTGACCCAAATACCGCTCCATAGACAGACAGACAGAGACAGACAGACAGACAGACAGGCAGTCAGACAGACAGACAGACAGACATACAGACAGACAGACAGACAGACAGACAGACAGACAGAGAGGGGACAGAGAGAGGGGACAGAGAGAGAGAGAGAGAGAGAGACAGACAGACAGACAGAGAATATTTGATTCAGATAATGCGCTTTCATTTTCCTCGATATAAAGTAGTAAATAGCACATGTATTATTTGCAAGCTGAAAAATGAACAACGGTTTTCTTGAAATGTCCAAATATAACTTTTAACTCTCTTACAATAATTAATTGTGTTGTCTGACAATTAGCGTCTGCTACAATTCTCAAGGTTAACTTTTCTTCTATTCAGTTAACATGTCTTGGATCCTGATGACCCTGCCTGGATCCAAACACTCTTCACATTTCTTTGCCAGCGTACAAGGATTGAAACACGCATGCTATGTGTAATAATGTTAGACCGGAACTAGACTCAAATAGAGTATAAAGCGGTTTTGATTCAGAGTAAAAACGGTTTTGATCCTAATCAAACACCTGATTTATCATGATCAAACTACCTTTTTCAAATAGTGGTACCAATCTTCATATTCAAGTAGATGAATTTGTTAAAATCAATGTTTAAAAAACTGAATTTGAAGTACAATTATGATCTGGATACAAACGTTTCAGTGATCATCTTATTTGAGATCTATTTTATGGGGAGCAATTTTCTGAGATTAGATTTATACAAGTCCAATTGAACTTCAATCAATGGCTGAATCGAAAATATCGCGAGTGGTTGGCTATTAAGTATTCAACTCGTATTTGCACGCTTTCCAGCAAACATCTCACAGGTGTGGATACAAAAGAACTACGACAATATCATTCGCTCACTAGACTTCGTACATGACTGATGCAAGTGTTTCTGTGTTTGTGAAATTGAGGAGTTTGGCTAGAGTACACAGGTCAGTGAGTATTATCGTTTGTTACCTGTTTCTTTTCACATTGCTTGACAACTAACTGTGTTTAGGAGTTTGTTCCAAAGTGGAGTTTGCAGTTTTTTAGGTTTTGGTTCTTTGATTTATTTGGTCCTTTACTCCTTGAATATTTATTAACAAATGACTATTCAAGTAATAAATTGACAGGATTTAGTCATCACATCATTGTTTTAAAAGCAGTAAAAACTATATTATTTGGAAAGAATTCTGTCTCTGATGATTGCACACTTTTTGAAGCTGTTCAGATTTATATAAGGAATACTAAGAGATTCGAATAAGCATCAAAATGTTAGGGACCGTTTATTTTTCCTGACTCAATTCTTGCTGTTGGTAATCATCAGGGCAGTGTTGATAAATTTCTAAGTGTTACACAAAAGTTAAATGATCAGTAACAACAAGTTTTGAGTCAGATCCAAACTCTTTTCAGCTATTTATTTTACTGGTGTTTTAATTGCTACAGTTTAAGGATTCTTAATGTCGGAGTGTCGTAATTACTAGATCTGAAGCATCACAGAAAGCTACACCTTACAGCAGCAGTCACTTTAGCCTGACCACTAAATTGCCAAACTTCAGTTTACAGTACCTAGTACTATTAGACCTTCATACATATCCTTTGTCTTTTCTTCTTGATATGTTGTCAACATTTAGACATATTCTCTTTCTTTTCTAATCATCTTCTTCTACTTCTGCCTCTCCTACTTTTTCCTCCTGTCTTTTTTGTGTGTATATAGCCATATTGTTGAATATTCAATTGCAATGTTAAATTGTAGGGGAAGGGCCGTAACTAATGTTGGAAGAACTTGTGGCCCAACCCATTTCAATATATATTGAAATAAAATATGTTTAAACTAACTATACTACTGGATAAGCAATCAGAGCTAACACGAGCAGGCGGCTCCTGCTGGAGTGTCTACCCTGTGTATGAAGGTGCCAAATGTTCGTCTCTTTGAGGTAAAGGGTTAATCTTCATCCAGTGAAGACATAACCCCTTAGTGACGCATTTTGGCGTCTCTGCAAAAGTCGCATTTAGAAACCATTGTGATAAATAGAACATTTGCACCATAGGAGCAAATGCTCTATCTATCACAATGGTTTCAATACTGCACAACACTAAATGTATTGCTAAATCGATAGATATTTTATTGGTTATACACTATTAAGTAAAGACTCCATATATACGTTTTTATGTCTTTGCTAACCGAGTAGACCCTTTCTCTCGTGGATATTAATGTCTATCGCCTTTTGGTGGTCGCTTTAGAGGAGCTTTACTGTATCATACCATAGAACCTCTCTAATGTAAAATGTATATTGATACTTTGTCAGGCGTACATATACTAACATAATCTAATGCGACCACTTAATGAACATCGGCAAAGTCCGTCTCTAGTCGTGGCTCGGTAAGCTATTAAAGATCCCAATGGGTTTTGCAGTGTTATGAAAGTTAAGTCCTTTACTCCATATTTACGATGCGAACGCCTATGCAAACAGAGTAGATCCAGATCATATAGTCTTGTAGGAGACGTCTGATCTGTGTCTGCTCTATATGGCTATAGAACCACATACCAAGTGTTCATACGACATAATTAAAATTTATCTAATCAATATGTCATTATTTCTTACATGAATGTGGAGTAAAGGGTTAATGAGCTTACCCACAGTATGCTAAAGCTTCGTGTCAATCACTTCAGATTCATAATTTGTTTGCATGTGTCCAAATTGAGTATTATGGCTTCAACCCATTAGTTACACCTTTAACGCCTTTGTAAACAGAGTAGACCGTGACCAGATGGCTCCTGTAGGAGCTAAATATCAGGATCTGCTGTTTGATTATGTAATATAGATCTGATTCTACAGTTTCTACCATTGCCAAAACTTTCTGTGTGCACATGCTGGTATAAAAATGTGCCACAGTGTGTAGGTTTGTCATCACGTGTACGGCCTTGCTGTACAAGAACTCTTTTATGGCGATATGGTAGAGTGCATGACTAAGAACCTGGCGACCCGGATTCGATCCCGAGTCTGATCGGGTATGTTTCTGTATAAGAACACTCGGTTACAAATGTATTAATTAATATTAAATTAATGTACAAATTAATATTCTTGATGTCATTACTTCTTACATGAATATTCAAGAGATTTGAATACGCTTTAGATGTTAGATGATTCGTGTTAAACCTTTACATCATAGAGATGCATTTGGCATATTTGGTCTCTGTAGGAGCTGTCTGATCAGGGCCTGCTCTATTTGCTTATGAAATTACTACAGTTTCTGTCATGACCAAAATTTCCTGCGAATGTATGCCGTTACAGGTATAACCATTCTTCTAATCTATATTCCATTAACAACCAGAACAGATCCTGATCAGACAGCTTCTACTGGAGCTATCTGATCTGGGTCTATTCTGAATATGCGTAAACACGCGTACTTTTTAAGTAAATGGTAAATACGTCCTCTGTTATTCGGTTTACCCATGATTTATGTAACTAGGGTGAAACTTTTGCAATTTACTTGTGTATAAACGAGTAAAAAATTTAGAGACGATACATTGTACAAGTCAGCTCTAGGAACCGTCTGACCAGTGTCTGTTCCGTTTACTTATGTAATTATATAGATCTCATATGCTACAGCTTCTATCATGACCAAATTGTCCTGCGTTTGTATGACACTATACATGTATAGAAATTCTTCCAATATATATCCATAGTGCCATTACTTATTATATGCATGCTCATGAAGGAAATGGTTAGAATATGATAACATAGTCGTTGAAATACACAGCTTCAATGTGATGGATTTACAACTTTGCAGCTAAATATATACATGAATTGGTATCGAACTATTAATACAAAGGTAGCGGTATCGAACTCACTTTGAAGTACAGTAAAACCCATCTGAACCGGAATTCTAGCAAAACAGCATTTAGATACTTTTAAGCAGGTGGCTGCTTAATGCATTGTGAAAGTCATGCAGAAAGCTCCAACAGGAGTTTTTTTGCATTGCTTTCACCCTGCATAAAGCTGCCACCAAGACATATTTATGCAAAGTTTAGAGAGGGTTTACTGTATATACACATGGGATCTGCTGACCTGAAACGAACCGTGTAGCACTCAAACTGTTCCGTTAACCTTTTCCCTCATATAAACGCGTTTTCACGCATCTGCAAGCAAAGTAGACCCAGATCAGACGGCTCCTAGAGGAGCTGTCTGATCAGGGTCTGCTCCGTTTGCTAATGGAGTTTGAAATGTCTGTTCATTTGCTTTTTAAAATGGCTACAACCTTCAATCTTCCATATTTTATTTTAACTATTTTGTCCATGAATAATCGGTAGGTATTACAAGTTGGAATAAATATAGAACAACGAAAGTGTTAACAGTAGCCTTACCGTTACAGTTTTAAACAATTATTCGCAAATTTTAAGATCCAGATTTTGTGATTTATGTTACAAAACGCTGGTTGGATTCCAGCTGTACGGCTAACCCATTCCTCCATAAGCTATTTTTAGATCCAACCTCCTTGAATGAATCTACCGAAAATTAGCATTTGTTAGATAAAGGAAAATGTTAGAAGTGTGTACAGAGGCAAAAGCAAGGAGTAAAAAGTAAAATACCTAGTTATAGTCTACTTTCAGTCCGAATGACCGCTCAGCCCATTGTACATGTACTCCCCTGGTCATTGAGTCACTGGCCTACAATATTGAGCACTGCTAACATATGGCGTAATCGTGACCTCACAGGTGCCTATTTAACCCCTGGGTGGAGAGGAGGTGCGGATGGGAGACACGGAAAAGCGTCTCTGAAATTTCCGAGAGGTGCCGGGATTTAAACCCCGGACCTCCGGACTAATAGTCAAGCGCGTTATCACTATATCACCGCACACCACACTAGACCACAGCACACTACACCGAGTATTTATGGAGAAACTGTTCATTCAAACCTAACACCGACCCAACAAAGGGGAAAGAAAGCCCTTGTTGGATGCCTGTGATCTGTATCTAAACATTTGGCATAAATTAGCCAGACGAACTATGTCGCTTCACTGAATTTATTTCTTTGGATGTCGCCCAATATACAATACTATAGAGATGTGTATGTTTTTATTTAAATTTAGCATCTACGGCGGGGTAGTGTTATATGGGACCCTTATGGGTCGCCATGGCGGGTGACGAAGAGGAACTACGACAAGGACCAACACCAGGAGCTGCAACGACAACAGACGAAACCAAGATGACACCCAGAGGGACCGAGATGACACCAGGAGGGATCAAGCACCAGCAGGGACCAGGATGACAACGACCAACACCGGGAGCTGCGCTGAAGGATGGAACATAAGTGGAATCAGGGTTTAGGTTTGAAGTGTGCACAAAGGTTCATGGTTATTAAGGTTTGTTCATAGTTTATTGGCCGATAGATTAAGATTGTTTGATACATGTATGTTTAGTTTTTGTATGTGATACCGAATCGCGCGCGTTTAGAAGCTGGTCGGTCAACTCGGTTTTTTTTCTCGTCGTGATTGTTAATATTTGTATTGCTAGTTTAGTTTTGTTGTGATATTATTAATATTGTTATCGTTGTTTTCATTGTATTTTGAGTATTCTTGTATTTGTTATAATGTTGATGTTGTTATATTTGTTCTAACCCCAATCATTTTCAGCTGTTGATAGATTAAGATTGTTTGATATGTTTAGTTTTTGAATGTGATACCGAATCGCGCGCGTTTAAAATCTGATCGGTCAGCTCGGTTTTTTTCTCATTATGGTTGTTACATGTATTAGTTTTTGTATTGCTAGTTTGTTTTGATATTAATATTGTTTACGTTGTTTGTATTGTATTTTGAGTGCTCATGTATATGTATTGTTGTTATATTTGTTCTAATCCCAATCATTTTCAGCTGTTTATAGATTAAGATTGATATGTTTAGTTTTACTGATATATATGGGTTTAGAGTGTTTGATATGTTTATTTGTTTGTTTGTCATACCACATCGCGCGCGTTTAGAAGTTGATCGGTCAACTCGGGTTTTTTTCTAATTACATGTATGGTTGTTATTAGTATTTGTATAGCTAGTTTTGTTTTGCAATTGTATTTTGAGTGTTCTTGCATATGTATTGTTGTTAGTGTTGTTATATATGTTCTAATCCATAAATTCTTTTCAGCCATAACCTTCTTTTGTATTTAGTTTTTTGTAGAACAGATGAAGCCCAAGATGACAGGACCACGATGACACCAGGAAGGACCAAGATGAGGACCAAGATGCCACCAAGATGAGGACCAAGATGCCACCAGAGGGACCAGATGACGAGGTGACGGTGGACCGAGGCAGACTATTCAGCTCTATGACGTCAAGTCCCCAACCCATGACTGGCTGCATGGCGTTATAGAGTCTTCCACGACGACTATCTTCACGGATGGTTCCCATTGGGCCGAGTGGGCGGGTCCGAAGAAGTAGGGTAGCTGCATTGGAACATCAAGGACGAATGAAGAGGCCAGCAACCACAAGACGACGGAGGAACCAACCGCGACTTAGCGGAATAACATTGGCGACGAAGGGGCGAAAAGGAAGATAATGGGACGAGAAAGCTGCAATGACTCTAGGATGCTGTGACGTTTTGTTCAGGCAGTAGCGATCCAATCCAAATGCCTCACTTAGAACAGTGGGGAATTTGTTCTGGGTCTATACTGTCACCAGATATTTAGAAATGCACGATACGTTCATTCTAATGGCCAAATTTCCTTTTTCTTCTAGTAAATTTACGTTTATAACTACTTCGTTAATTGTGTTGCCCTAAGGTTTGAGATATTGAAAGCAACTGTCCATATTTATTTTATTCTCATTCCGATCAGTCAATGGGACTTATGTTTATGGGTACAGTGTGTGTTATGGTCTGATGTGGGGCCGATATCATAAAATGTCTGTTTCTAATATCGTCCTACTTGCATACACTTTTAGATTGGGCTAAGGTTAAAGCTCAATGAGTATTTTTCAGCCTGCCGTCCGTCTTTTACATCTACTGGCAGAGGGTTCGATTTCCAGACATGCCATAGTGTTTGATGTCCTGCGATGCAGTCTACTTCTTGGTTATAGGCGGTTTTAATTTCAGCAGTCTATAGTTATTATAGTGCAGTAGTTTTGTTCTGGTTTAAAGTTTAACATTGTTTTTATATATACATGTATATATTTATATCCCACCAAGCACCTTATATGTGCTTTGGTCGTTTTTCGGTCCAATGTAACATCATAGACAAGTCAGTGATGTTACATTTTTGGTTCGGACTTTCATAGATTGTTTTGTAGTATTGATAGTTTAGTACTTTGGTAGTTTTCTTCAGGTGTCTTGGTGGGTCTACAGTGCAAATGAAACTGCATCTTTGACATAAAATAAATACAGCTTATCTGTATTCTAGGCAGTCGTGTACCAGCACTTTTGAGGTTGCTTGCTCAGTGTTAGGATTTCATATAGGGCATTAGGGACTACTAGGAATCAATTTTCTATTACTTCGAAATTGCTGGTGTACGTTTTGCCTCATTTTACTTCACTTACGTTACTTGAGAAGCAAACTGAACTATAAACACCTTAGTCTGTCGTGATTTAACCGTCTGTGAGCAAGAAGCAAACTGCATCCCGTGATTTCAACCACTACAGCCTGTCCTGGAACTGAGCCCTCTATTAGTAGATAGAAAACTTCATAATTCCATTCCTGTCAGGGGATACTTTTCTGAACCGTCAAATGCTCAGAGAGCTTTATTAAAAGCAATTGACTGATCTAGCAAGCTCACAGGGGGCTTGCATTTTTATTTGACTGTATTTAAAACTTCTTTATTGGACAGATGCATAAGGATATTGCTTGATCTCTCAGCTGCAGATAGACGTTTTGGCATTTATACATGTACATGTAGTTTCAGACAGGATCAAGCGTTTTGACAAGTCACTCATTTAATGGGTTCTTTCTATCTTTTTCCTGCGGGCAACACTTTTTTCTGTAAATTTTCTTTTTGTGTATTCTTTTCAGAAAAAGGAAAATTGGTCTGTTTGTGTATTCTTTTTAGAAAAAGGAAAATTGGCCACCCCATATTTACCTCCTACCTTGACGCGGTTATGGGGCTTAATTGCAATCGGGGATATTATTTTTTATTCAGCAAGAAGTATTCCCTTTGGCAAGAACTAAAAGGAAGGTATATTGGCAGATTCAACAAATGCGTGTACATTTGAAAGCAGAATTTTCGAGTTGAATCAAATTCATGTTACACCATTGTGCATACGTAATCTCTAGTAACCACCCTCTGTAATAATTGTATTATGAATGAAGATTCATACATGAATTATTTCTTACATAAATAGTCATCAGAGAAAGGGTTAAACTAATAAAGATTGTGTTTAACCATTTCCTCCATATAATCACTCCAAGCATTTGCAGAGTAGACCTATGTCTGAGGGTTTCTGTCTGTTTGTGAAATAATTTCTAGATCTGACACTACAGTTTCTTCAATACCAAAACATCCTGTGTGCATATGCCACCCATACAAAACACAGCTAATTTATACCAATGATGCGATTATTCCATACCCAACTCACTCGCTCACTCCATACATGAATATTCTGCAGGGAAATGGTCAATTCATATACGGGTCAATATATGGGTGGGTGTTCGACAAGTGAAGGGATGGTACAGATAACACTGTCTTAAATGACCATTCAATCTTAATTTGACGAATATTCGTTTAAGAAATAAGTTAACTGATAATAAATAATATTAACTGAATGTGAATGATTATTGTGTTTTGGTCCTGACAAATTAGAATAGGATATTGATATACTATAGTATCTTATTCCATAAGGAAATGTGGCATACGCTGATCAACATCTCGTGCAGTAGATGTCAGATTTAGGTATTCTCCGCTTACAAAGGCGTGTACTTGTGTATGTATGGAGTAAATGCTTAATTCCTGACAAGCTTAACCCACTTGTGTCAACGATCCCATATATGGGACATAGGCAAACAGTGTAGACTCTGATCACACGCCGCATAATTTGGCGTCTGATCAGTCTACACTGTTTGCTGATAGGAATTTCACTATAAAACCCGAAATTGAAAATTTAGGCCAGGTATCCCTTAGATAAAAAAAAAATAACGAATCCAATATATAAACATGGAAGAATCCACTGGGCGCAAATGGGTTAATTCAGAACGAAAGTAACTTCCGGAATAGGTTTCCAAGGAATGTGTAGATAATATGTGTTAACATTTATCTGATGAATACTCATGTAAGAAGTAATGACGTCATGAATATTGGTTAGTATTTTTATAATGGCATATGAACATAGTATATTTGTCCAAGGCAGAAACTGTATTCAAATCTATATAACCCAATAAGCAGAAAAGACCCTAATCAGACTACTTCTATACAGGGCCCATTTTATCGGGGTCTTATCTGTTTACAAGGTTATGATAAAAGGCTTGTTTATCAGGAAAATGGTAAATCGTGATATCAAACTTCGGGGAAGAACCTGCTGTTTTGATGAATTACAATAGAACCTATCTTAAATGGTCATTCATTTATTGTACATAAAAAAGCAGGTTGTTGCTAAATACAGGCAAAAGTATTGCAGGAAGCTCCTATATGAGCTTTCTGCATTGCCTTAGACCTGCATTAATCTACCACAGACCCATAATTATACCTTTTTGGGCCGTTTAAGACATGTTCTACTGTATTTACTTACTACAGTAGAGCCTGGCTAAAGCGATCGCATAATTTATTAACAAAGCAGTCTTTAAAAGCAGGTTGTTGCTTAATGCTGGACAAAGGGAATAACATAAATTGATGGAACTTTGTTTTTGTCCATCATTAATTTACGACCCGCTTTAAAGATTTATCATTTTAAGTATTAGAGGGATTTACTGTATACTGCTAAGCATTAATGAATCATTATAATTATGATTTTTTATTATATTCAGAATAACCACTGTAATAGTTATAGATACGATTAAAGCATATGGGCGTTATGTTTAAACCTTTCTGATTTGAATATTCATGTACAAAAATAATGACGCTATATAACGGCCTATGCACACAGTAGTTTGATATTTGTAGAAACTACAGATCTATAATGATTTCATATGCAAACAGAACAGACCCTGATCAGACGATACCTACAGGGGTCGTCTGATTTTGATCTACTGTTTGCAAAGGCATGAAACGCGTTTATATGAGATGGAGAATTAATTGGACCCAATGTATCAGATTTTAATACGCCTATAAATACGCCTTTCTACACCTTTGTTAACGGAGTAGACCCAGATCAGACGGTTCCTATAGCAGCCAACGGATCACGGTCTGCTCTGTTTGCCAATGATATAATATAGATATGATTCTACAGTTTTTTGCCTTGACCTTAAATTTCTGTGTCCATGTGCATTTATAACAACTAATCTATTTAATTAATATTCATGACGTCATTATTTCTTTAATGAATATTCATGGCGTAAATGGTTAACGCGCTAACTTGGAAATAGATTAACCTCACTCCTTTGAGTCATCCCTATGAGGATGAGTTCAGTTGTAGTCAAATTTGTATCGACATATCTTGTATAGAGAAGACTAGTATCAAGATACATGTAATACTCGTTTACAGAGATTTAGGATTTCTTTAACCTTTAGCCTGCTGAGAAAATTAAAAAAAATTTACAGAATTTTTCACCTACATTTTTCAAAAGTCATGCTATAATCAATTTGTCTATCAAAATTCAACCAGGGTGTCAAACCGTTTAGATCCTGATGAGACGCCGAGTTACTCGGCGTCTCATCTTGATCCAAACTGTTTGCAAAGATATTCCCTCATCCGCCCATAGCAGGCTAAAGATACTATTTTGTATTTTGTGTATACTATTTTGAAACATTTGGATCTAACCCTTACTACACTGGATTTTCAAATGGACTATTCCAAAATTCAAACAAGTCAAGCTTATTGTGAATATTTAAGGACTTTGCGAAAGAAAGTTTAAGATGACAAACAGCGCAGACCCGGACGAGAGGGCTCCTCTAGAAGCTCCTCTAGGAGCCCTCTCGTCTGGGTCTTCACTATTTGCAAAGGACACCAGTGACTCGTGTCCCGTACTGTAAGGGTAAATCCTAAATTAATACAATTGTTATCATTATTCATTTTCGATATTTCATGAAACATTAAAATTTGTTCTAGTGCTGTATCATTGTATGTGTAATCGAAGGTCTTTGTTAGCATGGGTCAAATTTGCACGTTTTCATTAACCGTCTATGTAACCTGGTTTTACCCTGAAGTTATGCCTCATGAATATTAATTAGATGACTCTTTATAATGGCATATGAAGCGAGGAAATGTTAACCATGGCTGTACTTATTTCATACGCAAACGGAGAGGATGCTGTTCAGACAGCTCATATATGATCCGTCTGATCTGAATTTTACTAACTTTTGTACAGGCGTGAAAATATACATACATGTATATGGAGTCATTGGAGTGAAGGCTTAACTCTGTTAGTATTTTGTTTTGGTGATAAGTGTGCGTGTGTGTGCGTACGTTTTCGTGTGCGAGTGTGTTTAAATATAATTTAATTTGGTGTTGTTAATATATTTGTATTCTGTTAATATATTTGTATAATTAAAGAACAAAAGATTCAGCATAACACGTTTGTCCTCAAATTTCAGCCTTTCACCTAAAGCAAGCAATTTATCTTATTAAGTCGTATATAGTACCTTTTCAATCATTCACTTGCACGAGTTTCAAAAACAAAAAAACTGCAAACAAGCAGAGTATATCCAGATAAGACAGCTTATACACGGTCTGTCTAATCAGGGTCTGCTCTGATTGCTTGTGGAATAAATAGATCTGATGATTCTACAGTTTCTGCCATAGTCGAATATTCATATCATGTTTACTCTAAATATTCCGATACCACGTTTCTGCTCCCCACCCATTTAAAAGGCTGGATAATTAAGAGTTGCACTATATACAGAAAACACCCTCTAAACCGGAAATCTAGTAGAGAAGAATTGGGATACTTTTAGGCAAGTGGCTGCTAAATGCAGGATGAAAGACACACAGACAGCTCCTAGTGGAGCTTTCTACGTGACTCTCACCCTGCATTAAGCTGCCACCTGTCTCCAAGACTGATATTTATACTAAAGTGCACGTCCGATTTAGAGGGTTTTACTGTAATGGCAAGTGGTGAGGACATTGATCAATCTTTTACCGGTGCAGTTTTTTTCTGGGTCATCACCACTTGCCTATGTTTGTTTGAATATTTAGGGTAATAAGAAATTATGCCTTGATACAATCAATATCCATAAAGTTACATGGCTATTCATTAAGTAAAGGGTGAAAATAAGAAATAGATTAGGTTGATTTAAATTAATAATTATGTAAGAAATTAAGAATGTCATTTAACCCTTTGAATGCAGAAAATGGGTGTTTTGACACTTGCTCTATGCATAACCCTCAGCATAATTGAAAGTTTCTCGGACAAACACCAACGCATTACATGTGCAAGAGTATGTCGGATTGGCCTATTGTTTGTTTTCTTAAGGGAAATTATTTTGTAGAGATGCATGGTACAGTTTAAAAAGCAAAATCAAATCAAGGTCAATGTGACGAGCAGCTGGCTTTTAAAATTGTGAAGTAATGGTCAATGTAAAAAAAACAAATACATGGGTATGCCGCGGATCGAACCCGGGTCCTTTCACATGCAAAGCGAACGATCTACCACCGAGCCACATTCCCGTATACATAATCATTAGGCAGATGACCCGTTATCTGTTTTTAATAATATCCATGTAGCCTGTTGACAGATGAAGATTAAACACATGCACACATGTCGGACAGTGTGACTTTATTAATCCAGATCTTTTTTAAACAGATTAACCCTTAGCCTGCTATAAAATGAAGTCTGCTTATGCTCCGATTTGTTGACATTGTTACTTTTGAGATTCTATTATATTGAGTGTCAAACAGTTTCGACTCTAATGAGTCGTCGAGTTACTCGGCGTCTCATCAGAATCCAAGGTGTTTGAAAATGTCAGTTAGGTCGCGCTTAGCAGGCTAAGGGTTAATACACTTGTCAAACTGTAAATAAACTGGTTGTTTTGTTGTTGTTGTTTTAAGAAATGGAAAACAATGTTTTAAAGAGGAAATTCTCTCTCTGAGTAGAATTTGTTCAGCTAGCTAAAGGTTAAAGACGATGTATGAAGAAAACCATGAGACGGAAGAATGACGAACACAACAAACAGACACAGAGAGAGAGAGAGTCTCGTCGTTGTTTTTATTGTTTTGTTTTCTTTTGTTTCATATGCGTATTAATTATATTTACTGTAAACTCTATACATCATTTGTTATATAAAATGCTTGCAAGCTTACAAAGATTGAGAATGAACCATCTGAATAAAAAAAATCATATTCACGATCTATTTGAATTAGCAAGCATTTATATTTTCGTTTGTTTCCACTACAACCCTTTTCCCCATAATTATATGGATTGATTACGTTCATTACAAGTTATTATATACAGTAATAATTATCAAAGACATATGATAACACATCATAGGTCATTGTAATTATAGAAAATTATTGTTTATCATTGAAAGTCATTGTAATCGAAATTTATAATTCATAAGCAATAGTAATTCAAAAACGGTGGTAAATGTACGTCTTTCTTTGTTGCCATGTCGAAGTACAACACACTCTTATCGTTACGACGAATATGTGTCTTAAGGTGTTGGAATAAGGGCCTTTTACTCTACATATAAACAGAGGTGTCAAACCCAGTATTTTAGCAAATAACATTTCGGCGTTTCGAGAAAGAAAACACGCTAACATTTGGTTTGTTTATATAGAATATATGCTTTTTGTATGAAAGAATTGGTGATAACGAATGGTATCTGTAACCCTTTCCCTCATATGACCGACTTTTGACTCCTGCAAACAGAGCAGACCCATATCAGATGGCTCCTATAGGAGCCGTTTGACCTGGGTCTACTCTGTTTGATTATGAAACAATGTAGACCTGAATCTAATGTTTCTACCACTTGTTCGTGATGCCATGATAAAATACATCTAGGATCTAGATCTAATTCATATTCTAAATTTCATGATTTTTACATGAATAGATGGGTGAAAGTTTCAAACTTTACCATACTATGAGTGAATCCAAGATTGATTTTGCATGCAGTTTGGATCTAGATCAGACACCGAGTGGTTTAGTGTGGCATTGCCGCATCAGTATTCAAGCTGATTGACACCCGAGTACATATAGTGAAGAAAGAATATAAAATGTCTGATCGGGGTCTGCTCTGTTTGCTTATGAAATGGTTAGATCTGATTCTACAGTTTCTGCCATGGCTAAAAGTCCATGTGTTCACATCAGCCATTTTAAACACTATTCTAATTGATTTTCATGACGTCATTATTTCGTATATGAATATTCAATAGGTACAGTGTTAATCGGAGAGCTATTACTGGTGCTTGATTGCCTGTATACATATGTAGTTTGTGCACAGTAGCAGATCTCTACAAATAATTATAATTCTGAGTTTAAAATTAATGCAGGACGAAAGTTATAAACAGCAGCCTACTGATCAGGATCTACCCGTCTAAACCGGACGTTAAATTCAGTATAGATATCAGTCTTGGAGACAGGTATCAGTTTAAGGCAGGGTGATTCAGTTCCTAGAGGAGCTTTCTGCATGAATTTCAGTGAAATTCATGCAGAAAGCTCCTCTGGGAACTGTCTGCATGAGAGGGTTTACTGGACTATCAGGTAAAGGGTTAACTTCCATCTATCAAGTCTGAGTTTTCACAGTGGAACATCAGTTTTTAACTCACGCAGTATGAAAGGCGTGCACCTGCTAGAACTTTTTGAATGACAGACTGCATATCCTGATCAGAAAGCTCCTTTATGAGTCCTCTGATCTGGGTCGACACTGCGTGTATATGTCCAATGTAATAAGCTCGCCCTTCGCCTTAAACAACCGCCTTTTAGGCCTGTGCAAACATAGTAGACCCATATCAGACGACTCCTAAGGAAGCCGTCTGAACTGGGTCCAATTTGTTTGCTTATGGAAATATAACAGTGCTGATTCTGCAGTTTCTATCCATTACCAATCAAGAGTGTGTTTGTGAAACACTTATACCCCCGACCTTTGACCCTGAAGGATGACATCGACCTTTTACCCATGGACCAGGGAGTTGAACGCGACATATCGTCTTTTTGTGGTGAACATTTGTGCCAGGTTATTTTGAAAACAATTCATAGAAAAAAGTTACAGAAGGGACGCGAAATTTGGGACGAACGGATGGACGGACAGACAGAAAGGCCGATGGAAGGACAGACGGAAGGACGGACAATGTGATTACTATATGCCCTCCGTTAGGGGACATAAAAAACCATTTGTCCATAGATCATGATAAAAATCAGCTAATACATATTCATGGTAGCATTATTTTCACATGAATATTCAACAGGGAAGGATTAAACTTCAATATTAATAATTTGAGTTGAAGCATTTACCGTTTACCGATTTGCAATTCAAACTTTAGAAATATAGTCATGAAGCATTAAGCGTTAACGACTGACATTCCAAAAGAAAAAAATGTGTCGCTGCCGTGATTTGAACCACCAAAACTGTTAACTGCCAGCAGCTTTACCCACTCGGCCACGGACGCATATTGTCTGATTGGTGGAATTTTACTTATATATAAATCTAAATTTAGACATGTCGAATCGAGGATGGCACCCTATTAACAAAATAAACGCTTTATATTCTATGATTTTCAATGACTAACAATACAATGATTTTCCACAATCTTACTAATACCGTTTAACGTTATCATCGCATAGTGTAGCTAGAGCTAGTATTTTGTGAGTTAGTTTCGTAATAATTTGAGTTGAAACATTTACCGTTTAGCGATAAGAATATAGAATGAAGAATATAGAATGAAGAATATAGAATGAAGAATATAGAATGAAGAATATAAAATGAGGCATGTAGAATAAGGCGGCTAGCTTTTGAGATTGCGAATGAAAAATAAGATTTTTGAAAAACGGAAAAGACAATTAAAACAGAAGTTTAAATAGATAAATTGTATTTAACAACATCGAAATGAGTATCTAAATTAACAAATAGCACCTAGATGACATTATTCGCTTGGTAAAATCATAACTATAATTTTGACCCAAATACCGCTCCATACTAAAACGCTTCGCTTCGCTCGCGTTATCGGACGTCTTATTTTCGAAGACTGCAGTTTATAAGATCTAACCTATACTTAGTTCTCTTATTATATGACGACATGACAAGGAAAACATGTCGTCATCACAGAGCAAATATGACGTCGTTTCAGAGCAATTTCGAAAGAGGAATTCAAACTTCAGTTGTAAACATTTGAGTCTAAAATGTTACACGTTGTACTGAGAAGTTGATAGTGTCAAACTGGGGAACGTATGAGGAACGTTTTTTTTTCGTTTATTATCGATTATTGGTCGTAATCCGTCCAGAATTAACGGAGTAAGGACGATATGAAATTTCGAATCGACACTAAAAAACAAAAACAAAACGAATGACGTCACGCATCAAATCTGAATTCTGTATTCTCCGTGGAAGCCAGCGAACACGGTTCTGTACACCCGGCAGTTTTTGGCAAACCGACCAATCAAATTCCAAAGATTTATGAATTAATTTCGGGCCTCGGCATATTTATGGAATATTTAAAGAGATTACTCCCTTTGTTACCAATGGCGAGTCTGTGAACGAATTTGGATCAAGAGTTACTGATCGCCTCATTAGGGCCGTGTTTGTTTGATACTACATGTATATCATGTTCTGCGAATGGAAAGCAAGAATAGCAAATTAAACCATGAACACTACAATGGATGAAATTTACGTGACAGCGACAGAGGTAGAGTCCGTCAAGTTCCATCTTGGACACAGGAATGCTCACAACTGGGATTCGGGTACTGAAGAACCATTGGGTTCCTTGGTTCTTTAATCCATTTGCCTCATGAATATTTATGTATGAAAACATGACGCCATTAATCATGATCATAATATTTATGAACACGGAATTCTTACACTGCGAGAAACTGTAGGGTCACATCTGTATAATTTCATCAGCAAACAGAGCAGACCCTGAACAGATGACTCCTACAGAGATCGTCTGATCTGCGGCTACTCTGTTTCCAAAAGGCCTTAATTTCGTTTATGTGAAGTAAACGGTTACATGTACATGTACCATGTCATGCCATAATGTATTACTACGTGAATATAATCAAACTGTCTCCATGCTTGCTCAAACCCTTATCTGCTTCAAATAATAATTGCTTTCGGTGCCTTATCCCTTTACATGTTCTATATGTTCATTACAAGTCTCAATACCTACTGAGTGTTCATGAACAAAATAGTTACACTGGAATATTGAAGGTGAAATAGTGTAGCCATTTCAGAATCTAAAGCATCAGACCTATCAAAATTCTATTAGCAAACAGAGCAGACACTGATCAGACGGCTCCACTAGGAGCTGTCTGATATGGGTCTACTCTGTTTGCTTATGCCTGAAAACAGCTTGGGTCCAGCGGTGTGTCATCTGGATTCACACTGTTCGAAGAGGTAATCATAATTGTGTCGCTACTTTGTAGTGAGTAACTATTGAAACTAAGGTGTGGAGTAATTCTAATTAACCCTTAGCCTGCTATGAAAATTAAGTCTGCTTTAAGCTTTGAAGTTTTATTTCAATAACTGTTTAAGGTCCAGTTTAGTGGGTAGCATTAACAAATTCACATACAAATCACACAAGCAATAAATTTAAGCCCCGGTCTGTTGCGGTTGTCACTTACACATCATTCGTTTAAGCTTTCGATGTACTATTCTTAGAATGCCAAACAGCTTGGGTCCTGATGAGACACCGAGTTACTCGGCGTCTCATCGGAATCACAGCTGTTTGCAAATGTAAGTTTAGCAGGCTAATGGTTAATAATATTCAAATAACTGTTATTTGTTACTTTTACTGCTAAGCTTGACTGGACTATATACTCTTTTATCACATAATCTACCATGCGGGAGTGCCGTAACAGAGTGCCGTATTTCGCAGAATTACACTAGTGCAATTTTTATGCAAATTAGCAAGTTCGCCAATCGAAGCGCTCATTTAAAAAGCGTTAGCCAATCATAGCACTCCATGCGCGTCGTCCGTTGTATTGCTACGCTGTTTGTAAAGCAATGACAGAAACAGTCGTCAACAAGTCAGTTTTATTTTTATGGCATTTTAAGGATTATGTGATAAAAAGAATCTTACATTCGTGTTCATTATACATTGTTTTTATGAAACTCGTTTACTATAATGAATATGCCACTCGCTAAGGCTCGTTTCATATTATTATAGTAAACTCGTTTCGTAAAAACAATGTGTTATGAACACTCATGTAAGATCCTCTATTTACAAAGAGTAAATATGCGTCGCATCGTCTGTCTAGCGCTCAGCCAGTGATATCTAAAAAAATGAACAAGGTTTGGTTAAAAACTTAAAAGTGCAATATGTCAGAGGTCGCGCAAACGTCAATTTTTACCATTGGGGAGATAATGGTTATTTTACCAATGTTTTTCAGTACATTTGGTCAATATGTTTTTATTCCACAGTCTAATTGGATTAACCCATCCCTATTAGGTTATTTTTAGATCCTATCCCTTTGAATAAATCTACTAAGACGGAGCATTTACATGTACAAGAGAAAAGGAACATTTTACAACTGTGTAGTTTTGAAACCATTGTGATACATAGAGCAGATGGAGCAATTGCTCTATTTATCACAATGGTTTCAAAAAGTGACCTTTACATTGGTGTTAAAAGGCGTCAATATGAGGGAATACGTTAATTACATGCATGTATTATTATTTATGTTTTATTTTTTTACTCTGGGTAACATAAAACGACATACAACAAAGTCTCTCTAATGCGACCACTCGAAATAAGTACAAGTAAACCCCCTCTAATGCGACCACGTAAAAGAGGTATAATTCTGGGTGGTAGAGGCAGGTGGTTGCTTAATGCAGGACAAAAGTAATGCAGAAAGCTCCTAGAGGAGCTTTCTGCATTACTTTTGTCCTGCATTAAACAACCACCTGCTTATAACGACACCCATGATTATTCATTAAGTGGTAGCATTAGAGGGGTTATACTGTATATTCTGGATTTTTACAAACAGGTGGTAGCTTAACGCAGGACAAATGTGATACAGAAAGCTCCTATAGTAGCTTTCTGTATCACTTTTGCCCTGCTCAAAACACGTTTACATGATTATACCTTTGTTCCAATTTTATTGTTCAAAAAGTTCATACACGGATCTTAATTATACCTTTGTTATAATTTAAGTATTCAACTATCTTAATTATATCTGTGTTCTAATTTTAGTGTTCAAGAAGTATTAAAGTGATAATCTCTACAATAAACTCATAATTTCAATACAATCATAAAACATGACGTTGTTTGTATTCAATTAATTTGGTGAAGATTGTCAATTTGAACTTTAAATCTGAAATTTTAATTTTAAAAAATGCCCCCTGTGATACAAAATAAATCGTTTTCGCTGAGATGTATGCTTTTTGTAATAAAACAAAATAGTACGGGTCTAGATCGAACAATTACGAAACCAAAACGCAACAGGGATAAATACTAATACATCGGCGAATAACATCGGCGTCTTCGATTCAATCATATGAAAGTTTCGTCTCCTCTTCATCGTTTATTTGATCGGTTTTCTTGCAATATACTTGTTTAAAGCAGTTAAACATGATTTAAGTAATTGTTAGCCATTGTTTGAAAACGCGTTGCAATTAGAATATATCACTTTAACCCTTCGCTTTCTATTCACGTCAATATACCTACCTGTAAATAGTGAAGACCCACTGCAGATGAGACAGCTCCTGCAGGAGCTGTCTCATCAGGGTCTGCACTATTTACAAATTGATTGTGCAACCAGTGCTTCCCACAGCAGTGATTGCACAGCGAAATACTTGTACACAGTGAAGATATATGTAATTATACAACAGGGCATTGGTAAAGAAGGAGAAATGTATTTTAAAATTCAGCAAGCGAAGGGTTAATTATAACAATAATGTAATTGGTAATGTATTTCATTGTTGGAAATTAAATGTTCATTTCAAAGTGGTGGGTGGAAGAATATTGAGATGTGTAAGAAGAACTATGTAGGAGATTCGTAATTTTCTGTACGGGTATATAGTTTGTCTTGGGATTTGTCAGTTATTCCAGTTATTAGACGTTTAAAATGTTTACACGGACCGTGATAGTGCGTAGTTAAGGGGCCTACATAGTGCAAATACTTCAAGCAAAGTCCGCCATCGATATACCGTGTATCCAATACATGTACTTCAGTCGATATAATGCATTGTGCTTTAAGGGTGATTTTTTAGTTTCTTTTCTTGTAATAAATTTCTCTGAACGTGTGTTCGTGTGTAGACAAATACAAAATGTTAAATGAAAAACGGACCACAACTTCCGTTTAAACTTTATGAAGGTTCAAGTTTCTTTTCAAAATGTAAACTGTGCAAAAAGGGACCTATAATAAAGTATAAACATATTTAGATTATTTGTATTTTACTGTCTAACCATATACTGAAACAAAGATTGTTCAATATTAACATGAATATGTATGTAAAAAAAATAATGTTTTAATGAATATTAATAAGATTATTTTTCAATAGCACATGGAATTTATTAGAATTAATAAATATGAATGTGTTTTTCTCCAAGGTTTGGTATTAACCCTTCTCTTGCTGAATTAAAAAAAAACCATTTCTTCTTTACCCATGCCCTGTTGTATAATTACATATATCTTCACTGTGTACAAGTATTTCTCTGTGCAATCACTGCTGTGTGCACTGGTTGCACAATCAATTTGTAAATAGTTCAGACCCAGATGAGACAGCTCCTGTAGGAGCTGTCTCATCTGGGTCATCACTATTTACAGGTAGGTATATTGACGGGAATAGCAAGCGAAGGGTTAACAGGTAATATATAAACACACAGTTATAATAAAACCCCTATATGAAAAGGTAATACAGTAAATCCCTTCGAACCGGAATTCTGGTAGGGAAGAAATTAGATACTTTTAGGCAGGTGACTGCTTAATGCAGGATGAAAGCCATGCAGAAAGCTCTTCTAGGAACTTTTTACATGACTTTTACCCTGCATTAAGCTGCCACCTGTCTCAAAGACCGATAATTATACTAAATTTAATGTCCGGTTTAGAGAGTTTTTTCTGTTTATAAACATACAATTAGAGTAAACCCCCTTTCAAGCGACTACCAAGAGTCAGTCTAATTCTGGGCCTTAGACCCAGTTGGTAGCTTAGTACAGGACGAACATTTTGCATTAACCTTTAGCCTGCTGAGCAAATTATTTTTACAGAATGTTTCACCTAATACATTTTTAAATTTCAAGATGTAATCAATTTGTCTACCAAAATGCAATTAGAGTGTCAAACAGGTCAAACCGAGTTACTCGGCGTCTGATCTGGATCCAAACTGTTTGCATAGGTATTCACTCATCCGCCCATAGCAGGCTAAAGGTTAAGCTGATGCAGGAGTTTTCTTTACGTATTACTTTCGTCAAGCATTAAGCAAACAAGTGCTTTTAAAGACGCCTATGTATATTCACAAAGTGATTGCTATAGAGGGGTTTTACTGTAGATTGTGAAGACTGGTTCGTGGGGCAAATGTACAATTAGTATGTAGATCAAACACGTCACTATCTTTTGACATGCACAAAACTATTGATAGGTCACCAGCGATTATTTAGATTTTTATTTAACCCTTTCAACGCTGATTTTCCAAGTGGTTTTTTCCCATTTCCCGTGACTATTCACGGATATGAATAGAAAAGAGTAATATGACAAACAGTGCAGACCCTGATGCGCGGACTCCATTATGAGACCCCTCTACATTGTTTGCTGTGGAAATTACCGTTAAAGTGTTATAAATGTCAAATACTAGTGTGTGTGTGGGGGGTGGGGGGTGGGGGGGGTGGGGGGGGGGGTTGAACGCAAGGAACGCACTAAATTTACTCCATGTTTAAATACCATGTTTTCCAGTATTAATCGTAGATTCGGTCTGCACTTTAAAATTCAGTACAAAATCCGACAGAAAAAAGGCAAATATAAAAAACGATAACAAAAACGGCAGCAGACGTCCTATGCGTGTTTAACGCATTTGCGAACACTATGGAAGGCATTGTCTGAATAGGGTCTGTTGTTTTGCTAATTATAAAATGAAAATAACTAATATTCCTATCAAGCAAACGTTTGCGAGGTCTACACCAGACCGGGTTCTGCTAAAAAAGGCCTACTCATAATGATCTGCTGTACTTTTCAGACACTATTGTTCTAGTGTCAAACAGCTAGCTAGGACCCTCTTATAAATATCGGTTATGCATGCAGTGCTAACAGGTAAGGTCACTCAAAACCCAAAACCTTAGCATGCTTGTCAAAACTTTCGCCAAAAGAAAAGCCTCTATATTCAAAAAGTTGGTGCAGCCTTTCCTCTATATTTCTTTTTTGTAAGACATAATCAATGTTCATATGTTTGGATCTTAATCTTTAGTAATCTAATCTGGATCAAAACTTATTTGCAAAGGTTAATATTGATTCACCCCATTCGAGCTAAAGGACGCGCCACACCTCCAGCCTTAGCGGTTATCATTGGGACACACTTGTAAATCCTCTGTATTTGATTGGTTGATATATTGACCTTCACCCAGATACAGGACTCGTTGACCTAGCTGAAATGCAGTAAAAATTGGTCACACAATACTGAAACTAGCAGGTGATCTATCGGTGACAAACATGAAGATCGACATCCATACTCACATCCTGCCAGAGAAATGGCCTGATTTACGAGAGGTATGTCTACTAATCTATGTCTTAGTATTTAACTACATTATACACATTTTGGTCGATGTACACAATGAATCCGCCTAGGCAAAACTTCGACAACACAGAAAATCGTCTGCTACAAAAGTATCGTCTGCTTGCATGTTTTGTTCGTTATTCCTTAAACATTCCTTAAGTTCAAGATGTCCTAAAATGTATATCTGACTTGATGTCAACTCTAAATGCAAATGCAAAAGCACTTTCGTTTTGGGTTTGGAAGGAGATAAACATGTCTTCTGCCTTCACCATACATGTACATGCATACACTCAACTCATCCAAGTGTTACCCTTATCCTGCATAGTCCTGTGTTCGGTTAACAGTAACCGTTACAGGTTTTCATGCAACTGTTCGCAATTGTTCAGACCGAAACGATGCGATTACAACAGCAAATTTGCTGTAATTGCCACATTTCGGTCTGGAAATTTGCGAACAGTTGCATAAAACTCGAGAATGAAGGACTGCGTTGACTTAAATCAGACGCTGTTTTTCACCTTTTGATTGAAGATCGTAACTATTTATAGCCTGGTGACTATGTTTCATATACATGTATGGCATTATTCTAACCGATTGCATTTTACAATAAAATTAAGCAGACGACTGTTTCCACGTCGCGTAAGGTGATGTTCATATATTCCAAATATATCAAGAAGTAGTTCACATTTGTGTACTCTAAATGGTGATATCGAGCTACTTTCGGTTTTAACGATATCCCGGCAGACGGCAACCATCACAAAATTAGCATGTTGTCTTACAGCTCATTGATGAAACTAATCAAGAAGTAGATCTACAGTAGTAACATGATCCAGTATCTATCTTACTCTTATCCTGTTGAATATACTCATGTGCGAAATAATGATATCAGGAATATTTTAAGTTGATTTTTATAATGACTTATGTAGAATATAGGCCTACACATGATTTTGTGGCAGGCACGTCAAACCGAAAGTAGCTCAATATCACTATTTCGATACACATTATGTTGGTTAATGTTTTCGGTGTTGGTAGACATTGTTGGGTCTGATCTCTTATAGTTTAATAAGCAACCAGATCAGACCTTGAACAGACGGCTCCTAAAGGAGCTACCTGGTCTGGATCTACTCCGTTTGCAGACATACAAGGCTTTTATATGAGAGGTAGGGTTAGTTAATCTTTAAAAAGAAACGCATTTAACCTATTCCCTCATATTGACGCCTTTTGACACCTCTGCAAAAGTCACCTATAGAAACCATTGTGATAAATAGAACATTTGCTCCTACATGAGCAAATGCTCTATTTATCACAATTGTTTCAAACAACAAAATTCTAAAATCTTCCTTTTCTCTAGTTAATGCTCCTTTTTTGATAGATTTATTCGAAGAGGTTGGATCTAAAAATAGTCTATGAGAGAATGGGTTAAAACGGATGGTAGCTTAATACGGAAAGTTCACAAAAGAGGGTTATGCATTGCTTTTGTCCTGCATTAAGCAGCTACTTGCTATTTATGCTCGTATGTTTAATCAGTATCACTTATCCCTTTCCCTATTCTATTTTTATTCCAAAGATCAATACCTACTGAATATTCATGGGAAAAAGTGATATTCAAATATGGAAGGCGGGAGTTGTAGCCGTAATAGAAAGTAGAGAAACAGATCTATCAAATTCCACTTGCAAATAGAGCAGACCCTGAACAGAAGGCTCCTATATGATGTCTGATCTGGGTCTACTCTGTTTGCAAATGCGTAAAAACATGTTTATATGAGGGAAAGGGTTAAACAGGGTATGGTGCTTACTACATGTAATATTGTGTAGACTGTACTGGTGTTTTATTGTCATCTGATGCCACCAGCTTTCGTCTGCTCAATTATCTCATATGTAGCTGTCACTGGCATAGAAAATAGATGTCACAGTTGCAAATGCTTATTTTGTATTTTGCTTATTTTAGTCCTTTATCTATTGCTCTGCCATTTGCACCTTCTCTGGCGATATGGATAGTCTGGGTCTACACAGGTGTTAGCTCTGTGTTTTCTCTTTCACGATCCATACATGCACATAATCTCGCAACATTCAGACTACATGTAAACATAAATCGAAAATGCCTTTATGGACAGGGAAAACCTGCAAGATTACACGATGCACGTCAATCTTCTCAACACTACGGGTAACCGTCTGCAGGAGTTGTCGTCTGCCTGTAACCCATTCAGTGCATTGACGATGAATCTGTAGAAGTCTCCTGGATCTTGAGGATCATGATGAATCTATAGGAGCCGTCTGATCTGGGTCGACTCTGTTTGCAAATGCGTGAAAATACATTTATTTGGAGGAAATGGTTACTTGAGTGTTCGGCTTAGCGAGGTTTTACTGTGTGTACACTTGTGTACATTGTACAGTAAAACCTCTCTATAACGGACACAAAATTATGTTAATAATTGGTATTTAGGACAGGTGGCTGCTTAAAGCAAGGTGAAAGTAAAACAGAACGCACCTATAGGAGCGATCTGTTTTACATTCACCTTGCTTTAAGCAGCAACATGTCTTTAATACAAAATACTGCATATAATTTAGTGACCGTTATAGAGCGGTTTTACTGTATATGAGTTACATGTACATCCTTCTCAAGATCCTTCAAAAACAATCGTTAAAGATAACCTTTTCGATACAAACAATCTTTAACCTTTTCAACGCTTGGTTTCAAATTCGAATAACCCATGAGTGATTCACTATGGATTCCACTTCGTATCAAAGGCTTAAACTTGCTAGAGGATTTTTAATCACAAACAGTGCAGATCCTAATCAGAGGGCTCCTCTAGGAGACCTCTGATCTGGGTCTACACTGTTTGCAAATGACATTGCATGAATGTCCCGTATTCAAGTATTATTAAGGTGTTTTAGAGTTCACAAAGTTGTCATCAGATAATACCCGAAACAAATACGCAGTTGTAATTTGCTATACTCAGTCCATGTAGGAAACATAACTACTGGTACATTGTATATGATACAAACAAAGGGTTAATTTATGTATAAAGCAACTGTTTTATAATTGTATAAATGGATGATATTGTTTTGTTGGGAGTTAACATAGTTTTAAATAGACAATGTCAAAGTTTTGTAAATATCTTTTGTATGGAGAAAAACATACATGTACATACTACCCTAATTACCCCCAAGTATTCGGGCAAACACATGTAGGCAATTAGTGCAGACCCAGATCAAAATGTTCCTTCTGCTTTGATCAGGGTCTGCACTATTTGCTACTACGTTCATCTGGTTTAAAGTTTTTTAAAGGGCGTCAGTTGAATTGTTCAGATTTACACCCTAACGGAGAGACGGGATAGAGTGTCCAAATATATAAACCTTTACTCAATAAATACGCCTTTCTACACCTTTGCAAACAGGAGCCGACTGATCTGGGTCTATTCTGTTTGCAAATGTGTAGAAAGGGATACAGGTTTAGGGAGTAACGGGTTAATTAAATACGGATGCTGTCTTGACCAATGTTTTTGTGTCCATGTACTATTATAACAGTTAATCTAATTTATATTCATGATGTCATTATTTTTACATGAATATTCACGGAGTAAATAGTTAATAACTATATCTAGTAAACATGTCGACATATAATTATACATGTGTATTAAGTAAATATTTATCAAAATCACGATGGAGGTTTCCATTTGTGTTATCCTTGTCAATTTACGGTAAATTGTTCCTTTACAGAGGTATGGGTATGGGGACTGGGTCCAGCTTGACCACAGCTGTGAGGGTGAAAATGCAGACATGATGCAGGGCGGGAAATTCTTCCGGAAGGTGAAGCCTAACTGTTGGTCACTGGAGGAGAGGATTAAAGACATGGACAAGACGGGGGTGGACGTCCAGGTGCTCTCCACAGTCCCCGTCATGTTCAGTTATTGGGTAAGTTACAAAAACGAAGACTGAACAATGAATTGTCTGCTCACGTTCAGACAACAAACCTGAGTGTTAGCAAGTCAGTATCAACACATCTCTTGCTGAATTTTAAAATACATTTCTCCTTCTTTACCCACGCCCTGTTGTATAATTACATATATCTTCACTGTGTACAAGTATATCGCTGTGCAATCACTGCTGTGGAGTGCACTGGTTGCACAATCAACTTGTAAATAGTGCAGACCCATATGAGACAGCTCATGTAGGAACTGTCTCATCTGGGTCTTCACTATTTACAGATAGGTATATTGACGTGATTAGCAAGCGAAGGGTTAACATGGAACAAATTATGTTTAACAAAGAATACACCCAGGTTTCATTTGCAAAGAAGTTTTGGAGCTGAATAACCCTTTCCGTGTTTCACATTTACATGTATTAAAAATTTCTTTACCTCATGAATATTCATGGCCACAATCAATAAAATGGAACAAGGAAAAGTGATTTTTTTCGTTCTCAGGCTTTTGATTGGTCAGATTTGAGTTCGCAAGCTTTTGATTGGTCAGATTTGAGCCAAAGGCTCAAATCTGACCAATCAAATGCTTGAGAACGATCTCAGACTCAACTAAAAGCTTTATAAGCATGGACCCAGATCTATTAATTTCCGTAAGTAAACAGAGCAAATCCTGATCAGATCCTGATCAGATAGCTCCTACAGGAGCTGTATGATCTATGTCTACTCTGTTTGCAAAGGCATGAAAAGGCTTTTATGAAGGAAAGGGATAACCAATACATTAAACACACATACTGTATTTTGGCATACAAGTTGATAAGAGTACTGACTCGTCTAATGTCTCGTCAAACACTGAAGGTATCATGTGTGTACCTGTGAAACTCTAAACAGTGGTCACAGTATAGGGGTTGGTGAAGACAAAAGGAGCTATACTTGAAAATGTTGAAATTTACGCATCTTATCTGGACCTCTATAAATAAGATTTAGCGAAGACATATAGAATTATATATATACTGTATTGTTTTTAATAAACGTCCCTGGGATGCGACAGGTTTTACCATGAGCCTATTGCATTATGTGCACATGTGGTTGCTTAATGCAGAATGAAAGCAATGTAGAAAACTCCTAATGGGGCTTTCGGCATTGCTTTTGGTCTGCATTAAGCTCATATATATTTTTAATGGATATCATATAGGGTTTTAGTTGGTCTATTAATCGTTCCTCAGAAGTAAGGGGGTGTTTTTTAAAGTAGGAATGTTTTACGGAGTACACGGTTTTCTTCTTATATGCAGCCCCGGTTGTGAATAAATCAATGAATGAATGACTTTATTTAACGAGGGTAGCTCAATTAGTCATAATGACTACTGTACCTTGAGGTACAAAACAGCAAAACATAACATTTTGGAATTCAACTATTCCATGTTTGTGATAGACAATACAAACAGTTTGGAACAAGATGAGATGCCGAGTAACTCGGCGTCTCTTCAGGATCCAATATGTTTGTTACTGTGACTGTGTTTTTTTAAACAAAAATGACGGAAACCAAACTCTGAAAATTATAGCAGGCGACGATATTTGGTAGCAAACGAGTTAAACGTTCAGGCATACATTTAACCCATTACCTCATGTGCTATTTTAGATACAAACTCTTTGAATAAATCTACCGAAAAGGAGCATTAACTAGAGAAAAGGAAAATTTTAGAATTTTGTAGTTTGAAAATGCAAATGCTCTATTTACCACACTGGTTTCACAAAGTGACTTTTACAGAGTCGTCAAAAGTCGTCAATATGAGGGAATGGGTTAAGCATGTTGTGTTGTTTTGCAGGCCAAACCTGAAGA
Organism: Azorinus chamasolen; assembly: GCA_963576725.1. NCBI lineage: Eukaryota > Metazoa > Mollusca > Bivalvia > Cardiida > Solecurtidae > Azorinus > Azorinus chamasolen. Next base: position 38,289,806 of record OY755247.1, read on the forward strand.
TACACTAGACCTTAGCCGATTGGTCAATGATGATCTGGCTGCGTCAATCAAGAAATATCCCACAAGATTCGTCGGGCTGGGCACCCTGCCAATGCAGGCGCCGGACCTTGCTGTGAAAGAACTAATAAGATGTAAAAAAGAACTTGGTAAGTGATGCATTCAATCTTTAAAAGGAAATTTACACAATCGGTGTCTAGATGTTGTTGGAAACTTACACAATCGGTGTCTAGATGTTGTTGTTAAGGTTTGAGCTTTGATGTGTAATACCGAGGTCCAGATAAGATGCACAAATTAAAACATTTTCAAGAATAACTTCTTTATTTCTCCGCCAAACCCTTTTATACCAAACCCTATGTTGTGACCACTCTTTAGAATGGTCTCGTAGATACGATTCTAAAGAGTAGTCACAACATAGGGTTTAGTGGAGAAATGACGATTTTTGTTCTCAAGTAAGCACGTTTAGCTGTTGCTCTGATAATAGTATATAAGGATGAGTCTATTTTTGAATAAATGTTGATAAATCGTCCTTGACTGCCAGGTTTACAATTGTTATGATAATCCCACATTGTTATACATTTCATCCGTTTTTACGTTTCGTTTACGTTTTATACACGTTTATATCAAACTATACACTTATTATATACGCTTGTTTTGTATACGTTTTATATACACGTATTAGATATGTCTAATACTCGTTTTATATACGTGTACATTCTACATTCGTTTCTATTCAATAGGGTTTCCTGGTGTTCAGATCGGGTCCCATATCAACGACTGGAATTTGGATGCACAAGAACTGCGGCCAATTTTTGCGGTATGCATTTGCACAAATGCACTCACAGAGGCATAGCAAGAGATGTGTAAATTGAACTGTTTTACGTTAGATACTTTTTGTATCCACCAAACCATATGTTAACATCACTCTTTAGAAACTATTCTAAAGTGTTGTAACAACATATGGTTCGGTGGACATTTGAAGGTTTTTGAATATGCACATATAGCTATGACTTTAAGACTTCATGGAAGGAAAGGCATAACTTCAGTTCCATACGCAGAGCTGCAGATAAGATGCGTAAATTTAAACAATTTCAAGAATAGCTCCTTTAGTTCTCCACCAAACCCTATACTGTGACCACTCGTTAGAATCGTCTCGAAGATACGATTCTAACGAGTGGTCACAGTAAAATGACAATTTTAGCATTTGTGTACGAACCTTTATCTGTAGCTCTGCATATGACTATCGATGCCTGTATGCATTATTATAAATAACGTGTATATGTTCCTGTAACTTTTCGTTGATATAATTGGCGTTTCTGCAGTAAATTTCAACCGATCTCTCTAAATTATACAGGACTACAGTGGTGCATATATCATTTGTGAATAGCTGTAAATGTGTTCATTATTCTACTATGATACAGCACAGAGTTGTAGGTGTGTGCATCATTCTACTAGTATACAATGCAGAACTGTAGGTATGCACATTATTCTTCTAGTATACAATGCAAGCTGTAGATATGTACAATATTCTACTAGAATATAATGCAAGCTGTATATGTGTACATTATTCTTCTAGTATACAATGCAATCTGTAGATGTGCACATTATTCTACTAGTATACAATGCAAGCTGTATATGTGTACATAGTTCTACTAGTATTCAATGCAAGCAGTAGATGTGTACATTATTCTTCTAGTATACAATGCAAGCTGCAGGTATGTCATTCTATTAGTATACAATGCAAGTTGTAGATGTACATTAGTCTACTAGTATACAATGCTAGCTGTAGATATGTCATTATTCTACTAGTATACAATGCAAGCTGTAGATGTATACAATATTCTACTAGTATACAATGCTAACTGTATATGTGTATATATTATTCTACTTGTATACAATGCAAGCTATGTTTGTGTACATTAGTCTACTAGTATACAATGCAGCGCTGTAGATATGTACATTATTCTACTAGTATACAATGCAGCGCTGTAGATATGTACATTATTCTACTAGTATACAATACAAGCTGTAGATGTGTACATTATTCTACTAGTATACAATGCAAGCTGTAGATGTGTACATTATTCTACTAGTATACAATGCACGCCGTAGATATGTACATTATTCTACTAGTATATAATGCAAGCTGTAGACATGTACATTATTATACTAGTATGCAATGCAAGCTGTAGATGTGTAAATTATTCTACTAGTATACAATGCAAGTTGTAGATGTACATTAGCCTACTAGTTAACAATGCAAGCTGTAGATATGTACATTAGTGGTTTCACAAAGTGACTTTTACAGAAGCGTAATAAGGCGTCAAAATGCGGGAATGGGTTAAGGTCATGTAAAAACAAAGCCGTCAAAAGTTCTGAAAGTAGGAGATTCTTCGAAAGCAAAAGCAACAATGCAAAAAGGGAAAATTGCAGACTCTTCATGGGCAGTTATGAACTTAAGCGGTATTCATTTTTAAAAACTAATAACATGGAAACTATTGATCCCGAAGGACCAGAAATTATAACAACACGGAGAAATATTTAAACAATTTGACATGGACTATTGTATGTGTCTACATGTAATATTTATTGCAAATATGACAAAGACTCAAACTTAAACCTGTTTTATCACAGGCAGCTGAAGAACATGAAGTGGCAATATTTGTGCACCCATGGGATATGGAACACGGTGGCAGGATGAGCAAATACTGGTTACCGTGGCTTGTCGGTGCGTATTTGTATTTCAATAACTTTTTTGTAACAATTAATTTATTTCATTGCCTTTATCTGAAATTCGTATTGTTTGGTTTTATGAACAAATTGAGTTCATGTTTGAAAGTCCTTATTATGAGAACTTCGCTACTGGTTTATGTTAAGAGATATCTCAGTAATGGTCCGTATGAAGGGATTTCTCCATGTCCATCCTTAAGAGGGTCCGTTGGAGTTCCTGCAAACATATTTCAGTTTGGCTAGCACTTTCGTAGAATAATAATGTCAAGTTTTTGAAAATTGAATACTGCTTAAGCCGGTGCTAGGGGCGTGAGTAGTATTGCACTTTTAATTACTACTCATGAACAGACTCGATAAAACCGAGTCTGCAATTTTCTCTTTTTGCATTTCTACTGTTGCTTTCGAAGGATCACCCATTTTCAGAGTATTTGTCTATAGTCATATATGGCATATTGTACCCGTTGGCAAATGTTTACAAGATATCTTTTGAATAATTTTGGTAGGTAGTCACATCAGAAGTATTCATGTAAAATATAGTGATCTGGCATATTTATCGTTTCACTATAGACATAGAACAACACTTAGCCTCACCGTTAGTGGCCATGTATGTTGAACGCGTTTGATGGACATTCACCTATTAAGAAATATCTATACAATGCTATAATTTTATGCAGCCAGTAGTTTCAGAATAAGTTTTTTAGCTCGTCTATTTTCGAAAAAAAAGTCGAGCTATTGTGATAACTGGGTCGTAGGCGTTGTCGTAGTTGTAGGCATGTCGTCGGCAAAAACTTGTATGTAGCTGATTAATCAAAAAGTATAAGAGGTATCACATGAAACTACGTAAGTTGGTAGCTCTCTTTGAGGAGATGTGTATGCGGTAGACAAACACCAAATCAGACGAGCGTGCCGCACGCGGCTTTTGTTTCAAATTTGCCACGGTAGGCATATGTTGAGAAGAAGTCCTGGCCCTGGTGACAATGTTTTCTTGTATAAATTAAACAGTTACAACCACGGTGGATGGTCACCATAGGATCTTGTTTTACAAAATATAACAGACTAGTGGTTTTAGACAAGAAAATCGATAACGTTTTGCCTTTTTGTTGCCATGGTAGCGAAATTTCCACATGGAATGCAATTCTGTGAATAACTGTGGTAGAGGGTCATCGAAGGAAAACCCGCAACAAGTCTCATTTCTTCACAGATATTTTATCAATATCGTGATATCAGATTGTTTGCAGCAGAACGCCTTAAACTGTCTCATGTTGAAATAATACGCCTGCTCAAACTCTGGTCTGAAATTTAAACTGACTTCTGATTGGTTTAAACTCTTGGGAAACTACTTCCGGAATGTCAAGCAAACTGGATTCTGAGGAGACAGCGATTTAAGGCGATTTTAATCTGGATTCCAGTTGTTTCCAAATGCCAGTCTTGTCGCGTTTACAATGAGAAGGATTAACAGCATTAGATTAGCGTTTTTAAATGACCACTACATCATTCAAATTTTAGGACAGTACCATTAAGGCAAGCTTTTGTTTTGTTTATGATAAATCAATGTTAATTTAACTTTTTAAATAACCAATTTTACATATAGAGACGAATTTCTATGCCACTGAAGAATAGACACAGATCAGATTATCTCACATTAATATTTAATGTTTTATTAGGTATGCCGGCCGAGACAGCCACAGCTATTTGCTGTATGACTATGGGTGGAGTATTTGAGCAGTTCCCTAAACTCAAAGTGTGTTTTGCACACGGAGGTAAGATGAGGTCTAAATAATATACCAACTGCGTCCAATACATGACGTCAGTACCGTAGAAATATATTACAAAAGAAAAAGGCGGTTTTGAAAGCAAGTACAGTAGAACCTGCTTGTAACATCCACATAATGAATAAATGTGGTGGTCGATAATAGCAGGTGGTTGCTTAATGCGGGACATAGGAGCTTTCTGCTAGATACCGTCCTGTCTACAAAACCTGGAAATTCAAACAAACAATGCTAATTTTATTTGTCGATGTAGAAAGCTTTTAACCTTTGCTTGCTATTCACGTCAATATACCTACCTGTAAATAGTGAAGACCCAGATGAGACAGCTCCTACAGGAGCTGTCTCATCAGGGTCTGCACTATTTACAAGTTGATTGTGCAACCAGTGCACTCCACAGCAGTGATTGCACAGCGAAATACTTGTACACAGTTGAGATATATGTAAATATACAACAGGACATGGGTAAAGAAGGAGAAATGTATTTTAAAATTCAGCAAGCGAAGGGTTATTGTAGTTGCTTACTGTCTCCTTGAGGATTTTTATATTCCGTTCGTCCTATACCACGCTATGAGCTTATTATCGCTTAACTCTATAGCGATGCCCTTTCACGCCATTTGAAACAGCTAAGGATCTGGCTGACCGGGCCTGATCTGTTTGTTTATAAAATAATATATACATGTATCTGACTCAACAGTTTACGTCATAATAAAAATTCTCTTGTTAATAATGACATAGACAGTCATTTAATTAGTATTCATAAAGTCGTCATTTCTTTTATTAATATTGATCAGGTAGAGGATTAAAGTTAAAGCGTCTTTTCAGTTCTTAGGAGGCTTTACAATTTAAAAGAATGCGTTTGTTATGTTGGTCAAATGTAGCTTTCTTCCGTATGAGTAGTTTTGGTTTGGGTATGAACCGTGGTCTAACAATTAACGGAGGTTGTCTACAACATCGTTGATATTTTGCACAGCCTGTTGTAATTGTTTATTATTCTTATCGCTATTTGTATGAAATTGGTCTGTTTAGCTACCGTCATTACACGCATATGTAAAGATTGACAGTGAACATGCGGGCGGAAGAAACTATCCGAACTTACAGGATGTATAAAACCTGTTTGCATAATGCACTGCTAGCTTCTAATTAACTTGATTACAACAAAAGCATGAACTGTTTATTTAATATGCATTTTCATATACTTTGTTTTTGACGGACCAAGTAAACATTTAAGCTGAAGGATGTATTTAACATAGATACATGTAGTATGTACTAATATACAAAAGGTATGTTGATGTTGTCCAGTGGAAACCATTTACATGTATATTCAATTTGTTACTTATAATCGTGTTGTCAAAAAATACTGATTGGACTGAGATGGTATAGTTTTAGTCATTGTACAATATTGTTTTCATTCTGTCAAAACATATATTATGAACCTAACAATAACATGCCATATAAACCTACATTGTTTGACATCATTTATCATTAGAAACGTTTGTAAAACAGGACAAGCACCAGTCATACCCGTCAGGTGATCTGCATTTATATGTTTTAACAAACCTGAATCATTTTGTAATCGAAGTTACCAAATACGCGTAATCATAGAAACGTAAGATGAATGCCCTGTGTGTGTTCCATGTAAACTCCACTATAACGCAAATTATACGTAAATTAATCACTAAAACGGGCACTAACAAGAGGTTTAATTATGGGGAGGTGGTAGTTTAAGGCAGGACGAAAGTTATACTGAAAGCTCCCACATGAGCTTTCTGCATTAGTTTCGTCCTGCACTAAGCAAACACCTATACAGTAATACCTCTCTAAAACGACCACTAAATTACATTAAGTATTTTGTGTTAATAGCAGGTGGCTGCTTAAAGCAAGGTGTAAGTAAAACAGAACGCTCCTATGGGAGCGTTCTGTTTTACTTTCATCTTGCTTTAAGCAGCCACCTGCCATAAATACCAATTAATTAACACAATTTAGTGGCCGTTATAGAGAGGTGTTACTGTATATTAAAGACGTCTATAATTATTCATTAAGTGTTCGCATTAGAAATGTTCTACTGTACATGGACTAATTATACCCACAGGAGGAGCATTTCCCTTCACTGTGGGTAGGATACAACACGGCTACAATGTCCGTCCAGACCTATGCGCAACTGAATGTGCACGAGGTCCTCGAGAATTCCTGGGCAAGTTCTACACGGACAGTCTCGTGCATGATGAGAAAGCCTTACAGTTGCTTGTAGACGTCATAGGCAAGGTTGGTACCGTTATTGGACATGCATAGAGTATAATGTGTGTTTGTTTTGCTTTATTTGTTTGTTTGAATCTGGGCTTTACGTTGCTCCAACAGTATTTCATTCATATCACGACCTCCAGCTAATTACAGGTTGCGGAAGACCCCAGAGGTGTGTCCTTGCATGGAACATATTGCATTGTTTCGTGCACAGACGGACACCCGGGTAGAACCACCGATCTACCTCTAGCCAGCTGGAAGGCTTCCTTATATGAAATATCCAAATGCCGTGTTGCTTTATGGAAAAGTTAATCACGTGCTGTTTTGAAACTAAATGACCAACTACGATTATGTATGTAATTATAGCAACATTACGTAAGTGTAGAAGGTTCGATGTTAAAATATATTAGTATTGGTATAAGGTCAAGAAGAAATGCCTAATACAGTAAAGACGCTTACAACTCTCTTCAAACTAACAACGAGAGTCTTGAAAACAGCAGTCTGAACCTTTTCACAAATATTAGCATTTAGCCTGCTGAACAAATTACTTTTAACACAATTTGTCACCCACCAGTGGGGCACCACATTTTCAAAATTCAAGCTGTAATCATTTTGTCTACCAAAATGCGGTCAATGTGTCAAACAGCTCCAGATCCAAACTGTTTGCAAATGTAATCATGGATGAGCCTCTGACCAATCAGGGTCCGTGCTTATAAAGCTTTTTTGATTGGTCAGATTTGAGTTCTCAAGCTTTTGATTGGTCAGATTTGAGCCAAAGGCTCAAATCTGACCAATCAAAAACTTGAGAACGAACTCAGACTCAACTAAAAGTTTTATAAGCATGGATAGTGATACTTGAGAAAGAACTCAGACTCAGGGATTTTATAACATTGGGCCTAGGCTCCGAGGTTATAAAACTTATCAGTTTTGAGTTCATTCTCGAGCATTTGATTGGTCAGATTGCTTTTCACAACAAATGCTTGGTAAGTACCACCAACGGTTTTTAACACTAGTGTAAATATCACATTTTTTCATATTTCAGGATCGAATTATTTGTGGCTCCGACTATCCGTTTCCTCTAGGCGAACACCATCCTGGATTGCAGGTGGAGAAATCTGAATTTAATGACGACTTAAAGGTAACATGTTTTCTTATATGAGAAATTGTCTGCCATGAAAACTTACAATGTAAAGATATAATGACAAACTTATCCTATATCATAGAAGGGTAAAAGTCACTGCAACATCTATACCTGAATAAATGATTACCTGAAGGTATGGTGGATGGCAAACTGTTTTCACACAAATGAAAGGTGTTTTTTTACACATTTTATAATTGTAGATATGTTGTTGTTTGATAAGTATGGCTTTGTTTTCTCTGAATGTTTTTAATTATTTAGTAAAGCATTCCTTATTTGAATGAAACAATTTTTTTTTAAATGTCTCAAACTTTTGAATTAAAGTTATTTTAATATGTTCATAATATGCTTAAAGATGGACTTTGTTTCTTTACAGGTGAAATTACTTTGTGAAAATGCATGCGAATTCCTTGGACTTGACAAATCGAAATATCACAGTGGGACCAAATAGTTCTTGATATGTGTATTTAAACAGCAGAGAATGTCTCCTTTCTAATGATGTACTCAATATACTAATGAGTTAGGTCATATTGATGGCTTGGTGCAAAACTATTCTAACTCCTTCACTTTGTGAAGGAGTTAGAATAGTTTTGCACCAAGCCCTCAATATTATGTTCGATACGTGTTTTGTTTTAGTATCTATATATTATGGTTTTGATTATGTGCGCTAGCGCTAAACTGGGATACTTACTTAATGAATCTGATGAGATACGAAGAAAACGACCTCTCACCCGTATTCCGTATTTGAATTATTTTATTAGAAATGGGAGAAAACTTGCTTTTTAGCATTGGGTCGTACGGAAATTGAAGACGACATGTACTAGATATACAAAAGATGAACTTACATGATGTGTTTGTATGACTATTGTACATGTTTTAACCCATTTGCTCCCGGTGGATTCTTCCATGCTTATATATTGGATTAGTCTCTCTTTTATCTAAGGGATATCTGGTCTAATTTTTCATTTTTGTTTTGTTTTATATTGAATGTCCAATCAGCAAACGGCATTATGCGGCGTCTGATCAGAGTCTACACTGATTGCCTACGTCCCATATATGGGATCGTGGGAGCAAATGGGTTAAAAAGTATGTTGGTTGCAACCAGGAACCTCATTAATTTTGTCTTTGTGACCTTTAACACTTTAATCCTTTCCCTGTTCTATATTTATTCCAAATTTCAATACCTACTGAATATTCGTGGATGATAATATGGAAGGTGGAACATTGAAGCCGAGAAACTAAAGAAACAGATCTAACAATTCCATTCGCAAACAGAGCAGACCCTGATCAGACGGCTCCTATAGCAGACGTCTGATCTATGTCCGCTTTGTTTGCAAATGCGTGAAAAGGCGTCTATATGAAGGAAAGTGTTTTAAAATAATGTACCGGTAGTCCCTTTGCAGGGGAAAATGCTTTGAAATCTACCAGCCAGTAACATGCATCCATTGACAAAGGTAATGTCTGATAAGTGGGGCATTAATACTTGTTAATGATCTGCATTAGTCAGTCATCAAACATGACACTTTCTGTTAACACCTTCTTTCATAAATGCTTTTTTCCGAGACACCCAGAACCCAGATCAGACGACTGATGTAAGAGTCATCTGAACAGGATCTGCCCTGTTTGCTTATGAAATTATAATACAGTAAAACCTCTCTATAACGGCCATTAAACTACATCAAGAGTGTATTAAAGGCAGTTGTTTGCTTAAAGCAGTCACCTGCCCTAAATACCAACACATTTAACACAATTTAGTTGCCGCTATAGAGAGGTTTTACTGTAGATCGAACTACAGGTTTTGTCAAATTCTTATTTGTTATGTGCCATTATTACCATGCAGCTAATAAACATTCATGGTGTCATTATTTCCTACATTTCCTGTTTTAACCCGTTACTATCTCTATGGCATAAAGTAGGTCATATGCAAACAGTGCTGGATCAGAATCTTCACGGTTTTCTGAACCAGCAGGTAGATACCAGTTGTTCCTACAAACATGTGTTTTATTCTGGGGACCCTCAACATGAGAATTTAGTTGGTTTCAAAATTTAGATGAGTTTACCAGAGGTCCAGATATGGTGCATAAATTAAAACAGTTTCAATAATAACCCATTTGCTCCCAATGGATTCTTCCATGCTTATATATTGGATAAGTCCATTATTTATCTAAGGGATGTCTGGTCTAAATTTTCATTTTCGTTTTATTTATATTGAAATTCCTATCAGACTGATCAGACGCCGCATTATTAGATAACTGCGTTGGAGGTTGAATGTTTTCACCTTTCAGATCGGTGGCACGCACGTGCGTACGTGCATTTCGGTCGCTACGCCTTTGTCGTGTCTATGTAATACTGCTTGTCAACAAAAGCAAAATGTAAAGGCTATATATATTTATTCAAATTGTTGTAGTGTAAAAAATACGTTTAGTATGTGTAAATATGGTCTGCTTAGTGCAAAACTATTGTAACAATGTTCTGTGGACCAATTATTTCCCAGATGAGATGCCAATTTATTTACGATGGATAATTCGGCGTTTCATCAAGATCCATCCTTTGGTGCTGTTTGGTGAGGTTTTCAAAGAAATAGAGCAGAACTTTTGCCATATTTGATATATTTGCGATGGCATTTAAATATCAACAAAGTTTTACAATAGCTGTAATATAAATAGTTGATATACTTCATAGAGCAAATATTAAATAGAGCAGGTATATAACTATTTACATTATATTGTGCCAAATTTGTTGCCTCGTCCGGGTAAAATGCTTAGTTGAATAAAAAACATTTTCAATCATGTGCCAAAAAAAGAAATTTCTTTATCCCTTTCCCTCGTATTGACGCCTTTTGACGACTGTGTAAAAGTCACCTTGTGAAATCATTGTGATAAAAAGAGCATAGGAGCAAATGCTCTATTTATCACAATAGTTTCAAACAACAAAATTCTAAAAGTTTCCTTTTCTCTAATTAATGCTCCTTTTCGGTAGATTAATTCAAAGAGGTTGTATCTAAAAATAGCCTATGAGGTAATGTGTTAAGGCTTTGCATAAAATGTTAAACCAGATCGGCCTCAGTGCAAGAGTCATCCTAACATAAAGCTGTACATATTGGTAATATGTTTGTAAAACTGGAAAGTGAAATTTAATGTAATGTTTACCTTTTCGTCGAAAAATACGTTTCGTCTGTTAATATTAGTGTCTGCTTCAGGTCTCAAAGTAGATCTTTCTTCAATTTCTTGTCAAAAACACGTTATCAGAGATTCACACAGTGATAAGACTCCCAAAACAAATTGGTAATTGCAAAGGAATTTATAAATTGAATGGGATGGAGCTATGCCAGTTTGAGTCTATCTGTTTGTTAGAGCATGTCAGTTATGCTGTTGTTATGTTATGTATTGCTTCTGATATATTCAGTGTGAAACAATTCGCTGCTATTATCTGCATAATTATAATAAAGTACCCCAACTCTTGGGCATATATGTGATGCCGAGTACCTGGTTTTTTTTATAATATATACAATTGTATATACATGTACCAATCATGGGCGTTTACTTTTATTAACATACATCGAATACCGGTATATTAATCCTTTCCCTCCTAGATTAATATTTAGACCCATCCTCTTTAGAGTAAATCTGCCAAAAGGGAGCATTGTCTAGACGAAAGGAAAAGCTTAGTTAGAGTTGTGTAGTTTTGAAGTCATTGTAGTAAACAGAGCATTTGCTCCTATGGATCAAATGCTCTATTTATCACAATGGTTTCAAAAATGTCTTTTACATAGCCGTCAGTAGGAGGAAATGTGTTTATTCATTAATCATTTATAAAGTCTATGTTAAATGCGGATTTCAGAATTAAATCAAGCTTAAAATCAATTAAATCAAGCTTGTTAAGTGACTTTGTTGATTTGCACGAGCCTACGTAGCACAATAATCTTGACCCAACTTAATTTAACCCTTCGCTTGCTATTCACGTCAATATACCTGCCTGTAAATAGTTAAGACCCAGATGAGACAGCTCCTGCAGGAGCTTTCTCATCAGGGTCTGCACTATTTACAAGTTGAGTGTGCAACCATTGCACTCCACAGCAGTGATTGCACAGCGAAATACGTGTACACAGTGAATATATATGTACAAATGTAATTATACAACAGGGCATGGGTAAAGAAGGAGAAATGTATTTTAAAATTCAGCAAGAGAACTGATAAAGTACAATAAAGACAGGTGTGTTCCAGAAGAGGACAAAAGGATAACGCTGTCATAGCCAATAATAATGATATATATGCATATTAGTTTCCTTACGCCATTGTTTGATAAAAAAAAATTCCATAAATTGGAGTAATTGCATGGTCAGTAATCTACGTTATCATTTACTTGATGCTTAAATTGTAACTAACAACATGTTATAATACACTAGTAAAATACAGTAAAACCTCTCTATAACGACCACTAAATTGCGTTAATTATTTGTTATTTAGGGCAGGTGGTCGCTTAAAGCAAGGTGAAAGTAAAACAGAACGCTCCTATAGGAGCGTTCTGTTTTACTTTACCTTGCTTTAAACATTCACATGCCTTTAACACAAATAACTTGATGTAATTTAGTGACCGTTATAGAGAGGTTTTACTGTACATATCTATATACATAGTAGAACATGTATGAAGCCGCCTTACATTGGCTGGGCACATGAATCTTAATTAGCAGGTTGGTGCTTAATATAGGGCAAAGTAATGCAGAAACTTCCTAAAGGAGCTTTCTGCTGTATTTTTGACCTGCATTAAGGTACCACCTACTTTACTGTCCTATAATTATGTCTACCCCATTTATGGGGATACATATTGTTTTTGCCAGCGCTGTCTGTATGTCTGTCCGTCCGTGAAACTATTACAAACATGGTATTTGAGAAACAATGCAGCATAAACTGTTTGTACATGTACATAAAAATGACACCACGCTCAAAGGGTATAACATATGCTTTCAGACTATAAATGATATGTCACGTCAAACAGATACCGTTAAACCGTTGTATCCGAACAGAAATATAACGCTATGTCCCGTAAAACCACCGATGTTAATTCACCCTTTTACCAATCAAAAGCTCCATTCGAGCTTTTGCAAATAGAGTATACCCAAATCAGATGGCTCAGGTAGGAGCTGGCGGGTCATGATCTGCTCTGTTTGCTTTGTCTGTATGGAATGACAATGATAAAGTGTCTGTAATGGCTAAATATTCCTGTATTCATATGCCAATATCGATATTCATCTAAGTAATGTTCGTTATACATAATGTTATATGAATATTCATGAAAAAAAGAAAAGGGTTAGCCCTTACTGTGTGGGACACGAGTCACAAATGCTCTTCGCAAACAGTGTAGACCTAGATAAGATGGATCCTAGAGTAACCCTCTCATCAGGGTCTGCATTGTTTGTCATGTTTCAATTTTCTTCAGAACAAATCTGAAATATTCACCATAAGTTGACTTGTTTGAGTTTCGGAATAGTCCATTTGAAAATTAAGCGGTGTAATGGTTTATACAGTACCTTTTCAACATTAATTGACTCCTAAAATGTTGAACGTTCCAAGTAGAATGCCCATCAGTGTTTATTGATAAGAGTTTAGTCATAAATTTCAGGGTTGCCACGCGTCAGGGAAAAGTCAGGGAAATTGAAAAAACTTCAAGGTCTGGGAATTATCAGGGAATTTTGAGAACTGTCAGGGAAATTTGAAAATGTAGGCAAATCTTAAGGAATTGTCAGGGAATTTTGAAAAAAGCATGAGAATGAAAGTCATAGATTTTTTATTTTTTTTTCGTAATGCATTGCAGAAGTTATAACGGAAACACCTAATTTCGCGATGTAATGTGTCAGGGAAATCTGAAATTATGTCAGGAAATTGTCAGGGAGTTTTGTTTCCTCTGATTTGTGGCAACCCTGATAATGAAAGTTGTGCTTAATTGGTTAGGTGATTTGGAATGGTAGACAGTGCATACCAAGTTTCGAGGGCTCCTCTAGGATCTGGTTCTACGCTGTTTGAGAATGTCATGACATCAATTCGAGCATGATCCTGTAGCGTGCTAAGGGCAAATTTGTAATTACCGTCGGCGTGTCATCTGTATCCAAAGTGTTTATTACTAGGATTGCACTCTGGTAAAGAAATTAACCCTTTTCCTGTTCTACATTTAGTCAAAATTTCAATACCTACTGAATATCTATAGACAAAATAGTTATAATGAGATATGGAAGGTGCACTGCTGTAGCCATTTTAGAAACTAAAGAAACAGATCTGTCGAATTCCATTAAAAAACAGGGCAGACCCTGAGGAGCCGTCAGATCCAGGTATTCTCTGTTTGCAAATGCGTGAAAAGGCGTTGCTCATATTCCCCATGTACATGAACTATCACGTATTTATAGGTATTAACCCTTCTCTTGCTGAATTTTAAAATACATTTCTCCTTCTTTACCCATGCCCTGTGGTATAATTACATATATCTTCACTGTGTACAAGTATTTCGGTGTGCAATCACTGCTGTGTAGTGCACTGGTTGCGCAATCAACTTGTAAATAGTGCAGACCCTGATGAGACAGCTCCTGCAGGAGCTGTCTCATCTGGGTCTTCACTATTTACAGGTAGGTATATTGACGCGAAGAGCAAGCGAAGGATTAAGGAATCTCGACATCGTTTAACATTTGATCGAAATAATATAGGGTCTACGTTAACCTTTAGCCTACTATGGGTGGATGAGTGAATACCTTTGCAAACAGTTGGATCCAGATGAGACGCCGAGTAACTCGGCGTCTCATCAGGATCCAAACTGTTTGACATTCTGATTGCATTTTGGTCGAAAGGTTGATTATAGCTTGAATTTTGAAAATGTAATACATGTAGGTGAAAAATTCTGCATAAATAATTTGCTCAGCAGGCTAAAGGTTAAAAGACTGAACTAAAACACGGAATCAAAAGTACTCCATGAAGGGAATTTGTTGTATAGCTCTAACTCTAAACGCTTCACCCTATTGACCTTGTCAAAGAATTAGGCTACTCATCAGTTTCCTCATATAGGCTAAACCACCGTCTGTGGTTTACATGTGTAATAGTGTAGAGAATTCTAGTATATATTTAATTATTTGAAAAAGGTCCAATGTGTGTGAATATACATGCCTATTTAAAATGCAGAGTATTCTTGGCTAAATACATTGTCGAAATACTTTTGTAGAGTTAGAGCTAAATATAAAACAAATGAAATCAAACAAATCAACCAGTTCAAAACTTTCGCATGACAAAATTGACTTTGGTGTTGACTTTGTCACCATTGGCGCATGCACTTTCTTGCTACAGTAAAAGGTCATTAGTACGACCACTCAAAGAAGTCTCATTCTGGATTTGTAAAACATGCTGGACTAATATAGTAGTACAGTAGAACCCCTCTAATGCGACCACCCCTCTACTGCGACCACTTAATGAATAAACACGAGTGTCTTTATAACCACGTGGTTGCTTAATGCAGGACAAAAGTAATGCAGAAATCTCCTCTAGGAGCTTTCTGCATTACTTTAGTCCTGCATTAAGCTACCACCCAGATTTATACATCTTAAGTGGTCGCATTAGAGATGTTTTACTGTATTACGTTTGTCCTGCATTATTTCACTCTTACAAACCGATGGAGATAGTTGATTAGATATCAGAATATTTTGGGTAATTTAGACTAAGGCGAATTAAAAAAAACCAGTCCCAAACATTTCCATATTTTACTGGCAATGTACCAAAAACTCAGTTTGGACAACATCTATTTTCATTTCCATCATTTCTAGACCAGGGTCCAAGGTTATAACACTTCTGAGTCTGAGTCTGAGATAATTCTCAAGTATCTGATTGGTCAGATTCTGAGCTAGCTCAGAATCTGACCAATCAGATGCTTGAGAATGATCTCAGACTCAAGCAAAAAGCTTTATAACCTCGGGACCTGGGCCCATGCTTATAAAACTTTTAGTTGAGTCTGAGTTTCGTTCTCAAGTTTTTGATTGGTCAGATTTGAACCTCTGGCTCAAATCTGACCAATCAAAAGCTTGAGAACTCAAATCTGACCAATCAAAAGCTTGAGAACGAAACTCAGACTCAACTAAAAGCTTTATAAGCATGGACCCAGGTGATATGATTCCAGGACTCATTTCTACAAACCACAGGCATTGGGCTCATGAAATATGTCTAAAATAAGTTAAAATGTCCCTAAATTGACGTTTTGTAACATTTGGGGCCGAAAAAATAAAGCCTGGGGCGTTTTGAGACAAAGCTGAAATTTCGTATATTCTATATAAGAGAAAGGCAAATAACTCTCGGGCCATCCGATCCACGGGTGCTCCGCTTCAACTGCAATTATTTTCGACCGGAGGGAAATTTTCCCACAAAACAAAGATTATATAGAAAGAAAATTGTTTTATCTACACGCTGGTACCAAATACCCTATACTTTGTCTCCGTTTTAGCGAGTACGAGGGGCAAATGCCTTCAGAAAACCGTGTTTTTAGGGTTTCGGCTTTTGCCGAAATCCTTATAAAAATGGATTGCGACTCAAACTATGGCGGAAAACCCTATTGCACGAGCGCTACCTAGCGGGAATCCCCCTAAGAGATTACGCGCATGTGCAGTGCTTGGCTCCGGTTCCGGAATCTTACAAAATATTTATAATGAAATATGGAAGGTGGATCCATTAGCAACAGAGCAGACCCTGAATCTATGGGAGCGAGCTGTCTGATCTGGGTCGAATATATTTGCAGATGCATGAAAACAAGTTTATATGGGGAAAATAAGGGTTAAATAGACTTCTTCTGTTCTGTACGTTCTTTACAGTATAAAGGTTACAGCGCACTGGTGGTCAGTAGTGCAGGGCAACTGTTACATCATGCTAGAATCTCTAGAGGTCATACGCTTAACTCTTTGCACGCTAGCGGCGAAACTGTGATTACCTATGCAAACAGTTTGGATCCAGATGAGAGGCCACATAATTCTGCGTCTCATCAGGATCCAAACTGTTTGTCATCTTGATCATATTTTTGCATAAAATGTAAGAAAGTTTATTGAAGAATTGACGCAGACGTCAATTGTTGCAAACGAAACATCACTCAGCATTGTAAGGATTAAGCAAGCTGTAATCTAAAGTTGCAAAATGTTTCCAAGCTGACTTATTCAGCTGTACAAACTGGTAGAGATGCTAGAACACTAAACATTTCCTTCATATAAATGTTTTTCACGCGTTTGTAAACAGAGTAGACCCAGATCTGATGACTCCTATAGGAGTCGTCTGATCAGGATATGCTCTGTTGGCTAATGGAATTTGAAAGATCTTTTTCTTTCCTTTCTTAAATGGCTACTCATTTCCACTTTTCATGTTTCATATAATGAAACATGAAAAGTGGAAATAAGTAGCCATTTAAGACTATTGTTTTTGTTGATTTAATTATTGTTCAAATTCTCAGGGAATTTTTTATAGTCAGTTTGAACTGTGCAGTAATTCCTTTTGAAACAAACTAAGTTTTCAAATATTATGCAGGTTATCGTGACCTAATTGCTAGTTGTACATTGTGTGTGTCGGTCTGTGATCAGGATCCTAGATGTTTGACAATTTTAAAATACAACTATGCAAATCATAGACTAATTGAATATAAATAATTATATATGCAATACACAAAATAATGAGCAGGTGACAATTTAATTTTAAATTGAACATGGTACTTTCGAATTCATAGTTGTCCTAGCACAAAGTCTGGATCCTGCCTCTACGTTTCATCGAAATGCATACTATTGACACCAGGACTGTATGTTAATAATGCATAATGCTTTAAAAAGTCCATAACAAGTTTCAAGAGGCATGCTTATGTTTTCTAGTTTGTTTGCTTTAAAATGTATTTAGAGAAAAGAATATCAAAAAAGATAAAGAATAAAAAATATTAGAATCTTTTTTCTATTTGCATTTGGTTTTGACGGGATTCGAACCAAGGACCTAGAGATTCATAGACGCAGCTCTTTCCCCTCGGCCACCGCTTGGGTCCCAATATATAAGTGTTACATGGTTCTATTTAAACGCTACAAAGGTGTGAAAAGCAACAACGACTAGTGAACGTACATACTTAATATGCAAATTATACAGACCCATTTTTCATGAAATCTCCAAGTATAAAATGAATAGATTTTACCAATGACCTACTGTCAATCCAAACGCCTTTGTTCAAACAGCATGGTGTCTTTTTACAACAGAAGTCAGACATAAGGTCGTCGGATTCTGAAAGTTCCATACCCTTCCTTTGGTATTTACAAAAGTCCGATATATTGTTGTCGGATTCTGAGTTAAATGCCCCTTTTGCCTAGTCACTTATGCCCTTTGCAAACAGAGGAGACCCAGGTAAGAAGGCTCATAGAGAAGTACATGAAATGGACACATAACCGAAAAGAATTATTTGATTATTACAGCCATGGTTGATATTTCGATACACTTTCAACATTTTGTGAACTACTATGAAATATCGAACATCAATGGTACTATTTCTAGGGTAGATCAAAATTCAAATGCAGAAATTCGATTCCATTGCGACATTACAATGTTTCCTGGTGAATTTAATCAATGGTCGTGCGACGTTGTTGCTAAGATCTGGTTTGAAAGAAATAGAATTTCAAAAATACATGTACGGTAAAACCCCTCTAAACCAGACTTTAAATTCAGTATAAATATCAGTCTTGGAGGCAGGTGGCAGCTTAATGCAGGATGAAAATAATGCAGAAAGCTTCTCGGCATGACTTTCACCCTGCATTAAGCAGCCACCTGCATAAAAAGTTTCTAAATTCTTATCTACCAGAAGTCGGGTTAAGAGGGGTTTTACTGTATTGTAAAAGGTGACAAATCTATATAATACTTTTGAATGTATTTTAGAGATTTACAAGTGATACCCTAATTACTCTAGGTATTTTGACAAACACACTTATGCAAATAGTGCAGACCCAGATCAAACATCTCCTTAATTGGCCCGTTTGAAAGGTTTTCACTATTTGCTGCCATGTCTGTTTAATCTAAAGTTGCAAAAATGTTTCCAAACTGAGTTATTCAGCTGTACAAACTGGTAGAGAGGAGAGACTGGGTGCTAGAACACTTAACCCTTTCCTTCATATAAATGTTTTTCACGCGTTTGTAAACAGAGTAGACCCAGATCTGATGACTCCTATAGAAGTCGTCTGATCAGGGCCTGCTCTGTTGGCTAATGGAATTTGAAAGATATTTTTCATTCCTTTCTTAAATGGTTACTAATTTCCACTTTTCATGTTTCATTATAATTATTTTGTTCATGAATATTCAGTAGGTATTGAAATTTAGAATAAACATAGAACAGGAATCAAGTTTCTTACATGGATCCGTTCCATTTGCGCTCTGTGTCTATATGCATGTACTTTTTTAAAACTATTGTTTTTGTTGATGTAATTATTGTTCAAATTCTCAGGGAATTTTTTATAGTCAGTTTGAACTGTGCAGTAATTCCTTTTGAAACAAACTAAGTTTTCAAATATTATGCAGGTTATCGTGACCTAATTGCCAGTTGTACAATGTGTGTCGGTCTGTGATCAGGATCCTAGATGTTTGACAATTTTAAAATAAAACTATGCAAAGCATAGACTAATTGAATCTAAATAATTATATATGCAATACACAAAATAATGAGCAGGTGACAATTTTAAATTGAACATGGTACTTTCGAATTCATAGTTGTCCTAGCACAAAGTCTGGATCCTGCCTCTAAGTTTCATCGAAATGCATACTATTGACACCAGGACTGTATGTTAATATAGCATAATGCTTTAAAAATCCATAACAGGTTTCAAGAGGCATGCTTATGTTTTTTAGTTTGTTTGCTTTAAAATGTATTTAGAGAAAAGAATATCAAAAAAAGATAAAGAATAAAAAATATTAGAATCTTTTTTTGCGTTTGGTTTTGACGGGATTCGAACCAAGGACCTAGAGATTCATAGACGCAGCTCTACAGCTCTTTCCCCTCGGCCACCGCTTGGGTCCCAATATATAAGTGTTACATGGTTCTATTTAAACGCTACAAAGGTGTGAAAAGCAACAACGACTAGTGAACGTACATACTTAATATGCAAATTATACAGACCCATTTTTCATGAAATCTCCAAGTATAAAATGAATAGATTTTACCAATGACCTACTGTCAATCCAAACGCCTTTGTTAAAACAGCATGGTGTCTTTTTACAACAGAAGTCAGACATAAGGTCGTCGGATTCTGAAAGTTCCATACCCTTCCTGTGGTATTTACAAAAGTCCGATATATTGTTGTAGGATTCTGAGTTAAATACCCCTTTTGCCTACACACTTATATATATAGGCTACTCTTTCTTTCTTTTTTTCTTTACTTTCTTAAATGGCTACTAATTGCCACTTTTCATATTTCATTGTAACTATTTTGTCCATAAATATTCAGTAGGTATTGAAATTTGGAGTAAACATAGAACAGGGAAAGGGTTAAGGAAATCATGGTTTTTATAAATCAGACATTTCTTGCATATGTTTGGTACTGACCAAGTAATGGTCAGAATCATCCGGGGTCCAGTCTAGACCTACAGTGTTCTCATTCAACGATAATGGTGAAATCGTTAATTCTGTTATGCTAAGCACGACTTGACTTGACCCTTACTTTCAAATAACGGAGTGATGGCTCTTTACTACATAAACTATCAATTTTGGCTCTATTGGCACAAAGTGGCAAGATGAGCTATTGGAATCGCCCTGTAGATAGATAGATAGAATCTTTATTTACATCTCATCAATGCACATTCAGCAAATATAAAAACATATACAATAAACATTTCAAATAGTGCAAAGCCATTCCATAAAGGAATTATAAGAGATGGTAAAAATGACATTGCATGCCATATATAATACATATGTTTATAACATCACAATATGACACAAATAAAATCGGATCACTGCAAATTGCAATACTGATCCAATGTACCAAAACGGTCTAAAAAAAGAGTATAAAATGAAACAAGAATAATTATCAAAAGCAAGCTAAAGTACTCCTATGTCCAAAATCTACACCTGTTAAGAAAACTTAAAGATCAAAATGATATGATACTATATCATATAAAACATATCCGGAATATCAGATACCTAAAAAATAAATAATAATAACAGTCTATTTACAAAGTGAAACTTGCCGTCTCTGTAAAATGTAAAAGCAGGTTTTGGCACAGTCCCTTATCACGTCTGTGTTGGAAAACAGAAACACATATTTATTAAAATCATCTAAGTCTAAGAAATCTTGACTAAAAGTACATGCTTTTTCTAAACAACTCTTCCCTTAAATCACTGTACATATGGCATTTCAAAATCACATGCATTTCACTTTCTACTGTATTGTCCAGACAAAATGGGCAAACTCTACTCTCTTCACATGTGACATGTTCATAAAACAATTCTTTAAATGTCTTCCAAACTACTGACATGATTTTCAGAAAAAATCCACAGCAAACAATCAATATGATATATATTATGTCCGAAACCTTCAGTACTGTCAGTACTTTTTTATTTACTCGGAAACGATATAGTTGGCGACAAAGTGCTCGATTTCACTAAATCCCTATTCGGGAGCGAATCTGACGCTCTTTTTCTGGTAGATCCTGATGAGAAATGATGAAACATGTTCAAAAAGAATTTCACATACCGGCGACAATGCATTCTACTGAAACAGATCCGATTATATCTTTTCCAACACTTCAACGCTAACAGACTACACCATTTTTGCCCAGCAAGCGTCTATTCGAATTGATTACTTGTCAATTATGTAAAAATTCAAATTATGGAAACCTGCTTTCTTCGTGATGGTGCACGGCGAAGTGGGGGAACCAGTATGTATTCGTCTGAGCGCTTGACACGTTAAAAATGAAAGTAGCCGTTTCTGGTCCTCAGAAACTTGAATACCAGAGAAATGGGACATTTTAGAATTTTGTAGTTTGAAACCATTGTGATAAATAGAGCATTTTCTCCTATATCAGCAAATGCTCTATTTATCACAATGGTTTCACAAATTGACTTTTACAAAGTTGTCAAAATGAGGGAATGGGTTAACAGGGTTAACAGGGAATAGGTTAACACAAATGCTTAATGCAAATTTAAGTTCAATTGTGCAATCTTGACCTTATATAAACTTACCGGGACTGGACATACTACTGAAGCATGTCCAGATAAACATTTGGTTAATTTGAGAAGGATCCACCAAGCAGAACTTGAGTTAGAGATTTTACAGACAAACAGGCAGTGCCATTCCATAATACGTCCTGTTTTTTCAACAGACATATAAAACCAAATAATGTACATGTAATGCTTATTTAATACTACCGTCAGCCAAAAGTAGCTTACAAATCTACAAAAATGCGAATATTTATTTTATGAGTATCACTACTGGTATGACTGGTATCTGAAAGTTCATGAAATCCGTTTACTTAAAAAATCCAGCCATTTTGCAAAAGAGTCCAGACCGTGAAAACATTTTTTTACAAAAAATTGAAAAAATGAGAAACGATGTTTGCGAGATGTATGAGGATGTGTATAAAAAAGAATGTGACCGTCTGAAACAAAATCCAACGTTGTACCCAGTGACTCTTTTGTTCATGCCATTGTTTTACATCAGTCAAGCAGCAGCATATCTTCAACACATATTTGGTGAATCTGACATATCCACGTCATGTTATGCAGTTTTGTATTCTAGACAAGACAATGCAATAACAAAAATCCATACAGAATCATCCAAATGTCCTCTGACTGCAACTAGAGTCGTCATTCTGTGCCAGGAAGACAGTTTCTCATTGCGGGACTTCATAAGAATGGCATATGCTGCAACAATGGCCATGACCTTGTGTTCCCGGGGCTCATTTCCACCTGTCGATATGGCAGTAAACAAGTCCAGCAGAAATGGAATCCTGCAAACAATATTGAGATAACTACCGGTATTACACCATTCTATTTGCATAAAGTATGTAACAAGTTTACAAAAAACAAGTGTGGTATCATTTATATTTCAAATGTGCACATTTCCTTTTTTGCAAAACAAAAAAGCAGAAAATGTTGAGAGAAAGAGAAGTTGGTTTGGTATAGTTTCATGGCTCTGTGACACAATGTAGATCTAGATTTAATTTGGTCCATACATAAATATATCTAGAGGAAAACTTAAGGGTATAGATTCTGAAACTTTACAACTGCTGGAATATGATAATGCTGATAATCCAGAATCTGTTTAAACCCCATTTAGTCACTTCTTACCAATTTGCTATTAGTGACCAGTGTTCTCAGTGTGACTATCAGACACGCAAAAGAACCATATATACAGAGAAACGGAATCAGCATATCACTGATTATTTGATCCTAGAAGTTAATATTAGCTTATAACAAACCTTTTTGATAATTCACGGATCACTTTTTTGAAGAAAGTGTCACCATGGGCATGGTGTAGCATATTGCTGACATCTCTGTTTTTTGAAAGAACACTGCATAATGCAGCAGATCTTGTTGACAGGGTTGCACATGCTGCATTCATGTCGACAATGAGCCTGTTTTGCACAGCCCTCAACAATACCTTAAAAGAAACTAAAGCTTGATCTCTAACACTATTAAAGCTGTGCAGATAATGAACTATACACAATCAATTGAAAACAGATGGATGACTTATCCTAAATTATATTTATTATCAAAATTCAAGCCTAGGTTTTTTTTTCAATTTTAAGGATAGTAAAGGCCCACTTACCTTGCTCTATGTGTTAACCCTTTCTATAAACTTATGTTTCTGAATTGGCAAATAGACAAGACCATGTATGATCTGCTCTGTTTCAGCAAAATAAAAATGTACATCAAAGCCAGAAGTTTCTATCATGCTAAAATGTGATTAGTCGATGTCATTTTATGAAATTACAGTCAGTCAATAATCAGTAGGTCATTAAATTATGATGAAGAGTTGAACAAGGAAATATTCTTCATATTCCTAAATTAATCTGCAGCAGCATGCATGAATATCTTTTTTAATATTATTTTGTACCAGTCCATAATTATTGACTTTGTTATTAAAAACAACTAATCTTTTTAGTGCCCATTAGATATACCTCATTGGAAAATATGGTATTTATTATTTCCTGAATGACCTCATCACTCTTCATGGGATTTGACTGCTCTAAGTTCTCCATCTGATTCAGACCCGTCAACAACTGATGTTTTTGCAAAATGGAGACAGTGCATGTATTGGTAGTTGCAGTCTTTGAAATATTGTTGTCATCCTTAGATGAATATGTGTGATCAAAAGAAATATCTGATGATAATACTTCTGGCCCGCTAAGGTTCTTACACCCAGGAGATTGAACGGTCTCTGATGACATGAAGATAGAACGTTTAACAGACGAGCAACGTTTCTTTACCACTGACTGGCATTGAACATCTGTCACTTTAGGAGTGATAGGGCTAAGAGTCTGTCGTTTCTCCCTCTGATTAGCAGGTGGGTTATCATCTAGCTTAGCTTTGATCTTACACACAAAGTCATAGAATCTATGTATTGTCGATCTTTTCATAACATGGCCTACAAATACCTGGAGACTGTTCTTCATTTTTTTCTAAATACATCTGTGATAACGTTTATCTTTAATACAATCTCTTTGGATTTCTTTCCACTCAGATTGTAGAACCTCTTCTTATCGCAGAGAAAACAGTCAAGAAGCGGTACCTTCTTCTTCGGCGTTTCGAAGGCAGACGCCATAGTTTGATCACATGATGTATACAATGGTCACGTGAATGTTGTGGTGGCAGGGATCTCTTCCGCGAAGCGATTAGGGGAGATAACTGCGTTGGAGGTTGGTTGAAAACGCGTAGGTCCTAGGGCGTTAGCAGTTAGTAGTCTGGTTCTCCGCCGCGCTTCAAGATACGTAGCGACAGGGCAGGTAATCCAGCATACCAGACTAAATCGTTAGTGCCTAGCGGCTGCCATTTAGATCTACTGGCTACTCGTTCACTAGATACGATAACGTAGCTCTATTCCTAAATAGACGATAGTCATTATCAGTCTTACAGCTACGATATCGCATCTACTCGTTCACGTGCTATTAAATTAAAAAGAGCTGTTGAACTAATGTTTCATTACCGTCTTTGGTGAGTTTTTGTGTGAGTTTCTTGTCTGACAGCACAGTTCATATTTGCATTAAAAATGAATTGCGCATGCGTTGAATAAATTACTGCGGCTGTACTGGCTGCAAGCTTCGGCTTAGGCGGCGATAGTCAGCGACCCGGCAGTTTTCAAAATGAGTTTATTCGGTGAGTGCATCGTTTTTGTCGATAGAATCTATTCATGATTAGTAATTCAAAATAATTTCGGACAAGGTTTACGTGTACACTGATGCATTGCTTTACAACGAAACCATAAGGGTACAAAATCATGCACTCGGGCCGGCTATTGCATCATTCGAAAATATTTTCTGGCTCTGTGGCTATCAACTTTACATTGACTCACATTGACTCACATTACAGTTTTATTTGGTAAAACATGGCAAGTTTGGACGAAAATGTGAAAGGGTGTACACGAGTTGAGAAAGTTCGGACACGTAATGGTAAACAAATGTTCTATCGTCGCTATAGATCTTTTGCTCTTTCTTATTGCTTAAAAACTACTGGTTGATTCTCTTTGTTGTTGTTTTTTCAAAGACCTATCATAACGGTTGCTGGAGAAATCGCCTACAATTAGATATAGTAAACCAATTGGAGATTTCGCCTGTAAAGCAATTATACAGTGATTGTATTTCGCACCTATGGTACAGGTACTATAAGAAATATGAAAGGTAATAAGAAAGAACTATAAAAAATATAAAGAATGTTTGTGACAATAATAAATTGTCCTGTTGTGTTGTTTTCCAGATCAAGATGACCAAGACTGGACGATCAGTGCAGCCCCTGATCACCACCTGGAATTCTGGAATTTGACAGCCCATTAATATGAACAGGGGTTGATAATCATATACTGAATATTTGCAGAAAGTGAAAATGTCATATGTTGTAATCCAGGTGCAGATTCAGGATTTCAGATTTTTTATTTTTTTTTTTTTTGGGGGGGGGGGGGGGGGGGGGGGGTGTTAGAAATTATTTTGGAAAAGGGTGTGTGTGATTTTTAGTTGATGTAGATCTAAAATATTACTAAAAAAAAGTTTGCTTTGGCAATTTTAAGGGGGGGGGGGGGGGGGGTGTACGCTGGCTCTGCCCCCTCTAAATCCGCACCTGTAATCTGGAAAACAATACCACACAACAATTTAATCTTGTCGGTAGTCTGTGGTGTGATCCATTTCCTACAAAGTGACATACCAGGGTATTGATTATTTGCCGATTATATTGATTTGATTTTCTTCTCTGATAACCAACAATTTTTTATTAAATAATATTGCTAATCAAATATTAACAGGTCTGGATCTAGATCATCTTACAGTAGGTAAGACTCATATCATAACTGTTTCATACATACCGTATGACACTTTCACTCAGTACTGCAAATTCTGCATAACTAGGTCTATTGCTATATGTCGTTATCGCTCTTTTTTCTAATCTTCTGTCAAATTCTATGTAGTGATCAGGGGCTACACTGATCGTATCAAGATCATCTGACTAGACGTAAGACTCGTATTATAACTTGTTCCGTGCATATGACATTCTTACTAAAATTTCTGCATAACTAGTACAATTATCGCTCCTTATATATAACTATCTTCTGTCAAATTCTATGTAGTGATCAGGGGCTACACTGATCAATCTATCTTGGCCATCTTGATCTGGAAAACAATAGCACAGAACAATTTAATCTTGTTACAAACATTCTTTATGATTTTAATCTTGTTACAAACATTCTTTATGATTCTGTCATGTTATCTGTACCTGTACCATAGGTGCGAAATACAATCACTGTATTTATATATATATAATTGCTTTCTAGGCGAAATCTCCAACTCGTTTACTATATATCTAATTGTAGGCGATTGCGATTTCTCCGTAAACCATCATAACGTAGATAAGAAACTTAGACAAATCACGCAACATCTTGCTGCCAATGTACCAAATCACGCAAAGTCACATTGCAAATATCTTTGGTTGTAAGAAAAGCTCAGGAATAATAAGCATATCATTGTGTAGAGTAATTATTCAGCTACAATATGGTACATTGGTTGTTAAAATCTGTTCACAAATAAAAAAGTTTGATGCAAAGACCCAAACCACCTATCAGAATTAAGGTCTCCTAGAGTTGAACAGTAGTTTCTTATCTATGTTATCATAGGTCTTTGTTTTGAAATTAACTTCAATGGTTTAACCCTTTCCAGTTTCAATATGTGTTGAATATTCATGGACAAAATTAAATAGTTATAATGGAAAGTGGAACATTGAAGTCATTTCTGAAAGTAAAGAAACATCTTTCAAATTTCGCTAGCAAACAGAGCAGACCCTGATCAGACGGTTCCTATAGGAGCCGCCTGATCTGGGTCTTTTCTGTTTGAGGACGTCAAAGGCTTCTTGTTCAATTTCAGGAAAGATAACAAATTCATTAACATTTCTATCTGTGACTGGATCCATCATTATTCTGCAATCAGATATTAGCTTCAGTAACTATGCTGGGTCACTTATATATTGAAAATCATCACATTCTGACTACTTGAACTATCAACATTGGATGTCTTTTCTGGCAAAAACTGTGTAGAATCACACAGCAATTGGAAAAGTTTGTTCATAGTGGCAGCTTCAGATGGAGCGCTAACAGCGAGTATCTGTGTTCATTGGGCGGCATAGATCTGGAGAAACGGAGACATTTACAGTAAATGTACAGTCGGCTGAGCTGTCATTCGGACTGAAAGTAAGACTATAACTAGGTACTTTACTTTACTTTTTTACATTTCCGTACAGAGACATTTCATGTTGGTCAATTTGTTCAATTCTAATGCTATAACTAGTCTGAGACACAGTGGTAGCAACTGGTATTGATGATGCAGAGAATCAGATAAAAAAAAAAAAAAAATCGTAAATTAAAACATTTTCAAGAACAACTTCTTTATTTCTCCACCAAACCCTATGTTGTGACCACTCTTTAGAATCGTCTTGAAGAGATGATTCTATAGTCTGAGTGATCACAACATAGGGTTTAATAGAGAAACGACGATTATATATATATAATAGTACAGTTAAACTTCGATATCTCGAACTCGGATAACTCGAACTTCGGGATAACTCGAAGTAAAAGTTCGGTCCTTCCAAAACTTACAATACAGAATTGCTCTAAAATGTACATGTATATCTGGAAACACATGTTACAGCTTAATGCAAGTCTAAAGTAATGCTGAAAGCTCCTACAAGAGCTTTCAGCATTACTTTAGACCTGCATTAAGCTGTGAATTTAAGAAATTGTCCAGATCAGATATCGGATAAGTCTAACATCTGTTATCTCAAACTAATTTGTATGGTCCCATGAAGTTCCAGATATCGTAGTTCAACTGTATTTGAGTACATGTATATCTTTATCTGTCGCTCTGATGATGGTCTGTTTACTCGGTCCTTACAAGTTTGTTCTGGAATGACTTCAGAATTGAAGCATGCTCAGTCTCTAAAAACATTTATTACATGTATTTTTGCTTGTAACACTGGTGTTACATGGAAATAAGAAAGGGAAAGTCCATTTGTTTACTTGGTATAAACGGTTTTCCTGTAAAAATTCTAAGCACCCCTGGTTATACTTTCAATTTACAGGACCAAATACAGCCTTATCCATCGACTGGATATGTATAGTGCAATTGATGAGGTGGCAACCCCAGGAAATGGATGTTCTTCAATACTCGTACAAGAATTGCCAGTATTTCATGAGAGGAATAGGCAGGTAAAGTTTGGGACTGCAAAACGTAAGGATTTTTTTTTAGCATCTTAACCCTTGACTCCATGAATATTCATCTAAAAGAATCATTGCATCCTGAATATTAATTTGATTTATTTATGTAATAGCACATAGAAACAAGAATATTGGTCATGGAAAAAACTGCAGAATCATATCTATATTAAATCATAAGCAAATAGAGCAGACCCTGATCAGACTGCTTCTATAGGAGCTGTCTGATCTTGGTCCACTCTATTTGCAAAGGCATAGAAAAGCGTATTTACTGAGCAAAGGGTTATACCAACTCTCACCAGTGTTATCATCCATTCATGTTTTTCTTTGCTAAAACAAGCATAATTCATATGGGGATATGGGTGTATTAAACCCATGAAGAGAAGGTTGGGTCTTTTCCTTAACTATAAAGACCAGTGGCATGCTGCAACCTGATGTGTTTATGCAAGCCATGATTATTGTATTTTTATTGATTTGCAACTTTGCTCAAACATGATCTCCTCTTTCGGGTTGCTTGTCTGTTTACAAAGGAAAAAATACAAGCTACTGTTGTAAAGACGAAAGTTTATATGTACCGGTATATTTTATCTGCATTGAAATATATATGAAATTAATCCGGCATGAAGGAATGAAAAAGTCCATTTTGTAACTTCTGTATTGTATTTAGAAAAGTTCCGAATGGATAATGTCATAAGGGTGGCAGATGCCAACCAGTAAAATAAAACTACATTTCCCGGCCGATGTTTTGCCGTTCGTGTAAACTTGAAATTTCGAATTTCTCTCTTCAAAAGCTAAACTAGAACTCTTTTTCTTTTAAAAGCAAGGGTGGTCAGCATGGATTGGACCACGTGACCTCTCTGACTGGTTAAAGCACGAACAAAAAAGCATCTGGCCGCTAATCGGCTTACTTCGATTCTTATGAAGCCCTTATGTAATATCTATCACTCCCCAGCAAGAATATCATCTGGCAGATTTAACATTATCACACTAGAGAAATGATCTGTAGAACAATTGTAAATTAACAAACTGTAAATTAAAGAAGTTTACTAGTATGTAGTTTATTGGTGTAACACTATTGTTGAAACTTCAGTGTCTGCATTGTTGTCGTCATCTGGAAACTTTAACATTGGCTGTTACTTCGTGTAAATCTTATGAAACTTCACACACTTGTTCACTGTCACATGAGCTACAATCTGACTTAACCTTTCCCTCATATAAACACCTTTTCACGCATTTGCAAACAGAGTAGACCCAGATCAGACGGCTCCTGTAGGAGCCGTCTGATCAGGGTTTGCTCTGTTTGCCAAAGGATTTGATAGATCTCTTTCTTTAGTTTCTAAAATGGCTACAATGTTCCACCTTCCATATTTCATTATAACAATTTTGTCCATGAATCTTCAGTAAGTATTTAATTTTGAACTAAATACATGTATAGAACAGGGAAAGGGTTAAAGATCATTACCCTCAGTCTGCAAGGCTTTTTTTTTTTTTACAAAATTATGCACGTTTATGGACTTTGGAAATGAAAATTTAAGATGTCCGTCATTTGAAACTAACCAGCAGGAGACTATTTCATATGTGTATTCCTTGTGGCAAGGCTTTTCCATCAATGCTACATTTTTTCAACTTTTACATTGACCTTTGAACTTTGACCTAATTTATTATAAGTCTTAACCCTTTCTCAGTTCTATGTTTTTTCCAAATTTCAATACCTACTGAATATTCATGGGCAAAATAGTTGAAATACGGAAAGTGGAACATTGTAGCTATTTAAAAAGACGAGAGTAGGCACCCACATGTGGTGTTCTTGTTACTTTTATGACATATATTCTACAGAATTCTGATGTAATAATGGACTAATTAATATTTATGGACCTTTAATATTTCTAGAAGGACAACTGTTATAATCATTTAATTCAACTCTGATTCACATGAATTACAAACTGCATGTAGAATCATCTTATTTCTTACAAAAAATAATTGTTTCTAATTTCTTCGATTAAAATTTAGTGTACATGATGTAGCCTATAGGTAGACATTGAACTTTCTTTCCTTCTCAAAATAAATGACATAGAAGTTTGCAGAAATTTTTTGACTTAAATTGTGCTTTAATCAATTAATGACATTTTTTGCATGTCTGTTTTTTTAAGAAAAAAATGTGACCTATTGTCATAACTTTAGCGTCTGGGTTGTTGGTATCGTTGTTGTTGCCATTGTCGTTCTTAAAGTTAGCTTAAACATTGGCAGCTACAATCGAACAAATGAGTGTTTGCACCCGCAAGCGGTGCTCCTGATTTTATTAACCCTTTATTCCATAGGAATGCCTTTGCAAACAGAGTAAACCTAGAAGATCCTGTAAAAGCTGATCAGAGTCTACTCTGTTTGCATATGACATAAAATAGGTCTGATTCTACAGTTTCTGCCATTATTAGAATATGCCATTATAAGATTCAGCTAATTATTATTATAATATTCATGCAGTTATCACTTCTTACATGAATATTCATTTCAGTAAAGAGTATATATAAAAGTAGGGAGGAGTTTAACTCTTTCCCTCATGTAAACATGTTTTCGCGCATTCAAATTTTGCAAACAGAGTAGACCCAGATCAGACGGATCCTAAAGGAGCCGTCTGATCAGGGTCTGCTCTGTTTGCTAATAGAAGTTGATAGATCTGTTTCTGTACTTTCTAAAATGTCTACAATGTTCCACCTTTCATATTTCTTTATAACTCCATGTTGATGAATATTCAGTAGGTATTGAAATTTGGCATAAATACAGAACAGGGAAAGGGTTAATTAAATAAGGAAACCACAAACAATACATTTTATTAGACCTTCTGTGATATTTCTATATATAGTCTAGATACAGAGCAATACTAAAGAGTGGTCACAATATAGGGTGTTTAGTGGAGAAACAAAGGAGTTATTCATGAAAATATTTTCATGTACAAATCTTTTCTGGGCATCTGTAGATTTCCCTAGCTGACTGACATTGCTAATGGACACATGTACAGTTAACTCTACCAGTATTCACTAACCATATTTTATGAATACTTGCCTTGTTCCTGAAACTACAGCTCAAATTCATTACTTTAGAAGTATGATCTGGTCTACTCTGTTTGCAAAGCATTAAAAAAGCATATTTATGGAGTAAATGGCTAAACTGACATTTGCTTGTGGTTTATCATTCAAGGGAATGAAGTGTCACCCTATTGGTCATTAATTAGTAGGAGTATTCTCCCTTCACCAATATATTGGGGATGACACTCCCATGGGAATCACGAGGTCTGTCTGCCTGTCTATTAACCCTTTCCTCCAAAAATATGCCTTTCTTTACAAACAGAGTAGACCCAGATCAGATGGCCCCTATAGGAACCATCTGATCAAGGTCTGCTCTGTTTGCTTTAAGCTTGTGAAATATATAATTATATAGATATGATTCTACAGTTTCTGCCATGGCCCAAACCATGTTCAATTATAAAAAATAATCTTATGAATATTCATATTGTCCTTATTTCTTATATTATAAATATGCATGGAGTAAAGGGTTACATGACTTGTGTTCTACTATATTTTGAGTTTTTAACCCTTTTGTCTGTTACACTTTCTCTTAACCCTTTCCTCCATAAATCGCCTCTGTATAAGTCACCTGTTGAAACCATTGTGATAAATAGAGCATTTGCTCCTATCGGAACAAATGCTCTATTTATCACAATGGTTTCAAATTACAAATTTCTAAAAAAAAATCCTTTTCTCTAGTTAATGCTCCTTTTCGGTAGATTTATTAAAAAAGGTTGGATCTAAAAACAGCCTATGAAGGAAAGGGTTAAATTGTCATCATACACTGAATAATCCTAAAAAGAATCAACTTCAAACTTGAATGGGCTAAGTGCTAAAAAAGGCTGATTTCAGTTTTACACTGAGGTCATTATTTGCATTCCTATATACATGTAATGTGGTCTCTTTCTCCATTTCAGTTTGGAATTATTTGTGCCCTGAAAAATATGCAAAAAATTGACATTTTGGATCCTCACTGATGACACTCGGGTCTCATCTAAATCAAACTTTTTTCACAGGTAATCGTAAAATCACCCTTAGCTTATTGAAGATTCAAGTTTAATTTGTAAAATTTGAAATAGAGAAAAATGATTGAAAAGCAAAGTGCAGTAAAACCCTTCTAAACCAGAATTCTAGTAGAGAAGATTTAGATTCTTTTAGGCAGGTGGCTGCTTAATGCAGAGTGAAAGTCATGCAGAAAGTTCCTAGAGGAGCTTTCAGCATGAAATTCTCCCTGCATTAAGCTGTCACCTGTCTCCAAGACAAATGGAAAATAATGTCTGCTCAAATTTAGATATGGTGCAATTTTTTACTTCAAATTCAGTCAAGCTGTTGAGAAACTATTAAATGAGTGTCAAACAGCTTGGATCCTAATGAGATACTGAGTTACTTGGCATCTCATCTGGACCCAAGCTGTTTGGGAAATCACAAATAGGGGGATGATGGTTAACTCTTCCCTTCATATATAAACACTTTCATTCATCTACAAGCAGAGTAGACCAAGATCAGATTTACAAGAGCCATTTAACCCATTCCCTCATCAGCTATATTTAGTTCCAAGCCCTATGAATGAATCTACCGAAAAGGAGCATTAACTAGAGAAAAGGAAAATTTTAGAATTTTGTAGTTTGAAACCATTGTGATAAATAGAGCATTTGCTCCTATAGGAGCAAATGCTCTATTTATCACAATGGTTTCAAGAAGTGACTATAACAGAGGCGTGTATAGAAAAGCGTATTTATGGAGGAAAGAGTTAACCAGTATCTGCTCAGTTTGTTTATGCCATGATATAGATCTGATTCTACAATTTCCACCAAGGCAAAAAAAAATCCTGTGTTCACATAGTATTCATTATAAAAAAAAATCAGTTTATCAATATTCATGATGTCATCATTTCTTATATATGAATATTCAACCAGGAAAGGGTTCAGCTGAAAGCACTGAACACTTTGACTGATACGGTACTAACATAACAGAAAATGATGAGTTGTGTCGTTCAAGAGGACTTATTCTACTTTAACCCTTTACTGCACAGATATTTATTTTAATGCCTTTGCAAACAGTACTGACCCAGATCAGACAGCTGCTGTAGGATCAAGGGTCAGCTTGTTTTGTTTTCTGATGTAATAACCCTTTCCCTCATAGGCTATTTTTAGACCCAGCTTCTTTTAATATATCTACCCAAAAAGAGCATTTACTAGAGAAAAGGAAAAGGTTAGAATTGTGTAGTATTGAAACCATTGTGATAAATAGAGCATTTGCTCCTATGGAGCAAATGCTCTATTTATCACAATGGTTTCAAGAAGTGACTATCACTGAGGCATAGAAGGCGTATTTATGGAGGAAAGGGATCATTGATTCTACAGTTTCAACCATTGCAACGCATCCCTTTGTCCATATACCATTACAACAAATAAGCTAATTAATAATCATGATTACATGATGAGATAAAGGGTTAATAACTTCGCTTATTCACAGTAGATTTCTTAACTCTTCGCTTGCTATTCACGTCAATATACCTACGGTACCTGTATATAGTGAAGACCCAGATGAGACAGCTCCTGCAGGAGCTGTCTCATCAGGGTCTGCACTATTTACAAGTTGATTGTCCAACCAGTGCACTCCACAGCAGTGATTGCACAGCAAAATAGTTGTACACAGTGAAGATATATGTTATTATACAACAGGGCTTGGGTAAATAGGGAGAAATGTATTTCAAAATTCAGCAAGAGAAGGGTTAACATGCTTGCAGTGGTGTTGCAAGGGTTTGATGGAGTTATAATTCAAAGTTACTAGACATTTCATTGATGAAGGATATATACAGACATTTGATATGTATTGATGATTTTTCTGCTCAGATAACAAACCCTTTACTCCATAGAGTAACCCTTTATGCCTTTAATGCCTTTGCAAACAGACACCAATATCAGACAGCTGCTACTTTAGGAGCCGTCTGATCAGATCTACTCTGTTTGCTTATAAATAGAATTTTATAGCCATGATTCTACAGTTTCTGCAATGGCCAAAACATCCTGTATTCATATGCCATTATATCATACAAACATATAAAATAAATCAGGGAAGAGTTAACCCATTATGTCATAGGCTATTTTTAGACCCAACCTCTGAATGAATCTACCGAAAGGGAGCATTTACTGGAAAAAGTGAAATTTTAGAATCGCAACAGCATTTGCTCCATGGTAGCAAACAGAGCATTAATTTTGCTACTATGCTCCGCAAGGTTTCAATGTCAGGGAATGGGTTACAGCAGAATAATATTTTACATGGAAAGGGTATTGCTTTGTTGAAGCAAGGTATTCCACTCTATTCACATATCATATACACCTTTTCAATACCAACGAGCCCTGATGTCATTAATGAACCATCAGACAACATGCCAGCTTTGTGATCCTTGCTATCATATCATCTGGGATACCTCTTGAATTTAAAGTAGCTTGATAATACAAATTTACACATATGTATATATGGATAATTTAATCTCATACTTTGCAATCAAAGTTAGATCCAGATCTGACAGTTCCTGTATGATGACGTCTTAGCAAGGTCAGCTCTGTTTGCCTATGGACTACAGTTGAACTTCAATATCTCGAATCATACAAATTACTTCTAGATAACGAAAGTTCAAGTCATCCCATTTCTAATCTGTACAACTTCTCAAGTTCATTGCTTTCAGTATTACTTTCGACCTGCATTAAGCTGTAACATGTGCTTCTAGATATGATACATAATATAATACATTTTAACCCTTACACTGCGGGACACGAGTCACTAATGGCTTTGCAAACAGTGTAGACCCTGATGAGAGGGCTCCTAGAGGAGCACTCTCATCAGGGTCTGCACTGTTTGTTATGTTACACTTTTCTTTAAAAAATCCCTAAAATTTAATATTCGCCATAAGTTTGACTTGTTTGAAGTTTGGAATAGTTCATTTAGAAATTTAGCATTGTAATGGTTAAAACAATTCTGTATTGTAAATTTTGGAAGGACCAATTTTTTACTTCGAGTTATCCCAAAGTTCAAGTTCAAATATAATAAAGTAAATATTCCAAAATAGGGAATTAATATAATACATAAATACTTAAACTGCTCTGATCTAATATTTCGACCACTAAGGGCCTTTGTCAAAGATTATCATGTCAAAATACACGTCACATTTTTGTTACATGCATTCAGCCATAAAATCAAAGAGAATAATCTTTGATTTTATGGCTGAATGCATGTAACAAAAATGTGACGTGTATTTTGACATGATAATCTTTGACAAAGGCCCTTAGTGGTCGAAATATTAGATCAGAGCAGTTTAAGTATTTATGTGTCAAATATAATAATTATTAATATCTGATGTGATTCTGCAGTTTCTTTATAATCTTGGCCAAAAGTTCTGGTGATCATGATATGACTGTATAAAAATTCAAAAGGATCAAAATGCTACTTCATGATGCTGTGTTTAATTATATACAATTATAAAAAAAAAATAGCTAATAAATATTCATGATGTCATTATATCCTGCATGAATACTAATTGGGTAAACTAAAGGGTTAACCTAAATCCTTTAACTTCATTAATATTTATGCAATGACATCATGAAAAATGATTAACTGACATGATTGTTATAATTGCACATGAAAATTGATTTATTTTGTCATGGCAGCCAGTGCATAATCTGATCTCGAACAATAACCCTTTACTCCATGAATATTCATGTAAGAAATAATGATGTCATGAATATTAATTCGATTCATTTTTGTAAAGAAATTTGAAGACAAGAAATGGCAGAGACTGTAGAATCATATCTATATTATCTCAAGCAAACAGAGCAGACCATGACTACAGGAGCCGTCTGATCTGGGTCTGCTCTGTTTGCAAATGTGTGAAAACACGTTTATATGAAGGAAAAGGTTAAGCAAACAGAGCAGATCCAACTGAGAGCTCCTAGAGTATCTGTCAGATTTTTGGTCTACTCAGTTTGCAAAAGTTTAAAAAAAGTGTAAAGAAGTAGGCTTTTACAATCTTTGTAGTTTGGCTACCAAACAATTTAGTGGCCAAAATTATGAAATTGGAAAGAAAAACAACATTATCTCTTTCCCTCATATAAACATGTTTTCACGCATTTGCAAACAGAGTAGACCCAGATCAAAGTTACTAGACATTTCATTGATGAAGGATATATACAGACATTTGATATGTATTGATGATTTTTCTGCTCAGATAACAAACCCTTTACTCCATAGAGTAACCCTTTATGCCTTTAATGCCTTTGCAAACAGACACCAATATCAGACAGCTGCTACTTTAGGAGCCGTCTGATCAGATCTACTCTGTTTGCTTATAAATAGAATTTTATAGCCATGATTCTACAGTTTCTGCAATGGCCAAAACATCCTGTGTTCATATGCCATTATATCATACAAACAAATAAAATAAATCAGGGGAGAGTTAACCCATTATGTCATAGGCTATTTTTAGTCCCAACCTCTGAATGAATCTACCGAAAAGGAGCATTTACTGGAAAAAGTGAAATTTTAGAATCACAACAGCATTTGCTCCATGGTAGCAAACAGAGCATTAATTTTGCTACTATGCTCCGCAAGGTTTCAATGTCAGGGAATGGGTTACAGCAGAATAATATTTTACATGGAAAGGGTATTGCTTTGTTGAAGCAAGGTATTCCACTCTATTCACATATCATATACACCTTTTCAATACCAACGAGCCCTGATGTCATTAATGAACCATCAGACAACATGCAAGCTTTGTGATGGTTGCTATCATATCGTCTGGGATACCTCTTGAATTTAAAGTAGCTTGATAATACAAATTTACACATATGTATATATGGATAATTTAATCTCATACTGGCAACTTTTCACACCTTTGATATCAAAGTTAGATCCAGATCTGACAGTTCCTGTAGGAGACATCTGAGCAAGGTCTGCTCTGTTTGCCTATGGATTACAGACTTGAACTTCAATATCTCGAACCATACAAATTACTTCTAGATAACGAAAGTTCAAGTCATCCCATTTCTAATCTGTACAACTTCTCAAGTTCATAGCTTTCAGCATTACTTTCAACCAGCATTAAGCTGTAACATGTGTTTCTAGATATGATACATAATATAATGCATTTTAAAACAATTCTGTATTGTAAATTTTGGAAGGACCAAATTTTTACTTCGAGTCATCCCAAAGTTCAAGTTCAAATATAATATCTGATGTGATTCTGCAGTTTCTTTATAATCTTGGCCAAAAGTTCTGGTGATCATGATATGACTGTATAAAAATTCAAAAGGATCAAAATGCTCCTTTAGGATGCTGTGTTTAATTATATACAATTATAAAAAAAATAGCAAATAAATATTCATGATGTCATTATATCCTGCATGAATACTAATTGGGTAAAGGGTTAACCTTTAACTTCATTAATATTTATGCAATGACATCATGAACAATAATTAACTGACATGATTGTTATAATTGCACATGAAAATTGGATTTTTTCTAATGCAGCCAGTGCATATTCTGATCTCTAACAATAACCCTTTACTCCATGAATTTTCATGTAAGAAATAATGATGTCATGAATATTAATTAGATTCATTTTTATAAAGAAATTTGAAGACAAGAAATGGCAGAGACTGTAGAATCATATCTATATTATCTAACATGGGATAAATTAACAACCAACACGTTTTTAGCTCACCAGAGCACAAAGTGCTCAAGGTGAGCTATTGTGATACCCCTGTGTCCGGCGTCCGTCTGTCCGTCTGTCAGTCTGTCTGTCCGTCAACAATTTCAAACGACTTCTTCTCTGAAACCAACAGCCCAATTGTAACCAAACTTGGTCAGATACATACTGTGGGTGGGTGCTTCAAAAGTTGTTAAAAGATAGTGGGTGGGGCTATCGGTCTTGTTGCCATGGCAACTGTACACAATATCTAGAAAAATCTTCTTCTCCAGAATGACTTGTCCGATTTGAATATAGTTTTCACCAAAATGTTTCTCAGTTGATAGACTTTAAAAGTTGTTAAAAGAATTTTGATCCGGCAAAAAACATGGCCCGCCAGAGGGCATGGTCTTTTTTTTCCATATATGGTAATATTGGAAAATCTTTAAAAATCTTCTTCTCTGAAACTGTAAAGCCTAGACCTTTGATATTTGGTATGTAGCATGATCTTATGGTCCTCTACAAATCTTGTTCAAATTATAACCCCCGGGCCAAAAATGGCCCGCCCAAGGGCTTGTCAGTTTTTCATAGGAAAATCTTTAAAAATCTTCTTCTCTGAAACTGTAAGGCCTAGACCTTTGATATTTGGTATGTAGCATGATCTTATGGTCCTCTACAAAGATTGTTCAAATTATGACCCCCATGCCAAAAATGGCCCCGCCCAAGGGCTTATCAGTTTTTCATAGGAAAATCTTTAAAAATCTTCTTCTCTCAAACTGTAAGGCCTAGACCTTTGATATTTGGTATGTAGCATGAGCTACTGGTCCTCTACAAAGATTGTTCAAATTATGACCCCCGGGCAAAAAATGGCCCCGCCTAAGGGCTTATCAGTTTTTCATAGGAAAATCTTTAAAAATCTTCTTCTCTCAAACTGTAAGGCCTAGACCTTTGATATTTGGTATGTAGCATGATCTTATGGTCCTCTACAAATATTGTTCAAATTATGACCCCCGGGCCAAAAATGGCCCCGCCCATGGGCTTATTAGTTTTTCAAAGGAAAATCTTTAAAAATCTTCTACTCTCAAACTGTAAGGCCTAGACCTTTGATATTTGGTATGTAGCATGATCTTATGGTCCTCTACAAATATTGTTCAAATTATGACCGCCGGGCCAAAAATGGCCCCGCCCAAGGGCTTATCAGTTTTTCGTTGGAAAATCTTTAAAAATCTACTGAAACTGTAAGGCCTAGACCATTGATATTTGGTATGTAACATGATCTAATGGTCCTCTACAAATATGTAGCTGTGGCTTGTGGTCCTCTGCCAAAAATGTTTAACTTACAACCCTGACCACTGGGCGAAACTTGGCCCTGCCTCAGGGCTTATCAGTTTTTCATGGGTAAAATATAAAATATTATTTTTCTCTGAAACCATAAGGCTTAGACCTTTAATTAATGGCATACTGCTTTGCCTAGAGGTTCTCTACCAAGGTTGTACACATGATTTCTTGTGGTCAAAAATGGCCCCGCCCCTGGGGTTATCTCAGGTGAGCGCTTCAGGGCCTCATGGCCCTCTTGTTTATTTTACTGCATACATGTTTTGATTTACATTGATTTACATCTTCATCAGCGCATAACAACTATCATATGATATATTATCTCAAGCAAAAAAAGCAGACCATGACTACAGGAGCCGTCTGATCTGGGTCTTCTCTGTTTGCAAATCTGTGAAAACACGTTTTTATGAAGGAAAAGGTTAACCCTTTCCCTGTTCTGTGTTTATTTCAAATTTCAATACCTACTGACTATTCCTGGACACAATAGTTACAATGAAATATGGAAGATGGAACATTGTAGCCATTTTAGAAAGTAAAGGAACATAGCTATCAAAATTCCATTAGCAAACAGAGCAGACCCTGATCAGATGGCTCCTCTAGGAGCCATCTGATCTGGGTCTGCTCTGTTTGCAAATGTGTGAAAACACGTTTATATGAGGGAAAGGGTTAAGCAAACAGAGCAGATCCAACTGAGAGCTCCTGGAGTATCTGTCAGATTTTGGATCTACTCAGTTTGCAAAAGTTTAAAAAAGTGTAAAGAAGTAATTTAGGCTTTCACAATCTTTGTAGTTTGGCTACCAAACAATTTAGTGGCCAAAATTATGAAATTGGAAAGAAAAAAACCATTATGTGAATAATACAAATCTATTAGAATCGCCAAAATAGTTGTCTTAGATTAATTTTTATAATTTGAGTTTAAAAGTTGTGATGTTTTGTTTTTCTCAGAATTTTGGGGAGAGCATCCATGATCTAGCCTTAGTTGCTATGGAGAAATACAGACCTACTAGTTAGAGAGGCATCATGTACGGCATGTAAGTATCTTTTGGTTTAGTTACCATGGAGACATTAACCCGTTCCTTCATATAAACTCCTTTTCATGCTCTTGCAAACAGAGTACAGGGTGTCCAAAAAGAAAGTTTACAGTTTCATCCCCTTATAAGTTTGTCAAATATTGAACTATATTGGTGAAAAATATATCGTTTTAAAGGATACATGCTCAAGTTTGTATTACGCATAAAATTTACGCGCTTAAATCTGTAATGTCGCGACGTTATGACGTCATTTAAAACCTTTTTGTTTTCACGATATGGCGTCTGACGTCGATCAGCGTATTTTTATCGTGAAAAGTTATCATGATATTAAAAGTCTTACTGATGTGCAAAGGTAGTTTTAAATATGCATATAAAGGCATGAGTGTGAATATAGTGAACATCTTCAAGATTGTAAGACAGTTTGAAGAACGTGGGACAGTAAAAGATTCTCCAAGGTCGGGTCAACCATAAACTAGTAGAAGTAACGAAAATGTTGGCGTAATCCCAGACATGCTGCAATAAAACCCTACTGGGCATAATATAATAAGAAAGGGTTTAGAACTTTTCCCATACAAAATACAAAAAAGCACACTGCAAATAAGGTGTTTGATGCATTATATGAAACGTTTGGTGCTAGAGTAATTTCCAGGAAATATCCAGAGGTAAAACACTGTGGTGTGGCATGGCCCGCCCAGAGCCAGGATCTCAATCATTGTGTGGCTATCTGAAGTCTTAAGTGTACAGCTCAAAACTAACGGACACATCTAAGCTTCAGCGAAACATTAGAAGAAAAGTTAAGAAGATAAGTGTATAGACACACGTGCCAAGATAATAAACTGTTTCAAAGAGAAAGAGTGTGAGAAGGGAGACTGCAAATGGGCAGGCATCTTGAAAACGTCATAAACTGCTGAATTGACGTCATAGACAAAATAAGGAAACTTTAGTAAATCGCCATTTTTTTAAAAATATATGAGTGTTAATCTTTAAAATGGTACCAGATAAAACTTGTATCTATGGTCTATACATATGCACGTTTTCATTGTTATAGCAGAACGTTTAGATATTATACAAAGACACTGAAACTGTAAACTTTCTTTTTGGACACCCTGTACTCAGTTCAGATGACTCCTGTTGGAGCAGTCTGATCAGGGTCTTCCTTGTGTGATGGTTAATGAGGTATATAGGACCTTTTGCTTGATGAGATACATATGCGATTATCCCTTTCCTTGTTCATATTCATCTAAGAAATAATTACATCATGAATATTTATTACAATGTAGCTGAATTTGTATAATGGCATATGTACACAGTTTTTGGTATTGGTAAAAACTATTTAGTCAGATCTATTGATAATTCCATAAACAAACAGAGCAGACCCTGATCAGATGGTTCCTAGATGTAACAGGACTCATCTGATCTGGGTCTACCATGTTTGCAAAAAGATATGAAAATTTTTTCAAATGAGGGAAAGGGTTATCAGGCCTTATATTTGTGATAAGTAAGATCTTATGTTTGATGAGAGATATTAGACCTTATGTTTGATGAGATATTTTTGACTTTTATGTTTGATGAGATATATAAGACCCTATGTTTGATAAGAGATTTGAGACCTTATGTTTGATAAAGGTAAATTAGACCCTATGTTTGAAGAGACCCTGTGATGAGATATGAAACCCTGTTTGATGAGATACGATACTCTGTTTTGATGAGATATGAGACTTTATGTTTGATAAGATATGAGACCATGTGATGAGATATGAGACCCTGTTTGATGAGATATTAAACTTCATGTTTTGATGATATATAAGACTGTGATGAGATATGAGACCTTAATATGTTTCGATGAGATATGAGACTGTTTGATAAGATATGAGACCCTGTGATGAGATATGAGACCCTGTTTGATGAGATATGAAACTTCATATTTTCAATGAGATATGAGACTTTTGATAAGATATGAGACCATGTGATGTGATATGAGACCCTGTGACAAGATATGATATCCTGTTTGATGAGATATGAGACCTTATATTTGATGAGATATATGAGATTCTATGTTTGATGATATATGAGACCGTATGTTTTATGCGATATGACACCTTATCTTTCACTAAATAATTGAGACAATAAATCCTGTTTTTTAGTAATCCTTTTTCATGTCTATATTATGAACATAATGGGTATATATAGGAGAACTCATAACCTCAATAGTCTTAGCTGTACCTCTTTAACCCTTTCCATGTTCTATGTTTATTCCAAATTTCAATACCTATTGAATATTTATGGACAAAATAGTTATAATGAAACATGGAAGGTGGAACAATGTAGCCATTTTAGAAAGTAAAGAAACATATTTATCAAATTCCACCTGCAAACAGAGTAGACCCAGATCAGACGGCTCCTCTAGGAGCCGTCTGATCTGGGTCTACTCTGTTTGCAAATGCGTGAAAACACGTTTATATGAGGGAAAGGGTTAAATGAAGTTATGATACTAGTAATAACAACACTATTAACCCTTTACATAATTATTGTTCATGTTAGACATACATGTAGTTACCTCATGAATATAAATCACATTAATGATTAACCTTTTATTCCATAAATACATCTTTTTACCCCTTTGCAAACAGAGTAGACCCAGATCAGATGGCTCCTGTATGAGCCGTCTGATCAGAATCTGCTCTGTTTGCTTATGATCTAATATAGATATGGTTCTACAATTTATGCCATGGCCAAAAGTTCTGGTGTCCATTTGCAATAATAATGTTCAATTAAACAAATTAATATTCATGATGTCATTATTTCTTACATGAATATTCATGGAGTAAAGGGTTAAATGGCATATGAATACAGGAATCTTTGGCTAATATATGAAAGAAACAAGAGATTCAGATCTAAATATATTATTACATAAGCAAACAGCAGGCCCTGATCAGATGGCTCCTACATATGTCTGATCTGGGTCTACTCTGTTTGCAAAGGCATCAA
This sequence comes from Azorinus chamasolen, assembly GCA_963576725.1. Taxonomy (NCBI): domain Eukaryota; kingdom Metazoa; phylum Mollusca; class Bivalvia; order Cardiida; family Solecurtidae; genus Azorinus; species Azorinus chamasolen. Next base: position 38,333,699 of record OY755247.1, read on the forward strand.
AAGGCATCTATCAGGTAAAGCATTAAAGCTATACTATGATCACTTGTTAAGTTTGAAGATAAGATATCTTTGACCATTTCCCTGTTCTGTTTTTAGGCAAAATTCCAATACCTGCTGAATATTCATTAACAAAATAGTTATAAAGAAATATGGAAGGTAGAACATTGTAGACATTTTAGAAAGCAAACAAACAGATCTATCAAATTCTATTAGCAAACAGAGTAGACCCTGATCAGATGGCTCCTCTAGGAGCCATCTGATCTGGGTCTACTCTGTTTGCAAATGTTGCGTGAAAACACATTTATATGAGGGAAAGGGTTAATTCCTTTTCAAAGATTTACTCAACATGTCAAACAGTTTGAATCCTTTTGAGATGCAGAATTACTCAGCTTCTTTATAGCTGGATCCAAACTTTTCTACAAAGATCATCACAAAGTCTCACTATCATATAAAGAGATGTATGTTTAATTAACCTTTATGCACTGTGACAAATGTTACTTTATCTTGGTCACATCTTGCAATGGCTGGGACAGAACGACTCCCTATCTCCTATATCATCAGGTAGCTATGGTGATCCTGACCGGTCATGTAAATTTACAGTTGACCTCCTGAAGGAATAATGACATGACTTGCAGTTTTGATCCAGATTTATAATGATCCTTTGTCTGGTTTTCTAAAAAAAATATAAGGGACTTTAGAACGATGAGTAACAATTAATCTGAGGATCTATAAACTGTTTGACATTCTATTTTATCAACCCTTTACCTCGTGAATATTTATTCAAGAAATAATGACATCATGAATATTAATTATATGATTTTTTTGTAAAGGTATATCAACACAGAAGCTTTTTGCCATTTAACCCTTTCCTCCATAGGCTGTATTTAGATCCTACCTCTTAGAATGAATCTACCAAAAATGAGCATTTACTAGAGAAAAGTAAAATTTTAGAATTTTGTAGTTTGAAACCATTGTGATAAATACAGTATTTGCTCCTATAGGAGCAAATGATCTATTTATCATAATGGTTTCAAGAAGTGTTTTTTTACAGAGGTGTAGAAAGGAGTATTTATGGAGGAAAGAGTTAAGAAATCAAATTCATATCTACATGTACAGTATATTATATCATAAGGAAACAACAGATCCTGTCGAGATGACTCCTACAAGTCAGCCATCTAATTTATGTCTGCTCATAAAAAGGTCTCTCTAACAGGTAAAGGTAATGTACGGAAATTTGACCTTGAGAATTGTAATAGATGACTGTGCAGACGTCAGCTACTTAGCATGCAAAGAGTGGCGGGAATGAGAAGATGGTGACATTGGAGACCAGTTGTGACCACTATGCATCAATACATGACCTCCCATCTATTAAGAAAATGTCAAATCCATCACATCAAAGCTGCACATGTACTCTTTGCACTCTTAAGCAGCAAATAATTGAAAACTTATTGTGAACAGTGTAGATCCAGATGAGACACAGTAATTCTACATCTAATCAGGATCCAAACTGTTTCTCACTCTGATTGTAACTTTAAAGAGAAATGGAAGAACACAAATAGCAGAAGTTTGTAGTGGACAATTACTTTAGCAGATGACAATTACTTACAGTGTGCAGAGTTAACCCTTACAGTGTGGGACACGAATCACTAGTGTCCTTTGCAAACAGTGTAGACCCAGATGAGAGGGCTCCTAGAGGAGCCCTCTCATCAGAGTCTGCACTGTTTGTGATGTTTGTGATATTACACTTTTCTTACGAAAAATCCCTATATATTCACCATAAGCTTGACCTGTTTGAATTTTTGAATAGTCCATTTGAAAAGTCAGCATTATAAGGGTTAGCTATGACAGCTGCAGTTTCTGAATCAGGGCTACTTTTGATATGTCATGATACCCTAGTTTATGTCTCTGATTGATGTTATGGTTATTGATAAAACAAAATTGTTGAAGATTCCTGATAAACTATGACATTTGCAAAAATTGTAGACCAAGATCAGATGGCACGATCAGGGTCTGTACTGTTTCTCATTCAAATTTCTCCTGCCAATTTTAAACCTTTCATACTGTGTGAAATCTTTTGTTAACCCTGTACTCCATAAATACACTTTTTAATGCCTTTGCAAAGGAGTAGATCGAGATCACACAGCTCCTATAGGAGCCGTCCAATCAGGGTGACCTGAGTCTGCTTTGTTTGCTTATGAAATTATAGATGTAATTCTAAAATTTCTGCCATGGCTAAAAATTCATATAACAATTAATCTAATTAATATTCATACCAGCATTATTTCTTCCATGAATATTCATGCAGTGAAGGACTGGCCGCGTGGCTGAGTGGTAGAGCGTCTGCCTGCGGTACGGAAGGTCGTTGAGTTCGATCCCCGGCCACGACAGACCAAAAGTTGTTAAAAGTTGGTACTAGTAGTTCCCTTGTCTACGCTCAACATTAAAGGGGTAGTTCTAGGACTGGTCGGCCCGGTGTCAGGATAATGTGACTGGGTGGGGTGTTCTTGCCATGTGCCTGCGGCAGGGATTTTCCAGTGAGGTAGCACTATAACTTGTCTCATGCGGGTGACGTCTGCAAATAAAAAAAAGGTGAACAGAGTGCTAAAAGGTTTATGCTAAAGAAATAATGACATCATGAATATTTATTAGCTGAATTTTTATAATGGCATTAAGTATACATGGCTTTTTATTTTAGTATTGGTTGAAACTGTAGAGCCAGGTGTATCATAATTATGTCTCCCCCCATATTTATATGGGGGAGACATATTGTTTTCGTGAGAGTTGTCTGTCTGTCTGTCTGTCTGTCTATCTGTCTGTCCGTCTGTCCGTCACACTTTTTGTCCGGACGATAACTTCAATATGCCTGATGCCAGTTGATTGAAACTTCATATATGGAAAGAGCATAATAAGAGGAAGTGTCATGCACAAGGTCCATAACTCTGGCTTCACTAATATAGGAGTTATTGCCCTTTGTAAAAAAAATCACACTTTTTTGTCCGGACGATAACTTCTATATGTCTCATGCCATTTGATTGAAACTTCATATATGGAAAGATCATGACGAGAGGAAGTGTCATGCACAAGGTCCATAACTCTGGCTTCACTAATATTGGAGTTATTGCCCTTTGTAAAAAATATCATAATTTTTTGTCCGGACAATAACTTCAATATGCCTGATGCCAGTTGATGAAACTTCATATATGGAAAGAGCATAATGAGAGGAAGTGTCATGCACAAGGTCCATAACTCTGGCTTCACTAATATAGGAGTTATTGCCCCTTGTAAAAAAATGCACACTTTTTTGTCCGGACGATAACTCCTGTATGGCTCATGCCATTGGATTGAAACTTCATATATAGAAAGATCATGACGAGAGGAAGTGTCATACACAAGGTCTATAACTCTGGCTTCATTAATAATGGAGTTATTGCCCTTGTAATTTTTTCAACAATTTTTTTGTCCGGACGTTAACTCCTATATGGCTCATGCCATTGGATTGAAACTTCATACATGGAAAGATCATGATAAGAGAAAGTGTCATGCTCAAGGTCCATAACTCCGGCTTCACTTATATTGGAGTTATTGCCCTTTGTAAAAAAACACACAATTTTTTGTCAGGATGATAACTCCTATATGGCACATGCCATTGGAGTGAAACTTCATACATGGATTGATCATGATAAGAGAAAGTGTCCTGCATAAGGTTCTTAACTCTGGCTTCAATAAATTGAGAGTTATTGCCCCTTGTACATTTGTTTAATGCTTTCTTGTCTGGACGATAACTCCTACATGGCTCTTGCCATTGTATTGAAACTTTATACATGGAAAGAGCATGATGAGAGAAAGTGTCATGAACAAAGGCCATAACTCTGGCTTCAATACTTTTGGAGTTATTGCCCTTTGTTACATTTTTTGTCCGATCAATAACTCCTGTTCGACTGATGCTATTGGAATGACATTTCATTTATGGAAAGAGCATGATGAAAGTAAGTGTCGTGCACATGGGCCATAACTCTGGTATCAATATTTTTTATGTCATTAGCTGTTATCATTTTCTTCTTGAAAAATGTGGTGTGGAAAGCGCATAATGAGGGGAAGTATCAATCATCAAGTCCATAACATTTTTAGTGATTTCCCTTTACATATTGTTTTTATTAGAGGGGAGACATCAGTTTTTGTGACAAAAACCTCTAGTTTCATAAACAAACAGGTCAGTCACTGATAAGACAGCTCCTACTGGAGGAGTCTGATCTGGGTCTGATCTGTTTGTAAAGGTGTAGATAAGTGTTTGCATGAGAGAAAGGGTAAATCCTTTACCTCCTGTAGGAGGTGTTTGATCAGGGTCTGTTGGGGTTGCTTATAAAATGATACAATGATCTGTGGCCAAAACTTCCATATTAAGGCCGTTATAAAAATTCATCTAATTAATATCTATGATATCATTATTTCTTACGGAATATTCATCAGGTAAAGAGTTAACCTTTTACTCCATAGATATTCCTTTTAGCCCCTTTGCAATCAGAGTAGACCAAGATCTAACTGCTCCTATAGGAGTTGTCTGATCTGGTACTGTTGTTTGTTTATGAAAAGACATGGATATAGGCCCATATTCATAAAGGCGATAAAGCTCCTTAGGAATATCTTGACCTTAGGACAACTTTAAACCCTTTCCCTGTTTAGTGTTTATTCCAAATTTCAATACCTACTGCATATCTATTGACATATAGTAGTTATAATGAAATAAGGAAGGTGGAACATTATAGCCATTTTAGAAAGTAAAGAAACAGATCTACCAAGTTCCATTAGCAAACTGAGCAGACTTTTATCAGATGACTCCTATATGCATGAAAACGTGTTTATATGAGGGAAAGGGTTAAGGGCAATATGTCTAGGAAAGCTGCTGATTAAATTTTATTTCACTGATTAGAATATTGTGTTAAATATATAGTCAATATTAAGCTTTATATCTCAAAAAAGCTTTACTTGTACATGTATTTATATTTTGGGTCCAAGGAATTTTCATATTTTTATTGTTTGGAGCTTTATGAATCTGGGTCCCGATTCTACAGTTTCTGACATGGCCAGAAATTCCTGTATTGATATATCATTAAAGATTCAGCTAATTAATATTCATGATGTCATTATTTCTGCCATCAACCTATTCTCTCATATTGACAACTATTGACGACTCTGTAAAAGTCACTTTGTGAAACTATTGTGATAAATAGAGCATTAATTTGCTCCTATAGAGCAAATGCTCTATTTATCACAATGGTTTCAAACTACTAAATTCTAAAATTTTCCTTTTCTCTAGTTAATGCTCCTTTTTGGTAGATTTATTTAAAGAAGTTGAATCTAAAAATAGCCTATGAGGTAATGGGTTAATATGCATGAGGTAAAGAGTAAAGTGTAACATTACACTCTAGAAAAGTTCATCGTTTCAGACTGATGTTTGTTGGTTGTGTCAATGAGCGTCTGTTTCTGCCAACTGTTGGACGCCGCAGAGAGAGGGGAACAGATACAGAGAAACCAGGGTGCGATGCCCTACTCTTATTAATGTCAGAGTTTCTCTGGTTGTTTTAGATGCCCATCAGTGAAAAGCACTGATACATCGAACCTCAGTTTATAAAGTCTGATCCGAATGACTTGTGGTCAAATAATGAATAATTTTGCATAAATTTATCACTTCATGAATATTCATTAACTTCATTTTTTTTGGAGTAAAATAATTAAAGGCAATTATTGCCTTTGACAAAAAAACACTGTAGGATTAGATCTCTAATTCCATAAGCAAACAGAGCAGACCTTGGTCAGACGGCTCGTACAGAAGCCATATGATCTGGTTCTACTCTGTTTGCAATTGATTGAAAAGGCATTACTGTTATATTACTGTTTTACAGTGTTGTACCATTCCATCTCGAAGTTTCACCTGCATACAAGTGGTTAATGGCTCGAACATTAGAGGTATATTTTAACCTTTCCTTCATATAAACACTTTTTCACGCATTTGCAAACAGAGTAGCTCCAGATCAGACGGCTCCTATAGGAGCCCTCTGATCAGAGTCTGCTCTGTTTGTAATTTTTTTAACGATTGAAAAGGCATTTATAAAAGGAAAGGGTTACCGGTAACTGTTTTACAGTGATGTACCATACCAATAATGGCATCTCATCAGGATCCAAACTGTCTGACACTCTGATTGTAATGTATGTACAGTAAAACCTCTCTATTACGGCCACTAAATTATATCATGTAATTTGTGTAAAAGGCAGGTGGCTGCTTAAAGCAAGGTGAAAGTAAAACAGAATGCTCCTATGGGAATGTTCTGTTTTACTTTCACCTTTTTTTAAGCAGCCACCTGCGTTAAATACCAACTAATTAATACAATTAAGCGGCCGTTATAGAGAGGTTTTACTGTATGAAAAATATGGAAGAAAAATAATCAGATAACAGTTTTAGCAGATGACACTTTTTGCAGATTACAATTACTTAGAATGTAAAAGGTTATTTCAGGGGGTAAAGTTTATATAGGTGGCTGGGTAGATGGTCATCAAACCAGGCTGACCTATGCCATCAGCCCCAGGGCTATTGTTGTTACAAATTAGCGAAGTTTATAGTCTCAAATTCGGTAAAATCTATCAGATTAGGTCTTTGAAGTGACAAAGATAAGGTGAGATATCACTACTCATAGGATATGTGTGAACTTAGGAAAGGATTTCCTACCATTACTGTATGATCTGGGACTGCCGTAGAACCAAACGTAAGTCAATTAGACTAGTAAGAAAGATGTGTATTAACCCTTTACTTCAATAACCAATTCCCTCATATTGACAACTCTGTAAAAGTCTTTTTATGAAACCATTGTGATAAATAGAGCATTTGCTCCTGTAGGAGCAAATGCTCTATATATCACAATGGTTTCCAACTACAAAATTCTAAAAAAATTCCTTTTCTCTAGTTAATGCTCCTTTTCGGTAGATTTATTCAGAGAGGTTGTATCTAAAAATAGCCTATGAGGTAATGGCTTAATATACATGTAAGTAATAATTTGTATGTAATACGAATTAGCTAAATTTTTTACAGTGGCATTTGAACAAGAGAATGTTTGGCCATGGTAGAACCTATAGAATCAGATCTTTATAAATTTATGTGGAAACAGAGCACACCCAGATTGGATTGTTTCTACAGGAGCCGTCTGATCTGGGTCTTCTCTGTTTGCAAAGGCTTGAAAAAAGCATATCTATGGAGTAAAGGGTTAACCCTTTCCCTGTTCTATGTTTATTTTAAATTTCAATACCTACTGAATATTAATGGACAAAATAGTTATAATGAATATGGAAGGTGTAACATTGTAGCCATTTTAGAAACTAGAGAAACAGATCTATTAAGTTCCATTAGCAAACAGAGCAAACCCTGATCAGACGGCTCCTATAGGAGCCGTCTGATCTGGGTCTTCTCTGTTTGCAAAGGCATGAAAAAAAGCGTATCTATGGAGTAAAGGGTTAATCTATCAAATCTCTCCACGAAACCGTATCTCGCTGCTACTCATAAGAATTGTTTCTCCATAGTGATTCTAATGAGTAGCAACACAACAGAGTTCCAGGCAGACAAAATTAATATGAATACACTAAAAGCTCTCTATAACGGCCACTAAATTTGTGTTAATTAGTTGGTATTTTGGTCCGGTGGTTGCTTAAAGCAAGGCGAAAGTAAAACAGAACGCTCCTATTCACCTTGCTTTAAGCATCCACCTGCCTTTAATTAACACTAAATACTTGTTGTAATTTAGTGGTCATTATAGAGAGGTTTTACTGTACATGCTTATAATTTTACTTTGATTTCATAACATATACCTTGTATCTACAGCTTTTTATGTACCTGTTTTTGATTTCGTACTATGAAAGTTTATTCCCTGGATAGATTAAATCAGATATGTATAGTGTGCATGGACTGTACCAAAATAGAAGATGTCATTGAGTTAAGAAATTGGGAGTTACCTGCCTGGTGCCTGGCATTGAGGTAAGAAATTGGCAGTTACTTGCCTGGTGCCTGGCATTGAGGTAAGAAATTGGGAGGTAATTACCTGCCTGGTGTCTGGCATTAAGACAAGAAATTCGGAGGTACCTGCATGGTGCCTGGCATTGAGGTAAGAAATTAGGAGTTACTCTACCAGAGACTAAGGAGTCTCATAAGCCAAATTTGTTGGTCTTGTCAATAGGGTGACACTATTAATAAGCAAACACTTTACCTGTGTAACTATGTAACTGTGTAACAATGTAACTAAACTTCTGCACCCTTGCAAGTTGGTGTCAGAAAATATGGGACAATATTGTTGCCTGCTTTCATGCTCAATGTCAGACACATTGCCAGAGAGTGTTACATACAGTAAAACCTCTTTATAACGGCCACTAAATTACATCAATTATTTTGTGTTAAACGCAGGTGGCTGCTTAAAGGAAGGTGAAAGTAAAACAGAACGCTCCTATTGGAGCATTCTGTTTTACTTTCACCTTGCTTTAAGCAGCCACCTGCCCTAAATACCAACTAATTAACACAATTTAGGGGCTGTTATAGAGAGGTTATACTGTCGTTGTGATCCTCCTGAGACACCATGTTACCCTGTGTCTCAGCTAGGTGTCACTATTGAAGACTCACACTTTATCAGCAGAGTTCTGTATTTTAATCCTTTACTTCATAACTATTCACATAAGAAATAATGACATCATGAATATTTACTAGGTTATTTTTATGCTCCTGTTGACGGCAGTCAGGGGGCATTATGTTTTGCATCTGTCCGTCCGTCCGTCTGTCTGTACTTGCAGTTGGTTGTCAGTTTTTTCATTGTCAAGCGCCACCACGGGGGGCATCGCTGTGTCTCTTACAGACACAATTTTCTAGTTTTATAATGGTATATCAATTTCTAGACATAGCAGAAACTGTAGAATCAGACCTATATTATTCCATAAGCAAACAGAGCAGACACTGATCAGACGGGTCGAATAGGAGACATTTGATTTGGGTCTACTCCGTTTGCAAAGCAATAAAGAGTGTAATCTTAAAAGATACACATTAAAGAGAGTAAAAGTATGAAGTTATTGGTCATAATTACAGGAAAAATGATGCTCTGAGATATTTACAAACAATAACAATCCTGATTAGCTGCATTCTTAACCCTTTACTCCATGAATATTTATAAAAGAAAAATAATGATGTCATGAGTATTAATTAGATTAATTTTTATAATTTTGAAACCAGAAGGTTTTGGATGTGGCAGATACTGTAGAATCTTATCTGTATTATTTCATAAGCAAATAGAGCAGACTCTAATCAGACATATCCTATAGGAGCTGTCTGATCTGGGTCTTCTCTGTTTGCAAAGATGTAGAAAGGCGTATTTATGGAGTAAAGCGTTAACCCTTTGCCTCTGATAATTTTTCACACATATGCAAAGAGAGTAGACCCAGATCAGACTGCTCGTATAGGATCAGTCTGACCAGTGTTTGCTCTATTTGCCTAAGGAATAATGTAGATATAATTCTACAGTTTCTGCCATGGTGAAATATTTTCTTGGTCATAATCCCATAATGAAAATTTAATCCCATAATGAAAATCCAGCTTATATTCATGATGTCAATATTTCTTACTTAATGTCCATGAGAGAAAGGGTTATCGCTTTTCTTCATATAAACATGTTTTCATGCATTTGCAAACAGAATAGACCCATATCATACAGCTCCAATAGGAGCAATCTGATCAGGGTCTGCTCTATCTGCATATGAAATTTGATAGATATTTCTTTACTTTCTAAAGTGACTACAATGTCCCACCTTCCATATTTCATTACAACTACATGTACATGTATTTTGTCCATGAGTATTCAGTAGGTATTGAAATTGAAATAAACAAGAACAGGGAAATGGTTAACCTCTTTGCACACCAGCAATTCATCAGAGATGATATGTGAGCTTTGTTTCTCTGTTTGAGCAAAATCTTGGTTGTTTGAGAGGAGATGTCCACAAAGAGCAAGGGGTCACGCAGTCGCCTCTAAAAATATTTACGTTGATAACTGGCACTATTTGTCTAAACTATCACGAGAGTAAAGGTGTCTCTGTGGTCATAGGATCAAGTAGATTAGTGAAATGTGACAAACATGCAGCTATAATATGTTGTGATTGCTCATTAATGACACTGACCACTAGTGTGCTATGACCATTACATTGGTGGTGTTTACAAACAGTTTAGATCCAAATGAGACATTGGGCATCTCATTAGGATCCAAACTATTTGATAATTGGTTTGTAGCATTGTAGAGACAAAAAAATCTCATTACTTGTATTATCAGATGAAAGTACATGTACATGCAGTGGCAAATGTACATGGCAGCATAATTAGGGTTAATATTATATGATTGTGATCACGATCATTGGCCAGTGGTCAATTGGACAGTAGTCAGTAGAAACTGCATGTGTGCATATTATTGGATTAATGTCAAGAACAGACGTACAAGGATATTGAGTGCTGCAGTCAGAATAAGGAAGTATTTATTAACATGGGGCCAGTGTTAGGGTAAGTTCAGTTCTGTTCTAGTGATATCTTAGGTTCAGATAAGATGCATAAATTAAATCATTTTCAGAAATAACTTCTTTATTTCTCCACCAAACCCTATGTTGTGACCACTCTTTAGAATTGTCTCTAAGAGATGATTCTAAAGAGCGGTCACAACATAGAGTTTAGTGGAGAAATGACAATTTCAACCTTTACTGTATCTGTAGCTCTGGATATTAAGGTTTATACATGTTTATTACATGTGCTGGTCATTCACTGCATTTTTAGCTCATCTGTTTCGAAGAAATCACAAGCTATTGTCGTAACTCCAGTGTTCGCATCGTCGTTGTCGTCGTCCGAAATCTTAACGTTGACCATAACTTCTTCAATTTTTCGTTTTCAACGTTCATTTTTGGTATGCATGTTCATCTTGACAATTACGACAGAGGAGCGTTTTCACCCGCTTGCAGTGCTCTTGTGCAAATGTCTGATGACTTGGGTCAACACTTCTTGCAAGTATCAATGTACCGTACTATTCCCTATAATGGGCCTAAGACATGGTTTGAAATAGTCTTGCAACAAAATAATCTCAAGCAGACCACATTTTTAATAAGTGAAATAATATTACACGACACCTAATGATTCATCGTCGTGAGTGATAACTGTCCAACGACAAGACCCCTGACAACAATACATGTAATAGACTTCTTTGCATGTTAACCCTTTACTTCACATGAATGCCTTTCGTGCCTTTGCAAACAGAACAGACCCAGATCAGATGGCTGTTGTCTGATCTGGATCTGCTCTGTTTGCTTATGGAATAATAAAGATCTGATTCTGTAGCTTCAGCAATGCCCAAAAAATAATTCTACAGTTTTTAACATATAAAAATATTTCCTTGGTCATAATGCCAGTACAAAAAGTCAGCTTATTAACCCATTACCTCATAGACTATTTTTAGATACAACCTCTTTGAATAAATATACCGAAAAGGAACATTAACTAGAGAAAAGGAAAGGAAATTGGTAGAATTTTGTAGTTTGAAACCATTGTGATTATAGGAGCAAATGCTCTATTTATCACAATGGTTTCACAAAGTGACTTTTACAGAGGCGTCAAAAGGCGTCAATATGAGGGAATGGGTTAATATTCATGATTTCAATCTTCTTACTAAAGGATAAAGTAATGCTTGTCTGCAAAAACTGTTGCCTGCAACAATTCAAAGTATTTGTTGTTCTTCAAAATTTCTTCGTAGGTCAGTCAAAATGATAAATATTTTGGATCCTGATCAGATGCTGAGTTAATTGGCTTCTAATTTGGATCTAGATTGTTTGCTTAGGTTGTCACAGATTAGCTAGCAAGGAAAGAGATACAGGTATTTGTCCAGATAGTTATCCTCTTTGTTTAACCCTTTACTCCATGAATATTCATGCAAGAAATAATGACATCATGAATATTTATTAACTGACGTTTTTATTTTATTAACACTGTGTACAAGGAAATTTTTTATCGTCACAGAAACTGTTACTTGAATCAGATCTGTATTATCTCTAATAAATGCTCCTGGGGTGTTTAACATTTTTCAAAAGAAGGTTCTTGCATTTTGTACACAGGACAGGAGCCGTCTGATCTGGGTCTTCTCTGTTTGCAAATGCGTAGAAAACATGAGTAATATGTGGCGGCAACAAGAGGTGTCATTGATGGAAATTTCTGTATTGATATGTCGATGGCAAAATATCGAAGATATATCGATTTTTATACATGAACGTGATTTAATTGTTTTGTAGTTCATCTGAGTGCAAAAAGTCAAAAGCACAGTTATATTTCAAAATCAGTTTTTCATGAAATAATAGTCAAAAGTTTCAAGGGTTCCGTTTTGGAAATATCTAGACAATGTCGCTGAATTAGGTCTAACCCACCAAGTAAACATCGGAAAATGGTAGTAATAAAAGTGTGCGTGGAGATTCTTCAGAAGAATTTCACTGCAAGTATGTCAGAAGTTGCCAACCTGTATGAAATATAGCCTGTGGAAAGGTGCTTATTTGTCCTCCATTTGTATCGATACTTTGAAACCAGTATCGATATCATATCGACTGACGTGTATCGATAATATATCGATATCATTCCTATCAATGACACCTCTAGCTCCAAAGCTCGTCTGATTTAGTGCTTGTTCAGCTAAATTGCCAAATTTTTGAAAAAAAATAAAGGACCATAACTCAAAAATAAATATTGAAATCAGAGTTATGGTTCTTATGTAGGGGCCTTCTTCTCAATGAGATCTACCCACCTATGAAGTTTCATGTAGCTGCCTCTTATATTTTTTTTGAGTAATGAGCTACATTAAAGTTTCTGCACACCAACGACGACGACTACGCCTACAACTACAAGTAGGATGAGGGTCTGCTGTGTTTGCTTATGATATGATATAGATAAGATTCTATAGTTTCTGGCCTTACCAAAAATTCCTATGTCCACGTGGTTTTATAACAATCTGATTAATAGTACATGGTGTTATTATTTCTTTCATGAATATTCATGGAGTAAAGGCCTGGTTAAATCTTCCCCCTAGAAGTTAGCCTCTTTTGAGTGGTCCATAGGTTTTGCTATACTTTGCCCTTAAATTACCACGCTGTGACAATGTAATGTCTCTTGTGCCAATTGGACTACTTTCGAAAGTTTCGATACGATCAAGCTTTTGAGAAACTACTGACAGAGTGTAAATTAGCTTGGAACCTGATGAGAGACCATTCCCTCATAGACTATTTTTAGACCCAACCACTTCGAAAAAATCCACTGAAAAGGTCAGCACTTACTAGAATAAAAGGAAAGTTTAAGAATTGTTTAGTTTTTAAACCATTGTGATAAATAGAGCATTTGCTCCTATGTATCACAATGGTTTCAGAAAGTGATACAAAATCCTGATACCATAATCATCCCAGGTATTTATTTGGACAGACAAAGTTAGGCAAATATGTGCAGACAGATTGAAATGCTCCTGAAGATGGTGTTTGATCAAGGTCTTCACTTTTTGCTACTACATCAGTTGAATGTTAAGTTGCAAAAATGGTCCTCCACAGACTTTTTCAGCTGTACAAACTGGTAGGGAGACTGGAGACTAGACGTCCAAATACTTAAAGGCAGAGCTGCAGATAAGATGCGTAAATTAAAACATTTTCAAGAATAACTTCTTTGTTTCTCCACCAAACCCTGTGTTGTGACCAATCTTTAGATCTCTTAGAGACGATTCTAAAGAGTGGTCACAACATTGGGTTTGGTGGAGGAAGGACCATTTTAGTATCTGAGTTACAATGCATGTTTATCTGGAGCTCAGCTTAGGGTAATTAACCCATTCCGGCGTATAGGCTATTTTTAGATCCAACCACTTTGAATAAATCTACCGAAAAGGAGCATTAACTAGAGAAAATATTTTTTTTTAGAATTTTGTAGTTTGAAACCATTGTGATAAATAGAGCATTAAATTTTGCTCCTATAGGAGCAAATGCTCTATTTATCACAATGGTTTCACAAAAGGACAGTTACAGAGCTGTCAAAAGGCATCAATATGCGGGAATGGGTTAATGTATAAAGATTGTCATTCAAATGTTTTTATTCAAAAAGAAAAGAAAGATACTTGACACATGAATCTTTGTCAAAATGAATACACATGATGGTAAATTGCAAAATGGATACCGTATTGCTATAATAGCCATTATTTATTGCAATATGATCATACCATTGACATGCACCCATTATAGCTTCTTAAATAACATTATAATAATACCAGACACTTGCTGGATATACATATACATTCATGACATCCTATTTTTTGAGTTAACCCTTTACGCCATAAATACGCATTTCTAAACCTTTCCAAACATAATCTCCGATGGCAACCGTCTGATCAGAGTCTGCTCTGTTTGCTTATGAAACATGGTAGATATGATTCTACAGTTTCTGTCTTAGCAAAATATGCCATTATAAAAAATTAATGTTAAGCCATTTAATATTCATGATGTAGTTATTTCTTACATAAATATTCATGGAGTAATGGTATTTTAAAGTAAATAACTCCAGACAGTTACAGTAACCATTTTATATGCCCCTTTACCTGATGAATATTCATGTAACATTAATAATGACTTATGAATATCAAATACATGGAGCTGAATCTTTATAATGGCATTATGAACAGGAGAAAAAATATAAAAGAAATGGTAGAATCAGATCTATCCTATTGCATATAAGCAGACAGAGCAGACCCTGATCAGAAAGCTCCTTTAGGAGCTGTCTGATCTTGGTCTACTCTGTTTGCAACTGCATAAAAATGGGTTTCTATTGGGTGAAGCTGGTTTACACCATCTTTTCTACACCTGTTATTTGTTCATTTATATGTACAATATGTTTTCTTTGTTTCTCTTGTGTTGAGTATTAATTGTTTGTCTGCATCTGATCTGCAACAGTTGTATTTGTAGATATTTTCACCTGTAACTTATTGGAAAGAATTGAAAAGCATTTTTGATCCAAATCAGATATTATATTTAACCCTTTCCATGCTATGCCTTTGCAAACAGTGGATCCTGATCCAGAATGAGGTGCCACGTATTATTTCAAAAGAATCAAAATGTGGGACTCTCATGGGATCACTTCTGTGTCATGTTCAGAGCTCCAGATACGATGCGTAAATTTAAACATTTTCAAGAATAACTCCTTTATTTCTCCACCAAACCCTATACTGTGACCACTCTTTAGAATCGTCTCGAAGAGACGATTCTAAAGAGTGGTCACAGTATTGGGTTTGGTGGAGAAATGACGATTTCAGTATTTGGGTACGCATCGTTATCTGTAGCTCTGCATGTTTCTGTTTGTCCATCTGTCTGTCTGTCGCACATTTTGCGTCTTACTTTATTTTTGTCACACTTCCGTCAACAGGTGACGCACATAATTTCCTTTGAATGGTTTTTAACCCTTTTCCTCCATAACTGCACCTTTCTATGTCTTTGTAATAAACAGAGAAGACCCAGATTAGAGTGCTCCTATATAGGAGCTGTCTGATCAGGGTCTGCTCTGTTTGCTTATGAAATAATGTAGATCTATAGTTTCTACTTTGGTAGAAATGTAATGTGCTAACATGCCATTTAAAAAATTGATCTAATTAATATTCATGATGTCATTATGTCTGACATGAATATTCATCGAGTAAAGGTAATACCCCTTGGCCTGCCAAGTGCGACCTGACTGGCAGTTGCAGTCAGTCTGGATCCAGATGAAATGCTGTGTTTCTTAAACCATTACCTCATACGCTATTTTTAGATACATCCTCTTTGAATAAATCTACCGAAAAGGAGCATTAACTAGAGAAAGGGATTTTTTTTAGAATTTTATAGTTTTAAACCATTGTGATAAATAGAGCATTTGCTCCTATAGGAGCAAATGCTCTATTTATCACAATGGTTTCACAAAGTGAATTTTACGGAGGCATCAAAAGTCATCAATATGAGGGAATGGGTTAAGTTGTATCAAATCGAAATTTAATAAAACTTGCAGCAAATCCAAATCAGCAAACTAAGAATTAACAGTAATAGGAGAACATTGTACTGTTGAATTGGTACAGATGACAATTTTGCAAATATTAATTACTAAGTGTTGAAAGGGTTTAATTGACTTCAGCAAAAACTTACCTCTCTGAATTAATTGGCCATACAGCCACTGAAAATTTCATATCCAGCTCTTTCCCTCATATCACTACTGTTTCACGCCTTTCCAAACACAGGGTTACTATTTGGAGCCCTAGATGTCTGATCAGGGTCTGCTCTATTTACTTAATGAAATTATAATAGAACTGGCTCTACAGTTTCAACCAGTACTAAGATTCCTGTGAACAATTATGCCATTATGAAATTCAGCTAATGAATATTCAAGATGTTGTTATTTTCTTATATGAATATTCAGCAGGGAAAGGGTTTAACCCTTTACCTGATAGAGATGCATTTTCACACCTAAATGCAAACAGAGTAGACCCAGATCAGGATCTGTTCTGTTGCTTATGGAATTATAAAGACCTGATTCTGCAGTTTCTGCCATGGCCAAAAATCCTGTGTTTATATATGCAATTATAAACATTTAGCCAATGAATATTCATGATGTTATTATTTCTTACACGAATAATCAGGTAACAATGTTTAAAATGTCAGGTAAAGAATTGATAGATGGAGGAAAATGAATTCTGTATAATATTTACACTATATGCTAGCTTTTGTTAGTTTATTTAGAGAATTTGTTACCCAGGTGCCTATGTATACTTTAATGTATATAAATATTATCCAGATACACAAATGTTTACTTTAAATTAATAGAAAGAGATTTTGGGAGAAGGGATGGGGGGTGGATAACTGCCCTTTATACCTGAAGTATTTGGACAGACAGACTGTTCTTACCAATTGATCAGAAACTACCCTAGTTGTCAGTCTGTCATTATATGAAAATGTTATTAACCCTTTCCCTATTGAATAATCATGTAAGAAATAATGACTTCATGTAGAATTAGATCTGTATTATATATTTAATACTTACAAGCGAACAGAGCAGACCCTGATCAGATGGCTCCTAGAGGAGCCGTCTGATCTGGGTCTACTCTGTTTGCCAATGCGTGAAAACACGTTTATATGAGGGAAAGGGTTAATATGAAAGAAAGGGTTAAATCGACTAGTTCAGCTGTACAGGTGGAGATGGGAGATTGGGTATCCAATCACTGAGGGTAATTACTAACTTTTTTAAACTTTTAGTATTACAGGTGAAATGAAACACCATGATTACTAATTTTGGGGTTAGATTTCACCAGTAATACTGAAAGCAGTTGCCCTCTACAAAAATTGTCTGCTAGATTGTATCTCCATATCTTTTTAACCCTTTCCTCTATAAATACGCCTTTCTACGTCTTTGCAAATAGAGTAGACCCAGATCAGACAGCTTCTACAGTTTCTGTCATGGCCAAAAGTTCCTGTGCTGAGTCATGTGCTTTTATAAAAAATTAAATCTGATTGATATTCATGATGTCATTAATTGTTACATGAATATTCATGGACAGACATGGAGTAACGGGTTAACAGAGTGGAGTAATCCATCATTGTTCAATTGATAGAGTCTATTTAGGAATATATGGAATATATTTTGTTGCTAATTAATATTCATACTGACATTATTTTATGTGAATATTCATCAGGTAAAGGGTTAATTTAAGTTTATCAAAATGGTGCCAAATTGGTGGAGAGGGGAGATTTGGGTGTCTGATTATTTATTATTTGGGTGTCTGATTATTTATTATTTGGGTGTCTGATTTTTTATTATTTAGGGTAATTAGGATAAATTGAGAACACCATCATCCTCATCATGTTTACAAATAGTGTGTAAGGCTATCAGACCTCAGACAATCTGATCACTGGGTCTAGAGTTGTGGGTCCTTGAGTTATCAAAAATTGGCATATAGGTATTCTAGCACTTTATTTTCTATTCAATGCATATCAAAGCAATGGTGATGAGTATGATTACAGGAAACAAATGTTCTGATATCTGCAAACAATGTAGACCCAGATCAGAGGGCTCATGCAATATCCTCAAGCAATGTCCAGCCTTCCATACTAAATGGTCTGTATAATTAATTTCCACTTCCAGAATTCTACATTCAAAGGGTTAAGATATTAGAGGCAAACCAGACTAGTAGGTAACTAATGGCACACAGCCTAAAGAATTCAGCATTTAAAGAGTAAAGCTGTTTGTCAAGTCATATAAAGCATTTTCCATATTAACCCATTCCTTCAAATTGATGCCTTTTGACACCTCTGTAACAGTCAGTTTTTGAAAACATTGTGATAAATAGAGCATTTTGCTCCTATAGGAGCATACCGGTATACCAATATATTGTTTTCACCACTGGTTATTAAGATGGTTTCCCAAGCTTCTTAGCCTTAAAAAGTTTTACGACCATGAATCTCTATCGTCACCTTGCACCCACATTTAACATTTGTCACCTGAGCCTTGATTTTCCTAGAGGAGCCGTCTGACCAGGGTCTGCTCTGTTTGCTTTTGAGATGATATGGATCTAATTCTACAGTTTTTGTCAAAGCAAACAATTCACTTGAAAAGTTTATATTATAACTATTGAGCTAATAAATATTCATGATGTCATTATTTCTTACCTGAATACAGAACAGGAAAGGGTTAAAAGCAACATCATTCAGTATCTGTAATGTAATTACCAAAAACATGTTAAATGTTAAAGGGTGTTATATTTCGTTGGGCTCTTGGACCATTGATTGGGCTTTTATGGGTCACAGTAGTTGCACAATATAACCTGGTATTGTCAGTAGAAATAGTTTGTCAGATAACGATCTTGAAGATCTCATTTATTGATTAGATCTACCGGTATTGTCTGCTGTTTTTTAACTCTACACTTAGAGCTACAAAATTAATGGTAACCTGTATGCAAATAGCATGGATTCAGATCAAGATGTCATGTAACTCTTTGGCTCCTCAGGATCCATACTATTTGACACTTCGACTATTTTTAAGCGAAATGAAGGAAATCATAATTTTGAGAAATGTAGCTGACAACAAATTTGGCAGACAACATTTTATTAGCATGCTTAGTTAACTTGAATGTAAGTTTGTGTAGAAGTGTGGGATTTAAACTTAACAGTAAAATATTTGTAATGCTACCACTAAAAAGAGGTATAAATCTGGGCCTTGAAGACAGGTGGTAATGTCATACAGGACAAAAGTAATTATATCCCATGTAATGAAGTTGCTCTTTGGTATATATATATATATAGTTTTTTACACATCCATCTGTCAGTCAGTCAGTCCTTTCGTACATCCATCCATCCATCATACATTGTTGCTCATCTAGCACTTTCATTTCTTGACAAATTTTTCTCAAATTTGCTTTAAGAATTGTCATGAATAAAAGCTTGGATTAGAGTCAGTGATTTCAAAGGAATCTGTCATAGGGAAACCAGTTTTTTTCTCTGTCAATCTGGCCTCTAGGAGCTTTCTGCATGATGTTCACCCTGCATTAACCCATTCCCTCTTAGGCTATTTTTAGATCCAACCTCTTTGAATAAATCTACCGAAAAGGAGCATTAACTAGAGAAAAGGAAAAGTTTAGAATTTTGTAGCTCTGAAACCATTGTGATAAATAGAGCATTTGCTCTATTTATCACAATGGTTTCAAAAAGTGCCTAAAATTATCTAAATTCTTCTCTACTAGAACTCTGGTTTAGAGGGTTTTACTGTAATCCATCCTTGTTTAATGATAGAGTCCATTCATTGTGAATGTTTATTATTTGTATGTGGATTTTAGATGGCAAACAGTGCAGACCCAGATCAGAGGGCTCCTCAGGGATTTCTGTTGTCTGGGTCTGCACTGTTTGCAAATGCAGTGCTTTCAAATGATGAATTCCAATGATTGAGAAATTTTGACAGCAATGGATCAAACACAGCTGTCAACTGCCTCACCAGATATTGACAGGTCACCTTGTTATGACCTTTGACCTTTATCAGAATATTTCCTAACTTGAATGTATAAAGGGATTTTTTTGCCATGAAACACTGTAGTCTAAGGACTCCTACAGTAGCTGTATGATCTCAAGGGCAAAGCGCCATTTACGCACAATATGCACTTGAGTATAAACAAATTTCAAAGCCAAAAGTTTTCAAAAAGACATTCTTTGCTTACATGGTATTTATTTTGGAATTTAAGTAATGAAAGAGAGATAGAGGTACGTTTAAAAGTAAATATGTAGATCAACACTTACAGTAGTAGATCAATTGATGTAGAAATTGAAAATGTCAATAGTATTATATGCAACCACTTTGAAAGAAAAAAAGGTATGTAACCGGGTGTTCTTATAAAGAAACATACCCGCTCAGACCGGGGATCGAACCCGGGTCGCCAGGTTCGCAGTCATGCACTCTACCACGTCGCCATAAAAGCGCGCTTGTACAGCAAGGCCGTACAAGTGATGATAAACCTACACACTGTGACATACTCCCCCAGCAAGTTGAAATTCGTCCCGAATTTCTATGGGTATGAGAACGACTGGGAATCAAACTCGGAGTTCATACAGTCACAGTCCCCCGTTGGGCGCCAAATGTAACCGGGTGTTCTTATAAAGAAACATACCCGCTCAGACCCGGGATCGAACCCGGGTCGCCAGGTTCGCAGTCATGCACTCTACCACGTCGCCATAAAAGCGCGCTTGTACAGCAAGGCCGTACAAGTGATGATAAACCTACACACTGTGACAGGTATTTCACCTAAATCTAATGATCTAGATCTAGATCGATGGAAATAAATCTAGTTGTCATTATCTCAGGATCGGCAATGAAAAGAAACATTCGCCAAATACCAGGACACGCACTCTTTCCAAAGTCTTGAAAAATGATAGCCTTCAGACTGAGATGGAAGTGATAAAATATGCAATAGAAACATGAACAAATCAAAGTTCCTCTGAGATGACGAAATCATCCACATGTGACGCTTGTCAAAGGAAACTATTTTCAGACTGAGATGGAAGTGATAAAATATGCAATAGGAACATGAAAAAATCAAAGTTCCTCTGAGAAAACGAAATCATCCACATGTGACCCATCTCAAAGCAAAACTAATTTCAGATACTCATGTCTCTTCTTTTAGACTAAGTGCTTCTGAAAAGGCTTCAGGTTCTCCTGGAGCGCGTTTTCTAGATAGGAACTCTCAATATCAAAGGTAAATTTAGGATGTCAGATTCCTAGAAGTTCTCTGTACTTAGTACAAGATTTGAACCACTGAGGTGTTGGGTTGCGCCTTTAAAGGTCATCACCGTCTGACAAGACTGCCTGAGAGATTCAAACAGTTAATTTACACACTAATAAGTACTATCCAAACATTCTATGAAAGATTCTTTATTGCAATGGTTACAAATATATGGATGATTTTGGGGTTGGGTTACACATCCAAAGTGAAACTAGGCACTTACATGTATTCATTTCCCAAACGTCATCGAGAACTTTCAAATAAACAGGGGTACATGTTACAAGACTTTGTTCAAAATAGATCTAATTGTCCAAGACATACCATAGCCCACCATTTGACATCTAAATGTCTCAAGTTTTCCCGGGGGACATGTTAACAAGACTTTGTTCAAAATAGATCTAATTCTTTAAAAACAGGTTTAATTGCAAGTTATTATAACTATGAAAAACAAAAATTGTCCATGACATGCCACGTACGACAGCCCACCAACATCTAAATTTCTAAAAAAAATTATGGGGGGACGTGATAACGAGACTTTCTTCAAAATAGATACCTAATTCTTGAAAACAAATAGGTTTCATTGCAAGTTATTACCATGAAAAATGATCGTCCAAGACATGCCACAGCCCACCATTTCACATCTCCCCCGCTCGGCACTTCGTGCCTCAATGTGCATATAATTTTTCAAGCCCTGGCTACGCCTATGGATCTGCTTCTTAGACTCTGTCTGCAAAGGCATTTTATGTAACAAATCATGGCCACATTAATGCTTATCAGCTGGTTTTTTATAACGGTTTATGAACACACATTGTTTGGCCTTTGACAGAAACTGTAGAATCAGATCTATAATATTCCATAACCTTTTCGCTGATCTGTATTTAAGCCAAATTTCAACACCTAGTGAATATTCGTTAACAAAATAATTATAAAGAAATATGGAAGGAGGAATATTGTAGATATTTTAGAAAGCAAAGAAACAGATTTATCAAATTCTATTAGCAAACAGAGCAGACCCTGATCAGACGGCTCCTCTAGGAGCCGTCTGATCTGGGTCTACTCTGTTTAAAGATGCCTGAAAATGAGTTTATATGAGAGAAAGGGATAAGCAAGCAGAGAAGACCCTGATCTGACCACTCCTGTAGAAGCGGTCTAATCTGGGTCTGCTCTGTTTGCATAGGCGAAAAAGAATTTCTATATTTATAAAAGAAAGGATTAACTCTTTATCTCATAGACAGTGATTTGGCAAGGCATGCGCCATTGGCGCATTGAAATTATAAATGTCCCATTGATTTTGCGATTATATGCGACAAAATATAGCCCATTGTCACATTCTGTTTTTTCGGCCCCAATCAGTACGAAATAGAAGAAGGATAGGTCAAACGTCACACTCATTGTAAACACTTATTAAAGATTGTATGCAGGTTTTCTCGTCGTAAAATCATCTGTGTAACACGGTTGATACCGAATTTGTTCAGTTAATAAATAATGAATTAATAATGTTACCGTAAAACTGAAGGAGAAAAAAACAACACAAGGTCAGTCCTCGATTCAAAATTATCTTTCAAATTTACAAACTAGCTTTACAGCTAATCCTTTCACTTAATGACTCCAAAAATGGACAAAATGACTCGCAGATTCCTTCGTGAGAAAATGAAAGTACCAAGCAGAACCCATTACCCTCTGTCAGTGATCCCCCAACATACACCAGTCTGAGTAAAAATAAATGATGTTCAGAGTCAGAAAACGATAAATCTAAACCCCAAATATCGGCTTCATCTTGCGACAGACAAAATAAGACCGGTGGTTCAGGCTTTGGTCATGGCCTTTTTGTGCAATGGTGCACCTTTCTGTCCATTGACAATGAAAAGAACAATGTTTTTGTTAAAGGATGCCAGACTATTATAAGACTTCATCCATGACCACTGACCAGGCATGCAAAATCAGATGATCATCTTCCTTTGAATCAAGCATGTACTCAGTAGAAAATAAACATAATGAATAATGAATAGATATTGCTGTAGTTGTTCAAATTGGTACTTATTTAGAGAAATGAGTGCAAAATACATGTACAGGTTGTGTAAGCAGTTCAGACTTTTGTTGAAATCTAAATATTGATTGTCAAAGATGTTTCTTTCTTTGTTGTTTCCGAGTATATGCATATTGTAAGTATAAACTGGTGTAAAATAGAGTGATTTGTATTGTAAATATCTTGCATTTTTATTTCACTTCTTCTTGCATATCACATTTACAATACAAGTGATATAATATGTGATCATGATTGACTGAGTAACAGGTCATGAAAACAAAAGTAATTTATTTAGATATGATTCTTTGATTTGTAGAAACACAAGTTTATGAATATTTTGAAGTTTTTTACTAAATGTCCCATTAGTTTTGAAAATGTTCCATTGATTTTGCTGACGGAAGGGACATTGTCCCATTTAACAAAATTCTTTCCCGATCACTGCATCATACAGCTTTTAACTCATTTGAAGACTGGGCAGATGCAATTGAACAGTCTGATCTGTTGCTTTTGAAATAATGTAACTCTGATTCTACAGTTGTGCCATTGTAAAAAATTCCCATGTTCGTGTATCTGTGGTTTCTCTGTAAGAAAATATACCCATCTGCCATCATCAGGTGTTGGGATTGAACCCGTGACCTTCAGATTCCAAGTTAAGCACTCTACAACATTGCCATAAAAGCTGTCTTGCACAGAAAGGCTGTAGAAGAGTTGATACAGATAAACTACACCCCGTGACATACTCCCCCATCAAGTTGAAAATCGTCCTGAATTTCAATGGGTTACAGAGAACAATTTGCGATGACTCTGGAGCACAAACAGCCACAGCCCCATTTGGTCACCAAATGCAATCGTGGTTTGTATGAAAGAAAATATACCAATCAGGTGTGGGGATCGAACCCGAGACCTTGAGATTCCTAGTCAAGCACTTTACCACATCGCCATAGAAGCCCGCTTGCACAGCACGGCTTTACAAGTGTTGATACAGATTAAGTACACCCGTGACATTCATATGCCATTATAAAAAATCGGTTAATTAACCCTTTCCAAATGGACTATCCCAAATTCAAAACAGGTCATACTTATGGTGAATATTTAGGAATTTTTCCAAAGAAAAGTGTAATATGACAAACAGTGCAGACCCTGATGAGAGGGCTCCTCTAGGAGCCCTCTCATCTGGATCTACACTGTTTGCAAAGGACATAAGTGGCTCTTGTCCCACACTGTAAGGATTAATACATATTTATGAGATGAAGGATTAAGCTTAAGGAAGCTAATGATGGTTTTAGCAAACAATAATGTGATCCATGTTCTGAAGGTTTAACCCTTTCCCTGTTTCGTATTTGTGTAAGATATTATGACATCATGAATATTTACAAGCTGAATTTTTATGATGGAATATGCACACACGATGTTTTAGACCAGACAGAAACTGTAGAATCAGATCTATATTATATCATAAGCAAACAGAGCAGACCCTGATTCAGACAGCTCCTATAGGAGTCGTTTGATCTGGGTCTACTCTGTTTGAAAAGGCGTTTCTATGAAGGAAAGAATTAACCCTTTCCTTCATATAAACTCTTTTTCACCCATCTTCCATTTCTTTTAAAGAATAAAGTTACTATGGATACTGATGAGATGACGACTAGCTGCAAATTCTTGATTATGTATGCAAACAAGTTAGATCCAGATGAGACAGAGAGTAAATTGTCATGAATCTCATCAGGATCCAAACTGTTCGACGAATTTTATTCTTTAACCCTACCTGATAAAGACATCTAATTTTGTCTTTGCAAACAGAGTAGGGCCAGATTAGAAGACCCTCTAGGAATAATAAATATACAGTAAAACCTCTCTTTAACGGCCACTAAATTGTGTTAATTAGTTGGTATTTTTGGCAGGTGGCAGCTTTAAGCAAGGTGAAAGTAAAATAAAGCGCTCCTATAGGAGCGTTCTATTTTACTTTCACCTTGCTTTAAGCAGCCACATGCCTTTAACACAAAATACTTTATGTAATTTAGTGGCCGTTATAGACAGGTGTTACTGTAATTAGATATATATACCGTAGATCTGTCATTTTACTGTTTCTTCTATTGGCCAAAAATCATGTTCATATACCATTACAAAATTTCAAGCAATTAATACTAGTAGTCATTATTTCTTACATGAATAGTCATGAGGTAAAGGGTAACAAGAAAAATGGAAGAAAAGATATATGGTGGATATTGTAGCTGACAACAGTTTTAGCAGACTGCAAATTTAGCAGACGACAATTACTAAGTGTGCAAATATTTATAAATACCTAAATGTTTGCATGAGCAGAACCTATTCCAAAATTGTCTGCTTAAACTTTCAAAGCAGATTTTTCCTTTTGTATATATCTTTCCAAATGAAACGACTTGATTGTGAAACACTTTATCAAATTACTTTATTAATTGGCTTGATTCATGACAAGCTTGCTAAAAGTTATGTTTTACATACCAGTACATTCCTTACTTGGGGTGAAATTCATTTGAAGTGTTTAACCACACCCTTGCATTTGCAAACAGAGAAGACCTAGATCAGACGGCTCCTATAGAAGCAATCTGATCGGGATCTGCTCGGTTTGCTAATGGAATTTGAAAGATATGATTCTTTACATTCTTAAATAGCTAAAATGTTCCGCCTTCCATATTTCATTATAACTATTTTGTCCATGAATATTCAGTAGAGATTGAAATTTCGAGTAAACATGGAACAGGGAAATTAAGGGTTAAAGTTTGTTATCTTTGACTAAACAAAGTTTTGCCGTTATTGAGTGGATTATAGGTCTTTTCATTTGTAAAGTTGTGTTGACCTAATCGTTAGACACTTGAAAAAAAAAAGTAGCTGGGTATTTAACACTGAAAGGGGAGGAATGTTTTTGGGTTTTGGCGCTTGTCGTGTTCAGTTCTACAGCATGTGTTAGCTATCATAACATTTTTGTTTTGCGTGCTTGGGAAAATAAGAGGATGGTACAATTGTGATATGTTAATTATTTCGTGTTAAAGTTATCAATGAATGCTATGAACAAGAGATCATATAGGTAAACATATAACCCTTTACTCCATGAATAGTCACGTAAGAAATAATGACATCGTGACTAACATTTTTAAAAGTGGCTGAAGAATAGTCCATGAGTATTCATGTAAGAAAATATTAATAAAATTACTTGTTGTACATGGACACAAGAGTTTTTGGCCATGGCAGAAACTGTTAAACCATACCTTTATCATATCATAAGCATACAGAGCAGACCCTGATCAGACCGATCCTACAGGAGTCGTCTGATCTAGGTCTTCCCTGTTTGCAAAGGCATAGAAAGGCATATTTATGGAGTAAAGTGTTAACCCTTTCCCTCATGTAAACATTATTCACGCATTTGCAAACAGAGTAGACCCAGATCAGACGGCTCCTAGAGGAGCTGTCTGATCAGGGTCTACTCTGTTTGCTAATAGAATTTGATAGATATATTTCTTTACTTTCTAACCTGTCTATAATGATCCACCTTCCATATTTCTTTATAGCTATTTTATTAATGAATATTCAGTAGGTATTGAAATTTGACTTTAATACAGAACAGGAAAAGGGTTAAGTTATTTTACAATGATCATAGTTGAGGAAGAGTTCACTCTTAGTGTGTAGAAGTAGGTGTACTGTAACAGCGCACACCCAGATCAGAGGGCCCATAGATGTGCACTTTGATCAGGGTTTACACTGTACTCTAGAACAAGCACTGAATGAATTTATTGTTAAACACCCACTTGGCCATTTCACTTTGAATACTCAGCATTTAATGCTTTCAGTGTGGGCAGCGAGGAATTGATATCGTTGGAAAACATTGTAGACTGAGATTAGAGGGTTTCTAGAGGAGCCCTCTCATCAGGGTCTGCACTGTTTGTCATATTAATTCATGGTATTTGGTTTGACATGTTTGAATTTTGGAATGGTGACCATTTGAAAACTCAGCATTGAAAGGGTTAAAGGGTTTATTGATGCTGCTGTCAAAAAAACAAAGACATAGTTATGCCACCACAAGGTGGGAGGTATGTAGTCTTGCTCTTGTCTGTTCATCCTTCCATCCATCTGTCCATATGTAATGTCTGTATATCCGACATAGCTTAGTGTGCCCAGCTCCTCATATACGATTGGAAGGATTTACCTCAAACATTTACAGATAAACAAAGCTAGATGATGTGAAAATGTACGTAAAGAAATTTCTTCATCAATTCATATAGTATTATAGTGAAACTGTTGTATGTCCAACTTCTCATACTACAATGGGAGGATTTGCTTCGAACTTTCACAGATGAACAAAGTTTATATGAAGATATACCTAAAGAAGGAACGTTTTGATCCGACTATTTTTACTGGGATTGAGGGACTTTGAAATTTTCTTCATTATATTTAAGTTTATATAGTGAAAAAATCTTATTTGTCCAACTCTTCATACACCAATGGGAGTATTTGCTTCAAACTTTCACAGACATTCAACAACTTTGATTTTAAGATGTACGTAAAGATAATTTGCTCCAACTATTTTTACTAGGGTTATGGAACTTTGTCTTCAGTATATATAATTATGTAACATATAGTGAAATTTTAGTGCTATTAAGGAGATTATTTGACTCCTTTCTCAATATATACCTGTGTATAAATGTATTTTTAGGCTGTGCTCTATCATTTTTATGGCATACTCTAGACCTGATTCTACAGTTTTTGCCATATGCCCATATTTTATGTCAATATAAAAACTTCAGTTAATTAATATTCATAAAGTCATTATTTCTCACCCTTTGAATGTGGGATACACAAGCACTGGCATTTGCAAACAGTGTAGACCCACATCATTGGGCTTCTAGAGGAGCCTTCTGATCAGGGCCTACTCTGTTCATCCCTTTTCTTCATATAAACACATTTTCACACATTTGAAAACACAGAGTAGACCTAGATCAGATGGCTCCTATAGGGCCTGTCTGATCAGGGTCTGCTCAGTTTGCTTTTGATCTAAATTGATATGGATCTGATTCTACAGTTTCTGCATGAGCCAACACATCCTGTGTACATAATAATTATGCCATTATAAAACTTCAGCTAATAAATATTCATGATGTCATCATTCCTTGCATGAATATTGAACAGGGAAAGAGTTGAGCCTTTCATACTCAGAGAGCACACTTGTCACCACTGATGAATTTCAGCAATGAAAGGGTTAAATTTTAAAAACTTGTGAAACTCATTTTGAAGCAATTAAGACAATTAGGTATGATGTGTTCACACGTTGAATGTGGGAAACGAGTATGCTGTCATTTTGCAAACAGTGTAGACCCAGATAAAGGGATCCTAGAGGAGCCCTCTGATCAGGGTCTGCACTGTTTGTCATTCAAAATCCTCTCACATTTTTTCCCTTTCATGCTGAATGAGCACTACCTATAAACAATGATGTACCAATCCACAGTAAAAATTCAGTGTTGAAAGAGTTAATGGACTGTAGATGTAAAATGTTGTGAGAGAAATTTAATTTACTGCTTTCTTTGTAATTGTTCTCTGCAAAAAAATGTTTTCTGCTACAAGTCTCAATGTTACTATTTGTTTCATTTTTTCAAAAGGTCTTTCAAAATGTCATCTGGATCCAAACTGTTTTCATAAATGTGCCTGTAGCATCAGAGTTATGGTAATAATGAAAAGATGAACAGTTAATTATGAAATTTGAGAATACATTGAATTCTGCATTATATTGAATGTCTGTTGCTATGGTGACCTAACTTTGTTATTTTTTCGTCATTACACATACATATAGGTATTTCATATCCTATGTAACCCTTCACCTGGTGAATATTCATAAAAGAAATAATGACACTATGAATATTTATTAGCTGATATTTTATAATGGCATAATGTACACGGGATTGTTTGGTATTGGTAGAAAAATGTAGAACAGATCTATAATAATTTCATAAGCAAACAGAGCAGACCCTGATTAGATGGCTCCCATAGCAGCCCTCTGATAATGGTCTACTCTGTTTGCAATGGCAATGAAAAAGCTTTTATATGAGGGCAAGGGTTAGAACTCAAACAATTTTATTTTTTTTGTCAATAGCATAGTAGAAAATTAAATTATTATTGGAGTTCTAGCACACTTAAACATAAAAAGTTCACCCTTCCAGATGATCTGAGATTCCAAACTGTCAGGACATTTCATCATGCATAATCTTGAAAGAATGATCTCTTATGACACAATTGGTAATTTTGTAATAATGTGTGTAAATGGTTTATAGAGCATACTCAAATACTAAAATCATTATTTCTCCACCAAACTCTATGTTGTGACCACTCTTTAGAATCATCTCTTTGAGTGGTCACAATGTAGGGTTTGGTGGAGAAATTAAGAAGCTTATAATTCTACAAATGTTTTGATTTACTCATCTTATCTTGACCTGGGTTTAGATTCAGATGAGGATGAAACATTTAAAGTAACTTGGATCAGTAACAAGCATTAGGATCCGAACAGTTTGTGACTGATTAACCCTTTCCCTGTTCTGTGTTTATTTCAAATTTCAATACCTATTAAATATTCATGGACAAAATTGTTATAAAGAAATATGGAAATTAGAACATTATACAATATTTAGAAAGCAAAGAAACAGATTTATCAAATTCTATTAACAAACAGAGCAGACCCTGATCAGATGGCTCCTCTAGGAGCCATCTGATCTGGGTCTACTCTGTTTGCAAATGTGTGAAAACACGTTTATATGAGGGAAAGGGTTAATATGGATTTTGAAGTCAAAACTACTCTAACCCTTTACTCCATGAATATTCATGTAAGAAATGACATCATGAATGAATATTAATTAGGTTGGTTTTTATGATCGCATGTAACCACAGGAATATTTAGCCATGGCAGAAACTGGTAGTATCATATCGGCAAACACAGCAGAACCTATTTGGAGCCGTCGGATCTGGGTCTACTCTGTTTACAAAGACATAGAAAGGCGCATTTAAACCTTTTCTAGAAAGGCATATTTTCAGGATTTAGCAAACTGAGTATAGACCCAGATCAGATGGCTCCTATAAGAGCTATCTAATCAGGGTCTGCACTATTTGCTAATGGAATTTGAAGCCTCAGGGTCTGCTCTGTTTGTTAATGAAATAATATTGCTCTGATCCTCCTTTTTCTGTTGTGATAAGAAAAACCCTTTAACCCTTCCCCTCATATAAACGTGTTTTCACGCATTTGCAAACAGAGTAGACCCAGATCAGACGGCTCCTAGAGGAGCCATCTGATCAGGGTCTACTCTTGTTTGCACATAGATCGATGTCTTTACTATCTAAAATGGCTACACTGTTCCACCTTCCATATTTCATTATAACTATTTTGGCCATGAATATACATAGAACAGGGAAAGGGTTAATCATGAGGCGAACATAAATATCCAGCTAATTAATATTCATACATTCTTTACCTCTTGCATGGAACAAAGGGTGGACATGACAAGATTTGCAAATTCAAATTTGCACAACATATAATCTGACTTCACATTATAATTCACAAGGGTATACAGATTTGTATACAAAATGGAGTTACAGTAATATTGCACAAAGCAATTGATTCATAAGGTAATACACTTCCCTTTATTGAGGAAATTCAATGAAAAAGTCTTCTTTGTACTTTTTACTGTGGGAAATAAGTGTACTGTCAATGAAAACAGTGTAGACTTAGAACAGAGGGTGTCTACAGGAGGAGCACTCTGTTTTAGTTCTGCAGTGTGTGTCATGCAGTGTCCTGTGACAAATTTGACACAGATGGGACATTCCACTCTGAAAGTTCAGCATTTAAAGGGTTAGGAGGTTAAAGAGTAAGTTGGATATTTTTACAAATCACCGTCTGATATTTTTACAAATCACCGTCTGAGTGGCAAGTAATGTGGGATTTTGATAGACACAAGTATTTTTGCGGTGGGTCTGGACTCAAACTGTTGTTGATGCAGGAATATTATTGCTTCTACATGTTGCTATCTGCAGAATTTGTCATCTGATTAAAGTTTTACTTTTTCAATCTTCTTCCCTTTTTGTTTCAAAATATACCAAACAGTTTGGATTTTGGTGAGACACAAGTTACTCAGAATCTTGTCTAGGTCCAAATTTAGCTCCTAGCAGCGAATGAGTTCATTTTTGAACCAGTTTGAAACACTGGATCCAGTTTAGATTTTGGTGAGATACTAAGTTACTCAGCATTTTGCAAAAAAGAAATTGTCTAGATCCAAATTTCGCTCCTAGCAGGGACAGGGTAAATTTCAAACCAGTTTGAAACACTGGATCCAGATGGAACACATATGACTGATTTGAGTAATTTTGTTCTCATAAGGAACTCTTTTAGCCCTTTACCTGATAGAGATATGGTGTCACACATCTGCAAACAGAGAAGATTCAGATCAGACAGTTCCTACAGGCGCCACCTGATCAGGGTCTGTTCTATTTGTTTATGACATGCAAGGTAATAAATATTAATTGCCATTGTGCAAAATATTCCTGGGTCCATGCTTATAAAACATTTAGTTGAGCCTGAGTTCGTTCTCAAGTTTTTGATTGGTCAGATTTGAGCCTTTGGCTCAAATCAAAAGCTTGAGAACGAAACTCAGACTCAACTAAAAGCTTTATAAGCATGGACCCTGTATTCATATGCCATAAAATTCAGCTAATGAATATTCATAGTATCAGTATTTCTTACATAAATATTCATGAGGGAAATAGCTAATCTCCACCCTGATTATGATTTTGAAAAAATATGACGTCTTCCATTAGGATTGAAGCAGACAACAGTTTTTGCAGACGACACTATTTTGCAGATGGCAATAGCTTAGGTGCTGAGAGTAATTCACTTGTGCAAAAGGATTTTGCCAATTATAAAACTGATGGGATTGGGGTATGTGAAGAAGACAAGCCCTGACCAGACCTACAATATAAACTACACAGCTTGAAGCACGGATAATTACACGGAGGATAAAAATGCATTCTTAGTTACATTCGTATTTTCACGGATCACTACCCCAAAAATAGACAATTATTTGTAAACGGAGCTTTGTACATTTGTTTAGCGGGTGTGTGTCGGAGTGTACCCAACTTCTGCTCACAGATGGGGAATAAAAACAGGTAAATAGAGGTTTTTCTTTAATTCATTTACCATTTGTATGATTTATCTGCAGGCACTGATGGGTACATGTATTTATCTCAATGCTCTGTCAAAAAATGTTGAAAACTGTTCATAAAAATATTACAACAACAAATAAACAATGCTTTGCACAGTAGACATTTTATATTTGTCTGCTATTGTTGTCTAGTTTAACCCTTTCCTCCATAAATACGCCTTTCTACACCTCTGTAATAACTGTGACTTCTTGAAACCATTGTGATAAATAGAGCATTTGCTCCTATGGGAGCAAATGCTCTATTTTTCACAATGGTTTCAAACTACAAAATTCTAAAATTTTACTTTTCTCTTGTAAATGCTCCTTTTGGGTAGATTCATTCAAAGAGGTTAGGTCTAAAAATAGACTGGAGAAAAGGGTTAAATTTCAAGTAAAATTTTCTATTCAGAAATACAGCCGGAGGGTCAAAAAGTTTGGCTCCCGATGTTTTGTATAGGTGGACCCTTTCCCTCATATATACATACCTTTTCAAGCCTTTGGTAAACTGAGTAGACCCAGATCAGACGATTCCTGTAATAAGAGCCGTCTTAGCAGGGTCTGCTCCGTTTGCTGATGATTTTTGCCATAGCCAAAATTTTCCAGTTTTTTCTGTGGCCAAAATTTCGTTTGTCCATATGCCATTCTAGAAATGAATCTAATTAATATTCATGAGGTTATTATTTCTTACATGAATATTGAACAGGCAAAGGGTTGAATGCAGTGTTAAGCCTTTACTTGAAAGTCGAAACCCGTTACCTGTAAGTCCTGCCTTTTCACACCATTACAAACAAGGTAGACCCAGCTTTAGAAACTGTCATATACCAGGAGCTGCTTTGTATGCTTATATATAAAGATCGGAATCTCTTTTATGAAGTATGAACCTTATAAAATATTTACTTAACTCTTACAGTGCGGGACACAAGTCACTTACGTCCTTTACAAACGGTGTAAACCCAGATGAGAGGACAGTCTTAGAAGAGCCCTCTCATCAGGGTCTGCACTGTTTGTCATGTTACTCTTTTCCTTTTGAAAAATCCCTAAATATTCACCATTTATAAGCTTGACCAGTTTGAATTTCGGAATAGTCCATTTGAAAATTCAGCATTGGGTTAACCATTAACCCATTACTCCATGAATATATACATTCTTACACCTTTTTAAACAGACATGACCCATATCAGAGAGCTCTTGTAAAAGCCATCTGATCAGGTTCTTCTCTGTTTGCTTTATGAAATAATATAGGGTCTGATATGGTTCTAAAGTTTCTTCCATGCCATGGCCAAAAAGTTATGTGTCCATTTGCCATTATAACTTGATGTATTTGTTACGTGAATATTCCTGGAGTAATTAGTGGTTAACGTTGAAAGTGTTGATCATTGTCTTGCTTATGACATATGGAACTGTTCCAGTCAACTGCAAACTTTTTTGTTGCTTTATTGATTCAGTTAGATTTTATTTCCTTAACCCTTTCCCCCATATAACGTTTTTTCACATATTTGCAAACAGAGTAGACCCAGATCAGACGGCTCCTATAGGAGCCGCCTGATCAGGTTCTGCTCTGTTTGCTCATGGAATTTGTTAGATCTGTTTCTTTACTTTCTAAAATGGCTGCAATGTTCTACCTTCCATATTTCATTTTAACTATTTTATTGGCCATGAATATTCAGTAGGTATTGAAATTTGTAATAAACATAGAACAGGGAAAAGGTTAACCCTTTGCCGTACTCTATATAAATCCCTTTTTTACGCCTTCACAAACAGAGTAGACCCAGATCAGACAGCTCCTGTAGGAGTCATCTGATTAGGGTCTGCTCTGTTTGCTCATGGTATAATATAGATATGATGCTACAGTTTCTGTCATTGCCAAACATTTCTGTGTCCATGTACTCATTTGTAGCAATTAATCTAAGTAATATTCATGATTATTCTTACATGAATTTTCATGCATAACGGGGTTAAAAATGTTCAACGTATCAAAGAGTCTGGATCCCGATGAGACAGGTTTTTTCATCCAACTTATTTGCAAAGGCTAGGACGAACTCACCTACTGAGTTTCGATACATGAGTTTAGCACTGATAATCAATGAATTATACACTCATTATGCCCATATTAGGAAACACCCACATAATGTATCTACCCTAATTATTAGTAATTACCAAATTCGAGGTCTTGGTGCAAAACTATTCCAAGGAGTGGTGCAAAACTCAGGGTCCAATTTAAACTGGCATACTGGCAAAATGCAAGTAAAATTTCAAGTACCAAAATTTGGTACTTGCAATTTTTTGCCAGTGCCACTTTTAGGAAAAGGATTATAAATAATGCATAGTAATATTGAAAATGCGAGTTGAAATTTTATTTTGCCAGTTTATTTTTTGCAACTGGCAAAATAATGGCAGTAAGTTTTTAGCCTAAATTTGGACCCTGAAACTATTCTAACTCCTTCACTTTGTGAAGGAGTTAGAATAGTTTTGCACCAAGCCCTCGATTTATAACCCTTTACTCCATAAATACACCTTTGTATGCCTTTGCAAACATAGTAGACCCTGATCAGACAGCTTATGTTTGCTCTCGATATGATATGATATATAAACGATTCTACAGTTTCTGTCATGAGCAAAAAATCTTGTGTCTGTGCAATTCTAACAATTAATGTAATTAATATTTATTGTGTCATTATTTCTTATATGAATATTCATGGGATAAATGTGTTGTTACCCTTTCCCTAAATGTGTTGATGGACCCCTCTGTTTGCAATCGTATCAGATAGCATCTCTGTCGGGTAAGGGTTGATGAATATTCATGTGAGAAATAACTGCAGAATGTTTACAATGGCATATATATAAGGGAATAGTTTGCCATGGCAGAAACTCAAGTGTCAGATTTATGCCATTCCTGAACCCTTTCCTCCATAGGCTATTTTTAGATCCAACCACTTTGAATAAATCTACCGAAAAGGAGCATTAACTAGAGAAAAGGAATACATGTATTTTAGAATTTTGTAGTTTGAAACCATTGTGATAAATAGAGCATTTGCTCCTATAGGAGCAAATACTCTATTTATCACAATGGTTTCATAAAGTGACTTTTACAGAGGCGTAGAAAGGCTTATTTATGGAGGAAATGGTTAAATAAACAGAGCAAACCTTGATTAGAGAGCTCTGACCTGATCTGGGTCTTCTGTTTGCATATCCATTGTATACGTCTTATATATGTCTTTATCAAGTAATTGGGTTAACCTGTAAGTTGCCCCAGCTATATTATGGTCATAAGACACAAGTTATACATAATGTATGAGACAGTTGTCTAACAATTAATAACCTTATGAATGACTAATTGATCCTACAATACATTGATCAGTTTATGCTGCAGTAAAATCGGTCTTAACCCTTTCCTCCATAAATACGCCTTTCTATGCCTCTGTAAAAGTCACTTAATGAAAGCATTGTGATAAATAGAGCATTTGCTCCTATAGGAGCAAAATTTAATGCTCTACCGGTATTTATCACAATGGTTTCAAAACTACAAAATTCTAAAATTTTACTTTCCTCTAGTAAATGCTCCTTTTCGGTAGAGTCATTCAAAGAGGTTTGGTCTAAAAATAGCCTATGGAGGAAAGGGTTAAACATTGATGTGCCATTCCATTTTGGAAGTTCAAACAGTTAAACAGTTTGAACGAGTTAACATCTGAAAATACTTATGTCTAAGACAGGAGGTGTATTGTAGAACTATTAGCGCTGTTAGTTCCAGATAGTTTATGGTCAGAATATCCTGTTCAAGCTTAGAGAGTCCTCAGATATTGAGAGCTCTTAATGGATATTTATTGTAGTGCAGTAGAACTTCTATAAAGCAACAATTTAATGGATAAAAATGGGTGTCCTTAAAAGCAGGTACTTGCTTAATGCAAGGCCAAAGTAATGCAGAGAGCTCCAGTGGGAGCGTTCTGCATAAGTTGTATCCTGCATTAAGCTACCACCAGTCTTAAAGACCCATAATGAGACCACTTTTTGGTGGTTGCATCAGAGAGATTTTACTGTATTTTCTCACATTCTACTCAACAAGTCATCATAAATCAATTAAATAATCATTACTGCTACATGGGGGGAAAAAGCGTTGATTGTGTTATTTGGTGAAAAAGAGGTTGTGTGCGGGTGATTAACCCTTTACAACATGAATAATTATTCAAAAATTTATCAAATCATGAATATTCACAGACTGCATTTTTATAATAGTACCTATAATGTCTGGGTTTGGGGGAACGTTTGGCCATACCAGAAACAGGTATATATATAGTTTGTAAGCAAACAGTACAAACCCTGATCTGGGTCTTCTCTGTTCGCAAATGCAAAATATGTGTCTTTATTTAACAAAGGGTTGACTTGTAAATGGCACCACCTATGTTGTCTTGGTCTACCCTGTTTGCAAATGTGTAAAAGATTTGGATTATCAAGTAGAGGTTTAAGAATTAGCTTGTCTGGATTTACACTGTTTTCAAATCCCAAAGCCACAAATACACTTTTTCTTCTCATAGCAGTCTTTCAACTCTTTGCTTTTTGTATTCTTTGCGTAGCAATGAATACAAAGGTAGCGTTCCACCATCGAACCCATGGTAAACTCGCCTACCTGACAACTGCCATTCCTCATAGCAGTCTAGTGCAATTTATTGACCTGCATTATGGATACAAAAGGCGTTTAATAACATGGCATCCGGAACCAATCATGGTACACTATTTCTGATATGGAAATGCTTCGAAACATAAGCTTCGGCTTAGTATGTGCAACAAAATCCACAAAACATAGCAATGTGTAAGAAGGGCACACAAATATACAAATATCAGTCACATGACGAAATCATGTGATCATAATATGAATGAAAGTATTCTCCCAGAGGCAATTAGTCAATGAATAAAGAAGTGCGTGTTGGATGACCTTATGCATGCGATTAGGTAATCCCGCCCATAAATTGCGAGTGGTCAGTTTGATAATAAGCATAGCGGGAAACTGCTAAAGTGTCAGCTGCAACTTAATTATCCACTGGAAAGAGTGTTAATCCTTTCCCTTATAGATACATGTACGCAATTTCATGCCAAAGCGAACTTATTCGATATAAGAAGTTTGATTTTCAATGTGGTTGATTTTCAACACATTGATGACATGCAAAGAATACTGCAGCGTCTGCAACACTTTGGTTTAGTAATTGTAACTGTCATCTGCAAACACATTATGTTTGTTGCAATTCTTAGTGTTTATTTGTATGCCCCTTGGGGGCATATTGTTTTTCCGCTGTCTGTCTGTCTGTCTGTTTCTTGGTTGGTTTATACCCAACTTTAACGTTGATGATAATTTTGTAGCCATTGCTCATACATACTTCAAACTTGGCATGCATGTGCAACTTATGGAGGCAAACATTTTTAGGTGTAACTTATTAAGGTCAAGGTCATACATCAAGGTCAAAAGCCAAATTACGGGTCAAACTTAGATTGGCGATAACTTTGCCACCATTCAACATAGATACTTCAAACTTTGCATGCATGTGCAACTTATGGAGGCAAATTTTTTAGGGTGACTTATAAAGGTCAAGGTTATGTATCAAGGTCAAAGGTCATACCCAGGGTATAGTGTTTCACAAACACATCTTGTTTTTATTCCATTCTTCCCAAAAAATATGGACAGTTACTTTTGATCTCATCTAGATTCTGCTTTTTTTACATAGGTAATCATGAAATTGCCACTAGCATGCAAAGAATTAATCCTATACTTGATAGAGACACATATTTGTGCACATGCAAACAGAGCAGACTCAGATCAGATAGATGGTCTGTTTCCTTATGTATACATGTAGGAGTAATGCATATCTCATTCTTCAGTTTCTATCAAGGTCAATAAGCCTTTTGTTAGTATTCATTTGATAAATTATTTACCATATTATCCCTAATAATTGCTGCTGGGGACGTTACATCTTTTAGGAGGAATTCAGTGACGTTACAGGATGACGTTATAGATTTTAACAGGATTTCAGTGATGTTACAGGGTGACGTTATAGCTTTTAACAGGATTTCAGTGATGTTACAGGGTGACGTTATAGCTTTTAACAGGATTTCAATGATGTTACAGTTTCTTTCATTTTGTACAAAGGTGGTTGCCCTGGGATCTTTTCTGCTTTGCTTTCAGTCTGCATTAATCTACCACCTATATTTTGAAAAACATATTTCTTTGTTTAATTGTTTAATTATGTAGGAGTTTAATTGGTTTATTGGACACATACCTCAATGAATAAATCTACTGAAAAGGAGCATGTACTAGAGAGAAGTTTAGAATTATGTAGTTTTGAAACCATTGAGATAAACAGAGCATTTGCTACGGAGCAAATGCTCTATTTTTCACAATGGTTTCAAAAAGTGGATTTTACAGAGGTGTCAAAAGGTGTCGATGTGAGGTAATTGGTTAAATGATATTCATGAAGTTATTTTTCTTACATCAATATCAATGTAAAGATGTAGGGTAATGTAAAAATGTAGGTTATCAGCCATTAATCTTTTTCTTCAGGGCTGTTGTTTCTGATGACTTTGTTATGAATGTGGTGGTGATCAATCACTTTTATTGTTAGATTTCAGATCAGTTTTGACTTTTAAAACATTTGAATGTAAGAAACCAGTTACCAATATAGGTATTTGTAATGATTTGATACCCTGTTCAGAAGTTTTAACCTATTGAAGTAAGTGACTGTTGTAAATCAGAGTTTTGAGCAGACATAAATTTCTGCAGTGTTAATTCAGCAGAAAGTGAATATTTTTAGCTGGTCTGTTTCGAAGAAAAGTCGAGCTATTTAGATCACTGGGTCGTAGTCGTCGTCGTTGTCAGCGGCGGCGTGCAAAAACTTTAATGTTGTTCATTACTCGAAAAGTATACGAGGTATCAACATGAAACTTCACAGGTTAGTAGATCTCATTGAGGGGAAGGCCCGTATATAAGAACCATAACTCTTGATTTCAAAAGTTTGGAGTTATGGCCCTGTATCGTTTTCAATTTTGTTTTAGCTAGACAAGTATTAAATCAGATGAGCGTTGGCACTGCACGTGGCTCTTGTTTATCAGTATAATAGTAAACTGTAAAAATTAATTTGCCTTAGCTGTTTAAAACTTTTAAGTGCCAGACATGTATGAAAATGTCTTTTGCAAACTGAGTGCAGATCCAGATCAGAGGGGTCCTGTAGGAGCCCTCTGATCAAAGTCTGCACAGTTTATTAGTCAAATCCTGTTGCAAGTTTAAGCCTTTCATACTGAGTGGACTATATACTTTGATTAACCCTTCGCTTGCTATTCACGTCAATATACCTACCTGTAAATAGTGAAGACCCAGATGAGACAGCTCCTGCAGGAGCTGTCTCATCAGGGTCTGCACTATATGGGTGATTCTTCAAAAATTTGTAATTTTGCCTACAAATTTTTCAAAAATATTTTGCTTATAAAACCGTTTGCTTAACACGTATACCATAACTATGAACTGTCTTTGACTTATAAAGAGTAATGTCCGTGCTGATTGTTCAATAGAAAAAATATTTTTTACATTTTATAAATTGCCAATGACCTGAAAATGTCATTACCGCAACGATGTAAAATTGGACCTCGTTTTATCTAAATATTTGGTTAAAGGGTGTTTATCGTTCAAGATGTGTGTAAATTATGAATATGAATAACGTAATTCTGTTTCTTTTAGTAATACATCTTGCAAAATCAAAAATTGTCTCTCAAGGTGATGGAAACAGCTATTTTTTAAGATTTTGATGTATCGAAGTTGTCTCCGAAGTGTTGCTAAATTTCTTTTAATTAACTAAAAGCATGCTTTATACTAGCTTTAGGACTAATTTATCGTAAAAGTATACAGTTCAAACATTTCCATTGCTCAACTTTTAAAAAATGCCAAAAAATGAATGAAAAACGTTTCGGTAATGACGTTTCGGTAATGACGTTGCGGTAATGACAGCAAGAAGTAAAGCCAAATGGTACTGAATTTATTCAGAAATATTATTTATTTTGTTTTTGGATGCAAGTTAAAGTCGTATTTTCACAAAATAGTTGTTCAAATACCAAAATAATTAAGGGTTATGTCAGTACCGAAACACAGGCCGTTTCGGTAATGACCGTTTCGGTAATGACAATTTTGTTTATTTTTCATAATTTCAGGCATTTACCCAGTACATGTTTCAATTATTTTATGCATTTAAGCATCGTGTACACA
The DNA here is from genome assembly GCA_963576725.1 of Azorinus chamasolen. Lineage (NCBI taxonomy): Eukaryota > Metazoa > Mollusca > Bivalvia > Cardiida > Solecurtidae > Azorinus > Azorinus chamasolen. The sequence continues at coordinate 38,374,499 of OY755247.1, forward strand.
CAGCGTATACAACAAGGTCTGTTAACATGAATTTATAGTTCAGCTTGCCTGGTTTGAGGGCGTTTCGGTGCTGACAGCCTAAAAACATAATCAATAGAAATCGATGTTTGGGAGACCATTTCTTATAATAGAACCGGGATTGCTAAATCGAATTGTACCCTATAATGACTGCATGGGGAAAACCTTCTGATGACGTCAGAAGGGATTTCCCTCAATTTCAAGATAAAATAGGTACAGGCTAAAACACCATACCGTTTCGGTACTGACAGGAAAACGAGGGACAAAAATCAGCAGCTGAAAAAAGCCACTAAAGATTAAACTAACAGCTATATTTTGTATTCATTCATTCTATGATAATGTAATGGCATTATCAATAGAGAAAAATTATCAAATTTAAGATGATTTAAGGTCAAGATATCTCATTTTATTATGTGTTGTATGATGAGGGACATGGGAATTTTGCACCCCCTTTCATACTTGAAAGTCGATTCCAAGAAAATGAACATAAATTCTCACTGGTTATCACTATATTCTCACTAAGGTATGTCATATTAACTAGGCAAAGATAAAATATTCTTTTAAAAGTAAATTTTTATGACTTTTAAATCATGTGAAAGGTGAGGGACAGCATATTACAAATTTTTGAAGAATCACCCATTTACAAGTTGATTGTGCAACCTGTGCACTCCACAGCAGTGATTGCACAGCGAAATACTTATACACAGTGAAGATATATGTAATTATACAACAGGACATGGGTAAAGAAGGAGAAATGTATTTTAAAATTCAGCAAGAGAAGGGTTAATAACTAGTTAATTATATATGATACTGTTGTTTCATTGGTTTACTCCCCTATCTAGTTTGTAAGGGAATGTCATACAGTTTGGATCCTAATGAAAGGGTACTACCAGCTTCACAATGGTTGCAAACACTTTTCATAAAGTATCATATGGCTAACAGTTAATCCATTCCCTCAGAGGCTATTTTTAGACCCAACCTCTTTAAAGAAATCTACCGTCGAAAAGGAGCATTTACTAGAGAAAAAGAAAATGTTAGTAATAATTGTGTAGTTTTAAAACAATTGTGATAAATAGAGCATTTGCTCCTATGGAGCAAAATTTAATGCTCTACTTATCACAATGGTTTCAAGATGTGACTTTTACAGAGGTGTAGAAAGGCGTATTTATGGAATAAAGAGTTAATGAAGATGGGAATGGAACATATAAATCATAAAAGGGAAATAAATCTGACTGATGTAATTGAATATTTGGATTATATCCCTTAGATTTAGATTCATTTCATGCTTTTACAAACCGTAGACCCTCATCAGACAGCTGTTGTATAACTATTGATTGAAACTAACCATTTATAATGGCATATTTAATAACCCTTTCCCTCATATAAACGTGTTTTCACGCATTTGCAAACAGAGTAGACCCAGATCAGACGGCTCCTGATCAGGGTCTGCTCTGTTTGCTGATGAAATTTGAAAGATCTGTTTCCTGACTTTCTAAAATGGCTACATTGTTCCACCTTCCATATTTCATTATAACTACTTTGTTCATGAATATTCAATAGGTATGGGAATTTGAAATAAACATAGAACAGGGAAAGGGATAATTATTACTACAGAAACTTTTGGCCATTGCAGAATTTGTAGAGCAGACTGATAAGACTGTTCCTACAGGAGCTGTCTGATCTGGATCTACAATGTTTGCAAAGGTGTTAACCCTTTCCCTCATATAAACATCGTTTTCACACATTTGCAAACAGAGTAGATCCTAGATAAGCCGTCTGATCAGGGTCTGCTCTGTTTGCTGATGGAATTTGAAGAGAGGATTCTAAAGAGTGGTCTTATAGTACTTGAGTATGCACGTCTATCTGTAGCTCTGGCACCGGTCTCATCTGGATTCCATCTCCTTACAAAGATCACCACAAAGTTGTCCAAGTAGATCACCACAAATAGGTCCATGGAGTATCATCTGGGTGATACCTGTTGGCAAAGGTTGTCATGATCAATTCCATTTAACCCTTTCCCTCATATTGACGACTTTTGACGACTCTGTAAGAGTCACTTTGTGAAACCATTGTGATAAATAGAGCATTTGCTTCTCCAGGAGCAAATGCTCTATTTATCACAATGGTTTCAACCTACAAAATTCTAAAATTGTCCTTTTCCCTATTTAATGCTCCTTTTCGGTAAATTTATTCAAAGAGGTTGTATCCAAAAATAGCTTATGAGGGAAAGGGTTAAGGAAAAATTCTCACGGCAACCCTTTTCATGCTAGTAGCATACTTATTTGTATTTGTAAATAATACAGACCCAAAGGAGACAGCTCCTATTTAAAGGAGTTCCTAGAGGAGCTGTCTCCTATGGGTCTGCACTATTTGCCATTTAAATGCACTGGCTGCATTTGATCCACCTTTAGATAAGATTAGAATAATTCACCTTATTAATATTCATAGTGGATGGATTCACATTTGAATATTCAGCATGAGAAGGGTTTTAAAGCCTGCTTCAGGTCATAACTTTTTTATTTACCTGATAAAAAGGGGAATAAATCTCATCTTACTGTACTGTATCCTGGTTTTAACTATCCGTGGTTATCCCTTTGCACACAGGTGGTATTTATGCCGACAGTTTGAATCCAGGTGAGACACAAAGTAAATCCGTCTCATTAGGATCCAAACTGTTTGACTGCATGTTTGAAGAGAAGTGGATAAAAAAAAAATTATATTCAAAAATTAATTGCAGCTGACAATAATTTTTGGCAGATAAAAATTACTCCGGATGCAAAGAGTAAATGGCGTGTCACGGTGGAAAAGGTATAAAACATTACAGTAAAACACTGGAATTCTGACTTTCACCCTGCATTGACCTGCCACCTGTTTCCAAGACCGATATTTATGCTCAATTTAACGTTCTGTTTAGAGGGGTTTTACTGTATTAGTTTTTAAGTGATGCGTTGAATGCAATTGTGATTGCTTTTGCTAACAGTTTAGATCCAGATAAGACAGAGCAGTCTAACCTGAGGGTCCAACTGTTTGACACATTGGTCATTAAATGCCCACCTAACAAAGGTGGTTGTATTTTGGTGTGGCCCTGTCCGTCCATCCGTTTGTCCGTTCATCCGTCAACTATTCGACAGATACTAATGAAACTTCACACAAATCTTTAATGCATCAAGATCTGAAGCTGAGTCATATCTGAGGTTCTGAGTTATCGTTACAGAGTTATGGCCCTTGCACTTAAACAAAATAATGCAGCTATATGCAAATATGAGGAAGGCCGTAACTTTTTCATTTTAAAAGATATTTACTACAAGGTTTTTATATGATATACCTTGATATGGATTTTCACATATTGCGAGGTTTTTTGATGTCATTTTATTTTTAAGTTATGGCCCTTGAACTTTGTGCATTAGTTGCCTTGTATGTTGGTCAACTTTTGGTTTGTCTGTTGTTTTCTGGGAAAACTATTACAAGGATATTAATGAAACTTCACACAAATACATTTGAAGCTGAGTTGATTTTGAGTTTTATTCAATTGGTCGTTACAGGGTTATGGCCCTTCACTTTACGAAAATCTGCCGTAACTTTTTTATTTAATAAGATATTCACTTTGAATTTTTTTTTATAATATCACCTTAATATGGAGATCAAGATCTGAAGCACAAATTAGAAAATGTCAATACTTGAATATTGAATCAGAGAAGTTTTGCAAGTGGGCGTATCATGTACCATAGGCGGTACTCTTGTTTTTTTCTTGAAAAAACCCCCAACAAGTTAGGAGAATAAAAGCCAGCAACAATGTCTGTTGACAACATTAACATGGCGTGCAGAGAGCCAGTGTAACACAATACTAGTAGGATACAGGATGGGGCGACTGCCGGTTGTACTTTTGAGCCCATTATGCCTTTAACACTTGATCCCATTGTCACTGGTCTGTATAAAATGTTGTCTGCTGGGTTCTCAAAGTGCTAAATACACTGAGACTTAAACCTTTGAACTTTGTCATCTATACTGAGTACTAGTAAACAGTCAACCTTTTAAATACTGATTTTTATGCCCCTGTTGACGATAGTCAGGGGACATTATGTTTTGCACCTGTCCATCCGTCTGTTCGTCCGTGCATCACGTCTTAATTTATAGATGGAATAGCCCATTAAACACTGAGTATGAAAGAGTTAAATTTGCTAGATGATACTGAATGACAAACACTATAAAATATATATACCACATTGTACTTGGACCCGGACAACATGCAGAGAAACTCACACAGTAGAACCTGTCCTTAGCACAGGGGTCTTATAATGCAGGACAAATGTAATGCAGAAAGCTCCTATAGGATCTTTTTGCATTACTTTTCCCCTGCATTAAGCTACCACCTGCCTTACAGACCCCTAATTAGACCCGTTTTGATGGATACTTAGACACATTCTACCATATATGGAAAATTGTACTTTGAGAATTGAAGCTGATTTCAAGTTTAACAGATGACAGTTACCTTTTATTATTAGCGGTGAACTTGGGTTTAACACTGGTTTTAGTGTATAGATATTTTTATTCAATTTCAAGTTTCTCATTTACACAAAGATGACTCGGTATAGAATTTCAGGTATAGGGTTTCTTATTTCACAATTGGTATCACAGTTATGATGCTGAAAGACTAATTTGACTATAAATCTTGTAGACACATAACGTAGACGCATACCAAATGTTACTCCAGATATCATACTAAAATCTGTATTACAGTAAAACCTCTCTTAACCCTTTCCAGACAACAGATAAAGGTGCGTGTTCAAATACTAAAAATCGGCACAATTTGAAAGAGTGGTTGGTGGAGAAATAAAGGAGATATTGTTGAAAATGTTTTTATTTATGCATTTTATCTTGTGTCTTTGCCTTTCCCTCATATAAATGCTTTTACAGGCCTTTCGCAAAAAGGACATAGGAATTTTTGGCCATGACAGAAACTAGAATCATATCTATATTATTTCATAAACAAACAGAGCAGACCCTGATCAGATGGCTCCTACAGGAGCTGTCTGATCTAGATCTACTCTATTTGTAAAAGCATAGAAAGGTGCATTTATGGAGTAAAGGGGTTAAAACAAACTATCATTTAACACATTACCCCCTAGTGACGCATTTTTCGCCTCTTTAAAATTCACATTGTGAAACCATTGTGATAAATAGAGCATTTGCTCCATAGGAGCAAATGCTCTATTTATCACAATGGTTTCAAGACTACACAAGTCTAAAACTCTCCTATTCTATAATTCATGCTCCTTTTTGGTAGATTTATTCAAAGAGGTTGGATCTAAAAATAGCCTAGGAGAGAATGAGTTCACCTTTCAATGCTAAATTTTCAAAGTGAAATGTTACATCAGGTCAATTTTGATTCAAAGGGTAAGCTCTGCTGAAAAGATACATAATTGTATATATATCCTTTACTCCATGAATATTCATGAAAGAAATGATTATTAAATACATTAATTTTAGAAATGACATGTCATTAACCCTTTCCTCCATAGGCTATTTTTAGACCTTACCTCTTTGAATGAATCTACCCAAAAGGAGCATTTACTAGAGAAAAGTGAAATTTTAGAATTTTGTAGTTTGAGCAAATGCTCTATTTATCACAATGGTTTCATTAAGTGACTTTTACAGAGGCATAGAAAGGCATATTTATGGAGGAAAGGGTTAACACATGAAATGTATTGCTGAAGCAGAAACTGTAGACTCATTATGCCGTATCTATATTATAAGCAAACAGGGCAGACACTGATCAGACGGCTCCTATATGAGCTGTTTGATCTTGGTCTACTCTATTTGCAAAGATGTAGAAAGGCATATTTATGGAGTAAATGAATGGGAAGCAGGTCAGCTAATCTGACTGACCAAAGGTGACTCCTTTACAGACCAGTCTCTGATCTGGATCTACTTTGTTTGCAAATAACAGATAACTGATTCAAAGGGTAGGAGCTTGTTAGGGTTCTCTCAGAGAACTATGGTGACCATCTGTCATGTGTGAAGATATTGAATTAAGATAATGAAGTCCCAATGACAATGTACATTGTTTATTTGTAAACAATTTGAGATAAAATGATAAGTTATTTTTAAGGTGAACAGGGGGTAAAACTTTTAGTGGCGATACAATTATATTGTTACATATAATGTTATTAACCCTTTCCTCCATAGGCTATTTTTAGACCCAACCTCTTTGAATGAATCTACCCAAAAGCCTTAAAGGAGCATTTACTAGAGAAAAGTAAAATTTTAGAATTTTGTAGTTTGAAACCATTGTGATAAATAGAGAATTTTGCTCAAATGCTCCATTTATCACAATGGTTTCATAAAGTGACTTTTACAGAGGCGTAGAAAGGCGTATTTATAGAGGAAAGGTTTATAATGTATGAACCATCTGATCAGGGTTTGCTCTGTTTGCTTATGAGGTTAAAAGGTTATGACCAGAAGTTTTGCCAATAACAGGAACTGTATAGAATCAGTATATTATTCAATAATCAAATAAAGCAAACCCTGATCAGCTAGGCCCCACCCCTGTGCTGTTATTCTTATAATTTTTGTGCACTCCACCGATTACAACAAAACAATACGAGCACTAAATACGGTTGACCTTTGGCAAGTTAAATAAACTCTTCCACCTATATACCTGTAAATGCTGTTTAACCCGTTACTCCATAAATACGCTTTTCTATACCTTTGCAAACAGAGTTGACTCCTATAGGAGTCATCTGATCAGAGTCTGCTCTGTTTGCTTATGAACTGGAGATATAGATATGACTTCTTTAAACTCATCTGTATAACATGCTAAATGTTAATTGACATGTCTGATCTATGGGGTTTAGGTATTTCTCAAAGAAGTGTGGTATTTGTCAAATTTATTGATTGGCTGAAGTCTTTAACACTAAAAAGTCAATATATAATCAATACCAGAAAATAACAAGTGTTTATGCTTTGTGTGCATAAAGTGATTGGGGAAATTCTTTTCATGTATGGAAAATGTTTGTTTGTTCAGCCCTTATATTGGTGTAAATTACATTATGCTGAAAAACATCTAAATTTCTGAAAAAAGTTGCTTTTGTGTTTAATGTAGTATTACAATTTTAAAGTACTTGTCATCAATTGTTATTAGCCTATTGACCATCATTCTGTGAATGATCAGGATCTAGAATAAGTCGAGGATAAGTCAGAAATTCGTAAATGATAAGGACAGGTGAATGTTTATTTACGTGATTTTCTGTTGTGATTTTCTGTCGGTCACTTCTACAAGAATGTGGGTGTATAACAATGCAAAAAAAAAGAAAACGGGGAATAACATTGCAGCCGTACAAACAAATAAATCAAACTGTTAATTGACATTTGACATTGGGGTTATTCCTTAACCCCACTGTACAAAAATAATGTCTGCTCAAATTTAGATTTGGTTTTGAGTAATTTTGATTTAATCAAGCTTTTGAAAAATGATTGAGTGCCAAACAGCTTGAATCCTGATGAGATGCCGAGTTACTTACCATCGCATCTGGATCAAGGCTGTTTAATATGCAAATAGGAGTCCAGCTGCACATGGCTGGACAAGGGTTAACACTTGCAGTGCAGGACACGAGTCACTAATGTCATTTGCAAACAGTGTAGACCCTGATGAGAGGGCTCCTAGAGGAGCCCTCTCATCAGTGTCTGCACTGTTTTGTCATGTTAAATACTCTTCTATAGATAAATCCCTAAATATTCACCATAAGCTTGACCTGTTTGTACTTTGGAATAGTCCATTTGAAAATTGAGGGTTGTAATGGTTAAGGTAGTATTGTTGTAGACATGCTAATGGTCACACAGTGATAACCAAAGCACTATAACAGTTTTGATCTAGGTTAGATGCTGACTGGGTCTGATCAGGTTCATAACTGTTTGATAATCTGATTACTTTAGTATTGCAAAAATGGATTATAGTGTATTAGAAGGGAAATTCAAGGGATAAAACTTTAGTTAATTTAAACATTAACACTAAGTACTTTTATGAATATTCATGTAAGAAATCATGATATTAATATGAATTACAGTGCTCCCTCTCTACAACGACACCCTTTGGGATATGGAGATTGTATGTGTTGTTCAGAGGGAGTTGTTATAGGGAGGGAAAATCAAACACAATTAGCTTGTTTGCATATCCCCAGATAAGGTGTTTTTCGAGAACTAAAACCATTATGCCTCTATCAAACCCTATGTTGTGACCACTCTTTAGAATCGTCACAAAGTGACGATTCTAAAGAGTGGTCACAACATAGGATTTGATAGAGGCATAAAGAAAATATGATGGAAAACTTGTTTCTGGATCCTTGTTGTTTCGGAAACAGTGGCATGCGTTGTTGTAAGGAGGGAATCGTTATTGAGAGGGCCGTTGTAGGGAGGGAGCACTGTAGATTGTATTGATATAATAGCACATATGGATGCAGCAATTTTTGGTCTTGGCAGAAACCGTACAATCATATCTATTTTATGTCATAAGCAAACACAACAGACCCTGTAAGAGCCGACTGATCTGGGTCTTCTCTGTTGGCATAGACATTGAAAGACATATTTTAGAGTAAAAGGTTAAAATGGACACAGCTTGTTAAGGAAAAGTGATACTGTTATATTTGATAGGTTTTACTCAATCATGGGTGAGAGAGATAACAAACTATAGATTAATTGAGGACTGAAGTGTAATAATTTATTAATGGCCAATTAGAAGCGTTAATTGAGGTAATTGGTACATAGCTGTCATACATGTACCTTATGATGGGATTTTTATGAGGATGAAGTGAACTATGATGAAGGATTTGAACTTTTTATCTTAACTTCCTGTTTGTGATATTGGAGCATTTTAAATATATGATATAAAATCATATATGAATAACTGAATGTACAAGCTCTGGATTAAACCAATAGTTATAGGTAAGTGTTTGTTTCATTGTAGTGACTGGCTTGTTTCATTTGAGTCGCATGATTCGAAATAAAGCAGTGTGTTGTAGAACTTGATCTTCCACTATGTTGCCAGGCACATTTGGCCATGATCTTCCACCATGTTGCCAGGCACATTTTGACCATGATCTTCCACTATGTTGCCAGGCACATTTGGCCATGATCTTCCACCATGTTGCCAGGCACATTTTGACCATGATCTTCCACTATGTTGCCAGGCACATTTGGTCATGATCTTCCACTATATTGCCTGGGGAGTGGGTACAAAATTTGGCCATGATCTTTCACCATGTTGCCAGGCACATTTGGCCATGATCTGCCACTTTGTTACCAGGCATGTCTGACTCTGTTCTGCAGTAATTGCAGTACTTGTGTAGAAATTATTGATGACTCTTGACACAGCAAGTGGTGTAGACCCTATTCAGTGTCACTTTTTCACTCGGCTATCTTTGATCTTTGTTGCAGTTTTTGTGAAATTGACAGGTGGATGTTTATCGCTTTACCTGATAGATAAGCTTTTCCTCGCTTTTGCGAACTTAGTAGACCCAGATCAGATGACTCCAGTAAGAGTTGCCTGATCATGGTCTGCTCTGTTTGCTTATTGAATTACATTGATCTCTATTTGTTCTGTCAAAGCTAAAGATAATCAGCTAATTAATATTCATGCATACATGTGATAATTTTTTCGAGGCAAAGAGGGAGATTAGCTTTTCAAATGAGGGAGATTGGGTGTCAAAGAGGGAGATTTATGCGGATAGAAAATTTTGGAGTTATTTGTTGGTACAATAGGTCAGACACCTATATTTATATGTCTCTGAATGGGCAAATATGAAAAGAACACTCCCTCCCCCCTTTACCCCTGGTTGAAAGGGAGGTACCATAAAGGCACTATATGCTAGTATCTATTTCCATATACTCCCTTCTAATTACTATTTCTTTCTATTCCATTCCATTCTGGCCATTGGATAGACTTGTGTTTATTATCAAATAATTATTCTTTTTACTGGCCAATGGATAGACTTGTGTTTATTATTATTATTTTTATTATCATTATTTATATTATTCTCATTCTTATATTATATTATTATAATTTATTGACATTATTGTTTTTATTATTTTCATTTGTTTTTGTAATGCAATATATCCAGAAATTTATATTCTGAAATAAACATAATACATGTGTCACTTTCTGTCCGAAATATGGTACTATCCAAACACTAGTACACTGTCTTTGCATTTTGTAGTTTCATTTTCTGTTAGAAAAATGCTTCCCATCTTCTCATTTTTTGTGTATTTGACATCCTTATATGCTATACTCAATACATACACAATTTTATTTGAATATATTACCAAATGTTTGTGGAAAACAATGTTTGTGTTTGCCTCTATGAAATGACACATTTCACCGTTCGAAAAAGCCGTGGTTTGAGGCAACCAATTCGAGTTCTATTTTTTCTGATAAAAGCACATTTTGATTACAGCTATGCTATGTGGACATTTATAAATAAACTTATAACCTAAATTAATTTAATAAAGTAACTATTTAGATGTTTAGTCTCAGAATTTGAGAAAATAAGATTTTCTTCAACAGAAATTTAGTAGAATCTGACCGTGAAGAAAAAAGCATACATGTAATAACGACAGTGTAATACACCAGAGACATATTCATACACGATTGTTTCTGTTACGGAATACACACATGCCAAGGTAAATAACACACCATGCTGACCATTTAATCCCTTTTACTGGGGGTCACAATTACTCAGCATGGTATTTAGGGTATGCTGCGGTGGTCTTTGATAAGGGGCAACATGGCGACGTACTACAAAAGGGACACGGCGCTGTGCCTGCCATGATAAACGGGGCAGTAAATAAGTCAACAACACTGGTTCTTTGAGGCGTCTGGCAAGCGCTTATGTAAAAAAAATGATAGAAAAATGGGGTGGGAAAAAATAAAAATCATTTTTATTCTGAAATCGGGAGATTTCGTCTCCCGGCCGGGACTTGCGGGAGTTGGGCTCAAATCCGGTAGTCTCCCGCACAATCCGGTAGTTATCACATGTATGTTCATGATGTTATTTTTTCTTACACTATACAGGAAAAAATATGAACACAGGATTTTTTAGCCAAGGCAGAAAATGCAGAATCAGATCTATATTATTTCATAAGCCTGTAGACAGTAGGAGCCATCTAATCTGGGTCGTCTCTGTTTGCAAAGGTATAAAAAATATTTATATGAGGGAAAGTGATAATGGTAGGCGTTTGCTCCTATAGGAGATTGCGTCTGATCAGGGTCTCCCCATTTGCTCATGATTGATATGGTTATAAGTAGATCTGATTCTATATTTTCTACTATCACTAAAACTTCCTGTGTTAATATGCATTTTAAAAATTAATCAAATTAATATTTATGATGTCATAATTTCTTACACGAATATTCATGGAGTAAAAGGGTTAAGACTGGTGCCATGTAAATGCAGGGTGAAAGTTATGCAGTAAGCTCCTAGAGGAGAAAGCGCCAAGAGGAGCTTTCTGCATAACTTTCACATTACTTTCCTCCATAGGCCATTTTCAGACCCAACCTCTTTGAATGAATCTACCCAAAAGGAGCATTTACTAGAGAAAAGTAAAATTCTAGAATTTTGTAGTTTGAAACAATTGTGATAAATAGAGCTTTTGCTCATCATATAGGAGCAAATGTTCTATTTATCACAATGGTTTCAAGAAGTGGTTATTACAGAGGCGTAGAAAGGCATATTTATGGAAGAAAGGGTTATAAGCTGCCACCTACCTAAAATGTCTCTTTATACTTAAAGTTCATATTAGTGATATTTTTGCTGTACTTCCCAATCTCACATTTTTAGGTCAGCACTTATTTTAGCCTCTGCAATAAAGGCTTTTATTATGTGGTTGTTTTTTTCCCCCCATAAACATTTACTGTCATATAATAACATGAATGAAGAAATGAACTGTGTAAATACAGTACAAACACAAAACAAATTGTAGAACCAGATCGTTTGCTTAGCCAGACATTGGATACCTAGTGTTTTCTTTCTCTTGCTACAAATCATCAAATGATATAAAGAGAACTGCTTAACCATTTACTCTATTAATATTCATGTAAGAAATAAAGACACCATGAATATTAATGTTTTGTTTTTTCTTTAACCCATTCCCTCATATTGAAGCCTTTTTGACAGCTCTGTAAAAGTCACTTTCAGAAACCATTGTGATGAATAGATTATTTGCTCCATAGGAGCAAATGCTCTATTTATCACAATGCTTTCAAAACTACACAATTATAAAAAAAAATCCTTTTCTCTAGTAAATGCTCCTTTTTGGTGGATTTATTCAAAGAGGTTTTGTCTATAAATAACCTATGAGGTAATGGGTTAAATTGACACATGAATGCAGGAAGTTTTGGCCATGACAGAAACTGAGTCATATATCTATATTATTTCATAAGCAAAAAGAGCGGACCCTGATCAGACGGGTCTTGATGTAGCTGTCTGATCGTAGGGTCTACTCTGTTTGCAAAGGCATAGAAAGGCATATTTATAGAATAAAGGGTTAACCCTTTTCTTCGTATAAACTATAAACTCTGTTTTCACGCATTTGCAAACAGTAGACCCAGATCAGACGGCTCCTATAGGAGTCGTCTGATCAGGTTCTGCTCTTTTTGCTATTGGAGTTTGATAGATCTGTTTCTTTACTTCCTAAAATGGCTACATTTTTCTTTGTCCAATATCTCGTTATAACTATTTGTCCATGAATATTCAGTAAGTATCAAAATTTGGAATAAACACAGAACAGGGAAAGGGTTAAGAAAAATGGTTGACATAAATGATTAGGCCACAACTGATTTCTGTAAGTTGGAAGGTAAATCATAAGGTCACACCTCAATGCCTGTTTTCAATCTACCCAGGATTTTCTGTCACTGATGAGTCATTCAGCTGTAAGTGTCATATATATTTTAGTGTATACCTGTCATCAATTGAAAGACACCTTTTAACGTGCCAACATTCCAAGTTTTACTATGCAAGGGGATGAGAGTCATGTTGAGGTTTAAATTTCAATCTTTAACCCTTTACTCCATAAATACACCTTTCTACGTCTTTGCAAACAGAGCAGACCCTGATCAGATGGCTCCTATAGGAGCTGTCTGATCAGGGTCTGCTCTGTCTGCTAATGATGCAATATAGATCTGATTCTGCAGTTTCTGCCATGGTTAAAAAAAATCCTGTGTCCATGTGCTATTATAACAATTTATCTAATTAATATTCATGATGTCAATATTTCTTACATGAATATTCATGGAGTAAAGGGTTAACGTTTTACCTATTATTTCTAAACTAATTATTAGAAAGCTTGAAAATTTCACATGTGTTTTCCTCTCATTGAGTACCATTAAAGTAACTAAGGTTCGTTACTCTACATTAAATGCTTTTTGAGTTATTCCCCTTTGTTCTGATTTTCGGTGTCAGTCACACTTTCTGTTGTTTTCTTTTACTTCATTTCAAAACTAATCATTAATGAGCTTTCAAATTTCACATGTGTATTCCTCTCATTCAGGAACATTGAAATAACTAAGGTTCATCACTCTATATACAACACTTTTTGAGTTATTACCGTTTTTTCTCATTTTCACTGGCTGTTACACTTTGTTTTTTGGCCGTCATTTCTAAACTAATCATTATAGAGCTTTCAAATTTCACATGTGTTTTCCTCTCATTAATGACCATTTAAGTAACTAAGGTTGGTTACTCTACATTCAATCTTTTTTGCCTTTTTTCTGATTTTCGGTGTCCATCACACTTTATTTTTGGCTGTCATTTGTAAACCAATAATTATGGAGCTCTCAAATTTCACATGTGTCTTCCTCTCATTCAGGAACATTGAGATAACTACCGGTAATGTTCATCACTCTACATACAACACTTTTTGAGTTATTCCCCTTTTTCTGATTTTAGCTGTCTGTCACACTTTGTTTTTTGGCCGTCATTTCTAAACTAATCATTATAGAGCTTTCAAATTTTACATGTGTTTTCCTCTAATTGAGGACCGTTAAAGTAACTAAGGTTCGCTACTCTACATTTAATACTTTTTGAGTTATTCCCCTTTGTTCTGATTTTCACACTAAAGCGGATTTACAGTTTATGTGTCACCTGCGTGACATGTGTTCCTTCAAACACTCTTGTTTTTATGTCTCCCCCCTTTAGGGGAGGGAGACATATTGATGTTGTGCTTTCTGTCTGTCCGTCCGTCAGTCTGTCTGTCCGTCTGTTTGTTAAAATTCTTGTGCAGCTTACTCCTCCTACACTATTAGAGGGATTTCCTTCAAACTTTTACATATGAACCAGCTATATGTGAGGATGGTCATGTGGTTTGGAATTTTGGCTGCAACAATTTTGACAGAAGTTATGGCCTTTGGTAGTTTTTCCTTATATAGAATATATAGCGAAAAAATCTTGTGCAGCTAACTCCTTCTACACTATTTGAGGGATTTACTTCAAACTTTTACATATGAACCAGCTATATGTGAGGATGGTCATGTGGTTTGGAATTTCGGCTGCAACAATTTTGATGGAAGTTATGACCCTTTGGATTTTTTCCTTATATAGAGTAATAGCGAAAAAGTCTTGTGCAGCTAACTCCTCCTATACTATGTAAGAGTTTTCATTCAAACTTTTACATATGAACTACATGTGAGGATGGTCATGTGGATTGGAATATGGGCTGCAACAATTTTGACAGAAATTTGGATTTTTTGACGTATGAATTTATTCCTCTTATGGGTGCCAGGGGGTGAATTCATTCCTCTTATGGGTGCGGGGGCGGGGTACCGGGGGGAGACATGTGTTTTTCTCAAAAACAAACTCTAGTTTATTCTAACACTTCTCCCAGCAGGTGACACGTGTGTTCTTTTGAACACTCTAGTATCTAGGAAATACTTCTTTTCAGTAGATTTATTCAAAGAGGTTGGGTCTCAAAATAGCCTATTAGGGAATGAATTAAAGCTATCCGTATTACTTAAGTTAATATAAACAGAATTAATGTCTTTAACTCTTTGCATGCTAGCAGGGAAACCATGATTACCCATGCGATGCAAACAGTTTGTATCCAGATGAGATGCTGCATTTCATCTGGATCCAAACTGTTTGACACTTTGACCATATCTTTGCAAAGAAATATGAGAAATTTTATTTTAACCCTTCGCTTGCTGAATTTTAAAATACATTTCCCCTTCTTTACCCATGCCCTGTAGTATAAGTTCATATATCGTCACTGTGTACAAGTATTTCACTGTGCAATCACTGTTGTGGAGTGCATTGGTTGCACAATCAACTTGTAAATAGTGCAGACCCTGATGAGACAGCTCCTGCAGGAGCTGTCTCATCTGGGTCTTCACTATTTACAGGTACGTATATTGATGTGAATAGCAAGCGAAGGGTTAAGAATTGAAGTAAATGACAATTGATGCAGACAAATACTACCTAGCATGCAAAGAGTTGAAATGCAGAATGGTACAGATCTGCTTTCAAAATTAAAATATTTTTGAGTGGTTGTTATGGAGAAGTTTCATTGTGCATTAAATTACATAATATCAGGACAGATATATTTACATAGATACCAGTACATATGCAGATGTCTATATAAAGTTAAAGTCAATAGCTCTCAGAGCCCAGATGTAAGCATGTTGGGAAAATACCTGGGCGTGGATATTGATTTGTGGCATACATGTCCTTAATTGTGTGATATGATGAATGGTAGAATTGTCTGCTTCAAATGTCGGGATTCGTAACTACTTTGGATTACGTCTTTGGAGCTTACTGAATCATTTGTAACTCTTTGCATGTTAAGTCCGTTTTAAACCTTTCCGTGTTCTATGTTTATTCCAAATTTCAATACCTACTGAATATTTATGGACAAAAGAGTAATAATGAAATATGCAAGGTTGAATATTGTAGCCATTTTAGAAAGTAAAGAAACAGAACTATCAAATTTCATTAGCAAACAGAGCAAACCCTGATCAGACGGCTCCTATAGGAGCTGTCTGATCTGGGTCTTCTCTGTTTGCAAAGGCATAGTTCTAAAGACGTATTTATGGAGTAAGGGCCATTCCACTTTAATTAAGAATTAAGCATTGAAAGGGTTAAAATGGGATAATAAACCTACAATTTATTTAGATAACTTCTGGTACTTGGCATGCACAGAGTTGAAATTTTGTGAAGCATATATTGATATAGATCAAATGGACATTTCATGATACTGGATCTTGATCCATAACCTAATCAAATGACAGATAATCGTGGGTAAGTAATATAGCCGTTACCCTTTATTCCATAAATACGCCTTCCTATAGGAGCCGTCTGATCTTGGTGTGCTGTGTTAAGTGCTTAATGAAATAATTTAGATATAATTCTACAGTTTCTGTCATGACCAAACATTTCCGTGTTCATGTGCCTTCTTAACAAATAGTGTAATTGATATTCATGATGTAATTATTTCTTAACTCTTTGCACGCTAAGTAATTTTTCGTCTGCAACAATTGTTGTCTGCTTCAATTCTAAAAATAAAATTTCTCTCATTTCTTTGCAAAAATATGGTCAAAGTGACAAACAGTTTGGATCCTGATGAGATGCCGCATTATGCGGCGTCTCATCTGGATCCAAACTGTTTGCATAGGTAATCACAGTTTCGCAGCTAGCGTGCCAAGAGTTCAATATAAATATTCATGGAGTAAAGGGCAAACAGTGAAAGAGTCAGATCTGTAAGTAAACAGAACAAACCCTGATCAGACAGCTCCTAGGTCTTCTCTGTTTGCAAAGATTATGAAGAGTCGGGGAATTTTAGTGAAGGTTGAATTATTAACCCTTTACTCCATGAATATTCATGTAAAAAATAATGACAGCGTGAGTATTGATTAACTGAATCCCTGTTCTATGTTTATTACAGGTTTCAATACCTACTGAATATTCATGGACAAAAAGGTTATTATGAAATATGGAAGGTGGAGCATTGTAGCCATTTTAGAAAGTAAAGACACAGATCTTTGAAATTCTATTAGCAAACAGAGTAGACCCTGATCAGACGGCTCCTCTAGGAGCCGTCTGATCTGGGTCTACTCTGTTTGCAGATGCGTGAAAACACGTTTATATGAGGGAAAGAGTTAAATGAATCTTTATAATTGCATTGTGAACAAAATAATCTTTTTATCACGACAAAAACAGAGTAGACCTTGATCAGATGGAGCCATCTGATCTGTGACTACTCTGTTTGCAAAGGTGTATTTTATGGAGTAAAGGGTTAAAGAGTGAATCTTTGAATAGTAAGAGATGCAGACCCTGATCAGTGGGTTGTTGTAATATTTATGATGTTGTTATATCTTACATAAATATCTCGCAAGGAAGGGGTAAAACATTGATAGGCTATTCCACTTTGAAAATTCTGTATTCAAAGGATTTAGAAACCTCTGTAATCAGCTGAAGCAATTTGTCCCCCTGAAGGGTTTGTCATTGTAAAACTGGCCACTGTCCATTTAATCCCTCTTAATCACAGACTGACCACAAAAATGCTTGGGTCAGTGTAATTTACATTGTCGCCTAAGTATCGGTTACCGTGGAAATGCCACGCCCATATAGAATATCTATTCTTGTTTGCCTTCATATATCCATTGCTTGTTGGAACTGTCTGACAAGTTAAATCAGTTTGGATCCAAAGTGGACTTAGTAAACCCACTCTCTGATGACTTAGATTGCAAGATCTTAAAATTGAATTGAGATTTTTGAAGAATGCATAGTTTTCAGGTAACAATAAACACCATTTGTTAGTTGTAAGGAGACACCGAACATATATGTTGCCATCAGATTAGTTTCTCATCGTCAAACCAGGTGTAAATTTCCATTGTTGACAGTTGAGATCTGAAATTGGAGATACTTCCGATTGGTCAGGCTTTCACAAACTACAGGCATTTAACTGGTAGTTTATAGGAAGTCTTTCAGTGAAGAAATTTCAGTGCACTACTATACAAATCCCAACCTCTAGACTATATATACAGTAAAACCTCTCTATAACGACCACTAAATTACACCAATTATTTTGTGTTAAAGGCAGGTGGCTGCTTAAAGCAAGGTGAAAGTAAAACAGAACGCTCCTACAGGAGCGTTCTGTTTTACTTTCACCTTGCTTTAAGCAGCCACCTGCTCTAAATACCAATTAATTAACACAATTTAGTGTTCGTTATAGGGAGGTTTTATTATATATGCAACAGTGCACAGCTGTGTTTAACCCTTTCCTTGTTCGATATTTATTCCATCTTTCAATACCTACTTAATATTCATGGACAAAACAGTTATAATGAAAAATGGAAGTGGAACATTGTAGCCATCTTAGAAAGCAAAGAAACAGATCTATCAATTTCCATTAGCAAACAGAGCAGACCCTGATCAGATGGCTCCCTTAGGAGCCATCTGATCTTGGTCTACTCTGTTTGCAATAGCATAATAAGGTGTTTAGATGAAAGAAATGTTTAAAGTATGGCTTCTAGTTAGGTTCTATGTGGTTTGTCACTTGAATAAACTAAAACATAATGCCCTAACAGATGGCAAATAGTGCAGCACCTGATCAGACACATTTTGACATTTTACACTTTTAGCAGATTTCATATACATGTACACGGATTCAAATGATCTGCATCACCGAAAAAGCTGTCTTTGCAAACAGTGTGGACCTAGATCAACCACCAAAATGATGAATTTTGTGATCCAGATGAAATTGGCGAATGTTTTCATGAAAATCCCCCCAAAATAAACCAATAAATGTAGTTATTTCTCATTAATCTATACATGCACCTACCCTATGTTCTTCTAGTCCTGGCATATGCAAATAATGTAGACCCAAATCAGAGGGTTCCTAGAGGAAGAATCAGGGTCTGATCAGGGTCTGCACTGTTTGTCATTGAAAAATGTGCCTTTCTGTCTGCTAACAGAGTAGACCAAAATCTACCCAGATCTTACACTGCCTGGAGCAGTCTGATCAGAGTGACTACTCTGTTTATCAATGCTTATGGTATTGGTATGATATAAATCTATATCTACAGTTTCTGCCTGAGTCGAAATGTCTAAGTGTGCATAATATATGCCACTATAAAAAAAAAATCTAATTAACATTCATGATGTCATAATTTCTCATGAATATTCATGGAGTAAAGGGTTAAAGTGGGGATATTTGTTAGGGATTATACGGTAGATCGGATTCTACAGTAAACCTCTTTTGTTCCAAATGCCATTATAAGAATAAGTTAACGCTTTCCCTGTTCTATGTTTATTTCAAATTTCTGTACCTACTGAATATTCATTGACAAAATAGTTATAATGAAATATGGAAGGTGTAACATTGTAGCCATTTTAGAAACTAAAGAAACAGATCTATCTATCTCCATTAGCAAATAGAGCAGACCCTGATCAGACAGGAGCCATCTGATCTTGGTCTACTCTGTTTGCAAATATGTGGAAAGGTTTTCATATGAAGGAAAGGGTTCATGCTCTTAGTCATTATTTCTTCCATTAGTATTCATGGGGTCAAGGGTTAATTAATATTACAAACTAAAGCATTAACCCATTCCCTCATAGGCTATTTTTAGATCCTACCTCTTGAATAAATCTACCGAAAAGGAGCATTAATTAGAGAAAAGGAAACTTTCAGAATTGTGTAGATTTGAAACCATTGTGATAAATAGAGCATTAAATGCTCCTATGGAGCAATGCACTATTTATCACAATGGTTTCAAGAAGTGACTACATGTATTACAGAGGCGTAGAAAGGCGTATTAATGAAGGAAAGGGTTAAGAAAGCTTGGAAGCAGACGATGTTCATCAGAACTCAGACGCAGCATGTGCAGTCTAATGCATGAGTAAATACATGTAAATGCATTTCCAGACTTAGGTGAAAAAAGAAATATTTTCCTGTCACAGCAGATCATCAGTGTGCCAGGTGCAAGCAAGTTTTTGTTTTGCATGCTAGAATGCCAAATTTGTGATCAGGTTTGCAAGCTATTGTGTTAGGACTCAGATGTACATTATACAAAGAAGCTTGATGTTTTAATAAGCAGGATGCAAACTTTTTATAACCACGATTTTACTTTTTTAAAAGAATTCTGAAAATAATTATCTTTAAAAATTGAAACAATTATGTACAACGATACTTTGCAGAAGACAAAGAGTGAAACTGATTGAGTTCACATTGCAAATGGCAGAGTAAATAGTTTTGCATCTCCACTCTCCAGAATGCAGTCAGTCAGCCTCCAGGTATAAGAGTTTTTTAAGCTGTCTTGTTCTCACATGAGAAATCAACGACTTTAACCCTTACAGCGCTTCAAATGGACTATTCAAGCAGGTAAAGCTTATGGTGAATATTTAGGGATTTTTCTAAAGAAAAGTGTAACATGACAAACAGTGCAGACCCTGATGAGAGGGCTCCTCTAGGAGCCCTCTCATCTGGGTCTACACTGTTTGCAAAGGATATTAGTGACTCATGTCCCGCACTATAAGAGTTAAATTTTGTCTTTACAGTGCTTTTCCTTTACCCTTTTCCTCAAAGAGATGTTTATTAACACAGAGTAGATCCAGATCAGTTGACTCATGTAAGAACCATCTGATCAAGGTCTGTTGTCTGCTTATAGATTTACACAGTGGGCTGATTTAGCCATGTCTACCATTGGCCAAACAGTCTTATGTTCATATACTGTTATAAGAATTCAGCTAATAACTCAGTTCATGATATGATTTATTATATCAAGTATTCATGATCTAAAGGGTTATCTCTTGCAACGTAAGTATCTATTATGCTTGCAAAATCTGTCTGTTAGAATTCACAAATTCAATTTTTATCTCGTCTGTTTCGAAGAAAAGTCGAGCTATTGTGATCACTGGGTCGTAGTCGGTGTTGTCGTTGTCGTTGTCGTAGCTCATTATTCGAAAAGTATAAGAGGTTTCAACATGAAACTTCATAGGTTAGTAGATCTCATTGAGGGGAAGGCCCCTACATAAGAACCATAACTCTTGATTTCAAAATTTTGGAGTTTATCGTTTTCAAATTTTTTACATTTAGCTGGAGAAGTACCAAATCCGACGAGCGTTGGCGCCTCACACGGCTCTTGTTTCATTTCTTTTTAAAAATTAAACCCTTTCACTCGTACAGAGCTAGACGATCTTTGCAAATAGAGTAGACGTATAGCTCAGACTTATCTTGTAGGAGCTGTCTGATGAGGGTCTGCACTGTTTGATCGGGACAAAATATTGATCTGATTCAGAAGTTCCTGTCACATCCAAACATTTCCTGATTAATGTTTAAATATAGAAATTCAGTTCAAGAATATTCATGCAGTAATAAATACTTCAATGTGGTTAATGTGTAAATGTAGATATTCAGTTTATGATTATTCATGAATTATCCCTTTCCTCCATAAATACGCCTTTCTACACCTGTAATAGTCACTTCTTGAAACCAAGTCATTGCAACATTCAAAATTGACAATATACAAATGTATCTGAAATTGTTGAAAATCAACAATAATAGGGAGAGTTTCAGCAGCCCAAAAATTGTTCATTACATGATAAAGGTTACATCTTATGTCTAATGCTGACACTAATACGTAGAGTCAGCATTTTATCTGTGGGAGTATTTGCTTTGCACGTGTATGTTGATGCATTTCACCGGCATTTTCATTGATTAAACAGACATGATTTCATGCAGTTTTATTGTATGATGAGCTTGCTTCACTGAATATCAAGACTGACTTTAGTGTAGAACTTTTGTAACTCTACAAAAACTGGGGTAATTCATGATGGTATGTGTAGTCCTCATCATACAATTCATCATATAGATTATAATTGTATAGATGATATAAAATTATGTTAACAGACAGCGTTTTCTGTTATTTTACTTTAAATATTTCGCTAATTCCCATAAAATCTCCACTCTCCATCAGTAGTGGTTTAACCCTTTCCTCCATGAATACTGACATGTAAGAAATAATGACACCATGAATATTAATTAGATTATTTTTATAATAGCACATGGATACAGGAACATTAAATTTTGGCCTTGACAGAAACAGCAGTATCATATCCAAATTATTATATCATAAGCAAACAGAGCAGATCCTGATCAGACGGCTCCTACAGGAGCCGTCTGATCTGGGTCTCCTCTGTTTGCAAAGGCACAGAAAGGCAGATTTATGGAGCATAGGGTTAAGTTAATAGAGCACCATTTTGATAGGTTTAAATTAGGTCAATGTACATGCAGTAGCAAATAGTGTAGACCCAGATCATAGGCAAACGGAGCAGACTCTGATAAAACAGCTCCTACAGGAGCCATCTGACCTTGGTATTCTCTGTTTGCCAAGGCCAAAAAGGCATCTGCATCAGGTAAAGGGTTAAAATTACATCTGATGATTCAAACAATATTGAATTTTACTTCAAATCTCCATTTGTCATCTACTTTTGTGGTTTGAAAGTTTTTTGTTTGTTTCTTTTCAAAGAGATTTACTGTAGTTTCAAATAGCTTACCTAATATATCCTGAGATGTCAAGATAGACTTTATCACATCTGGATCTAAACTGTTTGTAAAAGTTTATTCACAAATTCACCTGGAGTTGCATTTTAATCTTTTACCTGATGCAGACGCTTTTTAACACCTTTGCAAACAGAAGAACCAAATCAAACAGCTCCAGTGTAGGAGCCGTCTAGGAAGGGTTTGCTTTATTTGGTTATGCAAATATAGATCTGATTCTACATTTTTTGTCACCACCAAATCATCCTACATTAACCCTTTCCTTCATATAAATGTATTTTCATGCATTTGCAGAGAGCAGACCTTGGGTCTGCTCTGTTTGCTAGTGGAATTTAAAAGCTTAGTTTCTAAAATGCCTACAATGTTCCACCTTCCATAGTTTGTCCATGAATATTCAGTAGATAATTGATATCTGAAATAAACATAGAACAGGGAATTTAGGATTAAAGGACCAGTTCATTTCTAAAAATTTCAGCATTTAAAGGGCTAAGCTCTTTGTCGTGTCATAACAAAGTGTTTTCCATGTTAAACACCCTTCATCTACTGCTGATAACACAATATACGACAAATTAATAATTGTCAGGTTTGTCCCCCACTGCACCCCTTAAGGCTTGACACGGTCTTACAATTACTTTCTGTACTTAATTAGGAACAAAGAGAGAATTTAGTACAATTTTTGCCATCATTTCCGTATTATATTGAAACCAACATTCGTCAAATAGTTTAGTACACCTTTGGTTTGAATCATGACGTTAGGAGACCGAGTCGATATGTTTCGATGTTTTCATTTGGATTTTATGACTAGGTTCAACATGCTTCATTATATGTGGGAAATATTACATGAAAATTGGTCTAGTATCGAGCTGATATTGCGTGTTATTTACTAGAATATGTCAAGGAAACTATTTTTACACTCAATTAAACTGAAATTAAATTGAAATATTCATGTGATCTGTGACATTAATTGTACATGATTATGTTGGCTGTGAACCTGTGAAGTGCTTTAACTGGCTAAATTAATCTTATTAACAATTTTCACTTATATTGGCCGACCAGATTAATGTTTGCATTGAATAACTGACATTATTGACTTAAATGTGATTGAGAAGTTCATAGGGACGACAATTTTCAAATCATAAGTATTAAGTCATAAGATAGAATAAGATATAAGTGATAACAATCTGCTGTCGGATATTGAAGCTTGCGAAAGGCTTAAGGCTGATGAATTGACGAGCAATTTACTCCTTTGTATTTTTCACTGTCTACTAGTTTGTACATGAACAAGAGTGAAATGAGCGGTACAATTCAGCAAGTTATACCAATAAACACACTGGCCGTGTATTTTTCTTCCGAGGGGAAGTATCTGTGCAGATATTTTTGTAATTAGCCAGCCCTCAGCAGCTGAAACTGGAATTATTAAAACCATGTGTGTTTTTAAATGGGATGAAATGTTAGTGGAGTGAGAGGGTTTAGGAGTATATAGCAAGTGACACAGGGGGGTCCCTTCACGCTCTGGTTAACCATGCTGAAATGGTCCAAACACAGGTGAGTTTTGAGTGACAACAAGAAGCTGGGAAGTAGTGCATAAATTTAAATAATAAACTGAATAGCGGTGTTGTCATAATTTTCAGTTTTATGCTGGATCTTGACTTTGAATGTTGTTTTCGGAATATGGGTAGGCGGGAGTAAGTGGGACTTCAATATTCTGTGGTTTCAAGGGCTTGGAGGATTTTTTTCGAAATGCCCTTTGGCAAAAAGAAAAGGTGTGTATGATTAATATTTTGTACAGAGGGCTAATAAACCCTTTCAACACTTAATTTTCATGATTGTTTAACTATAGAACACTCAGAATTGACAAACAGTGCAGACCGTGATCAGAAGACTCTCTTAGGAGCCCTTTAATTAACCTGGGTCTACTCTGTTTACAAATGACAGTACATGCATCGCCTGCTTTCAAAGGGTTAACTTTTTAAATGCAAATACAGTAAAACCTCTCTATAACAGCCACTAAATTGTGTTAATTAGTTGGTATTTAGGGCAGGTGGCTGCTTAAAGCAAGGTGAAAGTAAAACAGAACGCTCCTATAGGAGCGTTCTGTTTTACTTTCACCTTGCTTTAAGCAGTCACCTGCCTTTAACACAAAATACTTGATTTAATTTAGTGGCCGTTATAAAGAAGTTTTACTGTAATTTACCGTGGTTTTCAAATAGTTACAGATCAGAGGGATTATGAAGGAGACCTCTGTTCAGGATCTGCACTGTTTACTATTTTAACCCTTTCCTCCATAAATACACCTTTCTACGCCTCTGTAATAACCACTTCTTGAAACCATTGTGATAAATAGAGCATTTGCTCCTAAAGTTAATCAAATTGTCAGGCAGTATGGATCCTGGTGAAAATTTGAGGAAGTGAGTGTCATATTTCGATCCAAACCATTTGCAACCGTTGTCCTTAACCCATTCCTCCATAAATACGCCTCTGTAATAACCACTTCTTGAAACCATTGTGATAAATAGAGCATTAATTTTGCTCCTTAAGGAGCAAAATGCTCTATTTATCACAATGGTTTCAAACTACTAAAATTTTACTTTTCTCTAGAAATGCTCCTTTTAGGTAGATTTAGTCGAAGAAGTTGGGTCTAATAATAGCCTATGGAGGAATGGGTTAACTTATTTTCAGCAGTTGTTATTCTTTTACACTCAGAATGGAGTCTCCTGTTTTACTGTGATTCACAGGGTTAAATATTTGGTTTAGACTTTTAACCCCTTCCTCCATAGGCTATTTTTAGACCCAACCTCTTTGAATGAATCTACCCAAAAGGAGCATTAACTAGAGAAAAGGAAAAGTTTAGAATTTTGTAGTTTGAAACCATTGTGATAAATAGAGCATTTGCTCCTATAGGAGCAAAGAGCAAATGCTCTATTTATCACAATGGTTTCATAAAGTGACTTTTAGAGAGGCTTAGAAAGGAGTATTTATGGTGTTTTTTTGGTACAAAAATGGTGTCTGCTTCAATTTTCATTTTTTTGTCGACTGGATTATTAAAAAAAGCAGTGTCAGAGTGTAAATCACTCTTGGTCCTGATAAATTTCTTGGGTGTCTGATCTGGATCTAAACTCTTCTCCAATGTATTCTCAAATTTGACCTTAGCTATTTGAAAGCTCAGCTAGGAATTCATGATTAACCCTTACAGTGCAGGACACAAGACACTAATGACCCTTTGCAAACAGTGTAGACCCAGATAAGAGGGGCCCTCTCATCAGGGTCTGCACTGTTTGTCAAGTTAAATTTTTATGCTCCCCAATAACGGTGTTGGGGGAGGATATAGTCACTGCTTTGTCCGTCCATCTGTTCGTCCGTCTGTCATAACTTTGTCCAGAGCAGAACACAAAATCTGTAATAGAAATCAACATGAAACTTCATAGGTAGATTGATCTCAATGAGGAGAAGTGCATTGCACAAGATTCATCACTCTCTTTTGCATAATATAGGAGTTATTGCCCGTTGTTATTTTCATACGTAAAATTTGTCCGGAGCATAACACAAAAACTATGATAGGTATCAACATGAAACTTCATAGGGAGATTGATCTCGATGAGGAGAAGTGCAGTGCACAAGAATCATCAGTATTCACTCTCTTTTACATAATTTATGAGTTATTGCCTACAGGAGCCATCTGACCTGGGTCTGCTCTGTTTGCAAAGGTGTAGAAAATCTTATTAATGGGTAAAGGGATAATTGGGGAAAACTGTTGTATTGTCTCAAGGGTGAAATTTGGGAATTCCATTTCCTTACAATTAACAGGATTTGAGTGACTCATGAATAAGGAAGACATAAATTCAAATGAACTTTCAATTATTACCAATCCTGAGCTCTTGACATGAAACCTTTGAATACGGGAAATTACAAATTAGTTTACTGGCATTTATAAATAGTGTAGATTCAGATCAGCAGGCTCCCGGGAGAACCCTATGATCAGGGTCAGCACTGTTTATCATTCATATTCCTCTAGCATTTACAGACTATATCGTTAAATAGATGAATTGTTCCACTTTGACTATTCGGCATTCAAAGGGTTAAAGTACATTTCAGTGGTTTGTTTGAAATATTTGACAATTTTTTTTGCATAAAATCATATTTCTCATAAATGTAAAACACTTACCAGCTGTGATCACCATGAAGTGTAGTTGTGCATATCGCCAGGATGATCTGGTTCGATTCATACAGAATGCACAATAACAACAGTGATCACCATGAAGTGTATGTAGATGTGCATATCGCCAAGATGATCTTGTTCGATTCATTATACCGAACGCACATTATATTATTCTTCTAAGTAATTTGGATTGGCAACCCAGGCAAATAGCGCAGACCCAACTCAAACTCATCCTGACAGAGCAGTTTGATCAGGGTCTACACTATTTGCTACTATATATATCAGAGTCTAATAAAAATTTAACAAAATGTTGACAAATTGACTACAAACCTATAGGTTATAAGGGTGTCAGAGTAATAGGTTTAACCCATTCCCTCATTTTGACGCCTCTGTAAAAGTCCCATGTTGAAACCATTGTGATAAATAGAGCATTTGCTCCTATAGGAGCAAATGCTCTATTTATCATAATTGTTTCAAACTACAAAATTCTAAAAAAAAAATCCTATTTCTAGTTAATGCTCCTTTTCGTTAGATTTATTCAAAGAGGTTGGATATAAAAATAGCCTATGAGGTAATGCATTAACCTTGTATGTCTCAGATATAATTGTTATATTTCGCATAATATTAATTGGTTGAAGTGAATTTAGTATTCCAGATTGTGTTCAAAGCAATAGATAAAGGGGTGTATTCAAATACAGTAAAACCCCTTTTGAATGGGACCACTTAATGAATAAACATAGCTGTCTTTATAAGCAGGTGGTTGCTTAATGCCCGACAAAAATAATGCAGAAAGCTCCTATAGGAGCTTTCTGCTCGACTTTCATCCTGCTTTAAGCTTAGTGTCCATCTGAAACTATCACAACATAGGGTTTGGTATAGAAATAGAGGAGATATTCTTGAAAATGTTTAATTTACATAATTTATTATATGGTCCTCTGATTGTATTCCAGTTCACCATCAAAAATGGAAAAGCTGCTAAGTCCTAAAGGCCAATAAAGGCCTGAAAATGCATACAGTAAAACCTCCCTATAACAGCCACTAAATTACACCAAGTATTTTGTGTTAAAGGCAGGTGGCTGCTTAAAGCAAGGTGAAAGTAAAACAGAACGTTCTGTTTTACTTTCACCTTTCTTCATTAAGCAGCCACCTACTCTAAATACCAACTAATTAACGCAATTTCAGGGCCATTATAGAGAGGTTTTTCTGTATATGTGAGGGAAAGGGTGGACAGTTAACTTTCCTTCATGTATATAAACACCTTTTCATCCATTTGCAAGCAGAGTAGACCCAAATGATATGGCTCCTATATATAGGAGCCATCTGATTAGGGTCTGCTCTGTTTGCTAATGGAATTTGATAGATATTTTCCAAAATGGCTACAACGTTCAACCTTCCGTATTTCAATTTATAACTATTTTGTCTATGAATATCCAAAGCTCTGGTATTGAAATTTGGAATAAAGTTATAGAACAGGGAATTTAGGGTAAACTCTTTTCCTGTATTCAATTTAACCCATTCCTCCATAGGCTATTTTTAGACACAACCTCGTTGAATTTATCTACCCAAAAGGAGCATTTACTAGAGAAAAGTAAAATTTTAGAATTTTGTAGTCTGAAACCATTGTAATAAATAGAGCATTTGCTCCTATAGGAGCAAATGCTCTATTTATCACAATGGTTTCAAGAAGTGGTTAATACAGAGGCGTAGAAAGGCGTATTTATGGAGGAAAGGGTTAAGGACAACGGTTGCAAATGGTATGGATCGAAATATGACACTCACTTCCTCAACCTTTCATCAGGATCCATACTGCCGGACAACTTGATCTACTGTTTGCATAGATTTTCACCAAATGAGTGGACTTGTTTAACTTCTGTGCGTTTTAGAGGTAGAGTGTTCGATCAATTTGAGATTATTATAGTAAATATAGAAGAATGAAAGCAAGAGAAATTCAGAATGTTAAGTGTCCGGACAATTTTAGGAAATAATAACAGTGTTGTCGGATGTTGTTGACCCAGATATAGTATGGCCTTTGTAAATAAAGGTTGCAATTGTTAGTCAGTACAGTAAAGCCTATCTACAACAGCCACATGCTGCAGAAGTTTCATTCTTGGTTTATTACGGTAAATTTAACCTATCTATAACAGCCACTGCAGAAGTCCCAATCTTGGTTTATTACAGTAAACCCTATCTGTAACAGCCACTGCTGAAGTCTCATTCTTGGTTTATTACAGAAAAACTTATCTATAATAGCCACTGCAGAAGTCTCATTCTTGGTTAATTACAATAAAACCAGTATCTATAACAGCCACTGAAGAAGTCTCATTCTTGCATGGTTTATTACAGTAAAACCTATCTGTAACAGCCACTGTTGAAGTCTCATTCTTGGTTTATTACAGTAAAACCTATCTGTAACAGCCACTGCAGAAGTCTCATTCTTGGTTTATTACAGTAAAACCTATCTATAACAGCCATCATGAGTATTTAGAAAGACAAAATGACTGATTTATTATAATGGCATTATGAATAAGAGAATAATAATTATTTTACCACAGCTGAAACTTTATAATATCTGTATTATTTCATAAGCAAACAGAGCAGACCCTGGTCAAGATGAAGTTTTAACTGGACTACAGGAGCCATCTGATCTGGGTCTACTCTGTTTGCAGCGGCATAGAAAGGTGTATTTATGGAGTAAAGGATTAAAATGATATATAATGGTATCCTACAGGAGCTGTCAGATCTTGATCTGCTCTGTTTGCAAATGCATGAAAGGGTCACAGTCTCTATCAGATAAAGGGCTATTTTAGACAGTTCTATGGTAGTTTCTTGGTAGGACTAAACCCTTTACTATATTAACCCTTTCCCTAATATAAACGTGTTTTCACACATTTGCAAACAGAGTAGACCCAGAGATCCTAGAGGAGCCGTCTGATCAGGGTCTACTCTGTTTGCTAATTGAATTTGATAAATTTGTTTCTTTATTTTCTAAAATGGCTACAATGTTCCACCTTCCATATTTCATTGTAACTATTTTGCTCATGAATATTCAGTAGGTGTTGAAATTTGAAATAAACATAGAACAGGGAAAAATATGAAATATTTGATTCTACAGTTTCTGCCATGACCGAGAATTAATATGTCCATAATGCTGTCATAAAATTAATCGAATTCATATTCATGGTGTCAGTATTTCTTACATGAATATTTATGGAGTAAAGGGTTAAGTTATAGAGAAAGCTCTTGTAAGTGCTTTCAGCATTATGTACTATATTCCTTATTTAATCCTTTCTCGCATAGGCTATTTTTAGATCCAACCACTTTTATTAAATCTACCAAAAAGGAGCATTTACTAGAGAAAAGGAAAATTTCAGAATTGTGCAGTTTTAAAACCATTGTGATAAATAGAGCATAAATTGCTCCCGTGGAGCAAATGCTCTATTTATCACAATGGTTTCACAAGTGCCTTTTACAGAAGCGTCAAAAGGCGTCAATATGCGGGAATGGGTTAACCCTTACCCTTTGCAAACAGAGTAGACCCAGCATAGAGATACTGTTTATTATCTTTGCAAACAGAGTCGACACAGATCAGACAGTTCCTGTAGTAACCATCTGATCAGGGTTTTCTCAGTTTGCTTTTGGAATTATTATCATTATTATCATATAGATCTGATTCGGCAGTTTTGCCGAGGACAAAGACCATCACTGTGCTTATATAATCAAACTTTATCTAATTAATATTCATAATGGCATTATTTCTTTCTTAAAATCCAAGAGGTAAGGAGTTAAATGTTTCATATCTACATGTATATCTCCAAATTTCCAATGGTAATTCACTGTAAGAAGTGGGTCATAATTAAGGGTGAATGAAAGATGGAGGCTTGCAGTCTTTTTTACTGGGTACATATTATGAAAGAGTGTAGCAAAGTAAAATAATTTGTTGATGCTCTGTTAACCCTTAATTAACCCATAACCTCATAGGCTATTTTTAGATCCAACCACTTTGAATAAATCTACCCAAAAGGAGCATTAACTAGAGAAAAGGAAAATTTTAGTATTTTGTAGTTTGAAACCATTGTGATAAATAGAGCATTTGCTCCTATGGGAGCAAATGCTCTATTTATCACAATGGTTTCAACAGGTGATTTCTACAGAGGCATAGAAAGGCGTATTTATGGAGGAAAGGGTTAATATCCAGACACCCTTTCTCCCCAACCTTATAATGTATATATATAATCATGTATATGTAAAGCTGAATAAGTCCATTAAAATTTTGGTAACTGACTTGAATAACTTTAACCCTTTCATTTAAACGCCTGTTCATGCATTTGTAAACAGAGTAGACCCAGATGAGATGGCTCCTATAGGAGCCTTCTGATCAGGGTCTGTTCTGTTTGCTTATGATATAATATACAGATATAATTCTATTATACTTCTGTCATGTCCAAAACATAGTGTGTCTATTTGGGTTTGACATTACATGTATATGGGTCAGATGATTGTAGTCAGTTTTTGTTAAAGCAAAACATTTCCTTGAAAAGTTTACATTATAAAACTTCAGCTAATAAATATTCATGATGTCATAATTTCTTACATGAATATTGAACAGGGAAGGAGTTAAATTAGACTGACGAAGTAACAAATTGTGTAGTCTCCTGATTAAACTGTTTCTTCAGGAGCGATTTGATCTAGGTCTGCACTATTTGCCTAAGTTTGTCAAATTACTTAAGGTAATTAGGGTAAACTGTTGAGGAGTCGATGCTCATGGTTTTGTTTAAGTTTTGTTTTATCTCTTTATCTCTGTCAATCTGCAAAAAGAAAAGATGAATACACAAATAGCGTACTTCCTTTCTGGATAGAAAAAGAATTTACATGTTTTATCAACATAACTAATTTCCTCCTATTTTCTGCAAAAAAATGATGTCAGCTACATTCCTCAGTGTAATTTTTACATTCCATTGTGCATGAAATAATACAGTCCATAGTTTAACCCTTTCCCTGTTCTACGTTTATTCCAATTTCAATACCTACAGAATATTCATGGACAAAATTGTTATAATAAAATATGGAAGTTGGAGCATTGTAGCCAGTTTGGAAAGTAAAGAAACAGTTCTATCAAATTCCATTAGCAAACAGAGCAGTCCCTGATCAGAGGGCTCCTCTAGGAGCCATCTGATCTGGGTCTACTCTGTTTGCAGATGCGTGAAAACAGGTTTATATGAGGGAAAGGGTTAATCAATTCGAATGCTGATGAGATGCTAATCAAGTCTGATATGTGTAGGATACCTTGGTATCCGAACTATTGAACAATCTTTAACCCATTCCCTCATAGGCTATTTTTAGATCCTAACCACTTTGAATAAATCTACCGAAAAGGAGCATTAACTAGAGAAAAGGATTTATTTTAGAATTTTGTAGTTAAAAACCATTGTGATAAATAGAGCATTAATTTGCTCCTATAGGAGCAAATGCTCTATCACAATAGTTTCAAGAAGTGACTATTGTAATAGAGGCGTAGAAAGGCTTATTTATGGAGGAAAGGGTTAAGGAAAATATTGCAGACCCAGCCCAGGCTGCTTCTAACCAGCAGGAGTTTAACCCTTTCCTCCATAAATACTCCTTTCTATGCCTCTGTAAAAAGTCACTTTTTGAAACCATTGTGATAAATAGAGCATTTGCTCCTAAGGATCAAATGCTCTATTTATCACAATGGTTTCAGTATTACAAAATTCTAAAAAAAAAATCCCTTTTCTCTAGTTAATGCTCATTTTGGGTAGATTCATTCAAAGAGGTTGGGTCTAAAAATAGCCTATTTAGGAATGGGTTAATCAGATTTTACACTATTTGTTGCTATGTCAGTCTGATCCCATTGCAAACAGAGTAGCTCCAGATCAAGAGCTGTCTGATTAGGGTCTGCTCCATTTGACTATGAAATAAAATTAGATCTCATTCCACAGATTTTCCTATTGCCGAAACTCCCTGTGTTCAAATGCCAGTTTAAAAATTAATGCAAGTAATCTTTATCATGTCATTATTTCTTACATAAATATTCATGAATTGCTTTAACCCTCTCCCTCATATAAACGTGTTTTCACGCATTTGCAAACAGAGTAGACCCAGATCAGACGGCTCCTAGAGGAGCCGTCTGATCAGGGTCTACCCCGTTTGCTATTAGAATTTGATAGATCTGTTTCTTTACTTTCTAAAATGTCTACAATGTTCAACCTTCCATATATCTTTATAACTATGTTGTTAATGGATATTCAATAGGTATTGACATTTGTAATAAATATAGAACAGGGAAAGGGTTAATGTCAGGATTCAAATGGTTTGACCCAATATACACTGATCTGGAATGCTGTAGCTCATAATGTGGATGGTAAATTGGATATGTGGGTCGGTTTACACCTGAATCAGACTCTTTCACCTGGATACCTTGAGAATATTTAGATCCTCTTTTTGTCCGATATGTTGTCAACAGTCGTGTTGACACCCTTGTATTACAAACCCATCTAATATCTGTAGATTATTCAAAGTAAGAAACCAGCTTTCACTGTACTGCAAATTTTTCTGTTAATTTTTCATTCTCACTTTTTGCCTTGTGTTGAAAGTTTCAGTTTATTAAAAAATTGTGGAAAGCTTCTTAAACATGCTTTATCGATTTGATTGTTTTCAGCTGACAATGTTATCGCCATGTGTTAAATATCGGTCAGCCTTGGTCCAGTGGCTATCTATAGGCCAGCTAGGTGAAAAGTTAAAGCACTGGTCAGCTTGGTAGTGGACAGAAACAACCACCATTCAATCTTATCACTCGAGCTTGAATTTCAATTTATGACTTGCTTTTCACAAAAATTCCTGTCTCACTGATAAGATCTGCCGGGATCTGTGCTTTCAATGGGAGTTTTTAAATTCAATAAAAGCTGCAAACCAAGCCTCATAACTGCAGACATTTTGAATTTACACTATTTTAACCCTTTCCTCCATAAATACGCCTGTCTACGCCTCTGTAATAACCACTTCTTGAAACCATTGTGATAAATAGAGCATTCTTAAACCAAGAATGAGACTTCTGCTCTATTTATCACAATAGTTTCAAACTAAAAAATTCTAAAATTTTACTTTTCTCTAGTGAATGCTCCTTTTGGGTAGATTAATTCAAAATCATTAGGTCTAAAAATAGCCTATGGAGGAGAGGGTTAACCCTTCACCTGATACCTTGTACCGGATGAGTTTGCTCTGTTTTCTTATAATATAGATTATGATTCTACAGTTTCTTCCATGGCCAAACTTTCATGTGTCCATGTGCTATTAGAACGATAAAATCTAATTAATATTCATGATGTCATTATTTCTTGCATGAATATTCATGAAGTAAAGGGTGAAAAAATGATGAAAAATTTTAGAAGTATGAAAGGTGTTTACCAGAGTGGAGACTTTCATTAGGAAAAGCTTGGTATGGTTTAACCCTTTGCAAACAGAGTAGACCCAGATCAGACAGCTCCTAAAGGAGCCATCAGATCAGGGTCTGCTCTCTTTGCTTATGATATACTGCAGATATGATTCTGGAGTTTCTACCATGGCCAAACATTCCCGTGTCCATATGCTATTTTAACTTATAATCAATCTAATTAATATTCATGGTATCATTATTTTTTACATGAATATTCATGGAGTAAAGGGTTATATAATTGAAAGGCTTTATAAACTGTTGAAGAGGAGAGACTGAGTGTCCGAACACTGATGGTAATTAGGCTAATCCAAGTCAGTGATAATTCTATTTCATTACCTGTCAGTTTCTCTTAGGAGATATTGTTTATTGAGGCCCAGATAAGAGGTGTAAAATTAACATTTACTGGAATAGCTCCTTAATTGATTTCTGCACCAAATACTATATTGAGACCATTCTTTAGAATCGTCTCTGAGACGATTCCAAACTGTGGTCACAACATTATACTAAGGGTTTAGTGGAGAAATGACAATTTTAGTTTTTGAATACAATGTGCATCTTTGTCAGTTGTTTACAATGTATGTAATTCTCTTAATAGAGTAAAAAAAACGGTATAATGTATTCATTATTTACGACAATATCTTAACTTGTGTGTTCATATAGATCTTAAATGCCTTATCATAATGTACCTTAAAGATCTGGTTCAAAACCATTTAGCTATAAGGGTATTTGTTTGAAGAACATTTTACAAATTCTTTCAAAAGCACTGGTTGAAATGGTAACTTGGCCTCAATATTGCAATGTTGACGCCTTACATTGAATACTGCAGTGTTGATGTGGGTCCAATTCGACTGTCATGTGATTATCATAAGATTATGGGACAAACAATTAATATGTCACTTGCTATCTGTTTGTGATGACATGAATGTTGGACGCCACTGCTAGTTATCGTGTAAATCTTGTTGGCTTTATGACATTACGGACCAAAAGTCACTGGACTTGGCAGCTTGCCTGTCAGCATTCAAACCTTTGTTGATTGGTCCTATTGTATTTTAGGGTTTTTGTTCGTGCTTTTTTGCATTTTTGTTTTTGTAACAGTCTTAATATGCCTTACAACACTCACTGACAATCAATCCGTCATCACTTCTTTTTTTGTAATGATATACAAGTCAAATTGCCACCATTTTGATAAAATTCTTTAACCCTTTCCTCCATAAATACGCCTTTCGACGCCTCTGTAATAGTCACTTCCTGAAACCATTGTGATTAATAGAGCATTTGCTCCAATAGGAGCAAATGCTCTATTTATCGCAATGGCTAAAAAAAAATCTTTTTCTCTAGTTAATGCTCCTTTTCGGTAGATTCATTGAAAGAGGTTGGATCTAAAAATAGCCTATGGAGGAAAGGGTTAAAACTAATTAATGGAGGAACAAAATTTTAGAGTGTAGACGACAATATATAAGCAGACGACAATATTTACCGAGGCTGAACCTTTGAATTGGCTATACGTTTGATCAATATTGAAAGTTGCTATACATTTTATCAAAATTGAAAGTTGCTATACATTTTATCAAAATTGAAAGTTGCTATACATTTTATCAAAATTGAACGTTGCTATACATTTTATCAAAATTGAAAGTTGCTATACATTTTATCAAAATTGAACGTTGCTATACATTTTATCAAAATTTTAATTTTTTTAATCCTTTACCTTATGAATATTCATTTTTACAAGAAGTAGCCTGAGATCATGTATGCATTAGCTGATCTTTTTGAAAATGGCACATTGTACGCAGGATGTTTAACTGTAGAGTCGAATATGTTACAATTTCACAAGCAAACAGAGCAGACCCTGATCAGATGACTCTTACACCTGAGCCATTCATGACTATTCATTAGGTGAAGGTTAAATTCATTATCAATATCAAAGGGAGTGTTCTATTAACACATTATGCATTTAAGGTAACATTTTGCGCATTCAATATTTTGTTCTCTGCATATTGTCTTTTATTTTTCTACACAATTTTACAAATGAGTTTGAGTTTCTCGGTGTCTCTTATGGATCCAGATTGTTTGCATTGGCTACTACAAATTTGCCACTGGCTGCGAAGTGGTAGTGGACATTATATTATACCGAAGATTCCAACTATGAAAATACGAAACAGGTCAGGGGTAGATAATGAAAATGAAATGTAAACAAAATAGATAGTTTTCACATTCCATATGACAGTGTGACAGGTAGATTGAACTGTCCATTCAGAACATTATCAGAAAAGATTACCTCTTTAACCCTTTACCTCATATAAACGTGTTTTCACACATTTGCAAACAGAGAAGACCCAGATCAGATGGCTCCTAGAGGAGCCATCTGATCAGGGTCTGCTCTGTTTGCTTATGGAATTTGATAGATCTGTGTCTTTACTTTCTAAAATAGCTACAATGTACCACCTTTCAGATTTGATTATAAGTGTTTTGTTCATGAATATTCAGTAGGCAGGTATTAAAATTTGGACTAAACATTGAACAGGTATAGGGTTTATCCCATTACTCCATGAATATGCATGTAAAAAATAATGATCACATGAATATTAATTAGATTAATTGTTATAATAGCACAATCATGGACACAAGAATTTTTGGTCATGGCAGAAGCTATAGACTCATATCAGTATTAAATCATAAGCAAAAAGAAGAGCAGTCTGATCTTGGTCCACTCTGTTTGCAGATGCATGAAAAGGCGTTTATATGAATGAAAGTGTTAACTGACAGGTTTCGATTTGCGGGAGAAGTGTCAATATATTCCAATGAAAGTGACAGTTATGGTCGACTATGTGTCATTCACCAGGATCTCAGACATTAATTTTTCAAGAATACCTG
Organism: Azorinus chamasolen; assembly: GCA_963576725.1. Taxonomy (NCBI): domain Eukaryota; kingdom Metazoa; phylum Mollusca; class Bivalvia; order Cardiida; family Solecurtidae; genus Azorinus; species Azorinus chamasolen. The sequence continues at coordinate 38,411,530 of OY755247.1, forward strand.
AATATTCATGTAACAAATAATGACATCATGAATATTCATTAGCTGATAGTTCATACTGGCCTGGGGATCTTTCCAGTAAAAAGATCGGGCTCTATTATTTTTTTCTAAAAGGCATTTTTTCTTCAATGTCCTGCAATATTTCCTTCTTCTGAAATGGCCTCAGTGCATTAAGCATTTCCTCCATAAATACGCCAGTTACTTCTTGAAACCATTGTGATAAATAGAGCAAATTGCTCCATAGAAGCAAAATTAATGCTCTATTTATCACAATGGTTTCAAATCTAAACAATTCTAACATTTTATACCTGAACATAATTATGCAGAAATTCAGTGAACACAACCACAGAGATCAGTGGATCTGGATCAAATATCAAGCTAGTCATATGTGTAGAAAGACCTGGAGCCTAAATGTTTGCAAATAAGTGGACCAGTTCAGCTTTCATTACTCATTAGTGGGCAAGGGTTAGGCAGATTAATCCAGCCGTACTTCAATTGTGAATGTCTCTTTCGATTTTATAGTTACAGGTAAGACGTGGTATTAAATGAAGGGTGGAACATCAAAGTTTGCCTTTAGAATGGTATAGCCGAATAAGTGATGACATTTATCAAACATAGTAGAGCCTCATCTTCAGTCCGAAGGGGTGTAAATAGGAATTAGACTGTTTGACATGTAGTTTTGTAGATTTTTAGAGAAAGATGACATTGGATTTATATTAATGATGAACGAGATAATGAATTTAGCAGATGGTTAAATATGCGTAAAGTGCTTAAAGGTTAACCCTTCCAACGCTGAATTTTCAGAGTGGCATAACCCATTAGCGTTAAATTATAGAGTCCACTAAGTATGATAAGCTTAAACATGCTAGAGAATTTGAATGACAAACAGTGCAGACCCTGATCAGATGGCTCCTCTAGGAGCCATCTGATCTGGGTCGACACTGTTTGCAAATGACAGTGCATGCATGTCTTGCTTTCGTAGGGTTTAATATGGACGAGGGAGTTAAATACGCCAATATGACTATCAACCGCTGATAACAGGTGAAAAGGTGGTGTGAACACATCAAATTGTATGACTTTCTTACATCTACGACATGTTGAATCTAAATTTATAATCATGATATTGGGCATGACGCATTTTTTGAAAATGTAATGACCTTAGTGTTACACTGAATCTTGGACATATAAACATGTGACGACCATATATGGTTAAAAAACTAAAAGTTGTGTTGAATTCTCTATAACTGGGATTCATACATTTAACGGATTTGCCCAGTTAATTGTAAGTAACATTTCTCTTTCAATATCAACACAGTCACTTGTCGTGATCAGGTGTTTTTAACCCTTTCCCTCATATAAACGTGTTTTCACGCATTTGCAAACAGAGTAGACCCAGATCAGACAGCTCCTAGAGGAGCTGTCTGATCAGGGTCTGCTCTGTTTGCTGACATCTGTTTCGTTACTTTCTTAAATGGCTACAATGTTCTGCCTTCCATATTTCGTTATAACTTTATTGTCCGTGAATATTCAGTATGTATTGAAATTGTACTAAACGTAGAACAGGGAAAAGGTTAAATGCTTCAGAGTATACAGTTATGTCTGCTTATGAGATAATATAGACCCGATTCTACAGCAGTTGACATGGAGAAAACATTCCATGTTTAAATGCCATTATAAAATAAGAAAATCGTCCAATCAAATATTAAATTAATAATGCTGTCATTATTTTGTACATGAATATTCATCAAAGGATTATTGAATATTATTATAAGTTGAAAATTTTACTGCCAAAAATTCTGAAGCTGATAATGTTGTAGAATGGTAAGAGTTAAACTCATTGGTCATCCTTTCTAAGGCCGCATGCAGCAAGGTCAGTTTTGAGGTTGACAATATTTTACAGCTATTTAACACTTTCCCCTCCATAAATACGCCTTTCTACGCCTCTGTAATAGTCACTTCTTGAAACCATTGTGATAAATAGAGAATTTGCTCCTATGGAGCAAATGCTCTATTTATCACAATAGTTTCTATACTACACAATTATAATAACATTTTCCTTTTTTCTAGTAAATGCTCCTTTTCGGTAGATTCATTCAAAGAGGTTGGGTCTAAAAACAGTTTATGGAGGAAAGGGTTAACACTGCTCATAACATGTATGTGGACGACATATCCTCACCACAAAAAGCTCTTTTTTAGCGATGAGTTCTAGTGTTTGAACAGTATATTAGGTCCATAATTAGGAGATGCAAAGTTAATCGGTACAGTTAAACCTGTCATAAGTGACCATAAAAAAAGTCTTATTCTGATAACTCTGAATAAAAAATTCTAAAGAAAGTTTGCTTTGAATGCGGAAAACAAGTGTACAGGTACTTGGAAACAGTGTAGACCTAGATAAGAGGAGCCCTCTGATCAAAATCTGCACTGTCTGTCATTCAGATTAACCCATTCCCTCATATTGACGCCTTTTGGTTCATTTTTAGCTCGTCTGTTTCAAAGAAATCACGAGTTATTGTCGTAACTCTGGCGTCCACGTCGTCGTTGTCGTCACCGTCCGAAATATTAACAAATTTGTCCATAACTCCTTCAATTTTTCATTTACAACCTTCATTTTTGGTATACATGTTCATCTTGACAAGGCCTATCCACACATACCAAAATAATAACAGCAGGGTGAAAGTCATGCAGAAAGCTCCAAGGAGCTTTCTGCATGACTTTCACCCTGCATTAAGCTGCCACCTATCTCCAAGACCGATATCTATTCTAAATTTGATGTCCGTCTCAGAGGAGTTTTACTGTCACTGTAAATTAGAATTGCACAGGAGCACCGTTTGCTTAAGTTTGTCTCCCCAAATACTTACAGTTATTAGGGTATTTGAATTTTTGTTTGGTCATCTATCAACTATATAAACAAGCAATGGATCATAGTGAGACATCATTGCCCATCAGGTAATAAAATATGATAAATGATTAAAAGCAAAGCTTCTTCAACAGTGAATTATAATAAAGTATGGAAATATTTCAGGGCCATAGATAGAGGGGGTGTATTAATAAACGCCCCCATACCTCTGGGGGAAAATTAATGCTCAAAATTAAAACCCTACATAATGACCATTAATAAAGAAATATGGGCTTTTCAAAATACAGGTGGTAGCTTAATACAGACTGAAAACAATGCACAAAGCTCGCCTAAGAGCTTTATTCGTTGCTTTCAATCTATATTAAGCAAACACCTGTTTGCAAACTGCAAGGTGCACTTTTTTTTAAAAATGTAATGTGCCAAGTCAGGAACGTTAATTAGAGATAATACGGTAAATGAACAATATTGCTAAAATTGTAAAGGTCATTTTGTTTACCCTGATTTTTTTTATAATGGCTTATGTAAAAAGAATGTATTGGTATTGAAAGAAATGGGTTGAGTCATATCTATTATAATTTCATGAAGCAAAGTGATCAGACACTGATCATTCAGCTCCTATAAGAGCCATCTGACCTTGGTCTAGTCTGTTTGTAAAGGCATGAACAATCATTTGTATGAGGAGTGTTGACCCTTTCCCTCATAGGCTATTTTTAGATCCAACCACTTTGAATAAATCTACCAAGAAGGAGCATTAACTAGAGAAAAGGAATATTTTAAAATTGTATAGTTTAGAAACCATTGTGATAAATAGAGCATTTGCTCCTATAGGAGACAATGTTTTCACAAAGTGATTTTTACAGAGGCGTAGAAAGGCATATTTATGGAAGAAAGGGTTAACCCTTTACTCCATAGAAACACCTATTTAACATCTTTGTAAACAAGAGAAGACCCAATCAGATCAGTACTATGGGATCTGTCTGATCGGGGTCTTCTCTGTTTGCTATTGAAATAATAATAGATATGATTTTTGCAGTTTCAGCAATGACCAAAAGGCTTAGTTGTATTTTGACCGAAAGGCAAGTTGTGATTTTGCAAACAGTGTCAACCCATTTCAGATGTAGTCTAATCAGGGCATGCACTGTTTTACACTCATTAGCATGATATATCATAGTGAAACAGTTAATGATGAAAAAGAAAATGAATATTTAATGAGAACAGCTTTGATCATATCTTTAGCAATTGGTTTGAAGTTTAGTTTTGTTGCTTTGATCATAAAACTGTGAAGTTGTCAGATGAAAATGTAGTCACCCTAAATATTTGGTCAAACTTAGGCAAATAGTGTTGACACAGATGAAACAGCTCATGAAGGAGCGCTCTCTGCTATATATTACTATATTACAATTTGTCAAAACGGTGCAGAATTGGTTTAACCATTTCCTTCAGAGTTAAACGCCTTTTATCACATAACCTACTGTGTGGGAGTGCTAAAACAGAGTGCCGTAAAGCAAAGATTAGTGCATCAGTTCATTTTTAGTCAGATTAACAGTTTGAATCTGGCTGATAATGAATCTTGAAGAGACATGCATGACATATTAAATTTTAATTGTTAGCATATAGTAGCGCTGCATGACCGTTATTCACTAAATGTGCATTGTCTGATATAACTATGCTGTTTGTAAACAATGGCCAAAACAGTCGTTAGCTATAGCCTGTTTCACTTTCAATGGCACTTTTTAACGGTTATGCGATAAAAAAATTCTTACATTCGTGTTCTTCAGCACCATGCTAACATGTGCATATCTTATCCCTGTTCCGGTTCAATGATTTTCTGAAGAGTTATGGGACTTGAAATTTTTACATGGAAAATTTTATCTGTGCGGTGGGAGTAGGGGAGACATCAGTTTTTGTATCAAAAACAATTCTAGTTATAGTAAACTCATCTCAGAAGACCAATTTGTAATAAACACTCATGTAAGATCCTCTATTTCATGCCTTTTCTGTTACTGAGTAGACTCAGATCAGATGGCTTCTATAAATGCCACATCTGGTCAAAGTCTGCTCTGTTTGCTTATGAAATTATAAAGATCTGATCCCAGTTTTCCTCTAAGCCAACACTTCCCTTTAACTTACAAAAAAATAATCACTAAGTGATCAATTCATGCATAATAATCACTAGGGAAATGTCACCCCCCATTATTTCATAAATATGCCGTTTAACACCTTTGCTCCTGGGGGTCTCTGTGGCTGAGTGGTTATGGTCTTCAACTGACAATCGCTTAGCCCGTCACCGCTGTGGTTCGAATCCCGGTCTGGGCATTTGGATTTTTCATGTGAGGAAGCCTTCCAGCTGGCCTGTGGTAGGTCGTGGTTCTTAACTAGCATGCTCTTCCATGCACGAAACAATTGTTCCGTGTGCAGAAGAACCTCTAGGGTCTACCTCCACTTGTAATTACTAGTAGCTGGACGTCATGATATGACTGAAATATTGTTAAAGCGATATAAACCCGATAAAAAAACCCAGAAAAACCCAAAACCGTTGCTCCTGTACAAATCATCTAATCACAGACTGCTCTATTTGCTTACAATAAACATTAATCTACATTATGAACATAAAAACATAAAACATATAATATATAACATTAATCTACAATTTCTGCCATTGACAAAATTCTTTGTTCATAATATACCATTATCATAATATATATAAGAATTAAACTGTTTAAACCCTTTCCTCCATAAATATGCCTTTCTATACTCCTCTATTAAAGTCACTTCTTGAAACCATTGTAGTAAAGTTTCATAAAGTGACTTTTACAGAGGCGTAGAAAGGTGTATTTATGGAGAAAAGGGTTAATTGCCAATTCAGGATCTGTGATTAACTTTGCAAACTGTTTGGATCTAGATGAGTCACAGAATCTAATTTACTTAAGTGTATCATTTGGTTCCCAAGTGTATCATTTGGTTCCCAGCTGTTTACTTTGATCCTAGCTGTATGCTAAGGTAATATCACAAACTGAAATTCAAACGAAGAAAAATTTAAAAAAAATGAAAATTGAAGCAGCAGACGAAATAAGCCCATACTATATATAAGGGTTTGCAGCGAAAGAGTGATCAACCTATGAATTCTTAGGATGGAGTTAATGGATTGGAAACATATTAACTTACTTCCCATATATATGACATCATCAGTATTTATAAGCTTAATTTTAAGAATGTAAAATTTTCAAGAGAATCTTTCGCTTCAGCATGACCTATAGAATCAGATCTACTATATGTTGTCATAAGCATTCAAAGCAGGCCCTGATCAGACAGGGGCTGTCTCATCTAGTTCTACTCTGTTTGCAAAAGAAAGAAAAAGTGTTTATATGAGGGAAAGGGATAATATATAATTAATAGCATAGCTTTACTCTTTGAATGCTAGGTGTAGGGTTTATGAACAGTGTACTGACATTGTGAAAGCTTCTACCAGAGCTGTCTGATCAGGGTCTACACTGTTTTCTGTTTCAGATATTGCTCTACACAAATGTAGTTATAATGTTTGTACTAGATATATGCAAGACTTTATGTTACAAGATCAATGAATTATACTTTGAACCGTTTGTTGAAAGGGATACATTAATTATGAGAAAATCTTGTAGATAAAAAGTTTTTATGAATGTGTTAGCTTGTACCAGCTATGAACAGCCTAGAAATGTTGGAATTTAATCTAGTTATTGTATGAATATTGCCAAGTATGACTGGATGAGTGTAAGAAGGCGGTATATGGGCATCCTTCGTTAGTAACCCAAATATAATGAAACTTGCTTATATTTGAATGTGGATAAATGAAGGGGTTTAAATTTAAGGTCAATGGAAAAGGCTTTGATTCAAATTTGCTGACCAGGTTGTGTAAGTTTGTTCTTGTTCTTAAGACTTGCCCATGAATGGTAGAATTTAACCCATTGCTCCATGAATATTGATATAAGAAATTATGACATGAGGAATATTAATTAAGACTATTTCTAGCTCTTCTGTTTCGAAAAAAAGTCGAGCTATTGTGATCACTGGGTCGTCATCGTCGTTGTCGTCAGCGTGCAAAAACTTTAATGTAGCTCATAATTGAAAAGTATAAGAGGTATCAACATGAAATTCCATAGGTTAGTAGATCTCATTGAGCGGAAGGCTCTTACATAAGAACCAAAACTCTTGATTTCAAAATTTTGGAATTATGACCCTTTATATTTTACAAAAATGTTAAATTTAGCTGGACAAGCACTATATCAGACAAGCGTAACGGCGCCGCACACGGTTCTTGTCATAATGACATAATTATAAACACAGGTCAGTTTGCCTTGGATAGAAACTGTAGAATTAGATTTATATTATATGCCTTTGCAAATAGAGTAGACCCAGATCAGACGGCTCCTATAGGAGCCATCTGATCTGGGTCTGCTCGGTTTGCAAAGGCGTAGAAATGTGTATTATTGAGTAAAAGGTTGATAGTATTCTGTGACCAGGTCTGTCCACATTTTAGCCACTGGTAGATTTAAGGATCAGTCTATATCTCGAGAGCAGTGTTATCGTCATCCAGTTTAAGTGCAAGGTATTTAATTTTACCAGTTCAGAGAGATTTGTCACAGTGCAAATATTAGAACCCTTGCTGACGATTGAGTCTTGAAATATTGTTTTCATTTGGACACAGAAGGAAGCGAGACAAGTTTATTCATGGGATTTCCTCAAATGTTTACAATTGCTCAATGGAGGGTTTTAGGGTTAGACTTTATTTGGATTAAAACAGCCCACGATCAGCATGTTGTAAGTATTCTATTTACCTAGGACCAGGTATTCACTCTTTTTCAGATGTCTGCTCAAAATCTGGTAATCATTTTTTTCTTAATTTAGATTTGTTCAATGTTTTGAGAAACTACTGATCAAGAGTCAAACAGTTTGGATCCTGTTGAGACTTCGAGTTATTCGGAATTTCATCTAGATCGAAGCTGTTTGCAAATATCAGTCAGCGGTTGGGATTACCCTGGGAAGGGTTTTTGTGTATTACAATGCGACCAAGTGCAATATGTATGGTCGATAGCACTGATCAAATACTTCAAATACCATCTTACTCAAGGATAACTGACGCCTTATTAATTTCAGTCAGTTGATATCCTGATCACATAGAGTATAGATTCTTATTTCTACAGAATATAGTGATTTTTTTATTGGGGGAAAAGATGTGAAGCAAAATTTATTTCTTCTTGTCTTGCTGGCTGATATTAAAGAAAACATTGTAAAGGATAGATCAAGTGCATCAAGATTAATATGGGGAGAAATTCATTGATCGTATGGATTATGGATGTTTATCAGTTCTGTGAATGAAGGTAAATACTGGAGCTATATATGTTGCATTTTGAACAAGTATTCATTTGACAATAAAAATATGCTGAGTTTGAGTAACCTATTACCCTACTCCATGAATATTCATGTGTGAAATAATGACATCATGAATATTAATTAGATTAATTGTAATAATAGCACTTGGACGACATGGGAGTTTTTAGCCATGGCAGAAAGTGTAGAATCATATCTATATTATATCATGAGCAAACAGAGGAGACCCTGATTAGTCAGGTGGAATATTTAGGTTATAACGGTAGGGGAAATAAAACAAACAGCCTTGGGCTTTCTAGTACACTTGTTACATACTGCATGGGCTGCAAAATATATGATAATATTAGAAATGCAAGATTAAATTTTGCATGCTTGTGGCAAATCGTCATAACCTTTTTGAGGGTGGCAGATAAGATGTATACCCTGATCCATCATTTGTGATTCTAATGAGTAGCAGCAATATAGCAGTTGGATAAGAAATATTAACCCTTTTCTCCATAAATATGCCTTTCTGCACCTTTGCAAACAGAAGACCCAGAACAGACAGCACCAGTAGGAGCTGTCTGATAAGGGTCTGTTCTGTTTGCTTAACCCTTTCCTCCATATGCTATTTTTAGACCCACCCTCTTTGAATGAATCTACCTAAAAGGAACATTAACTAGAGAAAAGGATTTTTTTAGAATTTTGTAGTTTGAAACCATTGTGATAAATAGAGCATTTGCTCCTATAGGATTGTGGAGGAAAGGCTTAATATATATAGTCATATGGATATGGTTACACAGTTTCTGCCATAACCAAATATTATTGTGTTTATGTGCTGTTATCAACAGTAATCTAATTAATATTCATGATGTCATTATTTCTTACATTTATAATCACGTAAAATTTTAATATTTCTTGAATAGTTGCCTCATATCTTCAGCTCAGGTGTATGCAGTGTAGATCCAGATGATTCTTTGTCACTCTTTGAAGAAAAGTGTGTGGTTTTATTTAGCATTTTAACAAGTGACAATTGTTCAGGTTGAAATAACAGTAAAACCCCGCTGATGCGACCACCTAAAAGAGGTATAATTCTGGCTGCTAGATGCAGGTGGTAGCTTAATGCAGGAAAAAGTAATGCAGAAAGCTCCTAGAGGAGCTTTCTGCATTACTTTTGCCCTGCATTAAGCTGAACCACCTGCTTATTAAAGACAACCATGTATATTTATTAAGTGGTCACATTAGAGGAGTTCTACTGTACTCTGCATGCAAATTGTAAACTATTCAATCTTGATCTCTATTGAATAATGTTCAAACATTTGAATAGCAAGTTTTGATATCAGTTTCAGTCAGTGCGAACCCAGATTAGAGACTTAAATGTAGTTTGGTGCCATATCAAAGTTTTGATTATATGATATCGCCACGTTAGTGGTAAAAGGTCGTATGTGCAGTTTTCAAACTTTCGAGAAAATTGAGTTTAAAGGTTTGGTTGCTTATGAAAAATCAGGGATGAAAGTCACACAAATGACATTTTAACTATTAGTGTGTAATGTTGAAAACTCGATATTGATAATACTTTCAACACCAAAAATTGACTACGTCATTAATTATAATTAAATTTGCAGATACGACCTTTTACCACATACATCTTTTCATGATATTGAAAAATGAAAAGGTCTTATCTGTCAAATACGGCCTTTTACCACAAACACATTTCAACGATTTCATCGATTTGTAGGTTGTAAAAGGACGTATTTGGCAAATACGACCTTTTTCCATTACAATTTAATGTCAAATGAATGTAAATAAATAGCATATAAAAGTCTTTTCTAAGCAAAACTGAACCGGATACTTTGAAGTTTTCACTGATATGTCAGAAATAAACAAAACTTATGAAAAATATTGAATTATGTCCCTGTTCCTGTGTTATTCTAAATCTCGGTGTGGCATTTGTATTTAAATAATGGATTCAGATGTACAACGGATCTTGAAATTTACTTTTAGCCTAATACATTTATATAAAGTGACCACCAAATTGTTTTAAAAGAAAACAATTATACCCATTCACACAGCCAAACAATACATAATATAGTCTAAATTAAAAATAAATGCTGTATTCAAAACGGAATATGCATTTGTTATACAAATGTAAATACATTATTGTGAATTTTAGCCGATTTGGGGTATGTGAGTTTGGTTTTACGGCACTGGGACACTGAATAGGTCATATAGCGCCAAGAATGATGAGGTGACATGATCATGAGGGATGATTTCAGGAAGATGAACGTTTTGAACTGTCAGTACCGTATCAACAATAATAATTCAAAAACCTACCTGTTCAAACAAAATATTGATCTTTGATTGAACCTGATTATGCATTCTATAATGCCTGACTGAGACAAAATGTCTAAATTATTATCATTGTGTAATGAGTTTGTCAGAAGGGTATAGTCACACAAAACACCGTTAAAAAGATATAACAATTATTAGTCTACTATTTTTGCCAGCCAACATGTGCCTTAATACATGTACATGTAACTCGAAACATGATTTGAAAACAACAACTATCACTAGTTTTTGCTTAACCCTTTCCCTCATATAAACGTGTTTTCACGCGTTTTCAAACAGAGTAGACCTAGGTCAGACCGCTACTACAGGAGCCGTCTGATCAGGGTCTGTTCTGTTTGTTAATGGAATTTGAAAAGATTTGTTTCTTTACTTTCTAAAACGATTGCAATGTTCTACCTTCCATATTGCCTTATAACCATTTTCCCATGAATATTCAGTAGGTACTGAAATTTGGAATAAACATAGAATAGGGAAAGGGTTAAACTAGATCGTAAGCAGACTTTGTGAGTCAACCAATGTCTCCAAACTGAATTTTCTGGTATTCTGCATATTTTTTGTCAGGTGACAAATTTGTGAAGTACACGCTAAAAACAATACGGTATGATTTCCTTGTGACAAATGTGTACCAAACCTGCCTTCTTTTGGTTCGATATTGGAAGGCGAGATAGGTAATACATGTCTATGTCCGAGTCTTTAGTGGGCCAAACCTATGGATGACCTTGGTTGCGTGTTGACACTTTCTGTAATGTGTCAACTTTATCGTATCTGTGACAGTCCCGGCTTGCCTATGCCTCTCATACTTGGCACACAAGGAACATTGGTCGGTTGAGGCTTGAAAAAAGAAAATCTGAATTTCTCGCAGAATATTTGTCTGTACATCGTTTGCTTTACTGGTGTATGGCCTTTTGATTTAAACCAGTCTGTATATCGGGTGTATATCTTTTTTAATATTCAAGTCGTGATACAGGTATTGTTTTTCTGTCTCTTTCCTCGTGTAATGCAAGTCCATTCTGTTGACATGCTCGCATACTAGGTCTACTCTGTCAGACTGTCACGGCTTATTTTTGTCGACGGAACCGCTCATCCTCTACCTTGAAATACACATGGGTGTTTTCTATCCAACGTGTCCAGTGTGTCTATCCAGTTTTCTTTTCCCTTTCGACTTGCTAGGTTTTTTTCCGAAGTTACAAATAAAACATCGTTGCCGTTCATAGGTTGGAAGTGCATAGTACATGTAAAATATCTTCTGCCTGTTTGACTCACTAACTCTAGTGCAACATCTGAATCTACAACGCTCGCTGTCTTGTTACTGTACACTAAATCTTCTTTCCTTGACCGATTTACCAGTCTTTGATAAATAGGACTTCCATTGGCATCTCTGTCGTTTATGCGCTGATGCTTTCCACAGAGTTTCATTTCGTTTACATTTCAGGCTTGAGAGTTTCTTTTTTTGAGCTTTCCTGATTGGGTCGTTTATGAGGCGTTACTTGGTTAAAGTCAGAACATGATGCATTTGTCGTCTGCAGATTTGAGGTATCAATTTGTAAGGACACATTTGTCACAGGTGTATCTGCATCATAATGCTCACCCTGTCGAATTGCAATGTATACCCGCTCAACAAATTCATAGGAACTGCCCTCTTCCCAACCAGACAGTTTAAGCATCAGCAATACTTGCTTTCCAGTGTCCACTTTGTCAAAATTTGGTCACTTCTTCAAAAAATCTTTTATTCGTTCTCATGTTTCAACTTCTAAGTGTCACAACGGGCAAGTATAGTGGTCATAATAGTCACCAATTTACTTTCTTAGCTCATCTTTCTTAAATTTGAAACGAAAGAAATGGCAATTTCGAGTTCTTAACCCTTTCCCTCATATAAACGTGTTTTCACGCATTTGCAAACAGAGTAGGCCCAGATCAGACGGCTCCTAGAGGAGCCATCTGATCAGGGTCTACTCTGTTTGCTAATAGAATCTGAAAAATATGTGCCTTTACATTCTAAAATGCCTACAATGTTCCACCTTCCATATTTCATTATAACTATTTTGGCCATGAATATGCAGTGAGTACGGAAAAATGAAATAAACATAGAACAGGGAAAGGGTTAATACTTTTATTCATGACCAGTTATGAACCACTCTGTTTTGCTAAATGACCGATAAAAGCATTGTTGGAACACCAATCTAGCGTTATCAAAACAGAGCCTTCATAAATAATTACTTCAGCGATAATCCAACAAAAACAGGCACCAATACACACACAGTTCTCTAATTACAAGATTGATGACAAGTACCTTATTCAAAACCATTTAGAGGTATAAGGTCTTATCTGTCATATATGACCTTTTTGTTCTAATCTGTAAGGATTTTCAATAAATTCATTAGAAGAAAAAGGTCGTATTTGGCAGATGCGACCTTTTACCACAAACTTTACATCAAATACGACTTTTTACCACTAAGTTTTTTTCATATTTGCAGATACGACCTTTGATTTTTTATCAATATCTCAAAAAGTATTTTGAATATAAGTTAGATATTTTAACAGAAGTTGCTACAGATAAATTAGATTTGAAAAATGAAAAAAAGTCATTTTCTGAAAAAATGTCAGATACGACCTTTTACCACTAATGTGGCGATATGTTGATTGCACTTACAAGAGAAATGGAAGAAAAAGACATTTGTTTATTTCTAAGAAATAAAAAGGGAGAAATTTGGCAAAATGAATGTTACCTAACATGTTTGAAATATGAATTTTACTGCATTTACATTTCAAGTACAGACTGAGTCATAGGTCCCTAAACACATGTAACACTTGTCAATTTTTGGCTTGTCTGTTTCTCAAAGAAAAAAAGTCTGTATTGCTATAGCCTTGGTCGTGTCCTTGTGCAAAAACATTTTGTAACAATTTTTGACATCGGTACAGCTAACCCTTTCAAACTTCACATAGTTTATCATTACAATGACTACTATATTGATAAGGGGCCATTACTCTTGTCCTATATATTTAACCCTTCCTCCGTGAATATTCATTCAGAAATAATAACACCATGAGCATTAATTATTTGATTTTTTTAAAATGACATATTAACCCTTTCCCTGTTCTATGTTTATTACAAATTTCAATACCTACTGAATATTCATGGACATATCAGTAATAATGAAAGGTGGAACACTGTAGCCATTCTAGAAAGTAAAGAAACAGATCTATCAAATTCCATTAGCATACAGAGCAGAGCAGTTTGCAGATGCGTGAAAACACGTTTATATGAGGGAAAGGGATAAACTAGAAGATTTTTTACATTGAAAGAACCTGTAGATTCAGATCTATATTACGTTATTAGCAAACATAGCAGACCCTGATCAGACTTCTCCAGGTGTTCTTTGTTTACAAAGATGTAAAAAGGTGTGCATATGCCTCGAAATTTTAAAGCTTTATTTTGCCCTTCGAAATATTGAATTTTTATTCGGTTATAAAAGCACATGAACACAGGAATTTGTAAGCAAACAGAGCAAACCCTACAGGAGCCATCTGATCAAGGTCTGCTCTGTTTGCTTATGAAAATAAATATAGATCTGATTCTACAGTTTCTGTCAGGGACAGAAAGTCACACGTTAATAATATCCCAGAATAAAAGTAAGTCTAATTAACCCATTCCCTTATAGGCTATTTTTAGATCCCACCTCTTTAAATAAACCTACCGAAAATGAGCATTTATTAGAGAAAAGGAAAATTTTAGAATTGTGTTGTTTTGAAACCAATGTGATAAAAAGAGCATTAAATGTTTGCTCCTATGGAGCAAATGCTCTATTTATCACAATGGTTTCAAAAAGTAACTTTTACAGAGGCATCAAAAGGCGTCAATATGAGGGAATGGGTTAATTTTCATAAAGTCATGAATTCTTACGTAGATAGGGTTAAAGTGGGAATAGTATAATGTTTGAGCATGCTTATGCGTTTCGTGAATTTGATTTATTGGGTATTTTGCAACATCAGACTGATGTTTGCCTTTAACCCTTCGCTTGCTATTCACATCAATATACGTACCTGTAAATAGTGAAGACCCAGATGAGACAGCTCCTGAAGGAGCTGTCTCATCAGGGTCTACACTATTTACAAGTTGATTGTGCAACCAGTGCACTCCACAGCAGTGATTGCACAGCGATATACTTGTACATAGTGAAGATATATGTAATTATACAACAAGGCATGGGTAAAGAAGGAGAAATGTATTTTAAAAGTCAGCAAGAGAAGGGTTAAGACATGCAAGATAAATTATACTTTGAGCTTTACAACAGATGACTTAACCCTTTCTCTGTTCAATATTTATGTAAGGAACAATTTTTAGTGGATATTTTATATTGGCATATCTACATAGGACATTTTGGGATCAGGCAGAAACTAGAATCAGATCTAGTTAATGCTCCTTTTCGGTAGATTTATTCAAAGAGGTTGGATCTGATAATACGGTAGCCTAGCTATGAGGGAATGGGATAAGCCAATTCAGAGCAGACCCAGTAGGAGCTATCTGATCTAGGTATTCTCTTTTGGAAAGGGCATCTAAAGGTGTCTCTATGAACATAGGTGTGAGCTCTGTTCTTGTCACACCTGTCAGGTGAGTTGTATGTGACAGGAAGAAAGATGCAACTTTTGCATAATTCATCATGTAGACTGTCAGACAGTAGGTCAACCACCCTTATCTCGTCATTGAGATGATAGGTAGCTATACCTCCCATATTAACCCTTTACCAGCTGTTCAATATTTACTTACGAAATAATGACATGAGTATCTACTAGTTGATGTTTTATTGACAAAAATTGTAGAATCAGATCTATATCATGTCAAAAGCAAACAGCAGATCCTGATAAATCGTCTGATCTGGGTCTACTCTGTTTTCAAAGGCCAGCAAAAGCATTTGTATGAGTATTCATGAGTGTTATGAAACAAACCAACCAAACATCAATTTTCCTTGCAGAGTACAGTAAAAAAAACCCTCTAATCATGACCACCAAAAAGGGACGTAATTCTGGGTGGTAGAGGCAGGTGGTAGCTTAATGTAGGACGAAAGTTAGGCAGAAAGCTCCTATAGGAGCTTTCTGCCTTACTTTCATCCTGCATTAAGCATCCACCTGCTTATAAAAGCAGCTATGGTTATTTGTTAAGTGGTCACATTAGAGGGGTTCTACTGTATTATGGCAAACGGTGCAGACCCCAATTTAAGAACTCCTAGTAACCCTCTGATCTAGTTCTACACTGTTTGGATATGACTGATACATTTGTTTTCCGGCACATAAATCATATTCAATGATCGGCATTCAGACTTTGGGTAAATACGGAGTCACTTTCCGAGTACATCAGTATCACATCACGCACGATTCAAACTGTTTGACACTTTGACTATTTTTTTGAGAAGAAATTAGAAAACTCAGATTTGAGAATTGTACCAGATGAGAATTTTTCGGACAACAATTTAAAATGATTTTCATTTTGCCAAAAATAGAATAAAAAAAAAGGATCTGTGTCAAAGAGTTTGGATAATGATGTGTCCAGTTTACTTGCAATATGGCAAATAATCTACTGTTTGAAATTGACAGCATCACAGATTTTGAAAAAAAATACTTAACCCTTTCATCCGTAAATACACCTTTCTACGCCTCTGAATAACCACTTCTTGAAACCATTGTGATAAATAGGGCATTTGTTCTCTAGGAGCAAATGCTCTATTTATCATAATGGTTTCAAAACTACAAAATTCTAAAAGTTTCCTTTTCTCTAGTTAATGCTCCCTTTCAGTAGATTTATTCAAAGAGGTTGGATCTAAAAATAGCCTATGAGGGAAAAGGTTAACCCTGTACATGATAGAGATACATCTTGCCCATTTTCAAAAGATTGGACCCAAATCAGACAGCTCCTGCAGGAGCTGTTTGATCAGGGTCTGCTCTGTTTGTACATGTAAGAAATAAAGACATCATGAATATTAATTATATTGTTATACTCCCACTTCTAAAGAAGTGTTGGCTATATTGGAATCGCGTATGTCCGTGTGTCCATTCTGTCCTTCCGTCCATGCGTCGGGATTTTTGTACGGAGCATTACTCCTAAAGTATTATAGGCACAACTGTGAAACTTTTGATAGCTCTAGTTATCACTGGGGGCCAACTATGTATTATTATGTCTCCCCCCATATTTATATGGGGGAGACATATTGTTTTCGTGAGAGTTGTCTGTCTGTCCGTCCGTCTGTCCGTCCGTCTGTCCGTCTGTCTGTCACACTTTTTGTCCGGACGATAACTTCAATATGCCTGATGCCAGTTGATTGAAACTTCATATATGGAAAGAGCATAATGAGAGGAAGTGTCATGCACAAGGTCCATAACTCTGGCTTCACTAATATTGGAGTTATTGCCCTTTGTAAAAAAAAATCACACTTTTTTGTCCGGACGATAACTCCTATATGGCTCATGCCATTGGATTGAAACTTCATATATGGAAAGATCATGACGAGAGGAAGTGTCATGCACAAGGTCCATAACTCTGGCTTCACTAATATTGGAGTTATTGCCCTTTGTAAAAAATATCATAATTTTTTGTCCGGACAATAACTTCAATATGCCTGATGCCAGTTGATTGAAACTTCATATATGGAAAGAGCATAATGAGAGGAAGTGTCATGCAGAAGGTACATAACTCTGGCTTCACTAATATAGGAGTTATTGCCCTTTGTAAAAAATATCACGCTTTTTTGTCCGGACGATAACTTCTATATGGCTCATGCCATTGAATTGAAACTTCATATATGGAAAGATCATAACGAGAGGAAGTGTCATGCACAAGGTCCATAACTCTGGCTTCACTAATATTGGAGTTATTGCCCTTTGTAAAAAAAAATCACAATTTTTTGTCCGGATGATTACTCCTATGTGACACATGCCATTGGAGTGAAACTTCATACATGTAACGATCATGATAAGAGAAAGTGTCATGCATAAGATCCTTAACTCGAGCTTCAATAAATTTTAGAGTTATTGCCCCTTGTACATTTGTTTAATTCTTTCTTGTCCGGACGATAACTCCTACATGGCTCTTGCCATCGTATTGAAACTTCATACATGGAAAGAGCATGAGAGAAAGTGTCATGAACAAGGGCCATAATTCTGGCTTCAATAATTTTGGAGTTATTGCCCTTTGTTACATTTTTTGGCCGATCAATAACTCCTGTTCGACTGATGCTATTGGAATGACATTTTATTTTTGGAAAGAGCATGATGAAAGTAAGTGTCATGCACAAGGGCCATAAATCTGGTATCAGTATTTTTGGAGTTATTAGCTGTTATCATTTTCTTCTTGAAAAATGTAGTGTGGAAAACGCATAATGAGGGGAAGTATCATAATTTCATCAAGACCATAACATTTTTAGTGATTTCCCTTTACATATTGTTTTTCTTAGAGGGGAGACATCCGTTTTTTTGACAAAAACCTCTAGTTATCAAAATGTTTTGCTACGACAATTTATATGAGTATTATAATAGATTTGTTTTCCTACAAAGGCAACTTTGTTTTCGTAGGAAAACATTTCCCAATTGATACACTGGCTTCGTAGGAAAATGAATCTATTATAATACCCATAATTATAAATTGTCGTAGCAAAACATTTGATTATAATACGTGGTTATAAAAGCATATGGACAAAGGAATTTTTGGCCATGACAGGAAACTGTGGAATCATTTCTATATTATTTCATAAGCAAACAGTACAGACCCTGATAGGAGCTGTCTGATCTGGATCTACTCTGTTTGCAAAGACGTAGAAAGGCATATTTATTGAGTAAAGTGTTAATTAGTTTTCTATAGTGTTTCATGAAATGATTGGGTAGCATATCGCATGATGACTTTATTCAGGGCATAAAATTGTCTGCATGCTGAGTTCTTAATGGAATGATATATCAATGTTTGACAGTTGAGTCCATTAATTAAGACAGATTTTGAAATTGCTATTTTGAATGAGAAGCCGTGGTGACATTGATCAGATAACCCTATGATTAGAGTCTACACTGTTTGCAAAGGCCAGTTTCCTGCATTAAAATGCATATAAAATTCATCTGTAGTTGCCAATATGTTTTCTCCAGTTCCAACATTATATAATACCGGTATATTGTAAAGGTTGAGACTAAACATGCATGGAAATTTGCTTTAAAATACAGTAAAAGCTGTTTATAGCGACCTGACCACCCAAAATAAATCTAATTTAAGATTTTTAAGACAGATGGTAGCTTAATGCAGGATAAAAGTTATGCAAAAAGCTTTCTCCTCTCTGTGTTACTTTCATCCTGTATTAAGCAACTACCTGCTGTTATAGACTTCCATAGGTATTCATTATGCCGTTGTTATAGGCATGTTCGACTAGAATTTTCAAAATTTTGTAAAAAATGGAGAATCACTTTAAGATAATGATACTGATGGCAGTCTGACAGCTATAGCAAAATGTAGTCTTTATATTACCATGGTAACTGCAAATTTGTGATGTTGAAATAACAATCTCTTACAAACATAATATCAATTACCTCTTTACATGGCAGCTATTAATTTCTGATTTGTGAACCTACGGTTGTGGTATGGAACTGTTTTTATGATATACTTGTATAATGTATATACATGTAGATAATCATGCTAGACCCTTCTGAACTGAAAAATTCCATATAGAATGATTTTGAAATGTCCGTCCTATTCTGTTAAAAAGTGTTTACTTCATAGATACACCTTTCAACCCTTTCCCTGTTCTGTATTTATTACAAATTTCAATACCTACTGAATATTCATGGACAAAATAGTTATAATAAAATATGGGTATGGAAGGGAGACCATTGTAGCCATTTTAGAAAGTATAGAAACATATCAAATTCCATTAGCAAACAGAGCACTACCCTGATCAGACGGCTCCTATAAGATCTGGGTCTACTCTGTTTGCAGATGCGTGAAAACATGTTTATATGAGGGAAAGGGTTAACTGTTACCTTTGCAAACAGAGTAGACCCAGATCAGATGGCTGCTGTAGGAGCCTTGGGATTTTGATCAGGTTCTCTTCTGTTACCTTATGAAATTAGAATGGATCCAACTCTACAGTTTCTTCCGATACTAAAAATTCATGTGTACATAATTATGCAACTATAAAAAATTAGCTAATAATTATTCATGAAGTCATTATTTCTTACATGAATACTGAAAGGGGAGATGGTTGTTGTGTGTGTGTGCTTTTTTTTTTTTTTAAAAAGCCCGGTTACATGAAATTGAAGGTGTTTATTTGTCTCTCACCCTTGAAATGTTTACTAAAGTTGAGGGGTCAGTCAAGGGCTCACTTAACCCTTTGTATATTGAACCATGATATTGGTCCGTCTGTGAATTACATGTATTTATGAAGCAAGCCTACATCAATTTTCCTTGCAGAGTATTGTTGTTATGGCAAACATTGCAGACCTTGATAAGAGTGGCTGCTACAGAAGCCACTGATCTGTCTACACTTGTTTGCAAATGATTGATACATTTCATTTCGTTTGCTGCATATAAAGAGTTACCCACTGTTTTAGCAACTGCTTCAGCTAAACACACATTAGAATGTATGTCACCTATACAGATGCAGTTGG
Source organism: Azorinus chamasolen (assembly GCA_963576725.1). Lineage (NCBI taxonomy): Eukaryota > Metazoa > Mollusca > Bivalvia > Cardiida > Solecurtidae > Azorinus > Azorinus chamasolen. The sequence goes on from OY755247.1 coordinate 38,431,709, forward strand.
AAAATAGTTCCTTTTAACCCATTCCTACATAGGTTAATTTTATACCTTTGAATTAATCTCCAGAACAGGAGGGTTTACTAGAAAAAAGGGGGAAAATTAAAACTAAGTAGTTTTGAACCCAGCATTGTTATAAATAAAGCATTTTCTTCCTATTAAATAATGATAGGGTTAAATTTCAGTCATGGCCAAATATTCCAATTCATTCCATGAATTCATGATATCATTAATTATAACATGAATATTCATCAGGTAATTAAAGGGTTAATTAAGGTGGAGCCTCACACAAATAGGGCTTTGAGCAGATATATGTTCTTTATTATGGTTTTGGCAACTTAACCCTTTCCCTGTTCAATATTTGTTCCAAATTTCAATAAAAAAAAAAGAAGAGTAAAGTACCTAGTTATAGTCTACTTTCAGTCCGAATGACCGCTCAGCCGACTGTACATTTACTGTACAATACCCTCTGAATATTCATGGACAAAATAGTAGAACATTGTAGCCATTTTAGAAAATAAAGAAATAGAACCAACAAGTTCCATTAGCAAACAGAGCAGACCCTGATCAGAAGGCTCCTATAGGAGCCATCTGATCTGGGTCTACTCTGTTTGCAAATGCATGAAAAAGGTGTTTATCCCTTTCCCTCATATAAACGTGTTTTCACGCATCTGCAAACAGAGCAGACCCAGATCAGATGGCTCCTAGAGGAGCCGTCTGATCAGGGTCTACTCTGTTTGCTAATAGAATTTCAAAGATATGTGTCTTTATTACTTTCTAAAATGGCTACAATGCCCCACCTTCCATATTTCATAATAACGTTTTTGACCATGAATATTCAGTAGGTAATGAAATTTGGACTAAACTTAGAACAGGGAAAGGGTTATATGAAGGAAATGAAGGGTTAAGTGATAACCTGTGCAAACAAATAACTCAGCACCTCAACAGGATCCAAACTGTAACCCTTTACCTGTTCAGTATTAATGTAAGAAATAATGATATCCTGAATATTTATTAGCTGAATTTTTATGCAGGATTTTTTTTTTTTACCTTGACAGGCCCAGGGTCTGTAAAATTAGATCTATATAACTACATAAGCAAACAGCAGACCCTGATCAGACATCTCTTGCAGGACTCCATCTAATCTGAATTTACTCTGTGTGAAAAGGCGTTTATATGAAGGAAAGCATTAAATTGTTGGCAAAAGAAAATAGCTTTAATCATAAGTGTGAAAAAAATAAAACGTTTTGTTGATTCGATGTTTTTTGGAGATTGTCAACAAGAGGGTTAGCTGAGGGACTGTTTTCATTTTAGTCAGGTCTGTAAATAGAGATTTCGGAATTAATGGATGGATATTTATATCCAAGTTTGCTCTTTGAAGTGCCAAAAGAGGAGATGAAAGGGTACAGAGTAAACGCATTTACGCTGGATGCAATGATGTAGCTGTTAAAATGTGAAAAGTAGGACAAAATGCTTGCCAATTAGGGAATGAGGATAGATGATCATTTCTTTTACCCTTAACCCATCACCTCATAGGCTATTTTTAGATACAACCTCTGAATAAATCTACCGAAAAGGAGCATTAACTAGAGAAAAGGAAACTTAGAATTTTGTAGTTTGAAACCATTGTGATAAATAGAGCATTTGCTCCTATAGGAGCAAATGCTCTATTTATCACAATGGTTTCACAAAGTAACTTTTACAGAGGTGTCAAAAGTCGTCAATATGCGGGAATGGGTTAACCTGATGATTATTCAGGTAAGAAGTAATATGAATGTATGACTATTAATTAGCTGAATTTGTATAATGGCATCATTAATATGTGAATGTTTGATAATAGCAGAAACTATAAAATCAGATCTATATTATTAGGGCCCTGCATTTTAAATGCAGGAGCCCTACAGGAATCACATTTACTGTCTCTCGGTCCTTCCATCAACAAGTTCTATGTGATGCGATAACTCAAACAGCTAGTACTTCACATATTGGTTTCATATTAAGGGCATAATGCTTAGTATCATCAGAGGAAGAGGCCTATAGTTTTTGGGTTGAATCAGATCACTATGTCTAGAGTTATCTGCCCTTGAGTACAGGGTCCTCTCTGACTGAGTCGGTTTTCTATTTTCATAAGCGAACATGTAGGAGCCACCGATCTGGGTCAACTGTGTTTGCAAATGTGTGAAAACATGTTTAAATATGAAGGAAAGGGTTAAACTGATTCATTAATGCCTTTCCATATATTTGCGATTAGAGTAGGTCCAGACCAGACAGCTCCTATAGGGTCTGCTCTGTTTGCCTATGAAATTATACCGTAGATATCACTGTACAGTTTCTATCAATAGTTAGAAACAAACATGTGTGCATATATATGCCATTATAAAATTTCAGCTAATAAACATCCATTATGTCATTGTTTCTGACATGAATATTCAACATGGGAATTGTAGAGCTATGCTAAGCATTGAACTCCGCTTCTCATTTGGATCCAGGACGTTTGGTACTGTGGTAATGTTTTTTGAAACGAAAATGAAGAAAACTAAAAAAAAAAAGAAAAAAAAAAAGAAGGAAATTGTAGCAGATGACAAAATGTAGCAGCGAAGGAGTTAAAAGAATATAATGTTCCCTTTTAAAACATACTAAGGGTTCTAGCCCAGTTTTGATTGACTTACTTGCAAGTTTGTATTAATTCAGCCCAGATGGAAGCAAAAGATAAAGCTGAACAAGCAAAATTGTCATCGGCAAAAAATATGTTCTGCTCTAGTCCTGAAATAGTATCTTTATTTGTTAAAAAAGGAATTCTTCACATCTGCCGGAATTATTTCTGATCTAGCTTGAAATTCAGTTTCAGGCATACCAAAGATTGAGTGTTTACCTGTACTCGTAATATGAGATTTCTGTTTGTGGAGACGGCTGTTCACTTGTCTTTGTGAAATCCTGCATTTTAAATTGCATATTATCTTATTTACCCTAAGTATTCCGACACCCAATCTCCCATCTAAACTAGATTGTAAAGCTTTCTAATTCAAAATTTAATGGTCATCATTTTGATAACTTTAAATTAGATTGACATAGTAGCAAATAGTGTAGACCCTGATCAAACATGTCCTTCAGGAACCATCTGATCTAGATCTGCTTCATTTTCCTGAACTTGATTCTCTGAATACATAAGGTAAATAGGGTAAATATTATATTCAGCTATGAATTTATGATAATTATAATCTATGCATACAGATTGTATCTAGATGAGACATCTAGTCACTTGGCATCTAATCAGGATCCAAACTGTTTGACATTCTGTATGTACATGTAGGAGATACAGAAGAAAAAATAGCATCAAGAGTGGTAGCAGACATACAAGGCATTTTGCAGACAGTGTTACTCATAGCATGCAAAGTGTGGGAAATGAGTCACTAATGTCTCTTGCAAACAGTGTAGACCCAGATGAGAGGGCTCCTAGAGGAGCCCTCTCATCTGGGTCTGCACTGTTTGTCATGTTACACTTTTCATTAAAAAAACAACACCCTGAATATTCACGGTAAGCTTTACCTATTTGAATCTTGGAATAGTCCATTTGAAATTTCAGCATTGAATTTAGAGTTAACCTGAGATAACACGCCCTATATTATTAGCACTCGCTACCTTTTGTATGGCTGAGTGTCATATTCTCCACTTCGTTGTTAGCTAAAATTTTCAAAACAATATTTTTAACCCTTTCTTCATATATAAGCCTTTTAATGTCTTTATGAATAGAGCAGACCCAGATCAAATGACTCGAGGACCTGTTTGCTTATGGAATGATATAGATTTGATTTAGTAGTTTCTGTCATGGTAAACAGTACAGTGAAGCTCACTTATAACGAACTTGGATATAACGAAATACTGCATATAACGAATCAAAATATATTCCCCCTCTCTTATTAACATATAGTAAAATGGACCCGATATAACAAAATGTGGATATAACGAAAGAAATCAGTGGGTCCGAGGACTTGAACCGACGTTATAAATGAGCTTCGCTGTACTTCCTGTGTTCATAATTATGCCATTTCAAAAATTCATCATATTAATATTTGTGCTGTCATTATTTCTGACATAAATATACGAGTAAGTTTAGGATTAAGGAAGAGGATAATGGAGTACCAGAACATTACATTCGGAAGGTCAAAGAGTTTGAAGCCATATCAGACACGAAATACAGTAAAACCTCTCTATAATGGCCACTAAAATGTGTTAAGTAGTTGGTATTTAGGGCAGGTGGCTGCTTAAAGCAAGGTGAAAGTAAAACAGAACGCTCCCATAGGAGCGTTCTGTTTTACTTTCACCTTGCTTTAAGCAGCCACCTGCCTTTAACACAAAATACTTGATGTAATTTAGTGGCCATTATAGAGAGGTTTTACTGTACAATAAAGTGTCATTAATACGACCACTTAAAAGAAGTCTAACAAACAGGTGGTAGCTTAATGCAGGACAAATGTGATGCAGAATTAAGGCTCCTATGGGAGTGGTGGCTTTAATGAGACTGTACTGTATCTTCCATTGCTTGATTTCCATTTTATTTTTCAATACTAGAAGACTTACACTTTGAATGCAGGAAATGAGAGTTAGGACATTTCCAAAGTGTGTAGACCCAGATCAGAGAGCTAGAGGGGTCCTGGTGAGGGTTCATTCAGAATTCTTAAGGAGATTTGTCTTTTATCCATTTAATGGACCCTGTCGTTCAACACTGATGGGCTATTCCACTTTGAATATTCAGCATTAAACTACGGTATTTGATACACTGAGTTTGTTTTCATTACATGTAAGAGAAATTAGAAGACTATGTTTTATATAGAGCATGTGGTGGTGGCTTGGCCTAGTGGTTGAGTGTTGAGCTGATAAACCAGGGGTCCAGGGAATCCCCGCTGGACAAGCTCGAAATTTCAGAGACACTTTTCGGTGTCTCCCACCCGCACGCAGTTGCCTCCTCTCCACCCAGGGGTTAAAATGGGTATCTGTGGGGGTCACTAACCAGTTCTGCGGCTGCGTAATCATGCCATATGTAAGCAGATCTGGATACTGTAGGCGAATGGCTCAATGACCAGGAGAGTAAATGTTCAGTCTGGCTGAGTAGTCATTCAAATGGATCGATGACCAGGGGTGTAAATGTACAGTCTGGCTGAGTGGTCATTCAGACTGAAAGTAGACTATAACTAGGTACTTTAACTTTTTTTTGTACACCAGCTTGAGCTCTGTATATGGACGTTAACCCGTAACTCCATAGATAATGACATCATGAATCTTAATTTGCTGATATTCAATAAAGACTTATGAAACCCGGAAATACTGGCTACGGCAAAGGTGTATAGAATCAGATCTGTGCTATTACATGAGCAAACAGATCAGACTCTGATCAGACGGCTCCATTACAGGAGCCGTCTGATCTGGGTCGAGTTTGTTTGCAAAGGTGTTATCTATGGGGTAAAGGGTTAATGAGGCTGTATACATACCTAGGTCAGACAAGACAATTCTTCACTTTACAGTCGCTATCAATGAACACATTGTATTTACATTTGCAAACAGTTTGGTCCTAAATTAAAAGTCAAGTCCTGTGCATCATCATGATCCAAACTGTTTGACATCGGCTAGCTTTAACTCTATATTAATTTTTAACCTTTTACTCCATAAAAACACCTTTCTTCACTTTTCAAACAGCAGGTGGCTGCTTAATGTAGGGTGAAAGTCACGCAGAAAGCTCCTTTTGAGCTTTCTGCGTGACTTTCAACCTGCATTAAGCTGCTACCAGTCTTAACCCTTTAGCTCATACATTGTTGTCTTTTATTTACCACCTGTGCAACCAAAGTAGACCAATGTCTACCCTGTTTGTAGGGCATGAAAAACAGGGCATGCAAAGTATTATCATATAAACAGCTTTCAAAGGAATGTCTAATCAGGGACATCATGAATATTAATTAGCTGAATTTTTTATAATGGCTCCTGAACACATGCATTTTTGGCCATAGCAGACACTATTATAAGAATTTGACATAATATGTTAGTTCGTAACCAAACAGAGCAGACCCTGATCAGAGAGCTCATACAGAAGCAGTCGGATATGGCTCTACTCTGTTGGAAAAGGCATAAAAAGCTTATTTATGGTGTAAAGGGTTAATCTGTTGAATTGTGTTCCCTCATATTGACACCTTTTGATGCCTCTGTAAAAGTAACTTTTTGAAACTATTGTGATAGATAGAGCATTTGCTCCTATGGAGCAAATGCTCTGTTTATCACAATGGTTTTAAAAAAACTACACAATTCTAAAATTTGCCTTTTCTGTAGTAAATGCTGCTTTTCAGTAGTTTTATTCAAAGAGGTTTGGTCTAAAAATAGCCTATGAGGGAATAGGTTAAGCAGGGTGGTTGTGACAGGAATGACCCGAACTTGGAATGGGTTTGACCTGGTGGTAATTAGGACAGCCGATAAGTGAGGGATTAAGACAGATTTACTTACAGAGTTTAGTTAAATATTTGCGCTTGAAGCCAAGTAAATAGTGAAGATAATTATGGAGCAAAATTTCAATTACATGTAAACCTGTACTTCAAAGAGCTTTCTTTTAAAACAGAGTAGATCAAGATCAGGCAACTCCTGTATGAGTACTGATCAGGGTCTACTCCGTATGCTAGCCTAAGATAATCTTTGATCTGATTCTACAGTTTCAGCCATAGCCAAATAAGTATGTGTCCATAAACCATTATAAAAATTAAGGTAATAAATATGCATGATGTCATTATTTCTTACATGAATATTTATGAGTTAACGTGTATCTAGTATGATAAAGATGTTATAGATGCATGAGTCTCAGTTATATACTTCCATGACAGATCTAAAGAAAATTAACCCTTTCCTCCATATGCTATTTTTAGACCCAACCTCTTTGAATAAATCTACCGAAAAGGAGCATTTTCTAGAGAAAAGGAAAAGTTTAGAAATGTGTAGTTTTGAAACCATTGTGATAAATAGAGCATTTGCTCCTATAGGAGCAAATGCTCTATTTATCACAATGGTTTCATAAAGTGACTTTTACAGAGACGTAGAAAGGCGTATTTATGGAGGAAAGGGTTAAATACTTTAGTCCTTAAAGTGCGGGAAACGAGCAAACAAGATCTTTCCAAACCGTGTAGACCCAGATCGAAGGGTTTATCAAAGGCGTGGAAAGGCATTTAATGAAGGAATGGGTTAAATTACAGTGACATGATTTCAGGATCCATTTGATCTGGGTCTGCACTGTTTGCCCAAGTTTGTCAGTATGAATTCTAAGATTGAGTAGGGTAATGAGGGCTGCCACCTAGATCAGGGTCTTATCTGTTTGCTTTCATGTTATTCTTGTAGTAAGTCAAGATCTTCTCCATTTGCAAAAGTGTCACATTGCAGACATCACTGTTATTAGTCTAAGGGTTAACCCTTTCCTTCATATAAACGTGTTTTCACGCATCCGTAAACAGAGTAGACCCAGATCAGACGGCTCCTAGAGGAGCTGTCTGATCAGGATCTGCTCTGTTTGCTAATAGAATTGGATAGGTATGTTTCTATACTTTCTAAAATAGCTACAATGTTCCACCTTGCATACTTCAGTATAACTATTTTATCAATGAATACTCAGTAGGTATTGAAATTTGTAATAAACATAGAACAGGGAAAGGGTTTAAACTTGAATGCAGAACTTTTCAAGCATGTTGTGTGACGTTTTGCAAGCTAGTGGCAATATGAAATAACCTTAATGCTAACAGTTTGTATCCAGATGAGATGCCTCAGTAACTGGGCTTTTCAAGAGATTCCAGGCAACTTTAAGTACTCTTTCAATATCTTTGACAAGAAAAGGATTAAGTTTTGAATTACGGAATCAAACACTGTTAGCAACAGTTTTTTGGAAGTCAACACTTACAAGGGGTGATAATGGTATTGTTAAACAGATGCAAATGCATTTCGTCAGGTTTTATTTCTTCTTGCTGTCAGTTGTGAAACGTGACGAGAAATGTTGAAATTAAATCTTTGCATGCTTGCGGCAGATTTTCCTGCAATGAATGACCTATGCAAACAGTATGGATCTAGATCAGGCTCCACAGCACGTTTGGCCTGATCTGAGATCCAAGCTCTTTATCATTTAGGCTCAACTTCTACAAACAAAAACTCAGAAAGAAAATTAATAGTTTTGAAAATGGTTACAATTGAGCAGCAGACGACAATTGAGCAAATATTTAATTATTTGTATTCGGTGCAGTTGTCGTCTGCTTCAATTCTCCAAATATTTGTTCCTTCCATTTCTTTCCAAAAGACAGTGTCATAGTGTCACAGTTTGGATACTGATGAGGATTCCAAGTTACTAAGTGTCTCGTCCTGATCCAAACTGTTCACAAAAGTCATCATAAAGTCACTAGTAGAGTGCTCACGGTTAATGTGTTTTATTGTATAAAGTAGAAAAAACAATTTGAATTACAAATGTACATTATCTCACGTCTACTTCTTTAACCCTTTCCTCCATAGGCTTTTTTTTTAGATCTGTTACCTTTTTGAATAAATTGACCGAATTTCATTTAAGGAGCATTTACTAGAGAAAAGGATAATTTTAGAATTTTGTAGTTTGAAACCATTGTGATAAATAGAGCTTTGGGAGCAAATGCTCTATTTATCACAATGGTTTCAAGAAGTGACTATTACAGAGGCATAGAAAGGCGTATTTATGGAGGAAAGGGTTAACCCTTTCCTTCATAGAAATACCTTTTCACGCCTTTGCAAACAAAGTAGACTCAGATGGTTCCTGTAGGAATCATGTGATCAGGATCATATGTATGAAAGAGTTAGAGCTGATAACCCTTTCCTTCGATAAACGCCTTTTCACGCCTTTGCAAACAGAATAGATTCGTATCAAATGGCTCCTATAGGAGCCGTCTGATCAAGGTCTGCCCTGTTTGCTCATGGAATTTGACAGATTTGTTTCTTTAGTTTCTAAAATAGCTACAATATTCTACCTTCCATATTTCATTATTATAACTTAGTCCATGAATATTCAGTAGGTATTGAAATTTGGAAGAAACATATAACAGGGAAAGGGTTAAGGCAATTACTATCAATCTTAGTGTCTATGTATTTTTACAAATGACGATTTTTCTTGAGTTTAATGCTACAAATTCTGTGCTTTGTAACCGAGACACCCATCCCAGTACTTGTTGTACTTGGGTATTGCCCATTAAGTCTTTTAACCCTTTCCTCCATAAATACGCCTTTCTACGCCTCTGTAATAACCACTTCTTGAAACCATTGTGATAAATAGAGGATTTGCTCCTATAGGAGCAAATGCTCTATTTATCACAATGGTTTCAAAGTACAAAATTCTAAAAATTGTACTTTTCTCTAGTAAATGCTCCTTTTGGGTAGATTCATTCAGAGGTTGGGTCTAAAAATAACCTATGGAGGAATGCATTGGTTAACACAAAATAAAAGCAGTCTGCTGAAATTGTAATCTGCTGTAATTATGAAATTGATGGTTAGTCAGAGTACAGTTTGGCTCCTGATGAGTTAACTCGGCACTCCATCTGGATCAAAACTGTTTGCAAAAGTTATGCAATTCGGCCATTAGCATGCAAAGAGTAACACTTTGCACGCTAGCGGTGAAACTGTGATTACCTATGCAAACAGTTTGGATCCAGATGAGACACCGCATAATGCGGCGTCTCATCAGGATCCAAACTGTTTGTCACCTTGACCATATTTTTGCAAAGAAATTAGAGAAAGTTTATTTTAAGAATAAAAGCAGACGACAATTCTTGCAGACGAAAAATTACTTAGGGTGCAAAGAGTTAAACTTTTAATGCCTTGAATGTGAAAATTTAATTTACCTAATTACCTAGTAACCAGTCTTTGTAAACAATGTAGACCCAGATCATTGGGTTCCTATTGTAACCCTTTGACCAAGACCTGTACTGTCAAATCGCCTTTAAATACCACTCCACTTCAAATGGACTATACTGTGTAATGGTAATGGAAGAATCCACTTTGAAATTCAGCATATATAAAGGCTTGATGTAAATGAAATGTGAAATACAATAAAACTTTACATAGTTTTACCTGTTGATGTGCCCGGAATTTCATTTTGACATTGTATGACATTTTATAGCCAGAGTCATCATGTTATTGTTAGATGCTTTTGTGTGACGCATTTCTCTTCTTTTATCCAAAGTTAATGGCCTGTTTCGCTGGCCAGTGAAAATGACTTACAGATCAAGATTCATACTGTTACAGCTCACAAGACATTTTAACACTTTCAACAGTATAATATATTTAGAGTACATCATTGTTTATTGGTCGAGTGTAAAAGTGTAAAAAAAATAGGAAAGTAATTTGTATTGAGAATGGCCTACAGCACAGACCCTGATCAAAGGAGCCCTCTGGTCTTGGTCTGCTCTGTTTGCAAATGGCAGTGCTCTCGTTCTCTGCATTCAAAGGATTCAAATACTATTTATTTCAACCTTACCCCACTGTGAAAGTATGTTAGGTACTTGAACTTGGATCTAGTCCAATTCTGACTACTTCCAATTAATTCAAAGTTTTGAGAAACGGATCTATCAAATTCCATTGGCAAACAGAGCAGACCCTGATCAAGTAACAGTATTAATATTAGAACATTTATAATAACCTGTTTAAGTGACCATTCATTTATTGAACATATAGGAGTCTTAAAAGCTTGTGGTTGCTTTGTACAGAACAAACAAAATGCAGAGAGCTCCTATAGGAGTTTTCTGCATTATTTCTGGCCTTTAAGTAAAGCTATCACCTGTCTTAACCCATTCCCTCATAGGCTATTTTAAGACCCCATCTCTTTGAATAAATCTACCGAAAAGGGGCATTTACTAGAGAAAAGGAAAATGCTTGAATTGTGTAGTTTAGAAACCATTGTGATAAATAAAGCATTTGCTCCTAAATAGGAGCAAATGCTCTATTTATCACAATGGTTTCAAAAAGTGACTTCTACAGAGGCATAGAAAGGCGTATTTATCGAGAAAAGGGTTAAAGATCCAGACTTAGTCCTCTTTTTAATGGCCTCTTTTTAGGACAGGTTCTACTGAGGTAGGTGTACCTTGGTTTAACCCTTTACTCCATGAATATTCAGATAGAAATGATGACATCAGGAATATGAATTAGATTTTTAAAATGGTATACATGTATTAACACATGAATGTTTTGCTACAGCAATAACTGTAGAATCATAATTATGTATGAGTCTATTATTTCATATACAAACAGAGCAGACCCTGATCAGACCGCTCCTTGGGGTAGCTATCTGATTTGGGTCTACTCTTTTTAATTGTGTATTTGTGCAATAAATTGGGGACAGGAGAATTAAAATTTTCAAAGTAAGAGAGGCAAATCTTGCCTAGTTTTCAGTCAGCTAAACTTTAATTTATTATATCCCTTTACACATAGAGTAGAAGTGTACTTAAGTCATAGCTTGACTGGTGTTAGCAATTCAGTACACAATATAACCTGCCCTAAGCGGCAATTTATTTATTGAACATAGGAGTGCTAAAAAGCAGGTGGTTGCTCAATGCAGGAAAAAGGAAAGCAGGAGCTTTCTGCATTACTTTTTATCTGCATTAAGCAACCACCTACCTTACAGACCAATATTTAGACCCTGTTTTGCTGTATAATCAAGATCCAAAGTGTATGATAAGTTTCAATTATCCCTATACAGTAAAAACCCTCTAAACCCGAATTCTAGTAGAAAAGAGTTTAGATTCAGGTAGGTGACTACTTAATACTAGAGGAGCTTTCTGCATGACCTTCACCCAGCACTAAGCTGCCACCTGTCTCCAAGACCAATGTCTATACTAAATTGTTGGTAAGGTTTAAAGAGGGTTTACTGTACTCCATAGATATGCCTTTAAATGCCTTTGCAAACATAGTTAGACCCATTTGATCAGGGTCTGCTCTGTTTTCTTTATTATTGTTATTATCAACTAAAAATGATAAAGTTTAAATTCATTTTTCTGTTTTCAGTAAGTCGATGAGTGGGTCATACTCCATGAAGGGGACAGCCCCTGCTGGAGTGGGGAGAAAGAAGGGCTCCCTTACAACAAATGGCAGTGTGCCCCCACCCCTAAGTTACCCTGCAGATCCGCCAGATGATGAAAACATGAATGAAATCATTGATGAAAATGTGGACCTTACTGTGGTGCTGCCAGATGGTTCCAGCTATCAAAAATCTGTGGAGGCAAAGTAAGTTCAGTTGCTAACTTTATGAATACAAATTATGTCAGCTGTAAATACTATTGTCTGCTACATATCCAGAGCTAAACGTGGGTACCCCAGTACTAAAACCGTTATTTCTCCACCAAACCCTATGTTGTCACCAGTCTTTAGAATCGTCTCTTCGAGACGATTCTAATGAGTGGTCACAACATAGGGTTTGATGGAGAAATAAAGATGTTATCCTTCAAAATGTTTTAATTTAGGAATCTTATCTGGACCTGATAATTATCGTAAAGTAAATTTTCTCAATTTCTGTTTTTCAAGAGACATTAAAGCAGAGTGTCAAACAGTCAAGATTCTGATCGGATGCAGAGTTACTTGTCATTTCATCTGGAACAAAACTGTTTGCATAGATTTTGATGATTTTGCTGCTAGCATGAAAACCCTTGACTCTTTTGTTTTAATAGTTATGTCTTTTAATGACTTTGCAAATAGAACAGATTGCAGATCAGACAGCTCCTGTAGAATCTGTCTAATCAGGATCTACTCTATTGGCTTTGGAATAACATAGATTTGATTCTACACTTTCTGGCATGGAAAAAACTTCTTTATCCATATTTAAGTTTGTAAAAATTCAGCTGATTAATATTCATGTCATTATTTGTTAGATGAATATATTCATGAGATAAAGGGATAATTGAAATGCATGGTCTTGAATTAGTTGATAAAATAAACTGGAGGAAAATTGATTACCCTCCTCGCCCACATACCAGAACACTATAAGGTGACAATTTATATTGAGGGACATTCAAAATGTTTGGTGTTTCCTATATGGTAGAGATGAGTTATTGATAACCTATTCAGACGATTTGATTAACCCATTCCTTCATATAAGCACCTTTCTACGCATTTGCAAACAGAGTAGAGCCAGATATGACGGCTCCTCAGTATGGAGTAAAATGATATTCAGTCCCTGGCCCAGTCATGCCAAGAACCAGGGAATCCAAAAGATGACAAAGAATGGGTGTTAACAATTGATATGGGAAATAAGTGTACTGGCATTTGCAAACAGTGTAGACCCATATCAGAGGGATCCTAGAGGAGCTCTCTGATCAGGGTCTGCACTGTTTGTCATTCGAAACCATATTTGCAATTTTACCCATCCATATTGAATGAACTCTATCGTGAATGAACAGTGAGCCTCTGAACTCTATCGTCAATGAACTCTATCGTTATTCAATAGACCATTTCATTATGAAAACTCAGCGTCAACTCTTTCCTTCATATAAATGCCTTCTCATGCATCTGCAAACAGAGTAGACCCAGATCAAATGGCTCCTATAGGAGCCATCTGATCAGGATCTGCTCAGTCTTTTAATGGAAGTTGATAGATCTGTTTCTTTAGTTTCTAAAATGGTTACAATGTTCCACCTTCCATATTTAATTATGACTATTTTGTCCATAAATATTCAGTAGGTATTGAAATTTAAATGAATATAGAACAGGGAAAGGGTTGATACTATATAGACTATGTCGCTTACCAATGAATGTGACATTCAGTTTTGAATTTGTAAAAGGAAATTTCAAGGTGCAACTTCTTGTTAACCATTCCCTCAAAGGCTATTTTTAGACCCAACCCCAAATCTACCGAAAAAGAGCATTTACTAGAGAAAAGGAATATGTTAGAATTGTATAGTATTGAAACCATTGTGATAAATAGAACATTTGCTCCAATGGAGCAAATGCTCTATTTATCTCAATGCTTTCAAAAAGTGACTATTACAGAGGCGTAGAAAGGTTTATTTATGGAGGAAAGGGTTAATTGATGTACTTAAATACAACAAAAGGGTGTGGCATTTGTGAACATATCATCTCAATCAAGGAAAGTGTGGAATGGTATTGAGTAAATATAAAACTGCTTAAGCAAGTGTCACATTACCACAGTGATAAAACTTGGGTACATGTACATGGATGGATGCAATTTTGATGTAAAGATTTAGTGATGTTACAAAGAGGCAAATACATTGAAGCTAGAAGAAAATTCGCTGGCAAATTGTCAGCAACATACTCGGAATTTAGTTTTCACAAAAATCCGCATGATGAGGTGAAAGTAGTCAGACCTTTGGTTCGCCAACAAAGTGGATCTGATTTAAGGTCTTCTGGACAGGTAGGGGGATAATTCTTTATGTTTTTTCCTTTCTTTTCAGTATCCCTATGATGGATTTATTAATTAATCTTGCGGCATCGAATAAACTCAACCCCGCTGCACATTCACTTGTTGTTCTTACTGGCGATAAATGGAAGGTTATTGACTTCAAAGCCAACAAGACTATTGGTCTGTTGGCTGGAGAAGACAGAACAGTGTCCGTACAAATTATAAAGAAAAAGACAGAGGATAAAGTACGGCCCAAATCAACTGCTCAACCTTTTGAGGTAAGGTCAATGTAGAATTTAACCCATTACCTCATAGGCTACTTTTAGATGCAACCTTTTTTAACAAATCTACCGAAAAGGAGCATTAACTAGAGAAAAGGAAATTTTTAGAATTTTGTAGTTTGAAACCATTGTGATAAATAGAGCATTTGCTCCTATAGGAGCAAATGCTCTATTTATCACAATGGTTTCACAAAGTTACTTTTACAGAGTCGTCAAAAGTCGTCAATATGAGGGAATGGGTTAACTACAGAAACACGTTTGAGGTTAGTTCAATGAACAACAGAAACACTCTTGCTACAAGCTGAAACTTCCAAGTTTACTTATTAACCCGTTAAAAGTTGGTACTAGTAGCTCCCTTGTCTACGCTAGACATTAAAGGTGTACATGTAGTTCTAGGACTGGTCGGTCCGGTGTCAGGATAATGTGACTGGGTGGGGTGCCCTTGCCATGTACCTGCGGCAGGAGTATTCCAGTGAGGCAGCACTATAACTTGTCTCATGCGGGTTCCGTCTGCAAATAACTGAAATACTGTTGGTCAGACGTAAAACCCAACTCACTCACTCACTCACTTATTAACCCATTCCCTATGTTGATGCCTTTTGATACCTCAGTAAAAGTCACTTTTTGAAACCATTTTGATGAATAGAGTATTTGCTCCATAGGAGCAAATATTCTATTTATCAAAATAGTTTCAAAAATACCCAATTCTAAAATTGTCCTTTTCCTTAGTAAATGCTCCTTTTCGATAGATAATAGCCTGTTAGGGAATGGGTTAACCTTTTCCCTCATATAACATGTTTTCACGCATTTGCAAACAGAGTAGACCCAGATCAGACGGCTCCTAGAGGAGCCATCTGATCAGGGTCTGCTCTGTTTGCTAATGGATTTTGATATATTTGTTTCTTTGCTTTCTAAAATGTCTGCAATGTTCTACCAGCTTCCATATTTCTTTATAACTATTTTGTTAATGAATATGCAGCAGGTATTTATTATAATTTCATGAGCAAACAGAGCGGACACTGGTCAGAAAGCTCCTACGGGAGCTGTCCGATCTGTGTCTACTTTTTTGCAAAGCCTATATGAAGGAAAGGGTTGATTAAATGATTTTAGTAAAACTATAAAATTATTGTCATGACATACAGAAGAGAATCAATTCTGTAAGTAAAGCAGAAAAAAACAGCATGGACACTGATCAGACAGCTTTTGCAGGAGCTATTTGATCTGAGGTCTACTCTGTTTGCGAAGGTGTAGAAAGGCAGGATTATTGACTAACCCATCCCCTCATAGGCTATTTTTAGACCCAACCTCTTTGAATAAATCTATCGAAAAAAAAACCAATATTTACTTGATAAAAGGAAAGTTTTAGATTTACGTAGTTTTGAAACCATTGTGCTGAGATTTTGCTCCTTTGGAGCAAATGCTCAGTTTATCACAATGGTTTCTAAAATGCCTTTTTTAGAAGCATCAAAAGGCGTCAATATTCTGGAATGGGTTATTTTGATAACTCAATGAATATTTAGGCAAGAAAAATATTATCCTGAATAGTAATACACTTCTTATAATGACACCGAATAAGATATATTTTACCATAACAAAAACTGTAGAGCCAGATCTATTTCATATCATAAGCAACATAGTAGACCCTGATCAGATCAGATGGCTCCTTTAGGAACCGTCTGATCTGGGTCTACTCTGTTTGCAAAGGCATAGAAAGGTGTATTTATGGAGTAAAGGGTTAAGGAAAAAAACCACTGTCACGTTCTAACTATAATAATTGAGAAACCACATTATTACGTATAATCACTAGGAAAATTGTATGTGTTAAGTATGGCTGATAGGATTTCTGAGAGACTTAGCTTTAGATATGCAAATAATCCCATCTTTATACCCGCCCCAACAAAATGTCGGATTTGGAGCAGAAATATTTTAACCAGCCTACTTAGGAACATCTGATAAGCTACTGAGCATAAATTTTTGATGTCACGCTTTATCATATCTGTTGTATATTTAAGGGATTTACAATAAAATACATCATTGATAAAGATATTTATGTCTGACAGTATCTGTCAAGTATTTGTATATACAGTAAAACCCCGCTAATGCGACCACCAAAAAGGGGCATAATTCTGGGTGGCATGGGCAGGTGGTAGCTTAATGCAGGACGAAAGTTATGCAGAAAGCTCCTATAGGAGCTTTCTGCATAACTTTCGTCCTGCATTAAGCAACCACCTGCTTTAAACGGCGTCAGTGGCTGTTTATTAAGTGGTCGCATTAGCGGGGTTTCACTGTATACTCTTTGCATTATAAGTAACCTGTCATCCGCAAAAACTGTTGTCAGCTAGAATTCTCTAAAGCCATTATAGAGAGGTTTTACTGTATGTTTCTTGTTTATCAAATCGATGCATTTCATGTCAGGTTTAGAGGAACAAATATTAATTTCTTATGTCAGATTATTGTGTATTTTTAAAGAAAAAATGTTAAAAGAAATATATCCATAGTTAGTAAAAAAAAAAAAAAGAATTCTTTAAAACACACACACACACACCAACGGTGAGCATATAGTAATCGCATTTCCCATCCTTCCGTCTGTCTGTCCTTCCATCCATCCCAAATTTCGTATCCCTTCTGTAACTTTTTTTTATCTGGGAATGGATTTCAAAATAACCTGGCACAAATGTTCACGACACAAAGACGATGTGTCGCGTTCAACTCCCTGGGACATAGGTCAAGGTCATCCTCAGGGTCAAAGGTCGGTGCATTGTGTTTCACAAACACATCTTGTTCTTTCCAAAATCTTTTCAAACTAACTGTTAGTAATACAATTAAACCTCTCTATAACGACCACTAAATTGTGTTAATTAGTTGGTATTTTGGGCAGGTGGTTGCTTAAAGCAAGGTGAAAGTAAAACAGAATGCTCCTACAGGAGCGTTCTGTTTTACTTTCACCTTGCTTTAAGCATCCACCTGCCTTTAACACAATTTATACTTGATGTAATTTAGTGGTCGTTATAGAGAGGTTTTACTGTAGTATGTCAAACAGCTTTGATCCTGGTAACACACTTAACCCTTTCCCTGTTCTATATTTAGTCAAAATTTCATTACTTACTGAATATTCATGGACAAAATAGTTATAATGAAATATGGAAGGTAGAACAATGTAGCCATTTTAGAAACTGAAGATACATATCTAGTGAATTCCACCAGCAAACGGCAGACCCTGATCAGACGGCTCCTACAGGAGCCATCTGATCTGGGACATCTGTTTGCAAATTCGTGAAAAGGCATTTATATATGAAGGAAAGGGTTAAGTTATGTGGAGCATTATCTTGATCAAAATTGTCTGCATCATTAGCATTCAAAGAGATAGGGGTTATAAGGGGTCGCTTTGCAGTGATACCCAGATCAAACTTGATATGTAGTTGAACCACTAAAAAATTTGTAGTTAACCCTTTCCTCCATAAATATGCCTTTCTACACCTCTGTAAAAGTTACTTTATGAAACCATTGTGATAAATAGAGCATTTGCTCCCATAGGAGCAAATGCTCTATTTATCACAATGGTTTCAAAACTATACGATTCTAAACTTTTCCTTTTCTCTAGTAAATGCTCCTTTTCGGTAGATTGATTCAAAGAGGTTGTGTCTAAAAATAGTCTACGGAGGAAAGGGTTAAAAATTGTTAAAAAAAATCAACTAATAAGTATTCATGATGTGATTATTTCTTACATGAATGCAATTAGAAAGGGTTATATAAACATACAGTAAAACCTGTGTCAGAAGCAAACATTCATTTATCGAGCACAGGAGTCTTATAAAACTGGTGCAGGGCAAAATGCTAATGCTCCTATAGGAGCTTTCTGCATTACTTTTGACCTGCATTAAGCTACCACCTGCCTTACAAACCCATAATTAGGCCTCTTTTTGATGGTTGCTTAACCCTTTCCTCCATAAATATGCCTTTCTACACCTCTGTAATAACCACTTCTTGAAACCATTGTGATAATAGAGCATTTGCTCCTATAGGAGCAAATGCTCTATTTATCACAATGGTTTCAAACTACAAAATTCCAAAAAAATTCCTTTTCTCTACTTAATGCTCCTTTTCGGTAGATTTACTCAAAGAGGTTGTATCTAAAAATAGCCAATGAGGTAATGGATTAATATCATCAGGATTCAGACTGTTTCACACTCTGACTATATTTTGTGTGTCACCTACTTTATAGTCTTACCTGCTGTAACCCTTTATTCCATGAATATTTTTGTAAGATATAAAAAATGAAATCATGACAGCGATTTTTTTCCTGGGATTGTGAATGGGTCCGGTACCCCTTGAATTGTGAAAAATTAGTGTCGTTTTGGCAAAATTGTGAAAACAGTATCGGTGTTGTTACAAAAAGTGTTAATCACCTTTTGAAAGAATTTTCGTCCGAATATAAATTTGCGGACCGAGACCCATGCCTTTTATTCATATTCTTGTAAAAGCGTCCGAGACGTGTAAAGAAAAGCGATACGAAATTTTAAAAACCTCGGACTTTATCCCAAGAAACCGTTTGAGATACATAACTTTGCAAAGGGGAATATAGCGATGTAAATACAATGTATTGCTAAAAAAATTGGTGTAAGTACAAAGTAAAAGGCCGATTGTGAAATAATTGAACAGCTTTGTGAATGGGTCCGACGGACCCTGCTTGTAAATTGTGAAGGTCCGTTTCAAATTGTGACAGGGTCCGTTTACGGTACCAGTTATATAGGGGGAAAAATGGCTGCATGAAAATATTTAGATTAATTATAATAACACATTGACACAGGAATTTTTAGCCATGGTAGAAACTGTAGAATCATATCTATATTACATGTATATCATAAGCTAACAGAGCAGACTAATCAGACAGCTCTTACCGGAGCCATCTGATCTGGGTCTGCTCTTTTTGCAAAGGCGTGAAAAGGCATATTTATGGAGGAAAGGGTTAACAGAGTGACACTTAGTAATCTCTTCTCCATTGTGACTGCCTGTCACATACAGTTCATCTGTTTTTTGATGCATGTGTTCCTTTGAACACTTTGTTTTAAGAAATTGGAAGGAACATTTATGTTTAAAATTATATCAGATGAAAACATTTATGTTAGAAATAATAACATCCTGAATATTTTTTGGTGAATTTTGAAATGGTACTAAGGAGTAAAGGGTAAAACAATTGGTGAATATAGACCCAGATCTTCAGCTCTTTGTCAGGATAAATATTTGAAAACTTTCATTTGAGCATACCACAGTAAAACCTCTCTATAACAGCCACTAAATTACATCAAATATTTTGTGTTAAAGGCAGGTGGCTGCTTAAAGCAAGGTGAAAGTAAAACAGAACGCTCCTATAGGAGCGTTGTTTTACTTTCACCTTGCTTTAAGCAGCCACCTGCCCTAAATGTCAACTAATTAACACAATTTAGTGGTCGTTATAGAGAGGTTTTACTGCATATGCCTTTGGCATTCACTTGAAACCTCCATTAAACTGAAAGAACATTTTGCTTGATTGCTCATCAGATGACAGTATACATCAAAGACAGCTTAATCTGAATATTTATCAAATTTGATGGCTTAATATGACATGATATTGGTGCCCCAAGGTGGCTAAAGGCTTGATACTGATCAAACAATATCAGCAAAAAAATGTAAAGTACATAATAGGCCTCGGGCACTGTGACATAATTGAAGCATTTGACAGTTAACCGGTGACCTGAAATCTGTCCTGGTGTTTGTTTTCACCCTTGTCCCTATACTCTATGAATATTCATGTAAGAAATAATGAAATCATGAATATTAACCCATTCCCGCATATTGACGCCTTTTGACGCTTCTGTAAAAAAAGTCACTTTCAGAAACCATTGTGATAAATAGAGCATTTGCTCCACAGGAGCAAATGCTCTATTTATCACAATGGTTTCAAAACTACACAATTCTGAAAATTTCCTTTTCTCTAGTTAATGCTCCTTTTTGGTAGATTTAATCAAAGAGATTAGGTCTAAAAATAGCCTAAGTGGGAATGGGTTAATTGGAATTCTTGCTATAATAGCTCATGGACACAGAAATTTTGAGCCATGACAGAAGCTGTAGAGTTATATCTATACTATATTATAAGCAAACCGAGCAGACCCTACTCTAGGTTTACTCTTTTTGCTAAGGCGTATTTTATGGAGGAAAGGTTTACTGCCATGCCAAGCACAGAGTAATCTAGATAATTTATCTGGAGTTTTCATTATCTGATGAGGAAAAGGTCAAGATTTATGTTCCGTAGAAGGCTTATAAATGTTGGTTTTCTTACTGGAGGAAGAAAGGTTAAACTGCAAATATTATCATCTCCTTGTCAGAAACATCGTCAGATTGACAATTTGGATCCTGATTAGATCCTCTAGGCCCCTTATCTGTATCCAAACTGTTGCATAAGTAATTACAGGTTCACCATTAGAACATCTAAATCCCTTAATAAAGACAGGTTTTTTAAAATAAGGTGGTAGCTTAATGCAGACTGTGGCTCCACTAGGAGCTTTCTGCATTGTTTTCATTGTGCATTAAGTAACCATCTGCATACAAAATACTCATTTTAAAAAAAATTGTACGCCCAGGGGCATTTAATAGAGATATAAATAATAATACGATAAAAAATCAGCTAATGAATATTCATGATATCATTATTTATTGCATGAATATTCATGGAGTAAAGGGTGAAACACAATCAGTGCTGTATACTAAAGGTTGAAGATTTACACCATCATCAAAAATGACACCTTACATATGTCAGTGACACTGTGTTGACAACAAAACCGTGTCCGAGACATGCTGTGTTGATAGGTGTGTCTGGAGAAAGGAAAGCATTCGCTCTCAAGCTCTGTGAGGAACTACATTCATTGGAATATTAGAACAACTGTTACTGTTTGCTAGTTGGTTATTCTGTAAGTAAATAGTTTACATATTAACTACATGTATGTCTGCTTCATTACTCTATGTAGACTGTAATGTAAGATGGTTTGGATTCTTGTTATGGCTCACCTGTGTCCTGTTATGCTCATTCTAATCTAAGTTTAAATATAGGTCAAAACAGGCTTTTCCTTTTGGACTATGTTCATGCAGGGTTTGAAATACTCTAGTAGAGAAGAATTTAGATACTTTTTGGCAGGTGGCTGCTTAATGCAGGATGGAAGTCATGCAGAAAGCTCCTAGAGGAGCTTTCTGCATGACTTCCACCCTGCATTAAGCTGCCGCCTTGTCACCAAGACCGATATTTATACAAACTTGGAAGTCCAGTTTAGAGGGGTTTAAGGTATAGAAATTTATAATTATGTACACAGGGTTTTTTGGTGTTGGTAGCAGCTCTTGTAGATCTATTATGATTTCTCTGTTTAGTCGATTCTGACGAGGGCTGTGTGATCTTGGTCTTCTCTGTTTGCGTAGGTGTTCAAGATGTTTGGTAGGGATAAGGGTTTACTGTTGTCCTACTGTATACATTCTGCTTTTAAATTTGTATGCAGCTTGAAGTTGAAGTAGATGTCTATATTGATATAGGGTGGTAAAATCTCAGAAAGGTAGAATCTTGGATTTTAATTTGATGTTATGAAAGATCAAGTATTTTTCTTGTAATTATATTTCCGCTTGGGTGGAGAATTAAGTGGGAATTGCTAACCTTTTACTTCAAGAATATTCATGTAGAATGGATGACATCAAACATACATCAAACAGCTGAATTTTCATAATGACATATGAACACAGAATAGTTTTACCACATCAGAAACATGACTAGATATTAATTAAGATTAATTCTTTACTCCATGAATACGCCTTTGTAAACAGAGTAGACCCAGATCATATGGCTCCTGTAGAAGCTGCCTGATCAGGGTCTGCTCTGTTTGCTTATGAAAGTATAATAGATCCGACTCTACTATTTCTACCAATACTAAAAGTTCTTGTGTACATTATGCCATTATAAATAATCAGCTAATAAATATTCATGAAGTCATTAATTCTTACATTTATACTTATGGAGTAAATTTAACCCTTTCCCTCATAGAAATGTGTTTTCACGCATTTGCAAACAGAGTAGACCCAGATCAGACGGCTCCTAGAGGAGCCGTCTGATCAGGGTCTGCTCTGTTTGCTTATGGAATTTGATAGATCCGTGTCTTTTCTTTCTAAAATAGCTACAATGCACCACCTTCCATATTTGATTTCAACTGTTTTGTTCATGAATATTCAATGGGTATTAAAATTTGGACTAAACATAGAACAGGGAAAGGGTTAAAAGGTAATTTATTTAATGGACACAGAATAATTTTGGCTAAGGCAGAAACTATTGAATCATTTTGAACTCATCTGTTTCGAAGAAATCACGAGCTATTGTCGTAACTTCGGTGTCTGCGATGTTGTTGTCGTTGTCATCGTCCGAAATCTTAACATTGACCATAACTTCTTCAAGTTTTCATTTATAACCTTCATTTTTGGTATGCATGTTGATCTTGACAATGACGACAGACGAGCGTTGCACCCGCTTGCGGTGCTCTTGTTATATTATTTCACAAGCAAACAAAGCAGACCCTGTTCAGACGGCTCCTACAGAAGCCACCTGTCAGATCTGTGTTTACTCTGTTTGCAAAGGCGTTGAAAGATGTATGCTTGAATTAGCCCTTTACTCCATAAATATGCCTTTCTACACCTTTGCAAACAGAGTAGACCCAGATCAGGGTCTGCTCTGTTTGCTTATGATATAACCCTTTCCCTCATATAAACATGTTTTCACGCATTTGCAAACAGAGTAGACCCAGATCAGACGGCTCCTAGAGGAGCCGTCTGATCAGGGTCTACTCTGTTTGCTAATAGAATTTTTGATAGATCTGTTTCTTTGTTTTCTAAAACGTCTACAATGTTCCACCTTGCAAATTTCTTTATAACTATTTTGTTAATGAATATTCATTAGGTATTGGAATTTGAAATAAACATAGAACAGGGAGAGGGATTATAAAGATATGATTCTGCAGTTACTGCCATTGCCAAAAGTTTCTACGTCTTACTGTATGTGCAATTATAACAATTAATCTAATTAATGTTCATGATGTCATTATTCCTTACATAAATCTTCATAGAGTAATGGATTGAAGACTTCAAGGGTTAAAGTCGGCTTTTGTCAGTTTCTATTTTTATGGACCACTACACTGTAATTTTAAGCATGGGAAACAGGATTTTATACATATGTACATGTTTGCCCAAGTGTCAGCTTTCATTTCGAAACTGTGAAGGATATAATGTTGCTAAAGGTTTAGTCGGCCATTTACGAATCTATTGTCACAACTTTGAAATATTTTTATTTGGGGGAGACATTGAGTTTCAGCCTCTCATTAGGATACAAACTAATAATATGACAGTCTGGTTTTAGTTTTTAATAAGAAATGAAAGATTAATTTATTCGTAACATTAGGCAGTTGACAGTTATTGCAAACAGAGTTTACATGGTGGGTTCTGGGTTTTATGTCAATCTGGCATGCACTACATCAGTCATGAGTCTACAACATGTTTGCAGCAGTGAGATTCATACCCTAATAATATTTGAACAAACTTAGACAGATGGTGTAGACCCAGATCAATTTGATCAGGGTCTTCACTTTTTGCTACTATGTCAGTATGTCGGTCTAATTTAACCCTTCTCTTGATGAATTTTAAAATACATGTCTCCTTCTTTACCAATGCCATGTTGTATTATTACAAATATATTCACTGTGTACAAGTATTTCGCTGTGCAATCACTGCTGTGGAGTGCACTGGTTGCACAATAAATTTGTAAATAGTGCAGACCCTGATGAGACAGCTCCTATAGGAGCTGTCTCATCTGGGTCTACACTATTTACAGGTAGGTACATTGACGTGAATAGCAAGCAAAGGGTTAAGGTTATCTTGTTCCATGCACCAAAAAAAGCATCACAAACTATGTATTTGTTCCGGAGTTACCTACCTTTTACGGTATAATAAAGATATTGTGCCTTCTATGTTGAAATTAAATAGATAATCCAGTTAGAGCAATAATACCCATGAATTAGAATGGTTGCAACTTCTATAAATAGAAAATTAATGTGCAGTCACGGCTCAACGCTCGAAATCGAACTATATATCTTCTCTATTTTATAAAAAAAATCATTCCAGTTCTCAGAATTTATTCATTGTGTAGACCATATTTCTAATATTATCTTTGATCCAATCTCAGTTAAACCTTTACCTCACCAAATGACATGGATATTAATGGTTGATTTTTATGCCCCCCAACGGCGGGCATATAGTAATCGCATTGTCCATCTGTCCTTCCATCCGTCCGTCCCAAGTTTTTTGTCCCATCTATAACTTTTTATGCCCCCCAACGGCGGGCATATAGTAAACGCATTGTGTTTGTTCATGTGCCATTCAGAGAATTAATATTCATGATGTCCTTATTTCGTACATGAAAATTCATTGAGTGAATGATTAATAGTAAGCAGTTGTACTGATTAACTAAATAATCTCTTCCTGCCAGACTTTAGTCCATTTAATCCTTTCCCTCATATAAATGTGTTTTCACGCATTTGCAAATAGAGTAGACCCAGATCAGACGGCTCCTAGAGGAGCCGTCTGATCAGGGTCTGCTCTGTTTGCCAATAGAATTTGATAGATCTGTTTCTTTTTCTGTTTCTAAAATGTCTGCAATGTTCCACCTTCAATATTTCATTATAACAGTTTTGTCCATAAATGATCAGTAGGTATCAAAATTTGGACTAAATATAGAACAGGGAAAGGGTTGAACTCTTTACCTGATATACACCTTTGAAAACACAATAGACCCAGGTCAGATGTCTCCTGACTATGAGCAATCCTGACCAGGGTCTGCTTGGTAAAATTGCTTTTGAATGATTCTGCAGTTTCTGCCGTTGTGAAAAATTGAAACATGATCACAATGCCATTATATATAAAACAAATCTGCTAATCCTGGGATTCCATATTCATGGTCATTATTTCTTATATGATTATTCATCAAGTAAAGGGTTGAATTACCTTTAACCCTTTCCCTCATATAGACGTGTTTTCATGCATTTGCAAACAGAGTAGACCCAGATCAGATGGCTCCTAGAGGGGCCGTCTGATCAGGGTCTGCTCTGTTTGCTAATTGAATTTGATAGATCTGTTTCTTTGCTTTCTAAATTGTCTACAATGTTCCACCTTCCATATTTCTTTGTAACTATTTTGTTAATGAATATTCAGTAGGTATTGGAAGTTGGCCTAAATACAGAACAGGGAAAGGGTTAAGTAGTAATACTTCTTATGTCTGCTATTTGGTCAGTGACAAGGTATAGTCTTGGAATATGGTGATTGCTGGTAAGCACATATTTCTCTTAACACTTTACCCATGATAGATATGCCTTTGCAAACAGAATAGATCCAGATTAGACGGCTTCTGTAAGGACAATCTGATCATGTTCTGGTCTATTTGCTTATAAAATACATGTGATAAATCTAAATATTCAGTTTCTGTCATGGTTTAAAAATAGTAGATGTTTATACGCTTTTATAAGAAATTATCTAATTGATATGCATGATTTCTAACATGTTAAATATTTATTAAGTAAAAGGGTTAACATATTAGATTTTAGGGCAAGTTGTTAGTTCTTTAACCCTTTCCCTCATAGGTTATTAAAAGATCCAACCACTTTGAACAATTCTACTGAAAAGTAGCATTAACTAGAGAAAATAGAGCAAACACTCTATTTATCACAATAGTTTCAACAGGTGATTTCTACAGAGGCGTAGAAAGGTGTATTTATGGCAGAAAGGGTTACGTCTTTTTGACTTGGTCCAGCGGGGGATCAAACCCAACACCAGGGGTCCCGAGATCCAGATGAGACACAGATACTCTTACCTGGATGCAGGTTGATTTTTTAAGGTTATCACAATTAAAACTGGGTTTGCTGCAGACAGATAATTGCAAATAAACACAGGTAAAGTAAGTGTTTGTGGGACAGTATTTAAATTCTTTGGATTTTATCAGGTGTAACACTGACGTTTTTCTAATGTTTAAATACCATGGTAATGCTAATTAATGCACCCACTTTCTTTTGGTCCTGCATATGTTTTCAAACAATATTGTACTCTCCTAATTATCCAAAATATATTCGGACATCCAATCTTCCCTCTCCACTCTCCAGGTTAATTAATTCAATTTAGCACCATTTTAGATAACTGTAAATTAGGGTGATATACTAGCAAGTAGTGTGACCCTGATCAGACGGCTTATTCAGAAAATGAAGCAGACCATAATTTTTTGTTGATGAAAGTTAATTGCAGTTTGACCCTTACAGTGCGGAACACAAGTCACTAATGTCCTTTACAAACAGTGTAGACCCAGATGAGAGGGCTCCTAGAGGAGCCCTCTCATCAGGGTCTGCACTGTTTGTCATGTTACACTTTTCTTTAGAAAAATCCCTAATTTGACTTGTTTGAGTTTTGGAATAGTCCATTCATTTTGAAAATTCGGGGTTGTAAGGGTTAACCTTCGAGTGAACTGGCATTTGCAAAACAATGTAGATCCAGATCAGAATCTTCTACTGAATTTAGGCCTTTCATACTGAATAGACTTAGTAGTGAACTCTATACCTAATGAATATTCATGTAAGAAATAATGACGCCATAAATGTTCATTAGATGATTTTTCATAATGGTATATGGACAGAGGAATGTTTGGCTTTACCAGATACTGTAGACTTGCATCATTATAATTCCACAAGCAAACAGATCTAGACCCTGTAGGAACCATTTGATCTGGGTCTACCGTGTCTGCAAAGGCGTGAAAAGGCACCAGGCGTACACAATGATGGGTCATTCAATATTCAGCGCTGAAAAGGTTAAAGTTGTGCTTGAAAGTTTTATTACTTTATATACCGTGGTTTACTGGATTTACCATTTGTATGCTGAAAATGGTTTAATTGCCAT
Organism: Azorinus chamasolen; assembly: GCA_963576725.1. Taxonomy (NCBI): domain Eukaryota; kingdom Metazoa; phylum Mollusca; class Bivalvia; order Cardiida; family Solecurtidae; genus Azorinus; species Azorinus chamasolen. The sequence continues at coordinate 38,459,345 of OY755247.1, forward strand.
ATACGCAAGAAACAGTGTAGACTCAGACCAAATTACTCCGGACCTGTAGGATCCCTTTGATCTGGAGTTACATGGTTTGCTATTCAAAAATATTTTTAGTCAAGTTAACCTATTCATACCAAATTGACTCTACTCGTAAGCAATAATGAAACATTCCACTTGAAATTCAAGCATTCAAGAGGTCATTTCATCAGTCACTGTCATTTGGTTGATGTCTTCAGACACAGGTAGGATAGACAATACATTGGACTATTTGTGATGACAACTGTGATTAACCCTTTACTCCATAAATACGCCTTTACAAACAGAGTAGACCCAGATCAGACGGCTCCTAAAGGAGCCGTCTGATCAGGATCTGCTCTGTTTGCTTATGGAATGATAAAGATCTGATTCTACAGATTACAGCATGTGCATTAATTTTTCTGTCACTACGCCATTGTAATAATTTAAATGTAATTTCTTACATGAGTATTATTCATGAAGTAAAGGGTTAGAATGATATTGGAAGAACTTGGAACTGTATGACCCGCAGTGTTGAAGTGAACTGTTTAGGTAAAATATAGCATTTTTGATTGGATAATAAACTGCATGTTTGTCAACTAACCCTTCGCTTGCTGAATTTTGCTGAATTTTAAAACACATTTCTCCTTCTTTACCCATGCCCAGTTGTATAATTACATATATCTCCACTGTGTACACATATTTCGCTGTGCAATCACTGCTGTGGAGTGCACTGGTTGCACAATCAACTTGTAGATAGTGCAGACCCTGATGAGACAGCTCCTGCAGGAGCTGTCTCATCTGGGTCTTCACTATTTACAGGTATGTATATTGACGCGAATAGCAAGCAAAGAGCTAAATATGATAGTTTTATCAGCTGTTGAATAAACTGCATGTTTGTCAACTAAATATGATAATTTTATCAGCTGTTTTCTGCTTAACCCTTTACCTCAAGACTAATTATGCAAGAATCTATCTCTTCATGAATATTCACTCTATCTCATGAATATTCCATAATCTAATTCCTATTCCTGATATTATTATTTCTTACATGAATATGCAACAGGGAGACTCTGGGTCAACAGCTTAATATATTCATGTACGAAATAAGGACATTATGAATATCTGTTGGCAATTTAGTTTTATAATTGGTAGATGAATGGATTTTAAGCCATTATTTATAATTGACAGAAACTGTAGAATCAGATCTATATAATCCCCGGTCAGCAAACCGAGCAGACCCTGATCGGATGGTCTGATCGTGGTCTACTCTGTCTTGAAAAGTGTCAAATTGTGTGCCTATCATGTAAAGGGTTAAACAATACACAGTTGTACGTGCTTGGTATAATGTTGAAATGCAAAGTACAGCTTGGATTCTTGATGTGACATGGAGTAGCCCAGTGTTTTTTCTAGATAAAAAAGCTGTTTCTTAACCCATTACCTCATAGGCTATTTTTAGATCCAACCTCTAACATTAACTAGAGAAAAGGAAATTTTTAGAATTTTGTAATTTGAAACCATTGTGATAAATAGAGCATTTGCTCCTATAGGAGCAAATGCTCTATTTATCACAAATGGTTTCATCAGGTGATTTTTACAGCAACATAGAAAGGCGTATTTATGGAGGAAAGGGTTAAAGCAGTCAGATCACAGTTTGCAGAATTAAGGGTAATGGAATGTGTGACAATTGTAACCTGTTGAATGCGGTAGATGCATGCACTTGCATTTGCAAACAGTGTAGACCCAGATCAGAGGGCTCCTAGAGGAGCCTTTAGAGCTGGGTCTGCACTGTTTGTAAGTCAGAATTCTCTAGTATTATACGTTCAATAAGCCTGTCATACTGAATGGACTGCGTAGCTAAACACTGATGGGCTATTCCACTCTGAAAAGTCAGCATTGAAAGGGTTTAAGCCTATTGTATATATATATATATATATAATCAGTATGATAACGTATTATAGAGGGGCATCAATAAAGTGTTTTAGCCAGGATCAATGGCAGGTGTTAGGACAACACCCCAGAGGGGCTTGGGCTTGTAACAATATCACCTACACCCTTAACATGACAAGAATGTTGTTTTCTATGTAACCCTATACCCCATTAATATTCATGTAAGAAATAATGACACCTTGAATATTAATTTTTATATCGGCTCATGGTTGGACACAGGAAATTTTGCAAACAGTTTAGACCCAGATCGATGTGCTCCTGGAGGACATTAATTCTGTTCAGGGTCTGCACTGTTCTTGTGAAATATACCCTTCCTTACATAATGGACTCTATCAGTAAACAATGATGGACTATTCCATTTTGAAATTAAGCAGAGGTCAAGATAAGATATGTACAATAAACTAAAACATTTTCAACAATCACTTCTTCAAATCTCCATCAAATACCGTAACCATATGTTGTGATCATTCTTTAGAATCATCCCTCAGAGTCAACAACTCTAAAGAGTGGTCACAACATTCTCTGGGCTTGGTGGAGAAATGACCATTGTACATGTAGTATTGAATACATACCTGTATCTGTAGCGCTTGGGTTAAGGGTTACAAAAACAACTAAGCTGCTTTTCTCACGGTTTTGAAATGGATCTTAGTGTGACCTAGGTAGATGGCCTAAAAAGTTGTGATACTTGCAGTGTCCATGGATTTATACTGTTGACAGGATTTGGTTTTTGGTATGTATTTTGTGAGGTTATTGTAATTATTTAACCCTTTCCTCCATAAATACGCCTTTCTACGCCTCTGTAATTATTAGGTGAATCACCACTTCTTGAAACCATTGTGATAAATAGAGCTTTTGCTCCTATAGGAGCAAATGCTCTATTTATCACAATGGTTTCAAACTACAAAATTCTAAAATTTTGCTTTTCTCTAGTTAATGCTCCTTTTGGGTAGATTCATTCAGAGGTTGGGTCTAAAAATAGCCTATAAAGGAAAGGGTTAAACCTTTCTCTGTTGAATATTCATGTAAGAAGAACTATTTATTAGCTGAATGTTTATAATGGCATAATAATTATTATGCTGACATGAATCTTTGGTACAGTAAAACCTCTCTATAACGGCCACTAAATTGTGTTAATTAGTTGGTATTTAGGGCAGGTGGCTGCTTAGAGCAATTTGAAAGTAAAACAGAACGCTCCTGTAGGAGCGTTCTGTTTAACTTTCACATTGCTTTAAGCAGCCGCCTGCCTTTAACACAAAATACTTGATGTAATTTATTGGCCGTTATAGAGAGGTTTTACTGTATTTGTAAATACTGTGGAGTCAGATACATCGTGATTTCATAAACAAGCACAGCAGACCCTGGTCAAGGGCTGTCTGATCAGGGTCTACTCTGTTTGCAAAAGTGCCAGATTGACTCAAAATTAATATTCTTAAGGGGTGGGATCTTGCAAGAATATTTGTTGAGGCCATGATTAATACTGATAGGCAAGCACTGGTATCTGCATATTATAATTGCACTTGTTGACTCTAGAAGGCTGTTGGCAGAGTAACAATGATCCTTGAAACAATTTTGGTTTGAAATTAGGGGCTGCATTAACTCTTTATCCCATTCCCGGATATTGACGACTTTCTACGCCTCTGTTAAAGTCAGTTTGTGAAACCATTGTGATAAATAGAGCATTTGCTCCTGTAGGAGCAAATGCTCTTTTTATCACAATGGTTTCAAACTACAAAATTCTGAAATTTTCCTTTTCTCTAATTAATGCAATTCTTTTCGATAGATTAATTCATAGAGGTTGTATCTAAAAATAGCCTATGAAGTAATGGGTTAAGTCTTTTCATGTCAGCAGGTCCATGTGTGTCATGCATAGCTCCAAAAGTATTTGACCTCTGTTTAAGATTACGATTAGTTCATAATTATTAAGTTTTATATTGGCACATGAAAATAGATTTTTTTTGGCTGTGACAGAAACTAGATGCATATCTATATTACTTCATAAGCAATTTTCAGAACAGAGTAGACGGCTCCTACAGGAGCCCTCTGGTCTGGGTCTACTCTGTTTACAAAGGCATAGAAAGGCGTTTTTATGGAGTAAAGAGTTTATTGAATAACCTTTATCACTCAAAGTGTTTGTAGTCTACAAAGATTGTCGTCTGTTTCATTGCTCAAAGTAGATGTCTTCTTACAAATATGATCCTAGATATAATATTATCATCTTTGAAGAGTGACAACCAGTTTGGATCCTGATGAGAGGTCCACTGACTTAGAGTCGCTTCTGCGTCCTAACTGTTTGCAAAGGTTGTCAACAATTAGCCAGTAGAAAGCTGATGGTTAACAATTATGCCCTCGTAGGCTATTTTCAGATCCTACCTCTTGGAATAAATCTACTGAAAAGAAGCATTTACTAGAGAAAAGGAACAAAGTTTAGGAGTCAATATGTGGGAAAGGGCCAAAAGATAAATAAGCTAATTATGTTGAAGGCATCATACTGTTCTAGTCACCCAACTTTATCACCATGGTTTCAGAAAATTACTTTTAGAGGCATAAAGAGGCATCAATATGAGGGAGTTAAGGGTGTCTTGTATTTACATAAGCACAACCTAGACATATTTGGATAGTTTATTAGCCTGTTTAGTTCAATGTTTACACTGTCATATACAGAAACCGTATACTGGACTGAACTGAATAGAACGTAAACTGAAAAAGTGTAGTGAATTTTTGTGTGTAAACTTGTGAAAGTTCAATACGGTAGTCACAGAAACAACTGTACTAAACTCTTTACTCCATGAATATTCATGTAAGAAATTAATGATGTCATGAATATTAATTAGATTACCTGATATAATAGCACATAGACACAGGAAAATTTGACCACGGCAAAAACTGTACAATCATATCTGTATTATATCATAAGCAAACAGAGCAGACCCTGATCAGACGGCTCCTATAGGAGCCGTCTGATCTGGGTCTACTCTGTTTGCAGAGGCATAGAAAAGCGTATATATGGAGTAAGGATTAATCTTTCACCCCATGAATATTTCTGAAAGAAATTATGACATCATGGCTATTAACTACAATAATTTTGTAAACGGTATAAATTTTATCAAAGCAATTTTTTTTTGCCGTGGCAGACCCTGTAGAATCATATCTGTATTATTGCACAAGCTAATGGAACAGACCTAGATCAGGCAGCTCTTACATGAGCAGTCTGACCTGAGTCTTCTCTGTTTGCAAAGGTTACAGTAAAACGCAAAGGTTACAGTAAAACGCATCTCTATCAGGTGAACTGTCTTATTTGACAATCTGATGATATTTTTGAGAAATCAATGGAAGAACAATAATTCTTGTGAGAATTAAATTAGCGATATTTTTTATGCCCCCATTGACAATAGTCAGGGGGGGCATTATGTTTTGCACCTGTCCATCCATCTGTCTGTCCGTGCGTCACGCTTTTACGTACAGTTGGTACATGCAGTTGGTTGTCACAGTTTTTTCATCGTCTTATATCTCACTAACTGATGTAGCTATTGGTATCCGTGGAATTGCATATCCACATTAAACACCATCCATACTTTCATTACGCACCCAGACCATGCTGCCAGCAAGGTCAAGGTCAAATGATGTAGGAATTTTGCGTGCAGCTAGTAGACCTGACTCATGATCAACAGTTTCTACCAATAACAAAAAATCATTGTGTACCATTTTAAACATTCAGCTAATAAATATTCATGATATCATTATTTCATACATGAATATTCAACAGGAAAAGGGTTAAAGGCAGACGTCGTCATTTGATTTTGCAAAATTACTGAACCCTTTCTCGTTTTTTCATGCATTAGCAAACAGAGAAGACCCAGATTCTATAGGAGCCGTGACTGATCAGGGTCTTCTGTTTGCTTATGGAATTTGATAGATGTTTCTTTAGTTTCTAAAATAGCCGCAATGTTAAACCTTCCATGCTTCATTATAACTGTTTTGTCCATGAATATTCAGTAGATATTGAAATTTGGACGAAATAATTAGAACAGGGAAATGATTAAAAAAAACAATATTCACAAAACACCTAAGTATGCTAAAATAAAGCTTGAACTCGTGTTTGTCCTTAGCGGTGCACATGGACTTGGTAATCTGCCTAATCCTGGATAATACTCTACTGTATTGTATAGAATCAGTGAACACTAAAGTAACTGTTGTATGCTAATTTGATTTGTCCGTTTCAGTTCTGCTGTACATTTTTCTTCCATTTATTTTATAAAACTTGAAAATAGTGTCAAACAGTTTGGACCCTCAGATGGCATGTCAAGGATCCAAACCCTTTTTGCAAAAGGTCTTATCATACATTCTCTTCTATAGTGTGATTGTGTGGAAAGAGGTAATCCTTTACTGCATGAATATTCATGAAAAAGAATAATGCCATTATGAATATTTATTGCTTTTTAGCTCACCTGAGCCAAAGGCTCAAGGTGAGCTATTGTGACCGCCTGTCGTCCGTCGTCCGTCTGTCCGTCTGTCCGTCTGTCCGTCTGTCCGTCTGTCCGTCCGTCTGTCCGTTCACTTTTATTTCAAATGACTTCTTCTCCTAAACCACTGGGAGGATTTCAACCAAATTTCACAGAAATGTACCTTAGGATGTCCTCTATCAGTTTTGTTAAAAGCATGACCCCCGGGCAAAAAATGGCCCCGCCCCACTACTTTTACAGGGTTTTTTTTTAAATCTTTACAAATCTTCTTCTCTGAAACCACAATTTCTAGAGCTTTGATATTTGGTATATAGCATCATCTAATGGTCCTTTACCAAGTTTGTTAAAATGATGACCCCCGGGCCAAAAATGGCCCTGCCCTGGGGCTTGTAGTTTTTACATAGACTTATATAGGGAAACCTTTAAAAATCTTTTTGTCTGAAACCACATAATCTAGAGCTAAGATATTTGGTATGAAGCATCACCTAATATACCACTACAAGGTGTGTTCAAATAATGACCCCTGGGCCATAAATGGTCTCACCCTGGGGTTTTATGCTACTTAACATCAGAATCTGTAACACTTAAAAGGTAATTTCCTCACAGTTATTTCCCTTGTCCCATCAGCATAGCCATAAGGGACAAAGGGAGATAACTGCATTGGATTGCTAGTATCATTCTATTTATAACTATTTATAATAAAATGTTGAAGGTGAATCAGTGTAGCTGTTTTAGAAGGCATGGAAACATCTATCAAATTCCATTAGCAAATAACAGACCTTGATCCTATAGGTGCCACCTTATCTGGGTCTACTCTGTTTGCAGATGCATGAAAACAAGTTTACATGAGAGAAATTAAGGGTTAAATAAACAACTCCAGATCTGCAGACCAGCAGCAGGTCAAAGTTACAGCTGCTTGGCAGTAAAATCTCTCCAGGTCAATGCTGACTCTTAACTCTTTGCATGCTAGTGGTGAAACTGTGATTACCTATGCAAACAGTTTGGATCCAGATGAGAGGCCGCATACTGCGGCGTCTCATCAGGATCCAAACTGTTTGTCATCTTAACCATATTTTTGCAAAAAAATGAAAGTAAGTTTATTTTAAGAATTGAAGCAGATGACAATAACTTTTTGTTGCAGACGAAACATTAAAGGCATTTTGACCCATTAACCCCAGTGTGTAGTGTGAGTGAGTGATGTTAAATGGTGTCTTCCAATGTCTCTCAAATTAGATGTGAGAGATATAGGAAAGTAACAATTCAGGCAATCAAGGAAAATGATCACCATCTAGACTTTTGATCTGGGTCCAAACCCAACTGATGTAAGTCATGGTAATGTTTAAGAAAACTGTGAAAACATGATTATGAAATGGCCCAACTGATATAAGTCATGGTAATTCTTAAGAAAACATGATAATGCATTTGCCCCCCCCCCCCCCCCCCCCCCCCCCCCCCCTTTTTCATAAAATTTGATGACAACACATTAAAAAGTTCTAAAATGTCTGAATCTTGTATGATATTAATGAAATAACTAAGTAAATATAACTTCATTATAACAGTAGAGGTAACTCTTCTCAATTTCAATTGTTAAAAATACTAATGACCCGTTTAATTGAATTATCTTCAGATATTCACACCTAGAGCTAGAATTATTTCTAAACACCTATTAACCCTTAACCTGTTTGCTTTGACAAAAATTGATCTGGGACCACTCTTGTTTGCTAATGCTTAAAAAAAATTTATTGCCATAAATAGAAGTTTTAGCTTTGAAAAAAACTGTAAAATCAAATCTATATCTTGTCAAATGTAAAAAGAGCAGACCCTGATCAGACAGCTTCTATAGCAGCCGTCTGATCTAGTCTACTCTTATTTTTAATGTGTAAAACACATTATTTCTCTGAAGAGAAGTTTTTGCTTTGACAAAAACTGTAGAATCCGATCTATATTGTGTCAAAAGAAACAGAGAAGACCCAGATCAGACAGCTTCCGTAGGAGTCGTCTGATCTGAGTCTACTCTGTTTGCTAATGCATAAAAACAGCTTTATATGAGGGAAAGGGTTAAACGATTTTTAAAGATATTCTTATTGGTCATTTCACACAAAAACTGGCATTATGTACTGCCTAGCACTCTATTTGCCTATATGCCTGGGTCAAGGTATAATTGCATAGCTTTATTGAAGTCATTTGAATTTCTCAAAGACCAGTTTTAGGCATTTTGAGCTAAGGCAAAAATGGCACAAGTTGTAAACAGTTTAGGTCTTGGTCAACCAGTCACTTGGTATTAGTTCTGAATTCAGTTCAAGTTTATTCAGCAGTTAAAGGGTGAAAGCAGTGCACTAAGCTTATTTCATCTGCTAGAAATGTTGTCCACTGAAAAATTAACATGTCAATATACATGTATTACTGTAACTCAGGTGAGCGATATAGGGCCAATGGCCCTCTTGTTTGGTTTGGTTTTTTAAATGGCATGATTATGTACACAGGAATTTCTGGCCATGGCAGAAACTGTATAACAGATCTATATAATTCCAATAGCAAATAGAGCAGTCACTGGTCTAGGTCCCCTCGGTTTGCAATCATGTGATCAAATGCATATGGATGAGGTTAAGGGCTAATCTTTGTTGTTAGAAGATTAAAGAAACCACAGTGAGACAGTAGGTGTGGATTTGTAATGGTATGTAATATGCTGTCACACTGATCTAAGACTTAAAAAGCCCTAGCAGCAGGATATTAGGTAGGAAGGTTTTTGTTTGTTTATATTGAAAAATTAATTTTGTATTTGTTTGTCTTTGTGTTTATTAATGTCCAATCCTGCACACTCTGTAAGAAGTTCTTCTTGAAGTTGGTTAATTTACACATCTTATCGACACAGCAGAAGACTAAGAAGCCCTCTAAACCGGAATTCTAGTAGAGAAGAATGTAGATACTTTTAGGCAGGTGGCTGCTTAATGCAGGGTGAAAGTCATGCAGAAAGCTCCTAGAGGAGCTTTCTGCATGACTTTCACCCTGTATTAAGCTGCCACCTGTCTCCAAGACCGATATTTATACTAAATTTAACGTCCAGTTGAGTGAGGTTTTACTGTATTGCAATAAAATGAAGCAGATGCCATTTTGTTCAGATGAATATTTGACCCAGTGTTACAACAAAGCCTGTAGGATTTTTTTTGTCAACAGGTGCTAAAAACACCATGATTGATCCTAAATACTCCTAATATCCGTTGTCAAATCCACACACTTATCCATTGGACTATGGAAGAATATTGAAACTCTGGTTTCATCTGCAAACAGACTGTAGGTCCAGAATCCAGAAAAGATTACAAAGTACAGTAAAACCTCTCTATAACGACCACCAAATTACATCAAGTATTTTGTGTTAAAGGCAGGTGGATCGCTGCTTAAATCAAGGTGAAAGTAAAACAGAACGCTCCTATAATAAGAGCGTTCTGTTTTACTTTCACTTTGCTTTAAGCAACCACCTGCCCTAAAGACCAACTTATTAACACAATTCAGTGGCCGTTATAGAGAGGTTTTAGTGTAAGTCATCTGATCTGTCAAATAAAATGTCCATGGAATATGAAATATAAATTCATTGATTGGTATTTTGTATTGAACGGGTAAATATCCTTTATGGAGATATATATGGGGAATTTCTGAGGCTTCACAGAAAAAAAAAGGTTTTATTCAGGTCAGAACTGATGTCAAGTATATGATCCTAATCGGAATTGTATAGTTGATATTATGATCAATGTCAGTTCAGTTAACCCTAAATTCCTCCATAAATACGCCTTTCTATGCCTCTATAAAAATAACCTATTGAAACCATTGTGATAAATAGAGCATTTGCTCCAAAAGGAGCAAATGCTCTATTTATCACAATGGTTTCAAACTACAAAATTCTAAAAAAAAGTCTTTTCACTAGTAAATACTTCTTTTTGGTACATTTGTATATTTATTTAAAGTGGTTGAATCCAAAAATAGCCTGTGAGGGAATGGGTTAACCCTTTTCAAAACAGAGAAGATCCAGATTGCTCCTGTAAGAGCTGTCTGATCAAAGTGTGTCCTGTTTACGTATTCATGTCAGAAATAATGATCATGAATATTTATTTGCTGAATCTTTATACTGTAAAATTTACAGGAGAAACTTTTGCTTTAACAAAAACTGTAAATGATCTATATCATAACAAAAGCAAACAAAGCAGACCCTGATCAAATGGCTCTTACTGGAGCCAGGCTGATCTGGAACTGCTCTGTTTGCTAATGCATGAAAAGGTGTTTATATGAAGGAAAGGGTTAATTAAAGAGTTTAAAACTCATGCAACATATTTGGTCATGGGTATTTGTTTATCATAAGGTAACTAGACCATGAATAGATATTGTAAAACCATGCTGACATTCTATTTGACCCTTTACAGACTGAACAATTGCTGTCAGCAAATATTATGTTGATTTCAACTGTCGTAATACAATCCACCCCATTTTTATGAAGCAAAAAATAGTCAGAGTGGCAGACAGTTGTGATTCTTATGAGATGCTGAGTTAGTTGGGGACAAGTCTAGATCAGCATGGTTTGCAAAACATGTCATTCATTCACCTATGTAGTGTGCAAAGAGTTGAGTATTAAATTTCCTAATGTATGTCATATAACTGACTAAGGTGTTCTTTGGCTTTTAAAATTGTACAATAGGACTTGTTACAGTGTTCTGTTTTTTTGTGAGACATGGATCTATTAAGGTAGATTTTCTGATATGAAATACCGAAGAACAATCCGCTGACAGCTGTAGACATAGTAGTACATTGGTTGGAAAGTAATGGCATTCTGAAAGGAAACAAACTAACAGAACATTTTCGGAATTCAGTGTGTAGCAATACGCCAAAATGGATTGTTTCAAGGTACATTTTAACCCTATACTTCATAGATATGCCTTTCTATGCCTTTGCAAACAGAGAAGACCCTGATCCTGTAGGAACCGTCTCTGGTCAAGGTCTGCTGTTTGCTTTTGAAATAATAATAGATATGACTCTTCAGTTTCTGCCATGGCAAAACATTCTTAACCCATTCCCGTATAGGCTATTTTTAGATCCAACGTCTTTGAACAAATCTACCGAAAAGGAGCATTTACTACTAAAAAGGAAAATTTTAGAATTGTGTAGTGTTGAAACCATTGTAATAAAAAGAGCATTTGCTCCTATGGAGCAAAATTAATGCTCTATTTATCACAATGGTTTCACAAAGTGACTTTTACAGAGGCGCCAAAAGGTGTCTATATGTGGGAAAGGGTTAGAATGTAGGAGCTGTCTGATCAGGGTCTGCTCTGTTTGTTTATGCATCATCATCACAGATGTCATTATTTTTGTCATGAATATTGAATGGGAAAGGGTTAAGAAACAATATAAATCTGATTCTACTGTTTTTACCATTACCAAAAATATTCAAGTAAATTGATAACCCTTTACTCCTTAAATACGCCTTCTATGCCTTTGCAAACAGTAAACCTAGATCAGTAGGTCACAGCCATCTGATCAGGGTCTGCTCTGTTTGCTTATGATATAATACAGATTTGATTCTAGAATTCCTACAATGGCAAAATGTTCCTTGTCCATGTGCTGTTATAGCAATTAATCTAATTCGTATTCATCACATCAACTATTTTTTATGTGAATATTGATGAAGAAAAAGGGAAATAAGAATTAGGTCTGTAAATACCTCCAGTGGCATGAAAACATTAAGTAGGTAAATTAACTGCCGAAATCATTTGTGTTAAACAGACCAGATATTTAATGGAATGTAATGATCTATATATTTATATACATGTAAATCGCTTTTTACACAGTAACTTTCATCTGTTTGAATTGTCATCAGCTATAATCCGCAAATTAAACTTTTTTATATTTTAGAATCTGAAAGCAATGCAGAAAACTGTCCCAGGAGCTTTCTGCATTGCTTTCAGTCTGCATTAAGCAACCAACTGTGTACAAAATGCAAGAAGCTGTTTTTAACCCATTACCTCATAGGCTATTTTTAGATATAACCTCTTTGAATAAATCTACCGAAAAGGAGCATTAACTAGAGAAAGGGAAAACTAGAATTTTGTAGTTTGAAACCATTGTGATAAATAGAGCATTTGCTCCTATTCTAAGGAGCAAATGCTCTATTTATCACAATGGTTTCACAAAGTGACTTTTACAGAGTCGTCAAAAGTCGTCAATATGAGTGCATGGGTTAAACCAAAGTAACAAGCTCAGGAAGTGTTTATTTGAGACCATACGGTACTTAGTGTGTATGAGTTCACATATAGGCATATGATATAGTAAAACGAATACTTTATAGAGATGAAAAGTTTTCATCTCTTTGCATGCTCAGTGTCATCAGGATCCATACCATTTAATTATAGGACTGGTCTATTTAATAATGTTTAAACGAAATAAAATCTGACTTGAAAAATAAAGAATGAGGATGTTTTGGAGATGGAATGTTTTGAAGACAATCACATTATGACTTCAAGTTAATAACTAAACTTAAAATGAAATATGACCTATATCATTTAGGTAGGGTATAAATACATGTAATCTGCTTTGTAACCTACATGACAGACAAGGAAAACAATCATGTTTTTTATTATTTCAGGGTGATAAAGAGAATTAACGATTATATATTATTAAAATTTGCATCCTTTAAAATCACTTTTGATTATTTCAAAATGTCTGTGCGTTTTTCTTTATTCCTAGTATAAAGTTTTATAACCATCTGGTGGGTGTCTTTTGTCTGATACTCTCATGTACTTCAGTATAGTCCACTGGTGATAATTTACTACAGTTGTCTGACAATAATTTGTCATTGGCATGTTTTAACCTTCATATAGAGGAAATTAACCTTTGCTAAAATGATTTAACCTTCATCTAGAGGAAATTATCCTCTGCTAAAATTATTGTCTCAGTATTTTTTCTTTTCATTGCTTGGAAAGTTTCCAACAAACATCAAAGTTTGGGAGCTCAGAATGATGAGGTGCTTCAGGGGTCTTACCTGGATCCAAACTGTTTACGAAGGTTGCTATGGCTTTGTACTTTGGTTGCTTAACCCTTTCCCTGTTCTGTATTTAGTCCAAATTTCAATACCTACTGAATATTCATGGACAAAATAGTTATAAAAGAAATATGGAATATTGTAGACATTTTAGAAAGTAAAGAAACAGATCAATCAAATTTTATTAGCAAACAGAGCAGACTCTGAACAGATGGCTCCTCTAGGAGTCTGCAGTCTGATCTGTGTCTACTCTATTGGCAATTGTGTGAAAACACGTTGATATGAGGGAAAGGGTTAAGTTAACCCTTTACTCCATGAATATTTATATTAGAAATAATGACATGAATATGAATCCATGGCACATGGACAGAGGAATGTTTAGCCTTAGATTTTTGGCCGTAGAATCTTATCTAAGATACATTTCCTAAGCAAATAGACAAACCCTGATCAGACGGCTCCTACATCAGCCGTCTGATCTGGGTCTACCGGTACTTTTTTGCAAAGGTATAGATTAGGCATCTATACAGAGTAAAGGGTTTAACCCTTTCCCTCATATAAACGTGTTTTCACGCATTTGCAAACAGATTAGACCCAGATCTAGAGGAACCGTCTGATCAGGGTCTACTCTGTTAGCTAATAGAATTTGATAGATCTGTTTCTTTACTTTCTAAAATGTCTACAATGTTCCACCTTCCATATTTCTTTAACTATTTTGTTAATGAATACATATTCAGTAGGTGCTGAAAAATGGCCTAAATATAGAACAGGGAAAGGGTTAAACTGAAGCGGCTGTCATTTGATTCTGTTCTAGATCTCCTATCAGTGTGATATGAATTCGTTTTACCAATTATCTTAACCCTTTCTCTAATGAACATAAATGCGTGAATTGATCACTTCATGAATATTCATTAGCTTAATTTTTGTAATGTGAATTTTTCAAAGGAGTTTTTGGCCTAGACAAAAACTGTAGGATCAGATCTATATAATTCCATATGCAAACAGAGCAGACCCTGATCAGGCAGCTCTTATAATTGTGTGGTCTGGGTCTACTCTGTCAGCAAAAAAACGATTAAATTTTAAGATATTACGGTACTCAGAGATGGAAAAGGTTAACCCATTCCTTCAAATAAATGCATTTTCACGCATTTGCCAACAGAGTAGACCCAGATCAGACAGTACCTATTGTTTAGGAGCCATTTGATCAGGGTCTGCTCTATTTGCTTATGACATGATAATAGATCAGATTCTACAGTTTTTGGCAAGCAAAAATTTCCCTTGAAAGATTTACATTATAAAATTTCAACTAATAAATATTTGTGATGTCATTATTTCTTACATGAATATCCATGGAGTAATAGGTTTAACAAATTAAGGTGTAGGTGGTTGGTTGAGGGTCACACTTTACTTTGCTCTTTGAAATATCCTTGTCAGAAAAATAGTAAATTAGGATATTGAAAATCAAATTTTATAAACGACTTTCATTCATAAAGAAAACATGGGGGTCAGCAATCCCACTATACCTATACAAAAATACCAAACTTTGAATACACCTTTCAAGTGCTGATCCAAATTATAGTTTTGAAAAACTATTTACTCCATGAATATTCATGTAAGAAATAATGTCTGTATAAATAGTAATTAACTTAACCCTTTCCTCCATAGGCTATTTTTAGATCCAACCACTTTGAATAGATCTAGATCTACTGAAAAGGAGCATTAACTAGAGAAAAACGAAAATTTTAGAATGTTGTAGTTCTGAAACTATTGTGATAAATAGAGCATTTGCTCCTATAGTCTACTCTGTTTGCTAATGGAATTTGATAGATGTTTCTATACTTTCTAAAATAGCAACAGTGTTCCGGCTTTCGTCTTCCATTATGGCTATTTTATCCATGAATATTCAGTGGGTATTGAAATTTGTAATAAACATAGAACAGGGAAAGGGTTAAACGTTTGAATTCTGGACATGCATGCACTGGCATTGGGGAAACAGTATGGAGACCCAGATCCTAAAGGAGCCCACTGATCAGGGTCTGCATTGTGTTCATTCAAAGCCATTTCACAAGTACAGTAAAACCTCTCTATAACGACCACTAAATTACATCAATTATTTTGTGTTAAAGGCAGGTGGCTGCTAAAGCAAGGTGAAAGTAAAACAGAACGCTCCTATGGGAGCGTTCTGTTTTACTTTCAAGCTTGCTTTAAGCAGCCACCTGCTCTAAATACCAACTAGTTAACACAGTTTAGTGGTCGTTATAGAGAGGTTTTACTGTATAATCTTTTTGAGTGCTGGAAACTAGTTATTAATTTTGATACTTTGCAAACAGTGTAGTTCAAGTGTAGTCATTAGGGTCTCCACTGTTTCTCCAGTTACATATATATACATTACTTTCAATGCTGAATGGACTTTGTAGTTAACCCTTTCCTCCATAGGCTATTTTTAGACCCAACCTCTTTGGCTTAATCTACTGAAAAGGAGCGTTAACTAGAGAAAAGGATTTTTTTTTAGAATTTCATAGTTTTGAAACCATTGTGATAAATAGAGCATTTGCTCCATAGAAGCAAATGCTCTATTTATCACAATGGTTTCAAGATGTGACTATTACAGAGGCATAGAAAGGCGTATTTATGGAGGAGAGGGTTAAACACCATTGGGCCAATCCACTTTGTAAATTCAGCGTTGAAAGTAGAGTAGGAATCTTGTAAATAGTAAGACTAGCTAGTACTGTGTCACTTCAGGATCCAAGCTGTTTGATATCCGGATCATGTTGTTGATAAGAAATTGTAGAAAACAAATGTACTTTGAATAGATTGCGGTACCCTTTTTTTTGACAAAATATTAAATATCCTGTTCTTAGGATGAATTGTACGTCTTTAATGGATAATTAATTAAGAATACGAAAATAGAATATTTGATCATCCTGTTGCTGATCATGACGATTTACTTAATCTTGCCTTTTACATGGTTGCAAACAAAGTAGACCCAGATCAGTTCTTATAGGAGCTGTCTGTTCATTGTCTAACTCCTATACAGTTTCTACCAATAGCCTGTGTCCATGTGCCATTTTTCATGTGTATTAAACAGGTATTAAATATGGATGATGTCATAATTTCTTACATGAATATTCAACAGGGATGGGTATAAAGTTTAGCAACTTGGAAAGAGATGACAAAGAGTTAGTGCAGACAACAAATCAGAATAAGAATTAACCCTTTCCCTGTTCTGTATTTAGGCCAAATTTCAATACCTATTGAATATTCATTAACAAAATAGTTATAAAGAAATATGGAAGGTGAAACAATGTAGACATTTTAGAAAGCAAAGAAAAAGATCTATCAAATTATATTAGCAAACAGAGCAGACCCTGATCAGACGGCTCCTCTAGGAGCCGTCTGATCTGGGTCTACTCTGTTCGCAAATGCGTGAAAACACGTTTATATGAGGGAAAGGGTTAAACCTATGAATGCTGGGATTTAGAGATCTTGAATTTGCAAACTGGGTAGATCCAGATCAAAGGGCTCTGCTCCTAGAGGAGCCTTCTTGTACAGGTCTGCACTGTTCGTCATTTAAAATCCTCTCACAAATTATTACCCTTTCATAATGAATGGACTATATCTTGTTAAATATGATGGAACATTCCACTATGAAAATTCAGCATTGAAAAGGTAATCATATACAGTAAAACCTCTCTATAACGGCCACTAAATTACATAAAATATTTTGTGTTAAAGGCAGGTGGCTTCTTAAAGCAAGGTGAAAGAAAAACAGAACGCTCCTACAGGAGCGTTCTGTTTTACTTTCACCTTGCTTTATGCAGCCAGCTGCCCTAAATATCAACTAATTAACCCAATTTAGTGGCCATTATAGAGAGGTATTACTGTATGATGAATTGCATACCAGAGGACTACGATCCTAAAGCTTTGAATACTGAATACTCAAAGTAGAAAGGCTAGTCAGTGTTGATCTGTAGAGTCCATTCAAAATAAAGTGTATGTTTAGAAATTTGAATGTCAGGCAGTGCAGACTTTGACCAGAAGGCTCCCTTCCCTTAGGAGTCCTCTGAACTTGGTTTACTTTGTTTGCAAATGTTTACAATAAAGCCCTCTAAACCGGACATTCAAACTAGTACCAAGGCCGGTCATTCAGACTGGTGGTAGCTTAATACAGGATGAAGGAGCTTTCTGCATTACTTCCACCCTGCATTAAGCAGCTATCTGCCTAAAAAGACCTAAAATTATTCTTTGATAAGATTCCAGTTTAGAGGGGTTCTACTGTACACTGATTAATCCTGCATTCCAAGGGTTATTACAAAGATTCTTCATCATTGCTAATTGTTTTCTCACTAAGCCTTTTCAACAGTGACACCCATCATACTTAACTTTCTCAATAAAGCTGATATAAGTGTCCCGAACATCGTTTGTCTTCCTTCAACTGACAAATCTCTGATTGTCGTCAGGATTAATAATAAAAGGCATTCCATTGCCAGAGCAATAGACAGATATTATTCACCAAACCCTATGGTGTGAGATAAAGAGACATAAGGTTTGGTGGAGAAATAAAGGAGATATTCTTGAATGTTTTAATTTACGCAACTTAGTTGGGCCTCTTCCATGCACAGATTGATTTTATTTATTTCAAATAGGCTGAATATAGAGCAGAGGCAAAGAAAGTTGAAGTCTCATCAGGATTGATGTTTGAACTTGTTCAACACTGTTTCCCTCGTGCGCTATTTTTAGATCCAACCTCTTTGAATGAATCTACCAAAAAGGAGCATTATCTAGAAAAAGGGAAATTTTAGATTTTGTAGTTCTGAAACCATTGTGATAAATAGAGCATTTGCTCCTTTGGAGCAAAATTTTATGCTCTATTTATCACAATGGTTTCAAAAAGTGCAGAAAGGTGTATTTATGGAGGAAAGGGTTAAAGGTTGTCTGATCAGATAGGGTAATGACAGTATCATACATGTGATAACTACCGACGGTAGGTGAATTCTACCGTTTTCAGAGGTGGTTTACCATTCTACTTTTACGGTCTACCGTTTTGAAATTTGACCGAGGCAATTTCCTTAGTGACATATATTTTCATCCCTGATGGAGTTTATCTGTTAGTTCTCTACACACACAGACCACCTTTAGCTTGTTATCATGCTGTGATCCACGCTTGGTCTGTTTTGGTAGGGACCAATCAATGGAATCCCCTGTGGAGACCATGGAGAACACCCGAATTACATAATCACGAGGTGGTTCCGGTTTTCACTCTACTACTTTACCAAATAAATTGTTCGGGAACCAGTCCTGTCAAAATGCAAACGTCTACCACAAATGTCACATGCAGCAGGATTATTACTCAAGCGAGGCGACATGGGAGTGTCATGACCCTATAATAGGAATTATATTCTCATAATTAAATTATAAGACATAGAAATGCTTCTCTGCTTCCTTGTCAAAGACAGCTGTGCTTGGTCTCGTTGTTGCAATGGGCCGAAACACTTCGAAAATAAGACTGCTTCAACAGTGCTTGGACTGATAATCATGAATTTGATTTGTACACTAAATCATTTTTCATTAATATAATAAGTGGTAAGGACACTAAAGAAGTAATTGAAATCACCACGAATTATTATCTACCATTGCAAACTCTTAAAAAATAATAACTATATCAAGTTGAAATGTCATCAGTTTTCGCGACGATTGTAGATACGGGCTAAAACACGGACCCTGGATCTGTTGGATTTCAATATTTCTGTGACTGTTCAATGTTTGCTGTAAGTAACTTGAACTGAGTAAAGGTTTAACTAACTTGAACTGAGTAAAGGTTATCCTTAGGGAGTATAGCTAAATAAGGGCTGTAAAATAAGCAACTCCCCTAAAAATGTTATTATAAAATAAGATAAAACAGAATATCTTTTTTATTATATGATAAAACAGTAATAAATCTTGATTTTTTTCATGACATTATTTAATGAGGAACCCAGTGTTTTGGGCTTGAGACCTATTGATTTCAAAGAGTCCTTTTGACCCATGAAAAATATCTAGGATTATTACTGCATGTCAATTACTAGTAGTTGTTTTTAACCCTTTCCCTGTTCCATTTTTATTCCTAATTCCAGTCCCTACTGAATATTCTTATTCTTAAGTAATTTTAAAGAAATATGGAGATTGGAACTTTATAGCCATTTTAGAAAGTACAGAAACATTTTTAAAATTCCTAAAGCAAACAGAGCAGACCCTGATCACATGGCTCCTATAGGAGCTGTCTGATCTGGGTCTAATCTGTTTGCAAATGCGTGAAACCTTGGTTTATATGAAGGAAAGGGTTAATGGGGGTTTTAACACCACATTGGATTTTTTTGGCCAAACCAGAAAGAGTAGAATCATTCCTATATCATAAGCAAACAGAGCAGACCCTGACCAGACAGCTCCTGTAGGAGCCATCTGATCTGGGTCTATTCTCTTTGCAAATTTATGCATGAGGGAGAGGGTTAAGTGTGTAAATGTTATGTGTGTAATGTAAGGTTTATAATGGTATGATATTCATTTATGGTAAAGTATGAATGATAATGTGAAAAAGTATAACAAACATAAGTATCAAGCAAATTTCTTTTTTCTCCTCCATATATTTTGTCGCGTCAGTAAAATCTACCTGACAAAAGCCAAATCTACCTGACAAATTTCCTAAATCTACCTGACATGCCTCAGCAGGTTATCACATGTATGCAGTATTCAAGCAAATTTACTGTAATGAAGGATTGTGGCAACCAGTTATACAGAATACACAAGGGGGACAACTCCTTGTATTGCTTATAGAAAGTAATTTTTGATAGCCTCCCTTGAATATTTTTCCTGCATGATGTATGACCTGACTCAGTCCCAAGAGAGTTTCTGGCCCAATTCTGTTTCAGACAGAATGGTGTAAGACCAAAGTTAGTCCTTTACTCCAGAATAATGCCTTTCTTCGCCGTTGCAAGCTTAATAGACTCAGATCAGACAATTCCTGTAAGAATTAATGACATTATGAATATTAATTAGGTTATTTTTACAATGGCATAATGAACACATGGCAATTCAGCTTACAGTAGAACCTGTCTTAAGCTGCCATTCATTTGTTGGACATAGTAGTTCGAAAAAGCAAGTGGTTGCTTAATGCAGGGCAAAAGTAATGCATTGCATTAAGCTACCACCTGTCTTATCTACCCATAATTAAATCTATTTTTGATGGCATACTGGTTCTACTATATTTCTATTCATACAGTCATTATTTCGTACTAAATATTCATGAGGGAAAGGGTAAACAATACATCGCCAAAGTTTGAAACTCAAGACAATCTTTATTTTCCATCATCTAGACAATATACCTTAGACTGATATTCTCTGATCTCAAAATAATTGAATTGGCTCAACTTTGATTGTTTTTCTGAGCCTTTTCCAATTTCGTTGAAACTACAGGTCAGTCTGAGCTGGCTATTTGGCAGTCTATTTGAACTGATTAACCCTGAGTGAGGGAATTGACTGTACTGGCATTTGTAAACAATGTAGACCTAGATCAGAGGAATCCTAAATGAGCCATTTGTTCAAGATCTGTACTGTTTGTCATTCTAGACCCACTTAAGAATGGGAGCCTTTCCTAATTAATGAACTCTACAGTTACAGACTGATGGCTCATTCCACATTGAATATTTAGCATTTAAAGGGTTAAGTGACTTAACCCTTACAACGCTGAATGTTCAAATGGACTGTTCCAAAATTCAAACAGGTTAAGCTTATGGTGAATATTTAGGGATTTTTGTGAAGAAAAGTGTAACATGACAAACAGTGCAGACCCTGATGAGAGGGCTCCTCTAGGAGCCCTCTCATCTGGGTCTTACACTGTTTGTAAATGACATTAGTGACTCGTGTCCTGCACTGTAACGGTTAAGCCTTATAATACGATAGAACCTGTCTTAAGCGGTCATTTATTTATTGAACATAGGAGTCTTAAAAATGCAGTGGTGGTTGCTTAATAGAGGGCAAAAGTGAAACAGAAAGCTCCTATAAGAGCTTTTTGTATTGCCTTTGTCCTGCATTAAGCTACCACCTGTATTATAAATCCAGATTAAGATATATATTTTAATGGTCGCTTAAGACAGGTTCTACTGTATGTAAGTTTCATCTGCAATTGTTGTCTGCTTCAATTATTCAAATGCCTATATTTATCTATTTTTCAAAATTAGAACAGAATTATGAGATGTCACTGTCTTAATCTTATCAGTTCAGGATCCAAACTCTTATCAATTTTTTTTATTTAAAAGTAATGAAAAAAATTGCTTTGAAAAGAGAAGCAGACAACAACTTTAGCAGACTCAAGTTACGTTGTGTTCAAATGGTTAAACCATCAATAAGTCTGTGACAGACGGTTCCATGCTTCAACTTTCCCAATCCCACCTGCCTGCTCACCTGTCTATAATCACAAGCCAGATTGGGAACCGGCCTGTATAGTATTGATGATGGAAATCAGCAAATGGGGCATGTCGCGTCTGTACAAGTGTTCAATTTGTTGTGAATAATTCATTGAAAAAATGTCCTATACGGTTCTGTAATCCTATAGTGGACCTACATTGAGTGATCGAGCCAGTGTTGATAAATCAGATTAAATAAACTGTTAAAATGCGGCTCTTATCATGTAAGATTAAATGTGGAAGTGTTTTAAGTGTTTTGGTACGGGATAAAGCTATTCTAGTTCAAATCTACATCTTGTTTGTTTACGGTGGAATTGTAGCTAAATATAGTCTTCAACTGTAGTTGTGACAGGTGGTTCGATCACTACTGTTTTATACTGTACATGGATTTGAGAATTGCATGGGAATATTGGACTGAAAATATAGTGAATGAATTTTGTGAATGAAGTGGATACAATTTCAAGAGCTTTCTTCAAAAAAATGTAACTACAGTAAAACCAGTGTACAGTGACCATGTTAAAATAAGCCTAATACATGTACTACTCGGTTATAACCCTTTCCCTGTTGAATATTCACATGTCAGCAATAATGCCATCATGAATATTTATTAGTTGATCTGTTATAATTGCAGAATAGCTGTCTGATCTGTCTCTACTGTGCTTATAACATTTATACAAGGGTTAAGACAAGTGGTAGCTTAATTAAACAGGACACAAGTTATGCAGAAAGCTCCTTTATAGGAGCTTTCTGCATTACTTTTGTCCTGCATTAAGCAACCACCTATTTTCATAGACTCACATGTATGTTTTCATTATGTGGCTTGGATAGGAAGGTTCTACTGTAATGTAACTATACAGTAAAACCTCTCTATAATGGCCACTAAATTGTGTTAATTAGTTAGTATTTAGGGCAGGTGGCTGCTTAAAGCAAGGTGAAAGTAAAACAGAACGCTCCTATAGGAGCGTTCTGTTTTACTTTCATCTTGCTTTAAGCAGCCACCTGCCTTTTACACACAATTCTTGATGTAATTTAGTGGCCATTATAGAGAGGTTTTACTGTACATATCAGCCGTTTCTTGCCTTTGCAAACAGAGTAGACCCAGATCAGATGGCTCCTGTAGGAGCTGTCTGATCAGTGCCTGTCCTATTTGCTTATAAAACTATAATAGATTTGACTCAACAGTTTCGGCCAGTACCAAAACATCCCGTGTGTATTCCGGTGAGCTACTAAAACATTCATTATGTATGCATATTCAACAGATAAAGGGTGCCAGTGTTGGCTGAGATTAATCAAGTCTAGATCCAAACATTTTAGTGACATGATTGTACTTAACCCTTTCCCTCATATAAACATGTTTTCACGCATTTGCAAACAGAGTAGACCCAGATCAGACGGCTCCTAGAGGAGCCGTCTGATCAGGGTCTACTCTGTTTGCTAATAGAATTTCAAAGATCTGTGTCTTTGCTTTCTAAAATGGTTACAATTTTCCATCTTCCATATTTCGTTATAATCATTTTATCTATGAATATTCAGTAGGTATCGAAATTTGGCCTAAATACAGAACAGGGAAAGGGTTAACAGTAGGGTGACAATGAGTGCTTTTAAAAAGGAATAAATGGAAAATGAATTTTAAGAAATAAAGCAGATGATAAAAATTTGCAGACAAAATTCGTGGACTGAAGGTTAACCGCTTACTAATCATGAATTTATTCATGTAAGAAATAATGACTCAGCATATTGATTAGCTACTGCTTGTATATGGTATATTAATTCTTTCTCAGCTCTGTATATATTCATGTCAATAATAATGATATCATAGATCTTTCTTAGCTGAATTTTTATATTTAACCCTTCTCTTGCTGAATTTTAAAATACATTTCTCCTTCTTTACCCATGTCCTGTTGTATAATTACATATACATGTATCTTCACTGTGTACAAGTATTTCGCTGTGCGATCACTGCTGCAGAGTGCACTGGTAATGCACAATGAACTTGTAAATAGTGCAGACCCTGATGAGACAGCTCCTACAGGAGCTGTCTCATCTGGGTCTTCACTATTTACAGGTAGATATATTGACGTGAATAGCAAGCGAAGGGTTAATAGGTAAATGAACACAGGAATTTATTTTTACCTTGGCAGAAACTATAGAATCTCTATATTTCAATTTCCAAAGGCAAACAGAGCAGACCCTGATCAGACAGCTCCTACAGGAGCCATCTGATCTTAGTCAACTCTGTTTGCAAAGGTGCATTTACAGTGAAAAGGCATTTATAAGAGAGATGGTATAATTATAAACAATAGAAATTTTGACCATAGCAGAAAAGATAAGTCATAGACATGTATACTACAGTATAACCTGGGTTATCCGGCACCAGGTGACTTTACCAACAACCTGATCTATCAGACATGCAAACAGAGCAGACGCTTATCCGATTGCTCTTTCAAGGATCCATCTGATCTGGGTCAACTCTGTTTGCAAAGGAATCAGGTAAAGGGTTAAATGAAATTGAATCCAATTTTCGTTATTATTATTTATGGATACAGTATTGTTTATTAGGTAACATGGTACCTGTATAACAGATGGTCATGAAATTGATTTATTAATTCAATATTGCACATGTTGTGTGTTGATTGCTTGGTTAACTCTTTGAATATGGGCAAGGAGTAACAGTACTGGTATTTGCAAATAGTGTAAACCCAGATCAGCATGCTGGATCCCTCTCAACAGGGTCTGCACACTTCTTTATCAAATTTATAATATCCTTTCATAGTTTACTGAATGGACTCTCAGTATTTAAACAGTGATGGGCCACCCAACATTGAATATGCAGCATACAAAGGTTAACCATTATGCCTTTCTACACCTTTGCAACAGAGTAGACCCAGATTAGACGGCTCCATATCAAAAATTAATTTGATTATTATTCATGATGTCTTCATTTCTTTCATGGGTATTCATGGAGTGAAGGGTTAAGCAGGACTCAAGCTGGAGGTTTCCATCAGGGAGAAGTTGAGTGGTTTTGGCCTTGAATTTGTATCTGGCCCTACATGTTCCATATATTTAACCCTTTACCCAATAGCCTGTTTCTAGTTTTGAAGACATATGACCACTTAAAGCAGGTTGAAAGTAAGCAGAATGCGCCTTAAGGCGCATTCTGCTTTACTTTCAGCTGGCTTTAAGCTACCACCTACTAGGATATAGAAAATATTTATTATGCAATATGTTCATGACTGTATGAATTTGAACTATTTTCTTCAGCGGAGGAATAAATCAAACACGCTAAAAGCCGCTTCTATCAGGTAAAGGGTTAAAGTTCTCTCTGACCTCAGAACGGGGCAAAGTCAGCAGGCATAGGTTGGACAAACATTTTCTCCTAATTTGCCCTCTAAACTTGAGCAATGGTAAAGTGCATCCATATTCTGCCATAAAATGCTAATGGAGAGGAGCCCTCTCTGGGTTCCTTTGCCCTTAACCCATTCCCTCTAGGCTATTTTTAGATACACTCTCTTTGAATTAATCTACCGAAAAGGAGCATTAATTAGAGAAAAGGAAATTTTTTAGAATTTTGTAGTTTGAAACCATTGTGATAAATAGAGCATTTGCTCCTACTGGAGCAATGCTCTATTTATCACAATGGTTTCACAAAGTGAATTTTACAGTCGTCAAAAGTCGTCAATATGAGGGAAAGGGTTAACACTTTATCGCATAAATATTTATGTAAGAAATAATATCTATCATTAAAATAAGATAAGGCAAGTTGGCAAGATACATAACAATCAACAAACAGTGCAGACTCTGATCAGAGGGATTTCTGATCTGAGTGTCTGTTACATTGTCCCCAAGGCTGGACATGCACTTGGAGCATTAGGTGACATTAATCAACTAACCTACCATTTTGCCCATGATGCATGCCCTACCAGACACAAACTAATATGTTAAATGCCAGTGGTATTATATGAATGAATACTTATTGATTGGTCCTGTCATATCATAGCTTACCATAGACAATAGCCAGAGTAGATATGAAGCATTGTTAGAAGCAATTACATGTGGTATTGTTAACCTTTACTACGCTGAATTTTTCTAAGCCTTTACACCACAGGCTATTTTTAGACCCAACCTCTTTGGATACATCTACCCAAAGGAGCATTTACTAGAGAAAAGTAAAATTTAGAATTTTGTAGTTTGAAACCATTGTGATAAATAGAGCATTTGCTCCTATAGGAGCAAATGCTCTATTTATCACAATGGTTTCAAGAAGTGGCGTTATTACAGAGGCATAGAAAGGCGTAGTTATGGAGGAAAGGGCTTATGGACTATTCCAAAATTCAAACGGGTCAAGTTTCTGGTGAATATTTTGGGATTCGTATAAGTAAAACTGAAACACGACAAACAGTGCAGATCCTGATGAGTCTACTTAGTTTGCGAAGGACGTTAGTGACTTAAGTCGCGCACTGTAAGGGTTAAGCCTTTAAGGTTAGTCTTTTTTTTTTTTAAGTTGACATATAATTGCCACCAGTGGAATGACGGTATGCAGTAGTACTCTACTTGTGGCTAATGTGTAATATAGGGAAATTTAATTTTTAACACTGAGTGCGAGAAACGAGTCACTAATGTCCATTGCAAACAGTGTAGACCCAGATAAGAGGACTTGTTAAGGAGCCCTCTCATCAGGGTCTGCGCTGTTTGACATGCAATACATTTCTTTAACAGAATCTCGGAACAATCACTGTAAGCTTGACCTGTTTGAAGTTTGGAATAGTCCATTGAAAGGGTATTAAGTGTTTCGCACTATATCTCCGTGTCTGATTCTTTTGTTTCAGTCATTGATCAGGATCTGTAATGTTTTCCAATACACAAAACTGTTGTACTAGGCGCATAAAGGCTTAACTAGAATTAGTTTCTTATTTGCAAACAGTGTAGGGCTAGATCAGAGAGCTCCTGGAAGAGCCCTCTAGGAGGTTTCTAATCTCAGTCTGCAGGCTTGGTCATTCAAAATCCTATCTCAAATTATACCCCTACATCTGAATTAAGCAGTGGTAGGCCATTCCAATTTGAAGATTTAGCATTCTAAGGGTTAATTGATACAGAGGTTTTTTTTGGCATACTCTCTTGACTTTTCATAATGTGTGTTAAATGTCCTAGTTATGGCTGTTTGTGTGCTAAATAGTTACTGGCTGCAAATAGTTATTGTCTGTCTGCTTAAAATTTTTCCAAAGCTGAAGTTTTGCCATAATCTATTAAAAAAAATTAAAATCACGGTGTGTGAAATAATTTGGATCTAGACTTGATGCAGAAATACTTGGGTTTTACATCTGGATCCAGACTGATTGTAAAGCTCATCACATGTTCACAGATGATGTGATAATAGATACCCTATTTACCCAAAGAATTCAGACACCAAGTCTGCCCTTTTTCACGGGTTTGTAAAGCTGAATAGGTAAATTTGTTACCATTTTGATAACTTTAAAATTAGACTGACATATAGTAGAATCTGGCCATTCATTTACTAAGCATAGGAATCTTAAAAAGCAGGTGAACTTGCTTAATGCAGGGCAAAAGTAATGCAAAAAGCTCCCATAGGAGCTTTTTGAATTAATTTTGACCTGCATTAAGCTACCACCTGCCTTACAACCCTATAATTACACCTTTTTCTACGCCTCTGTAAAAGTCACTTCTTGAAACCATTGTGATAAATAATGGTTTCTGAACTACAAAATTCTATAAGTTTCCTTTTCTGTAATTAATGCTCCTTTTCAGTTGTTTCATTCAAAGTGGTTGGGTCTAAAAATAGCCTATGGAGGAAAGGGTTTAGACAGGTTCCACAGTAGTAACAAGAAGTGTAGACCAGATCAAACTGCTCCATCAGCAGCTGTTTTATTTTTTGGTCTGCACTATTTGTCTAGATGTTTATTTGAATACTTACGGTAATTAGGACAGTAGTGCGATAAGGAACTATTGTGACAGTGAGATGAGCAGAGAAGGATGTGATGAGCCGATGATGTTTACAATTATTTTTGTGTGATATAAACAATGAGTGAGGAGAAGAGGCAGATAGGAAGTTAAAACTCCAAGAAACATGGAGTGTTGTCGATGTTGCGATTGTTGTCTACCCTCGGTAAGAATTTGTTTTCTTCTTCTGCTGTTAAGTAATCATGGTGTGTAGAAATGGATGTTTTATTTCTTATCCATTTATTCTAACAATATCCCAGCATGAGTTTTACCAGTGTCAGTTATGTGTTGTCTCGTTGCATTATTAACTGTTTTCAAAACTTATCAAGATTTAGAGTACAGTGAGTCAGTGCCTTGAATGTTTTTCTCATAAGTAACCCTTCGCTTGCTGAATTTTAAACACATTTCTCCTTCTTTACCCATGCCCTGTTGTATATTTACACATATCTTCACTGTGTACAAGTATTTCGCTGTTAAATCACTGCTGTGGAGTGCACTGGTTGCATAATCAACTTGTAAATAGTGCAGACCCTGATGAAACAGCTCCTGCAGGAGCTGTCTCATCTGGGTCTTCACTATTTACAGGTATGTATATTGACGTGAATAGCAAGCGAAGGGTTAACCTTTTCCTTGAAATTCCTACACATATAAACACCTTTTCACGCCTTAGCAAACACAGTAGACCAAGATTAGATGGCTCCTTTTAGGAGCCGTATGATGAGGGTCTGCTCTACTTGCCCTTTCCCTGTTCTATGTTTATTCCAAATTTCAATACCTACTGAATATTCATGAGCAAAATAGTTATAATGAAATACTGAAGGTGGAACATTGTAGCCATTTTAGAAAGTATAAGAAACAGATCTATCAAATTCCAATAGCAAACAGAGCAGACCCTGATCAGACGGCTCCTCTAGGAGCCGTCTGTTCTGGGTCTACTCTGTTTGCAAATGTGTGAAAACACGTTTATATGAGGGAAAGGGTTAAGATATTATAATGGATCTGAATCTACAATTTCAGCCACTCAAAATAAAAAATCCCTGTTGAATATTCATGTAAGAAGTAACAACACCATGAATATTTATTAGTTATGTTTTTATAATTTGTACACAGGATATTTTGGTATTGGTAGAAACTGTAGAGTCAGATCTATTATAATGTCATTTGTAAGCAAACAAGAGCAGACCCTGATCTGGATCTACTCTGTTCTCAAATGCGTTAAAAGGTGTTCAAATGAAGGAAAGGGTTAAACAATGATGTACAATTCCACTTAGAAAGTGCAGCATTCAAAGTGTTGATTATTTTGCACTGAATGAACTCTACCGTTAAACCAAAAATAATACTTTTGAAATTGATTTTGTTGGCATGGATAATGTCTGGATGAGTTTTGGATGTATGGATTCAAGGAACTCCATCCAATAACCATTTGCTACATGGATATTCAAGTAAGATAATATACCGGTAATGACTAAATTTTTACGTTATGAACAAGTCAAAATTTGACCTTTGTTAACCCTTTCCCTCATATAAACGTGTTTTCACGCATTTGCAAACAGAGTAGACCCAGATCAGATGGCTCCTAGAGGAGCCATCTGATCAGGGTCTACTCTGTTTGCTAATAGAATTTCAAAGATCTGTGTCATTACTTTCTAAAATGGCTACAATGCTCCACGTTCCATATTTCATTATAACCTTTTTGTCCATGAATATTCAGTAGGTATTGAAATTAGTAATAAACACAGAACAGGGAAAGGGTTAAAACTGTGGAGCCAACTCTGGTCAGACAGTTTCTACAGCAGCTTCTCAATAGATCTCTGCTGTTTGCATAAGAAATACAGTAAAATCCCGCTAATGCAACTGCCTAAAAAAAGGTATAATTCTGGGTGTCGGATGCAGGTGGTAGCTTAATGCAGGACAAAAGTAATGCAGAAAGCTCCTAGAGGAGCTTTCTGCATTACTATTGTCCTGCATTAAGCAACCATCTGCTTATAAAGTCATCCATGTTTATTCATTAAGTGGTCGCATTAAAGGAGTTCTACTGTAATATAGTTTCTGCCAAGGTCAAAATTTTCTGTGTTCACATGTCATTATATATAAGTATTAATTCATAATGTGATTATTATTATACCCCCCTTTTGAAAAAATGGGGGTATATTGCTTTGCACATGTCGGTCGGTCGGTCTGTCGGTCGGTAGGTCGGTCGGTCGGTCGGTCGGTAGATTGATGGTTTCCGAATGATAACTAATAAACGACTTGGGGTAGGATCTTCAAACTTGCTGTGGTGGTTGGTCATGACAACTAGATGACCCCTATTGTTTTTGAGGTCACTAGGTCAAAGGTCAAGGTCACAATGACCTTAACTGGTGAAATAGTTTCCGATCAATAACTGCTGAAGGGTTTGGCTTAGGATCTTCAAACTTGCTGTGGTGGTTGGTCATGAACACTAGATGACCCCTATTGTTTTTTAGGTCACTAGGTCAAAGGTCAAGGTCACCATGACCTTAACTTGTTAAATGGTTTCCGATCAATAACTGCTGAAGGGTTTGGCTTGGGATCTTCAAACTTGCTGTGGTGGTTGGTCATGACCACTAGATGACCCCTATTGTTTTTTAGGTCACTAGGTCAAAGGTCAAGGTCACCATGACCTTAACTGGTTAAATGGTTTCCGATCAATAACTGCTGAAGGGTTTGGCTTAGGATCTTCAAACTTGCTTAGGTGGTTGGTCATGACAACTAGATGACCCCTATTGTTTTTGAGGTCACTAGGTCAAAGGTCAAGGTCACCATGACCTTAACTGGTAAAATGTTTTTGATCAATAACTGCTCAAGGGTTTGACTTAGGATATTCAAACTCGCTTAGGTGGTTGGTCATGACCATTAGATGGCCCCTAATGTTTTTGAGGTCACTAGGTCAAAGGTCAAGGTCACCATGACCTTAACTGGTGAAATGGTTTCCGATCAATTACTGCGCAAGGGTTTGGCTTAGGATCTTCAAACTTGCTGTGGAGGTTGGTCATGACCACTAGATGACCCCTATTGTTTTTGAGGTCACTAGGTCAAAGGTCAAGGTCACCATGACCTTAATTGGTGAAATGGTTTCCAATCAATAACTGCTCAAGGGTTTGGCTTAGGATCTTCAAACTTGCTGTGGTGGTTGGTCATGACCACTAGATGGCCTGTATTGTTTTTGAGGTCACTAGGTCAAAGGTCAAGGTCACCATGACCTTAACTGGTTAAATGGTTTCCAATCCAGAACTGCTCAAGGGTTTGGCTTAGGATCTTCAAACTTGCTTAGGTGGTTGGTCATGACAACTAGATGACCCCTATTGTTCTTGAGGTCACTAGGTCAAAGGTCAAGGTCACCATGACCTTAACTGATGAAATGGTTTCAGATTAATAACTGCTCAATGGTTTGGTTCGGATTCTTCAAACTTGCTGTGGTGGTTGGTCGTGACCACTAGATGACCCCTATAGTTGTTCAGGTCACTAGGTCAAAGGTCAAGGTCACCAATCCATGACCTTAACTTGTGAAATGTTTTTAGATCAATAAATGATCAGTGGTTTTGCTTAGGATCTTCAAAGTTGCCGTGTTGATTAGTCATGGCCACTAGATGACCTCTATAGTTGAGGTCACTAGATCAAAGGTCAGGGGGTCTGGGGGGTATACATGTTTTACAACATCTCTTGTTTACATAAATATTCATGAGAGAAAGGGTTTAGAATTACACTTTACATGACTAAGACACCTTCTGTTGTCTTCGCAAACAGAGTAGATTCAGTAGACCCAGTTCAGAGGGTTTCTATAGGAACTGTTTGATCGGGGTCTGCTCTGTTAGCTTAACCCTTTCCTCCATAAATACGCCTTTCTACCCCTCGGTAATAACCACTTCTTGAAACCATTGTGATAAATAGAGCATTTGCTCCTATAGGAGCAAAATGCTCTATCACAATGGTTTCAAACTACAGAATTCTAAAATTTTACTTTTCTATAGTAAATGCTCCTTTTGGGTTGATTCATTCAAAGAGGTTGGGTCTAAAAATAGCCTATGGAGGAATGGGTTAAAGAATATCTTAACCCTTTCCTTGTTCTATGTTTATTTCAAATTTCAATACCTACTGAATATTGATGGACAAAATAGTTATAAAGAAATATGGAAGGTGGAACATTGTAGCCGTATAAGAAAGTAAAGAAACCGATCTGTCAAATTCCATTGGCAAACAGAGCAGACCCAGATCAGATGATCCCTATAGGAGCCATCTGATCTGGGTCTTAGTCTACTCTGTTTGCAAATGCGTGAAAACACGTTTAAATATGAAGGAAAGGGTTAAATCTGGTTCTATATTATTTGGCATATAGTTAAGTCTCTATTTGTTTTATATAACTATGGTATGAGTAAGTAAATAAATGTTTGAAACAGCTGGAGTCTGTCATGAATACAGTATATTTCGGGAGTAAAGGGTTAACCCTTTCCCTGTTCTGTATTCATGTAAGAAATAATGACAACTTTTGTATTTATTAGCTCAATTTTTATATTGTAAACTTTTCAAGGGAATATTTTTGCTTTGACAAAAACTGTAAATCAGATCTTTATCATATCAAAAGCAAACAGAGCAGACCCTGATCATATGGCTAAGTTTCAGCCTCAATTTCTAGTCCAGTACACAAATATAATTTCAAATAATTTTGATCCTCCTGAAAATTGCTGAATTCCTTTTACAGAGGCCCTGATAAGATGCGTAAATTATAACATTTTCAAGAATAACTTCTTTATTTCTCTACCAAATTCTATGTTGTGACCACTCTTTAGAATTGTCTCTTTGAGACGATTCTAAAGAGTGGTCACAACGTTAACATAGGGTTTGGTGGAGAAATGATGATTTTAGTATTTGAGTATGTGCTGTTGCTCTGACTTAGCCTCATCAGGATCCAAACTGTTGGCATGGGCAGACCTGATTTTGCTCACATCATTCATGATAAGAGCGATACATTCACTTGCACTTCTTAAATTGCACTCAAGTTAATTACGTAGGAATTTGTGGCAAACAAGTCCGGTTTCCTAGATACTCGGCCACTTAAATGTACATGTATCTCCGGAGTACTACACCCTAACCATTTTGTTTGTTCAATACAGTAAAACCTATTTTTAGCGACCACTTAAGGAATAAATACAGCAAATACCCATTAAAATGGAATTCTAGTAGAGATGAATTAAGATACTTTTGGGCAGGTGACTGCTTTCTGCAGGACTTTCACACTGCAATTAAGCTGCCATCTGTCTCCAAGACGGATATTTATACTAAATTTAATATCCAGTTTATTGAGGTTTTACTGTATATCTAGGGCTAAAAAACAGATGGCGGCTTCTTGATTGAACTTGTCTTAACCCTTTCCCTGTTGCATATTCATGTAAGAAATAATGTCCTCATGAATATTTATTTGCTGAATTTTTATAATGGCATAATGTACACAGGAAATTTTGGTATTGGTAAAATCTATAGTGTCAAAACTATTATAATTTCATGAATAAACAGAGCAGACCCTGCTCAGACGACTTCTACAGAAGTTGTCTTATCTGAATATTCTCTGTTTGCAAACTGTACATGAATATTCATGAATTAAAGGTTTAAAGGATGTACAGGGTTAAAAAAGTAACCCTTTACTTCATAGTTAAACCTTAACCCTTTTGTCCATAGACTCTTTGAATGAATCAACCAAAAAGGAGTATTTACTAGAGAAAAGTAAAATTCTAGAATTTTGTAGTTTGAAACCATTGTGATAAATAGAGCATTTGCTCCTATAGGAGCAAATGCTCTATTTATCACAATGGTTTCATAAAGTGACTTTTACAGAGGCGTAGAAAGGCGTATTCATGGAGGAAAGGGTTAACACCTTTGTTATCTCAAGCTAGAGGGCGATTTGGAAGAACATGTCTCCCTAACCCAGCTGATTCCTTGTTTTGAGCTGAGGGAGAAGTTTAAATGCATAGAACATAGTGGTATAGGGAAAGACAAAACCAGTACCAAAACTTCTCAATGAATCCCACTAAACCTCTATCTGATGTAGAGCTCTAACTTTAGCCCTGGTTCATGGAGTAAAGGGTTAATATTGACAGACGAGTATGAGAGCTATGTAAATTTGTTATGGAAAGGATGATTTCTCCCTAATGAATTCTGATGATGCATTAGACTACTGTTGATCAGATGATGGATAAGAATCCATCAATGTAATTATGTCTGTTGACCTTCCACAGTAATCCACGCTATGTCATGTTGGTCTTCTCCATGGCTGATAATACAATGTGGCTTGCACCTATCATCTATCATCATCTATTGTAACCTTTTCCCTATTGCATATTTATGTTAGAAATAATGATATCGTAAATATTTATTAGCTTATATTTGATAATTGTATAATGTACACTTGACCTTTTTGGTATTGGAAGAAACTAGAGTCAAATCTATAATAAATTCATAAAGCAAACCGAGAAGACCCTGTTCTGTTTGCTTATGAGGTAATAATAGATTCTTCCAATACAGTAAAACCTCTCTATAATGGCCACTAAATTGTGTTAATTA
This sequence comes from Azorinus chamasolen, assembly GCA_963576725.1. Taxonomy (NCBI): domain Eukaryota; kingdom Metazoa; phylum Mollusca; class Bivalvia; order Cardiida; family Solecurtidae; genus Azorinus; species Azorinus chamasolen. Next base: position 38,493,739 of record OY755247.1, read on the forward strand.
GTTGGTATTTAGGGCAGGTGGCTGCTTAAAGCAAGGTGAAAGTGAAACAGAACGCTCCTAAAGGAGCGTTCTGTTTTACTTTTACCTTGCTTTAAGCAGCCACCTGCCTTTAACACAAAATATTTGATGTAATTAAGTGGCTGTTATAGAGAGGTTTTACTGTACAAACATTCCTGTGTACTTAAAAATTGAACAAATGAATAATCATGATGTCATCATTTCTGAATTTAATATCCAACACGGAAAGGATTAGCAATTACAATTATTGACGCTATATGTTCGAAATTGTACCTTACATGATCACTTATTGTGATTTTGAAACCAAACACTTAAAAAAAAGAAAGAAAGAAAATTACATTTACATTAATGTGAGTTATAATATTTTTGTCTATTTCAGATGACATATCGCTTCACTGTGAACTTACCTCAAAACCAGAAACAAGTGCTGCGTATCAGTCCAAAACTCACACTCCAGGACGTACGGTCGATGGTGTGTACGGAAAAAGGATTGGACTCGTCACGCTACACATTCTTACTACCCAGCAACCCTAGAGAGGTCCTCGATGACTCTACCACAGTCGGGGATCTGAAAACTAGTGAAATCAATTTTGTTTCGAATTGTAAGTACTCAACACTGATGTTTGCCTCCCAAAATTATTTTAGCTGCTAGATATAGTGGTAAACTCTTGCATGGGTATACAGTAAAACCCCTCTAAACCGACCGTTCAATTTAGTATAACATTGGTCATGCAGAAAGCTCCTCTAGGAAGTAAAAAGTATCTAAATTCTTCTCTACTAGAATTACGGTAGTAGGCATTGTTGTTGGCGTCTTCGTCAGCATGCAAAAACTACAATGTAACTGATTACTCAAAAAGTGTAAGAGGTATCAACATGAAACTTCATACATGGGTAGGTCTCATTGAGATGATTCTAAAGAGTGGTCACAACACTATGGGTTTGGTGGAGAAATGACAGTTTTAGTTTTTGAGTACACACCTATATCTGTAGTCCTGCTCATTTATAGGTATTATCTTTACAGATCTGTCTATGCAAAACGTTTAAACTGGTCTGATTGCAAATAGTGAATACCTAGATCAGAGGACTCCTAAAGGAGCCGTCCTCCTCCCTGATCAGGGTCTCTTCTATTTTTCTTTATTTCTTCTATTAATTCTTTAGTAAATTACTTTTTTTTCCTGAACAATGGACACTAAATATTAAACCATGATGGGTTATTCTACATCTACTGTTAAACAAATACGGACGATATCAACATTTAAAAGAGTTAATTGGGTTTGGATTGATTTATTTTACAGCTATGCTAGAAGCTGCCAGCTCAAAGTCTATGCCAGATCTTGCATACCAAGCTGTGATGGCTGGTAAAGAGGGTGAAGCCCGCTCCAAGCGGACAACAGAGGGTTCAGAATACATGCCGGCATCGGGCGAGAAGAAAGCTAAAAAGGGCTTCCTGTCTTTCCTCGGTGGGAAAAAGGACAAAAAAAAATTTGTAAGTAAAGCTTAGTAACACTACAATTTTGATTAAATTTTAAATGGATGAATTGGTCTGTTTAACCCATTCCGTCATAGGCTATTTTTGGATCAAACCACTTTAAATAAATCTACCGAAAAGGAGCATTAACTAGTGAAAAGGAAAATTTTAGAATTTTGTAGTTTGAAACTATTGTGATAAATAGACCATCACAATGATTTCAACAGGTGACTTTTGCAGAGGCGTCAAAAGACGTCAGTATGAGGGAATGAGTTAAAGTAAAACAGTTTAACCCTTTATGCCATAAATATGCCTCTGCAAACAGAGTAGACCCAAGCTACACAGCTCCTATAGGAGCTGTCTGATCAGGGTCTGCTCTGTTTGCTTCTCATGTGATATAGATATGGCTCTATGGTTTCTGCTTTGGTAAAAACTTCATGTAATCATATATCATTTTAAAGAAATATTCTTTTTAATATTCATGATGTCATCATTTCTGTCATGAATATGCATGGAATAAAGAGTTAATTTTGAGCAGACTGTGTTACTCAATGTCTCGTTTGATCCAACTGTTTGCAAAAGCTATTTCAGCATCATCCATGTTTTGGAAAGAGATACATGTACATGTAGATAAAATGTTCTCTTCTATTGCAGCAAAATGAAAATCAGGGAATTGGTGAGGCACGTCCAAGAAAGTCAGAGAGCTTTGCCACAACTCGACCAAAAACAATGCACGCAGACTCAGGTGAACTTGAACATTTTAACTTACGACGAACAACGGGAAACCTTGATAATTATAAACCTCCCAGTGACTTCAGAAAGAGCACCGGCTCAGCATTGCTTACAGTGAACGAAAATGTTTCTTCCTCTAACCATGGAGAAAATAGTTCAAAATCACAAACAATGAATCAACAGACTGCAGCAGATACTCTTCCAAAAAAGAGTACTAAAAAGCGTGCAGCTCCCCCTCCGCCCAAAGTGTCAAAACCATCACAACCACAACAGATTCAGGTGGAAATAGAAATGAACCCAAAACAGACTGAAGACACAAAGATAGAGGATATCGCTGAAGTTCGAGCTCCATTGAAAAAGCTTCATTCTCGCAATAGTTCAGACTCCAGTGGCTATCATGAGTTAACGCTAAGTGGTGCTGATTCTCCAGACAATAAAGACGACACACTACAGACCATTGAGTCATCACACAGTGGAGATCATTTTAATGGAGATAGCGGTATTCGTGATATGTCCCCAGGTCCGAGAAGGAGTGATAAACGCGGTCCAAGGGCAGTTAGTTCGCGGGATTCCAGTGTAGATGTAGATTTAGCATTACCAGGACGTAAAAAGAAACGAGCACCTCTACCTCCCCCAGGAATGACAGGTAACAGTGGCCACATCATTAATATTTCTGTTTGGGTTTCATGGGGATTTTCTTTAGGAGTTTTGAATTGAGGTTTGGTATTTCTTTCAATTTCTTTGTTGGAGTTGTAAACAAATTACATGTACAGTGAACCCTTGTTACAACGGAGGTCTTTGTTTCCAGACATGTTGCTGGTATAACGAGGTTGCCGTTATAACGAGTTTAAATATGAACGGAACCCTATGGCCAGTGTTAAACTAATACCAACAGGTGAACGCTTAATGTAGAACACAAGAAGTGCAAAAAGCTCCCTTTGGGAGCTTTTTGCACTTCTTGTGTTCTGCATTAAGCGATCACCTGTCTTATTGGCGTTTTACCTATTTATTCAGTGGTTGTTTAAAAGTCTTAACGATAATTTTTGTTTCAATGCGTACTGCCGGTATAACGAGGGTGCCATTGTAATGAATGCCGGTATAAAGAGGTTTCACTGTAGTAGAATGCAGTAAACAAATTACATGCAGTAGAATGTAGTATCAAATGAATTGGACACATGAGTCATTTTGTATAAAAAGGGTCACTCTATTGATTGTAAACAGTGTAGATTTTAATCACCTACACTGGAATACAGGATGTGATCAAGGTTTGTATTTTATCAGTGATGGTTTCCAGAATCAAGTGTGTTTCTGTGCAAACTGCGTTACACTGTTTGTGAATATCAGAGTGCCCTTCCAGAAAATTGGCCATGTAAGAAAATAACGCCATACTTGCCTTAACCCTTTCCCTATTCTATATTTATTCCAAATTTCAATACCTACTGAATATTCATGGACAAAATAGTTTTATGAAATATGGAACGTGGAACATTGTTGCCATTTTAGAAACATTTTAAGCAAACAAAGCTCATCCTGATCAGACGGCTCCTATAGGAGCCGTCTGATTTGTGTCTACTCTGTTTGAAAATGTGTGAAAAAGCATTTATATGAGGGAAAGGGTTAAATATTCGGAAACTCCAAAATTTCCTCACCACTGATTTGTAAAATTGAATTAGTCTTTCAAATGTTTAACCCTTTCCTCCATAAATACGCCTTTCTACGCCTCTGTAATAACCATTTCTTGAAACCATTGTGATAAATAGAACATTTGCTCCTATAGGAGCATATGCTCTATTTATCACAATGGTTTCAGACTACAAAAATCTAAAATTTTGCTTTTCTCTAGTAAATGCTCCTTTTGGGTAGATTCATTCAAAGAGGTTGGGTCTAAAAATAGCCTATGGAGGAAAGGGTTAACTAACTTCAAATGACATAGTAGCAAATAACGTGGAACCTGATCAAATTACTCTTTCAGGAGCAGTAAGATCTGGGTCCACACTGTTTGCCGATGTTGTCTGGCCAAATGTTATTGTAATTATTGTAGGTTTGAATATTAGAAACTACACGTAATATTCTAATTGTTTGTAGTGTTTTCACTTCACAACATGCAAAGGCACATTTGTTTATAGTGCTTGTACATATGCCACAAGATGCATTTATAGGATAAAGAACCTCCATGGCCAAGTGGTTATGATATGCACTGACAGTCATTGAACCTTTCGGTAGATGGGTGGTTTTACTCTGGTGTTCTTCTGTGCACAGAACAATGCATCTTATTTCGTGTGCAGAAAACCTCTGGGATCTTCCACCTGTAATTACATGTAGTTGGACGTCGCGATATGACTGAAATACTGTTAATGCAACCAAAAATCCGATACAAACAGACATTTAGCATATAAGGGTAAGAATAGCTGTCAAAAAGATCTTTTAACTGATAAATGTATGGTTTTGGATTTTCATATTTAAAAAAGATTTCAGCATCACCACAAGAAATGGTGTCTTGAGAATTTTCTGTGTTGATCCAGATCAGCTTCAATGATGTCTGATCAAGGTCTACACTGTTTGAGATGTGTCAGGAACAGATACAGCATCTCTGATAATTCTGCTGGTCTGAGCCTATGCTGTTTGCAGCTTTGCCCTAACTTTTTACTTAACCCATTACCTCAAAGGCTATTTTTAGATCCAACCTCTTTGAATAAATCTACCGAAAAGGAGCATTAACTAGAGAAAAGGAACATTTTGAAATTTATAGTTTGAAACCATTGTGATAAATAGAGCATTTGCTCCTATAGGAGCATATGCTCTATTTATCACAATGGTTTCACAAAATGGCTTTTACAGTCGCCAAAAGTCGTAAATTTGAGGGAATGGGTTAAGACGCATATTTACGCATTTGGAAACAGAGCAGACCGAGATCAGACAGCTTCTTAGAAGCTGTCTGATCAGGGTCATTTCTGTTTGCTTATAAATGGCTGTACATGTACATATATAATAGATTGTGCAGTATCTTCCTCGATCAAAATAACATCTAGTCCGTTATGCCATTGCAATTTATTCACCTGGTTGATATTCATTATTTGTAATATTCAATACGTAATAGTCATAAAATCAAATTTCATAGCTTGGCATAAAAACACTGCACTAGCTTAATGATGCACTTACCAGAGCAAGTCTTTATTGTCAGCTTAGTTTCAATGTTTGAAAGAAATTTATCATTTATGATCTGTCTAGAGAATGTAGTAGAGTATTTGATTTCCCCATATTTTTACACACATCGGATTGTGCTTAGTATAGGTCTAGACTAAGAACATGAGCTGTAGCTATGGTGATGAAACTTAATATTCTTATGCACCATGATAAGTCCTTGGTGACCTTTACCTTTGATTTTTCCCTCTGTGTTTACTAATGACCCTTTCCTTTTTTGTGCCTTTGCAAACAGTGTAGAATCAGATCAGATGGCTTCTACATCGCAGTTATCTGATCAGGATCTACTCTATTTGCTTATGAAACGACTACTGGTATACAGTTTCTACCAAAAAAATACGAAAAAAGCTATACATGTGCCATTATAAAAAAACCAGCTAACAAAATATTCATGATGTCATTATTTCTTGCATGAATATTCAACAGGGAAAGGGTTAACCTATTCCCTCATATTGACGCCTTTGTAAAAGTCACCTGTTGAAACCATTTAGATAAATAGAGCATTTGTTCCACTGGAGCAAATGCTCTATTTATCCAAATGTTGTAAAACTACAGAATTCTAAAAGTTTCTTTTTCTCTGGTAAATGGTCCTTTTTTGGTAGATTTATTTAAAAGAGGTTGGGTCTAAAAATAGCTAATGAGGGATTTGGTTAAAGCCTTGATCAGGACTAAGTACCACACCTAAGATAGGTGGGACAATCATGTTGTGCACGCTCATTTCTAATCAATAAAGCACTTCCAGTATAAACACAGGCATGCAGGGCTTAATTTTTCCTTTTAAAGAATGGATATATATATTGAATCTAAACTTAGTATGTTGGAAGCTCGTATTAACCCTTACCTTCAGACAGAGCAGATCCGGATCAGGAGGCTCCTTTAGGAGCCATCTGATCAGGGGTTGACTTTACCGTTAAAATTTCCCTTGTTCACGACACCATTTCAAAAATTGAGCTAATAAAGACTTGTACAGTAAAACCTCTCTATAACAACCACTAAATTGTGTAAATTAGTTGGTATTTTGGGCAGGTGGCTGCTTAAAGCAAGGGGAAAGTAAAACAGAACGCTCCTATAGGAGCGTTCTGTTTTACTTTCACCTTGCTTTAAGTAGCCACCTGCCTTTAACACAAAATACTTGGTGTAATTTAGTGGCCGTTATAGAGAGGTTTAACTGACACATTCATTATCTCTTACACGGGCATTCATCAGGTAAAGGGTTAAACATTTCCCTGTTGAGTATTCATGTAAGAAATATATATATACATGTATATAAAGAACATCATGGATTAAATTATTTTGATAATGGCATAATTTTATGAACTCATGGTATTTTGGCTCAGACAGAAACAATAGAATCAGATATATAACAACTTAACCCATTACCTCATAGGCTATATTTAGATAGAACCTCTTAGATTAATCTACCGAAAAGGAGCATTAAATTAACTAGAGAAAAGGAAAATATAGAATTTTGTAATTTGAAACCATTGTGATAAATAGAGCATTTGCTCCTACAGGAGCAAATGCTCTATTTGTTACAATGGTTTCAGAAAGTGACTTTTACAGTCGTTAAAAGTCGTCAATATGAGGGAATGGGTTAAGCAAATAGGGAAGACCCTGATCAGACGGCTACTACAGGAGCTGTCTGATCTGTGTCTACTCTTTTTACAAAGTGCAAAGGCATAAAAAGGCATTTATATGAAGGTAAGGGTTAAGAGATCATTTGTGGAGGGGGGGGGGGGGGGGGGGGGTTAGACTCTAAGATATTCCTATATTTACATAAAGTATCACTATTTATTAAATTTCTTTATGGTTTAAATTTATTTGTATAGTGTTGATGCATTTTGTAGTATTTGTTGTTTTTAAGGGAAGGAAATATGTAAGAGATTGTCAGTGTAAAAGTTTGTGTTACGAAAAGCTAGAAGTGTTGTTTTTTTTAAAACTCTTTACTTGTTAAAGAGGCACATTTCTGCATAAATATTCATGATATTACATGTATTTCTTTTTATGAGATTTCAATATGGAAAGGGTTATGCATAAATATTGATGATATTGTCTCTTTTTATGATTTTTTCATTATGGAAAAGGTTAAGAACATCAGTTACAATAGTTATCTAAAACCTTTTTTGGTATGAGTTGAACAATATTTTCTTCCCTTATCTGTCATGCTGTTAACCTAGAATATGGTAAGTTAAATTTCTTCAGATAAAACTCCTAAACCAGACGGTTTGTATTAGTATCAAATACTTGAAATACTTTTTCGATCAATCATCGATTATAATCGATTATCGGAACAACACTAATTATAAATAACTAAAAATTCCGGCTTTGAGGAATTTTTCTGTAAAATTCAAAGTAGTAAAGTTTGGATAACAGATAGACAGATATTGTGTAGACCCGGTATATCTGGGTCTGCACTTTTTGCCTAAGTTTGTCTGTCGGAATACTTAACCCTTTCCCTCATATAAACGTGTTTTCACGCATTTGCAAACAGAGTAGACCCAGATCAGATGGCTCCTATAGGAGCCATCTGATCAGGATCTACTCTGTTTGCTATTGGAATTTGATAGATCTGTTCCTAAATTCTTTCTAAAATGGCTACAATATTCCGCCTTCCATATTTCATTGTAACTATTTTGCCCATGAATATTTAGTAGGTATTGAAATTTGGAATAAACATAGAACAGGGAAAGGGTTAAAGGAATCGGGGTATTTTTTCTCTGAAGAAATTTGACTTTGTTCTAACATTTTGTTTTCTTGTGGTGCTAGCTTTTAACTGTCACACTTAGTCCTCCACTGGTTTGCTTGTGGTTTTCAGCAAGTTCTAACGTTGTAGTGTCTAGTGAATCAAATACTTCCCCACCGAAGCAAGAACGGACTAAGGTTGAAACTGAGGTAAAAAAAGGTGAGTTGTTGCCATGGTAACAGATTTGTTATCTCTCACAATTGGAGAGTAAAATGCCTTAAAACTGACTTGCAGTGTTCTATGGTATTAAACATGATAAAAAAATAATTAAATTGTCAATATTCCTTCATCAATGTTATTGTTATTTTGCACAGAGTTATCTTAAATGTGTGATCTTTAAGAATTATGTAAGGAGAAAGTTCATAGATATGTATACAGTACAACATTCGAATAAGTACCATTTTTTATCTGTAAGACAGGTGGAAGCTCAACCCTTTCTCTCATATAAATGCCTTTTCACATCATTGCAACCAGAATAGACGCAGATCAGATGGCTTCTGTATGAGTCGTCTCATCTGGGTCTGCTCTGTTTGCTTATGAAATTGTAATAGACCAGACTCTACAGGTTCTCCCAATACCAAAAAAGCCTGTGTACATAATTATGCCATTGTATAAATTGAACTAATGAATATTCATGAATCAAGATGTCATTTCTTCTGACATGAATATTCAAGGGGGAAAGGGTTAATGCAGGGTGACTGTCATGCGGAAAGTTCCTCTGAGAGACATCTACACGGTATTCAAGAAGACCCCAAAGATATACCTTTGCAAATGGAGTAGACCCAGATCAGATAGATACTGTAGGAGTCATCTGATTAAATTCTGCTCTATTTGCTTAGATTTTAACCCTTTCCTCCATAGGCTATTTTTAGACCTAACCTCTTTGAATGAGTTTACCCAAAAGGAGCATTTACTAGAGAAAAGTAAAATTTTAGAATTTTGTAGTTCGAAACCATTGTGATGAATACGGCATTTGCTCCTATAGGAGTAAATGCCGTATTCATCACAATGGTTTCAAGAAATGGTTATTACAGAGTGTAGAAAGGCGTATTTATGGAGGAAAGGGTTAATATACGGTAGATCTGATTCAACAGTTTCTGCCATGGTAAAAGCATTGGTTTTTCAAAATGGCATTATAAAATTTGCACAGTGTGTCTTGATTTTCAGCATAATCCAAACTGTTTTACATTCTTTTATTGTTGAGAAGAAATTTAACCCTTTGCTGCATGAATATTTATGCAAGAAATTTTATCTGTATGAATATTTATTAGTTTGATATTTATAATGCCTTTTGAACAAAACACTTAAAATGGCATCATAAACATGGGGGGTGTCTACCAGGGCAGAAGCTGTAGAAATAGATCTAATATTATTTCAAAAGCAAACAGAGAAGACCCTGATCATACAGCTCCTACAGGGGTTATCTGATCTGGCTCTGTTCTGTTTACGAAGGCGTTAAAATATGGAGTAAAGGGCTGAGGTACATCTTTAACCCTTCGCTTGCTGAATTTTAAAATACATTTCTCCTTCTTTACTCATGCCCTGTTGTATAATTACATATATCTTCACTGTGTACAAGTGTTTCGCTACATGCAATCACTGCTGTGGAGTGCACTGGTTGCACAATCAACTTGTAAATAGTGCAGACCCTGATGAGACAGCTCCTGCAGGAGCTGTCTCATCTGGGTCTTCACTATTTACAGGTAGGTATATTGACGCGATTAGCAAGCGAAGGGTTAAAATTAATTCTTTGGATACTGAATATTTTAAGTGTAATGTACCATTATTGTTAGCTCCACTTTTTCAAAAAGTGGAGGTATTGTCATGACCCTCTCGTCGGCGTCGGCGTCGGCGTTGGTTAACCTTTTTGTTAAGGTCCTTTTCTCAGAAACCATCAGAGATATTTGGTTCATATTTGGTATGTATGTTAACTATCACAAGGGGAACCCATTTCACAAGGGTAGGTAACTCTAAAATTAATTTTGTCATAGTTATGCCCCTTTTTCGTCTTAGAATTTTCATTGTTGGTTAAGTTTTATGTTCAGGTCCATGTCTCAGAAACTGTCAAAGATATTTGGTTCATCTTTGGTATACATATTAACTGTCACAAGGAGAACCCATTTCACAAGGGTAGGTAACCCTAAAATTAATTTTACCATAGTTATGCCCCTTTTTCGACTTACACTTTTCATTGTTGGTTAAGTTTTATGTTCAGGTCCATGTCTCAGAAACTGTCCAAGATATTTGGTTCATCTTTGGTATACATATTAACTATTACAAGGGGGACCCATTTCACAAGGGTAGGTAACCCTAAAATTAATTTTGCTGTTGTTATCTCCCCTTTCTGACTTAGACTTCCACTACACTATCCAGCACTAAAGAAAGTGGAGCGCGCTGTCTGCAGACAGCTCTTGTTTTATCCTTTACACCAAGAATATTCATAATAATGACATTATGAATATTAATAAAATTCCATAAGCAAACAAACTAGACCCTGATCAGACAGTCCCTAGAGGAGCCATCTGATCTGGGTCTTCTTTGTTTGCAAAGATATTAAAAGATGTTCATATGGAATAAAGGGTTAATGATAGTGTTCATCCAACTAACTCTGTCCCATCGAGATCAAAACAGAGTAGACCCAGATCAGGTGCCGTCAGATCAGGGTTTGCTCTATATGCTAGTTGACATTATAAAGATCTGATTCTACAGTTTTTGTCAAAGTGAAAAAGTCTCTTGAAAAGTTTACGCTATAAAAACCCAGCTAATAAATATTCATGATGTCAGTATTTTTTTTATGAACGTTTGAACAGGGAAAGGGGGTTAACCCTTTCCTCCATAGGCTATTTTTAGATGCAACCTCTTTTGACGCATCTACCAAAAAAGAGCATTAACTAGAGAAAAGGAAATATTTAGAATTTTGTAATTTGAAATCATTGTGATAAATAGAGCATTTGCTCCTATAGGAGCAAATGCTCTATTTATCACAATGGTTTCAATAGGTGACTTTTACAGAAGCGTAGAAAGGCGTATTTATGAAGGAAAGGGATAAATAAACAGTAAGAAAATCCAAAAATTAATAATGGAAGATAAAAACGTTTAGCAGATGACAAAACTTGAGTCAAAGAGTTGATTGTAACGACGTTAGCTATGTAACAATCACTTTATCTGTTTTTACCTTCACAGAAGAAGAGTTTGCAGCACTACAAGCAATGGAGGAGGTGACAATGAAGTTTAACATGGACGACTCTGATGAAGATGACGACGGGGACATGAGGATGATAGAAAATACTTCAGTATACAGCGAGGACATTGACATAGACGTGTCCCATCGTCAGCGCCCTGCAACGTTTATAGCCCCGCCCCCTCCGTCAGAACCACCTCCCGCAGACTCGGAACCAGTGGATATCAATAGGGTTGTGAACTATGTAGACAAGATTGACATTGGTAGGTGCTACAAATAGATTTGACCCTTTCCCTGTTCCGTATTCATGTAAGAAATAATAACAACATGAATATTTATTAGCTTGATTCTTATAATGTAAGGGAAGTTTTTGCTTTGACGAAAATTGTAGAATCAGATCAATATCATTTGAAAAGCAAACAGAGCAAACCCTGATCAGATGACTAATTCTTTAAAATTTTATGTTATAAAATAAAGAATTCAGCTAATAAATATTCTTGGTGTCATTATTTCTTACATGGATATTGAACAGGGAAAGGGTTAAGACTGACTGATCATTCTATTTTACAATACATCAGTCAAAGGATTAACAGTGTGGATAGTTTGGATTCATTTGAGTCATTCTGGGTCTTATCAGGATCCTAGCTATTATACATTTAACCAGTAGTTTTTTCAAGAGCTTGAGCAGGTCGGAAATAAAAGTTGTAACAGAGAAGAGTTCATATAAAGGGAGATTATTTTTTACCCTTTGAATGCAGAAGCATGCCCTGTCATTTAAATTTACAATTAGTGTAGACCCAGATCAGAGGGCTCCTAGAGGATCATGGTATACACTGTCTGTCATTCAGGATCCTATTACAAATCTTTCCCTGTTATACTGTATAGACTCTGCCATTAAACAATGATGGACTGTTCTACCTGGAAAACTCAGCTTTACCCATTACCTCATAGGCTATTTTTAGATACAACCTCTTTGAATTAATCTACCGAAAAGGAGCATCAATTAGAGAAAAGGAAAATTTTAGAATTTTGTAGTTTGAAACCATTGTGATAAATAGAGCATTTGCTCCTATAGGAGCAAATGCACTATTTATCACAATGGTTTCACATTTTAGTGACTTTTACAGTCGTCAATATGAGGGAAAGGATTAACCCATTCCTTCATATTGATGCCTTTTGACATCTCTGTTAAAATCACTTTATGAAACCATTGTGATAAATAGAGCATTTGCTCCTATAGGAGCAAATGCTCTATTTATCACAATGGTTTTTGAACTGCACAGTTCTTGAAAAAACATCCCTTTTTGCTCATAAATGCTCCTTTTCGGTAGATTTATTCAAATTAGTTGGGTCTATATGTAGTCTACGAGGGAATGGGTTAAAAGTGTTAATCACTAAATGAAAAACTGAAATGAACTTCAGGTGCAGCTTTCAACCTGTCAAAACCATTTTTGTGCTTAAAAGGCAAAACCCATGTGTAGGTGTCAGCTGTGATGACCCTGAGCGTACTCTGAACATAGCATGCCCTGGCTGCATTGTTTGTAACCTTTGTTAGTTTGGATCCAGGTCACACATCAAGTAACTCTAAATCTCATAGGGATCCAAACTGTGTGGCGTTCTTACAGAATTTCAGAAGGAAAAACTGATTTTTTTTTCAAAATTTAAGAAAATAATTACAAAAATTGCAATTAAAACATGTTAAAGGTTTGATTTCATTTAGTCACAAGATATATAAATAATCTTTTGAGAATATGGAGTGCAAAGCATGTATTTTTTTTTTATTGTAACCCTTTACTTGGTAATGATGCATCTTGATGTATTTGAAAACAGAGTAGATCAAGATCAGATATCTTCCATAGGGGCTGTCTAATCAGGGTTGGTTCTGTTTGCTTATTTATTGCAAATCTGATCATCTACTGTTTGTTAATAAATGTACTTATATATTATATACTCTATATCTTAATTATAAAAACAATGCTAATGAATAGTCTTAAGGGGCAGTCTTGCATTAATGGCGTAACCACCCTTAGTATTTGGACAAACTTAGGCAAATAGTGCAGACCCAAATCCTTCAGAAGCAGATTGATCAGGGTCTACACTATATGCTGCTATGTCAGTCTAATCTAAAGTCATCAAAATTGACTTATTCAACTTTACAAACCCACAGAGAAGTGATTGGGTGTCGGAACACTTAGGGTGATTAAAGGTATACAGTAAACCCCTCTAAACCAGATGTTAAATTTAGTATGGATATTGGTCTTGGAGACAGGTGGCAGCTTAATGCAGGGTGAAAGTCATGCAGAAAGCTCCTCTAGGAGCTTTCTGCATGACTTTCACCCTGCATTAAGCAGCCACCTGCCAAAAAGTATCTAAATGCTTCTCTACTAGAATTCTGGTTTAGAGGGGGCTTACTGTCTTCATCAAGGTAAAGGTTAAGATAGGTTCTGACAACAAAAGACATACATTGATCAGTGGCTTGTTTACCTGACAAACCAAACAACTCGGTTCTATTCAATTGTGGGTTGATTGCACTTGATCTTGGAACTTTTTTTCCCAGCATTAAGAGGAAAATATTTCAGGAATTGAATATACGACAGTTTAGATGCAGGCTACATTTATGTACATTGAAGGTTTGATTTTACTTTGTTTTTTTATTATGGTCAGCATTTAACACTTTCCTCCATAAATACACCTTTCTACGCCTTTGTAATTATCATTTCTTGAAACCATTGTGATGAATAGAGTATTTGCTCCATAGTTGAAAATGCTCTATTTATCACAATGGTTTCAATACTACACAATTCTAGCATTTTCCTTTTCTCTAGTTAATGCTCCTTTTGGTTAGATTTATTCAGAGAGGTTGGTTCTAAAAATAGCCTATGAGTTAATGGGTTAAGAAAGGGTCTCAAATTCAGAAAGTGTAATTAATTGTCATTGTTTGTAACCCTTTCCTCCATAAATAGGCCTTTCTATGCCTCTGTAATAGTCACTTGAAACCATTGTGATAAATAGAGCATTTGCTCCTATAGGAACAAATGCTCTATTTATCACAATGGTTTCAAACTACAATATTCTAAAACAATTCCTTTTCTCTAGTTAATGCTCCTTTTTGGTAGATTTATTCAGAGAGGTTGGTTCTAAAAATAGCCTATGAGGTAATGGGTTAAGAAAGAGTCTCAAATTCAGAAAGTGTAATTAATTGTCATTGTTTGTAACCCTTTCCTCCATAAATAGGCCTTTCTATGCCTCTGTAATAGTCACTTCTTGAAACCATTGTGATAAATGGAGCATTTGCTCCTATAGGAACAAATGCTCTATTTATCACAATGGTTTCAAACTACACTATTCTAAAACAATTCCTTTTCTCTAGTTAATGCTCCTTTTTGGTAGATTAATTCAAAAAGGTTGGGTCTAAAAATAGCCTATGGAGGAAAGGGTTAACACTTTACACCCTAATTATTCAGACAGGCAAACCTAGGCAAATAGTGCAGACCCAGATCAAATTGCTCCTGAAGGAGTCTACACTTTGATCTGAGTGTATCCTGTTTCGCTTCTGTGACACTCTTATTTAAAAGTTCAAAAATTGTCATTACAAACAATGGAGGAATTGAGTGTAATATGGTGGGAAGACTTAGTAAATTTATTGTGATAGACACTGTTTTATAAATTGTATACTCAACTAGATACCAATGTTAGTTAACCATTTACTCCATGTATATTAATGTTAGAAATAATGACATCATGGATATTAATTAGAATATTTTGTTAATAGCACAGTCATGGACATATGATATTTTGACCAAGGCAGAATTTGTAGAACCATATCTATATTTTATCATAAGCAAACAGAGCAGACCCTGATCTGACGGCTCCTATAGGAGCCGTCTGATCTGGGTCTACTCTGTTTGCAAATGCATAGAAGGGCGTATTTATAGAGTAAAGGGTTGATGTTTTTTGCTTCATTTAAAGGATCAAGTGGTTTCATTATTGTTTTCTTTTATTTGATTTCATAGGTGTGGGAGAAGATACGACCAGCTCTGGTCCTAACAGTGCCAAGAGTTCTCCAGCCAGCAGTAAGTACACGGTTATCTCCCTTCATTTAGAACATTCATCATATGTCATTGTTGTAAGCAAATGCCATTCAAAGTCTGACAAAAATACGAAGAAATGAAGGACTCTTAACTTGCTAATTGGACATGACTGATATTTACAGACAGCTTTGATCCTGATCAAAAACAGAGTAAATCAGGTGTGTGATTAGGATCTAAACTATCGGTATTTGTTAGATTAGCACAATCATGTTTTACTTTTAACCCTTCCCTTTTTGAACATTTATGCATGAATTTAAAAATGAAATTTAAAAAAGGAATGTTTGGCTTAGCCATAGAACTATTATTATTATATAAGCAAACAGAGCAGACACTGATCAGACGGTTCCTACAGGAGCTGTCTAATCTGGTTCTACTCTGTTTACATAGGTGTATACATGAAGGCAAGGGTTAATTAAAAGTGAATAGACAGGAGCATTAGCAGATGTTTTTTCTGTTGAAATAAGGTTAGAGAATAAATTAGTAGTACGTTGACTACAGTAAAACCTCCCTAAAGCACACACTCACAAATAAGTAATTGTCAGTCTTTAACCCTTTACTCCATGTACTCATACTCGTATACAAAATGATGGCATTATGCATATTAATTAGTATAATTGTTATAATAGCATAATTATGGACACAGGAATATTTGGTCGTGACATAAACTGTAGAATCATGTTTATATCATATCACAAGCAAACAGAGCACACCCTGATCAGACGGCTCCTATAGGAGCCGTCTGATCTGGGTCTACTCTGTTTGCAAAGACGTAGAAAGACGTATTTACGGAGTATAGGGTTAAAGTGACAGTCTCTACAATAAATGTACATGTATCTGCAAACAGCATGGATTCAGAAAAGACGCCAAGTAACTTGGCATCTAATTTGGATCCAAACTGTGACACACTGTTCTTCCCACCCCCTCGGTTTGCAGGGGAGGGATGGGATGGGTTGGATTAGCAGACCAACTTTAAGAATTTGTAACAAGTGGGAAATGTTGTATATATAAAAATTACAATACAGTAAAACCCCTCTAAACCGGAATTCTAGTAGAGAAGAATTTAGATACTTTAAGGAAGGTGGCTGCTTAATGCAGGGTGAAAGTCATGCAGAAAGCTCCTAGAGGAGCTTTCTGCATGACTTTCACCATGCATTAAGCTGCCACCTGGCTCCAAGACTGATCTTTATACTGAATTTAGCATCCGGTTTAGAGAGGTTCTACTGTAAGGTCTTATTCAGTTTGTACTCTGTATGTGAAGTTATATATTGTGTTTAGAAGATTTGTCACTTTTATTTATTTGTAATAAGGCAGAAAATGTAAAATATTTTTATTACATTTTAACAACATACCTGTTTTGGATTTTTTCTCTTTTTTATAGATTTTTAAACTGTAATTTTTGTCAGTGTATTTCATGCTTGTTGTATGAAATTCATACATTTTTAATATCAAACAGAATGCCATGCATGAAGTTTTTCAAACTTTTCAAAATCATTCTTCATATTAAATATTACTGATATTATTTCTGGGATGCTCATAAAATGCATATTGAACTGTCAAAATTTTTGAAAATCTCTTATTTCTTGCTGCCACTTATTAGAATATTCCTGGAGATGTGATTCTAATTAGTAGCAGTAAAATAGGGTGTGGCAGAGAAGTACTGTATAAGTGGATTTTTTCAAGGGACGCAAATTTCACAAATCTACCTCAAATTAATTTTTCGCGGAAACAGGCTGAAAATCAGTTTCCCCTGGAAATGAAATTAAAGTCGTTCTTATCTTAGATTTGTTTTGTATCTTGGCAGTAAAACAGCCATTGCAAATGGCGCATTCTAAACTAAGGGAAATAACTCTGATAATCAGAGTGAAGTATCTCAATTTACATGTTGTTTTATAAACCAAATAACAGTCAATCATTTGGGCATGTTTGTTTAAATAGTTTGAATAATTATATGACACCAGTGATTGTTCACACACAAAACTCTGTAATGTAATTTACCTGTGTCGCGATCACCGGGCGTACATTGCCAGTTTTGGATCTGTCAGACTGAGAGGGGTGACTTTGAGTCAAACACCCTTAATTACATGCAAACAGACACTTTGAGGACGGAAAATGACTTACTGAAAACGTAATCAGTTTGAAAAAGGAAATACGGTAGCAAAAATTTCTTTCTCGCAAAAAAATCCACTTATACGGTATCTAAAATTTGTTATTTAGATTTCCTAAATATTCCTCTTATGAATTTTTCCAATATTGATACATGAAGCCTGAATCAGCATGTTAATTGATAGAAATCATAATTTAGAAATTATAATGAGTGTTTACAGCATGGTGTAGCATGAAAGTTAATCTTTTTATATCCAAATTTCTTTTTTATTGGACTTTAATTTTTTTTAATTTTTTTTGACAATGTTTTCAAAGAAAGCTAATGTATTGTACAGCTTTAACATCTTTGACCCTGGTTCCCTGTTCTATATTTAGTCCAAATTTGAATACCTACTGAATATTCATGGACGACATAGTTATAATGAAACATGGAAGGTGGAACATTGTAGCCATTTTAGAAAGTAAAGAAACAGATCTATCAAATTCTATTAGCAAACAGAGTAGACCCTGATCAGACGGCTCCTCTAGGAGCCTTCTGATCTGGGTCTACTCTGTTTGCAAATGCGTGAAAACACGTTTATATGAGGGAAAGGGTTAAAGGGAACCTTATCAAGCTGAACGAACATTTTTACCTGCATAGAGTCCACTGTTTAACCAAGATGATAATGGATTTAATTTTACTGGTACTGACTGAGTTATGTCCCTTTAAAGTTTTATTTATATTAATATTATTTAAACTAATTGAACATTCATTCATGACTCTGCCTATTAAGTGATTAAATTGTTGTGTTAAAACATAAAATGAGCAAAAAAATTATTATTATAACAAAAGAGAATGAGATTTGTATGATTTAATCAAACTGAGTAGACCCTGAGTAGACCCTAATCAGACAGCCACAACAGGAGCTGTCTGGTCTGGATCTTCTGTGTTTGCAAAGATTTAAAAAAGGGGTTACTATACATTTCAAATTTGTCAAAAATGTCCTTTGTGTCCACCAGTGTCTTGATCTGTGGTGGAGAGATACCTTTTTTAGTCTGTTTGTTTAAAACTTTAGTAATGGAAATGACTGTTCAACTATTCAAGATGGAGACTCAATATCTGGCATGAGTATTCATTTGATGGAGCAGCAACTTTTGAGGAAGCCATGTCAAGGTTGCAAAATTATAGGTCAGAGTGCCACTTCATAGCATAGTGTTTCATAAACACATCTTCTGACTTTAACCCTTTCCTCATATCAACGTGTTTTTACGTGTTTTCAAACAGAGTAGACCCAGATCAGACGGCTCCTAGAGGAGCCGTCTGATCAGGGTCTGCTCTGTTTGCTAATGGAATTTTGATAGATCTGTTTCTTAAGTTTCTTAAATTACTGCAATGTTCCACCTTCAATATGTCATTATAACTATTTTGTCCATGAATATTCAGTAGGTATTGAAGTTTGTAATAAACATAGAACAGGGAAAGGGTTAACTGCTGATGATAGTTTAATGATGTTAATTACATGTTTACAAAATTGGGAAATCAACGAAATAATGAAAAATGGGAAGAAGCAATAAGCTAAAGCAGTTATATTTGCTTAACCATATCCAACATAAAGTTAAAACTCTGTATGATTCTTTGTGAAATCTCATATTCAATGCATGCTGCAATCCTCATACTGGAATACTTTGCAGATTAACTTGTTACTGACCGACATTAATACAGAACTAACAGCATGACGGTGGTTATTATATGCTTTGTCATTTATTGCATGAAAAACAGTCCTGAAAATCCCTCTCTTACACCTCTCTTATCTTGATTGGCAATTATTTTATAGATTGTCAATTAATTAACAGATTTATGATTATCTGACTTATTAGCAATTATCTCTGAAATGAGAATTTACATACGAGTGGACTCTTTATTGCATTAGCCCTTTACCTAATGAATAGTTATAAGAAAGAAATAAGTACATGTTATATGAATATAAAATACATGTATATGAAAAGTTTGGCCATGGCAGAAACTGTAGAATCATATCTATATTGCTCTGTAAGCAATCAGAACAGACCTTGAGCAGACAGCTCCTGCAGGAGTATTCTGATCAGGGTCTAATCTGTTTGCAAAGGAGTTGAAAGTCATCTAAATCAGGTAAAAGGTTAAACAATGGATAAAAGTCACAATTTCATTGTTCAAATTAGATTTTTTCTCTATTTCCTTTTTCCTGTTTGCAAGTGTTACAGTAAACCCCCTCTAAACCAGAATTTTAGCAAAGAAGAATTTTGATCTTTTTAGGCAGGTGGCTGTTTAGTGCAGGATGAAAGTCATGCAGAAAGCTCCTTTGGGAGCTTTCAGCATGACTTTCATCCTGCATTAAGTCACCACCTTTCTAATAAACCAGCAATGATGCTACTTTGAAGGTCTGGTTTAGAAGGGTTTTACTGTTAGATTGTCTCCACATTATGTAAGTAATGTGACCATTAGGAGATGTAAGAGAGGTGTTGATACAGGACCATGGTGGGTTTTACAATGGGCAGTTATCACAATGAATATTTGTATAATGGATTAACAGTTATAAAGTTGTTAAATGCAGAAAAAAGTATTGCACAAAGTCTTGCATACTAGGTTTAATATTAACTTGTTTTCACGCATTTGCAAACAGAGAAGACCCAGATCAGACGGCTCCTATAGGAGCCGTCTGATCAGGGTCTGCTCTGTTTGCTAATGAATTTCCTTTCATTATATCTATTTTGTCCATGGATATTCAGAAAGTCTTGAAATTTGGAATAAATATAGAACAGGGAAAGGATTAAGTTAGCCCTTTCCCTGTTGACGATACATGTAAGAAATAGTAACATCTTGAATACTTACATGTATTAGCTGAATTTCTATAACATATGTACATAGGATTCCTTGGAATGGGACTAGAAATTGTAGAGTCAAATTCATTATATTTTTTTCATTTGCAAATGGAGCAGACCCAGATCAGGTGTCTCCTACAGGAGCTATCAGATCTTGGTATGCCCTGTTGTAGGAGGGAAAGGGTTAAACATACACAAAGTTTGTACATGTACTTACACATGTTCATGCAAAGGGGAGCAACTCTTGGGCATATTCAAGGGAGCTAAGTTAAATAATTGTCCATCTAATTCTGCGTAATAACTGCCCACTACTCAATTATGTATAACATGTGTACATCATATTATATAATATTGCCTAAACCTTTGGCATAGTACTGAGAGATCCATGATTATCTTTGCAAACAGGTTGGCCCTGATGAGATTTTAAGCAATTTGTTGTCTCACCAAGACCTAAACTCTTTGATATTCCAATTATCTCTTTTTAAAATGGAAAAAAACTGCTACAAAGTCTAAATTATTATTATAGAACATTGTACAGAGGTCCAGATAAGATACATAAATTAAAATAGTTTCAAGCATAACTCCTTTATTTCTCTACCAAAACCCTATTCTTTAGAATTGTCTCTTTGAGATGATTCTAAGGAGTGGTCATAACTTAGGGTTTTGCAGAGAAATGATGGTTTTAGTATTTAAGTATGCATGTTTGTCTGATGCTCTTATTGTTGATCAAGTTTAAATCAGTATGCTGAAGGTTGAATTGTTAGGCTATAATATACCTGAGTCATAAGATGATGCAATGTACTCTTGGGCTTTGTAAACAGTGAAGAACAGAACCAGCTGTCTGTCAAAGATGCTGTCAGATCAGAATCTACACTGTTTGTTGAAGTTGTTGACAAAAGTCAAACAGTGTAGACCTGCATCACAAACGATGCCTTTGACATCTGCATGTGCTATATACTGTTTGCAAAGCTCTCCCGATATTGCTATGTAAACATCTGAATTTCAGTATTAACTCTTAATGTGCTATTGAGTAATGGCTACAAAAACTGTTAGTATCCAAAGCAGACATAGCGTAAATATGCCTCCAATTAGGATCCAAGCATGTTTCAACCTCTGATTATGTTTTGAGAAAAATTATAGAAAAGTATACTTTATCCCTTTACTCCATAAATATGCCTTTCGACACCTTTGCAAACAGAATAGACCCAGATCATACGGCTCCTACAGGGGCCGTCTTATCATGGTCTGCTCTATTTTGCTTATGATATAATATGGATTTAACTCTAAATATCTTGTGTTTATATTTCATTATTAATCTGTTTAATATTCATGATGTCATTATTTCTTAGATGAATATTTATGGAGTAAAGGGTTAAATACTGAAACAGATGAAGCTATTGAGATGGTCATGACATGGCACGCTAAGAGTTAATAATCTCTTGACATTTCTTGCTGCATGAGTGTTTAAGGATTTCGCACAGGTTTTGTAAAATCATCAATTTATATGGAGTTCCAGTCAATTAAATACATATCACTTCTCACAGTCCATAGGCAACCAGACAACCATGACAGCGATAGCGACTCCTCCGTAAACACGCTTGAAGACCTTAGCCTCGCTTTCAAGCAAACTATAGCAATGGGCGAGGAGGCCTTTGGTCTTGATTCTGACATAGACAATGATAGTGTCCAAGGTATCCCAAATGATGCAGACTGGTTGGCATTAGACTGGTTCACATTTGATATTTCCATAGTAACCATGAAAGCTGCAATTATATAAGAATAAGGCAAATCATATATGAAAAGGAAACTTCAGCAAGTGAAGAAAAGTATGCCAAGATTGTATTCCATTGTATGTTATTTTGTATAACCCTTTACTTCTTTTAACCCTTTCCTCCATAAAAACGCCTTTCTACGCCTCTGTAAAAATCACCTGTTGAAACCATTGTGATAAAATAGAGCATTTGCTCCTATAGGAGCAAATGCTCTATTTATCACAATGGTTTCAAACCACAAAATTCTAAACAAAATCCATTTCACTAGTTAATTCTCCTTTTCGGTAGATTTATTCAAAGAGATTGGGTCTTAAAATAGCCTATTGAGGAAAGGGTTAATGCCTTTGCAGAGTAGAACTAGATTAGACGGCTTTAGCAGAGGCTGTCTGATCAGGGTCTGCTATGTTTACAGGCATTATTTCTTACAAGAATATTCAAGGAGTAAAGGGACAAGTCATTATTCCTATTTAGGCACCAGTTTTTACTGTTCATTAACAAATTGTGAACCAGCCTACAGAAGGTTTGCTTTGAGTAACACAACCAGTTTATTTGGTGTGGGCCATTTGTGAGGCCATACATTTTTATCCTTTCTCTCTTCAGTATTATTTTTTACGATCTTTTTATGACACTGGGCTCTCTTGTTTGATGCTAGTCTATCATCTTGTAGATCACAACGTCTGTGTGGATAACACTGTATGCTGATAATAGAACGCAAAAGGACCTTTCAACACATTCACATCACTGTTTATGCCATACAATAGTTTTTGCCATATTCTGTAAAGTTTACTTTTAACCCTTTACCGCAGAGAAACGACTTTTTACGTCTTTTCAAATAGGGTAGACCCAGATAAGATGGCTACTTTGGGAGCTGTCTGATTGGGGTCTGCTCTCGAATTAATATAGATATCATTCCATAGTGTCTGCCATAATAAAATATTCTCTTGTTCTTAATGGCATTGTAAAAAATGCTCTTATTAATACTCATGGTGTCATGATTTTTTAACCCTTTCCCTCATACAAATGTGTTTTCACGCATTAATGCAAACAGAGTAGACCCAGATCAGACGGCTCCTAGAGGAGCCGTCTGATCAGGGTCTGCTCTGTTTGCTAATAGAATTTAATAGATCTGGTTCTCTAGTTTCTAAAATGGCTACAATATCCAACCTTCCATATTACATTTTAACTATTTTGTCCATGAATATTCAGTAGGTATTGAAATTTGAAATAAACATAGAACAGGGAAAGGGTTAAATGAATATTCATGACAGAAAGGGTGAACCTTTTACTCCATAAATATGCCTTTCATTGCCTTTGCCAACAGAGTAGACCCAGATCAGATGTCTCCTACAGGAGCCATCTGATCTGGGTCTACTCTGTTCGCTTATTACATAATATACATGTAGATATAATTCTATTGTTTCTGCCATGACCAAAAATTCCTGTGTCCATGTGCTTTTATATCAAGTAATGTTATTAATATGCATGAGGTCATTATTTCGTACATGAATATTCATGGAGTAAAGGGTTGAGTGGTCAAAGGGCTAATGACTCGTGTAACACTATATGATTTGAAAAATGTTACGAAGAAACTACTTTAACCCTTTCCTTCATATAAACATGTTTTCACGCATTTGCAAACAGAGTAGACCCAGATCAGACATCTCCTAGAGGAGCTGACTGATCAGTGTCTGCTCTGCATGCTAATTAAGTCCAATCTACTGTTTCTGCATTGGAAAATTTTCCTATGTTCATATTCCAATATAAAAGTCTATTTGATATTCATTGTTTCATACATAAATATTCATGAAGTAAAGGGTTAAGAATACTAATTTAAATATTGGAAATACTTATTTTGAAATTGACAAATATGTACAATATTATGTGTGTTTGAAGGGTCCTTTTGATGCTTGTTTGATTTTTAAAAGTATCTGCAAGTTGTGTTGGTAATTTTTTTTTTTTTTCACACCATCATAACGAAATTTGTCATCTTCAATGCTTACAAACAACTTTGATTTGTAAAAGGCAGACATTGGAGTTTGATGTTAAAAAATGACTGTGAATTACATTTACTAAAATTATATAAACATGAGAAAACATTACTACTACTTTATAATTGCCACTTTCTTTTAGTCTGTTTAAAAAATGTAAGAGTTTATATAAATAACTTACCCAGAGTAACTTTTCTTGAGATCTGGATCCAGTCTGTTTGAAAATGACAGCAATGTTGTAATAATCAGGTTGAGGCAGAGTTACAGATAAAGGTGCTTACCCAAATACATGTATAAAAATCGTCATTTCTCCACCAAACCCTATACTGTGACCACTCTTTAGAGTCGCCTCGAAGAGACAATTCTAATGAGTGGTCACAGTATAAGGTTTGGTGGAGAAATAAAGGAGCTATTCTTGAACATGTTTAAATTTACGCAGCTTATCTGGAGCTCTAGGTTGAGGGCTATCTTATAAAATCTTCGATGTTACTTGCAGATGCTTCCCTGGTTTTCAGATCACTCTTCACATGCCTATTTGCCAGTCACATGACTTGTAGTTGTTTATAGCTTATAGCCAGTGGGATTGAGGACTATGTAATCTAGTTCTAACATACTAACCTGAGCCTGTATATTACTTATTTCTCTTTACCTGTAACTTCAGTAGGAATGATGTTATTGGTCATTCATAGGCAAATACTTAGCACTTTGCATCATACAAATGCCTGTCCACACATTTGCAAACAGAGTAGACCCAGATCAGATGACTCCTATAGGAGTCATCTGATCCAAGTCTGCTCTGTTTCCTTATGAAAATAGATCTGAGCCTACAGTTTTTATCTAAACCAACAATGCCCTTTCAAATTTGTACCTTATAAAATTTAATGACTGTCATGTAACACTTTTCTTTAGAAAAATCCCTAAATATTCACCATCAGATTGACTTGTTTGAATTTTGGAGAAGTCCATTTGAAAATTCAGCATTGTAAGGGCTAAGAGGCTCGTAGCCATCAGTGTATAACTACCAACAGTTGGGACCTAGAGGAGATGCCAACAGCACTACATCTCATCAGGATCTAAACTGTTGAGGCTTCACTAAATGTTAAAGAAACTCTTCCTTAATATATGTTTACAGAGTACAGTTACACACACACAAAGAGTCAGAGTTTATAGCTTATATAGCTTTCAGAATTTGTTGTTTCCTAACAATTTTAGACAGTTTTTGTCTGTTCATTGTTTTGAGGATATAGAACTCATTTCAAAGTAGTGGATACACTGTAAACCTCTCAGAGTATATTTTTCTGCTCTTTTTTCAATAATTTTTACATTGATAATGGATGAAGTGTGTCCTTATTCGAAAGACATGTTTTGATTGAAGTCAATTTATGATAGATAAATTGTACCAGAAAAAAAACCCAAATGATGTTTGGCAATTGACAATTTACACTTAAAGTTTTGACAGCTAGTAAAACACCTTAGTTATTGTAGTTGAAAACTTGACAACAACATGGCCAAATTTTTGCTATAGATTTAGTCATATATACATGTATATACATGTCATTGGCTTTGACAAAGGAAGAAAAACAACAAAATAGTAGAACCTGTCTTAACCCTTTACTCCATTAATACGCTTTTCTACGCCTCTGCAAACAGAATAGACCCAGATCAGAAGGCTCCTATAGGATCAGGATCTGCTCTGTTTGCTTATGGAACTATACAGATCTGAATCTTAAGTTTCTGACCTGACCAAAATGTTCTGTGGTCATATATAATCTACCCCAATAATCTGATTTTCATGACGTCATTATTTCTTACATAAATGTTCATGGAGTAAAGGCTTATTAAAATTGCCCACCAAAAAGAGATCTAATTATCTGCCTGTAAGGCAGGTGGTAGCTAAATGCAGATCAAAAGTAATGCCGAAAGGTTCTCCAGGTGCATGAATGTACATAAAGTAATATATATCACTTTCTGTTACCCTTAAGATTGTTGTCAATAGATGTGCTCACACTGTTATACTATTTTCACTGTCAGCAATGGACAATGTTGTATTAATCTTAATCACATCACTATTTACCCATTACCTTATGAATATTCATACAAGAAATACGACATCATGAATTTAATTAAAATATTAAAATGGCCTATGAAAAACGGATTTTTGGCCATTACATACATGTACTAATAACCCTTTCCTCCATAAATACGCCTTTCTTCGCCTCTGTAAGAATCACTTCTTGAAACCATTGTGATAAATAGAGCATTTGCTCCTATAGGAGCAAATGCTCTATTTATCACAATAGTTTCAAACTACAAAATTCAAAAAGTTTACTTTTGTCTATTTAATGCTCTTTTTGGGTAGATTCATTCAGAGAGGTTGGGTCTAAAAATAGCCTGTAGAGGAAAGAGTTAAGAATCATATCTTATACATGTATCAAATAGCAAAGACCCTCTTCAGATGGCTCCTTCAGTGGCTATCTGATCTGGGTCTACTCTGTTTGCAAATGCGTGTGAAAAGATTTCTATAAAGGTGAGGGGTTAAATGCAAGTTTATGTTGATGCAAAAGTTTGTGCATAATAGATACAGTAGCACATCTCTAAAGTGGCTCTCTTAACCCATTACCTGTTCAATATTCATGTAAGAAATAATGACATCATGAATATTTAGTAGCTGAAGTTTTATAATGTAAACCTTTCAAGGAAATGTTTTGCTTTGACCAAATCTGTAGAATCAGATCTATAGCATGTCAAATGCCAAAAGAGCAGACCCTGATCATACGGCCCCTACAAGAGTCATCTGATCTGGGTATACTCTGTTTGCAAATGCTTGAAAAGGCATTTATATGATGGAAAGGGTTAATGAAATAACACAGAGGTCATCAGAAACAGATGGCTAGTTAACCCTTAACTCCATAGACACCTTTTAAAACCTTTGCAAAGAACAGATCCAGATCAGAAGGCTCCTGTAGGAGTAATGTTATCAGAGTCTGCTATACCATGGCCAAGACTTTCCTTGTCTGTAGGAGCTGTTCAATTAGGGTCAGCTGTTTGCTGATGAAAAAATATAGATATGATCCTACAGTTTCTGCCATGGCCAAAACTTCCTATCCCCATGAGCTGTTATGAAAATGAATCTAAATAATATTCATGATTTCATTATTTCTTACATGAATATTAATGGAGTAAAGCATAATTCGACCCAGTATTGGCCTTCTTATGGATGCCTGTTATAGAGAGAGCTTACTTGAGCCTGCTAGAGTATTAGATTTTCCTTTCCTCTATCATGTAGTTTTCTTGATTCTTTTTATAGTTTTACAGATAGATAGATAGACAGATTTTATTCAGGAAAATAAGGCAATATGCCCATCTTTACCACATATAATTTACATGCAAATAAGCTAACTATACCGTTCAGTGGTGTCAATCAAAAATATATAACAGTCAAAGGGAGCTAACTCATATGATTA
Organism: Azorinus chamasolen; assembly: GCA_963576725.1. Taxonomy (NCBI): domain Eukaryota; kingdom Metazoa; phylum Mollusca; class Bivalvia; order Cardiida; family Solecurtidae; genus Azorinus; species Azorinus chamasolen. Next base: position 38,521,338 of record OY755247.1, read on the forward strand.
CAGATAGTTGTATACCTTCACAAATGATAATAGAATTTATTATAACCCTTACCCTGGCAAAATAAAATGTCGGCTCATGATTTGACACAAGATTTACTTATTTGTGGTTTGTTCAAATCTTTAACCCCATTACCTCATAGGCTATTTTTAGATACAACCTCTTTGAATAAATCTACCAAAAAGGAGCATTAACAGTTTTCCAGAGAAAAGGAAAATTTAAGAATTTTGTAGGTTTGAAACCATTGTGATAAATAGAGCATTTGCTCCTATAGGAGCAAATGCTCTATTTATCACAATGGTTTCGCAAAGTGACTTTTACAGAGTCGTCAAAAGTTAAGAACCAAACTACTGACTGAGTATCATCAAACAGGTTGGATCCTGATGAGACGCCGACTTACTTTGCGTCTCATTTGGATCATTTAGGCTGTTTGTAAATGACGGTTAGGTCGGAATAGGCAGGGTAAGGGTTAATTGTATTGCTTAGCAACAGTTGTCAAGTTTCAATTTAAATTTTTGGAATAATATGGTTATTTTCAGAGGCAATCTATTGATACCATAATCATTATTGTGAATTTTGCTACCAAGTTGATAGTTGATTTGTCTGTTTTAATATTGATAATATTTATTTAATCTTAATGAAATTAATTTATGGTGATTTTCGTTATAGAGTACATTTCAGTTTTGTTTATGGTTTTCATTTATGAATGAAATACGTTTAGAACTGTGGCTATTTATGATTATGCAGAATCTTAACTCACTACACCATGACTATTAATGGGCGACTATGCCCATTATAAAAATGAAATTAACACTTTACTCCAAAAATATCACTTTGCAAACAGAGTAGACACAGACCAGATGGCTCCTATAGGAGCTGTCAGGTCAGGGTCTGCTCTGTTTGTTTATAATATTCTACACAAGGTGGACCCTATCATACAGCTCCTAAAGATTGTGTTTGATATTGATCTACTTTGTTAACCAGATACACTGGAAAACTCTCAGCAGATTCCAAATTGCTTGACATGTTGGTCTTACATTCTATATAAAGAAATGAAAGTAAAAAGAGGCAGATACAAAAAAATGTAGACAATTTACCTTTGGTTGTTTTTTCAGAGGAGCTCCAGAAAGCTATGCCCAACTTTAAGGAGCAGATATCTAAATTAGCATCAGAGGAACCGGAGTCAGTAGACACTTCAGCCAGGAATGACCAGGTACACAACCATGACCCGTCTCCTGGCGATACTTCAACAGAACACAGGAAACACTTTAATCATTTACCTCATAGGCTATTTTTAGATACAAACCATTTGAATAAATCTACCGAAAAGGAGCACTAACTAGAGAAAAGGAAAATTTTAGAATTTTGTAGTTTGAAACCATTGTGATAATTAGAGCATTTGCTCCTATAGGAGCAAATGCTCTATTTATCACAATGGTTTCACAGAGTGACTTTTACAGAGTCGTCAATATGAGGGAATGGGTTAATAATTTACTCCATAGCTTCACTTTTAAAATCCTTTGCAAACAGAGTAGACCCAGACCAGATGGTTCCTGTAGGAGCCTTAGCTGTGTCTTGACTGTTTGCAAAGGTCAGTACATTGTATCCCATTTCCAGCATTCAACATGATACAGATTCTTAATATTAAGGAATATATACTGGTGTATATATATTTTTGGAGGGGGTGGGGTAGAGCATCTGTAACCAGAGCAGACCATGATCAAATAACTCCTTCATGGTCTACACTGTTTACAAAGGTGTAAAACAGTGCGATTATGAGCATTCTGTGATTTTTACCCATCAAAACTTAATTACTCAATGTTATTAACTCTGCACGCTAAGTAATGTTTCGTCTGCAACAATTGTCGTCTGCTTCAATTCTTAAAATATATTTTCTCTCATTTCTTTGCAAAGATATGGTCAAGGTGACAAACAGTTTGGATCCTGATGAGACACCGCATTATGCGACGTCTCATCTGGATCCAAACTGTTTGCATAAGTAATCACAGTTTCGCAGCTAGCGTGCAAAGAGTTGAATAATTTTAAAGACATATCTATACTGTTTTCTTTCTACAAACATACAATCCGTTTGTCAAATTGTTTGTGTCAAACTGTTTGGCTCCTCATTTGGATTGCTCCTCATTTGGATCCAAACTATTTGCAGCAGTGATAAACAAATTTATTCAAAGCATTGGACTGAGAATGTTTTAGTGTCTGCACCTTCAAACTTCCTGTCAATGGCTTAAACCTTCCCCTGTTGAATAGTCCTGTAGGAAATATTGACATCATGAATATTTATTAGCTGAATTTTTATAATGTAAAATTAAAGGGAATTGTTTTCTTTTACAAAAAAAATGGTAAAAATATATCTATATCATGTCATAAACAAACAGAGCAGACCCTGATCAGACGGCTCCTACAGGGACCATTCTGTTCTGTGTCTACTCTCAGTCTCTGTTTGCAAAGGCATGAAAAGGTGTTCATATGAAGGAAACGGTTAAAGGTTTGAACAGATTGCAAGTAAGAAAAAGCTGTCTGATTAGTCTGCTCTGTTTGCTAATAAATAATAAAGATCAACTTTTGCCATTATGCCACTAAAAAATTCCATTGTTCATAAGGACATTAAAAAAATTCAGCTAATTAATATTCATAGTCATTATTTCTTGCATGGATATTCATTAGGTAGATTGGTTAAGATGATGATACAATAGTTTTGCATATGTTTAGCACATTTTGTCCTTCCCATTTCACTGATTAGCAATTGTGTAATCAACATACCTACCTGAATTTATCACCCAAATTAATTTGTTCATTCCAAGGGATTGTTATTTTTTTATGGTTATACATGTACATTTTGTACTTTGATATTTCAATCTTGATTATCAACCTCTTCAAAACACTCACATTGTTTTTCCCAAGCAACTATTCATCTGCTAGCTTAACTCTTTACTCCATGAATACATCTTTCTACGCCTTTGCAAACAGAGTAGACACAGATCAGATGGCTCCTGCAGGAGCCATCTGATCAGTGTCTGCTCTGTTTGCTTTTGAAATAATATAGATCTGATTCTACAGTTTCTTTTATGGCCAAAACTTCCTGTGTTCATGTGTCACTCTAAATAATATTACTCATGATATCATTAATTCTTACATGGATATTCATGGAGTAAAGGCTTACACCCATTGCAGTCTGTTTGCATAAACCCCAATAGAAACAAAACCAGTAGAAATATCAGTAGTTACAAACCATCACAATCTGGTCAACTATAGCTTTCTTTTTCTAAGAGGAAGCAAAACCTGATGGATGAAAATATTTTAACTATGTTTCCAGGCAACAGATAGCGATTCATCTTTCATCATCCATGACAATGAAGTTGAAAAAGAAAAAGTGTCAGATAGAAGTTTCGAACGAAAGGCTGGCAAAAATGCTGAGGGTAATAGAGAATCGTCTGAAATTACATATGAGTTCACAGTTGATGCCGTACCCCCAGACTTCCAGAACACAGAAGCTTTTGATAAAGAGGAGGAGGAAGAAGAGGAGATTATCACTGAAGAAGTTATTCAGTTAGATCCATCCTCTCGGCCTGACAGTGTAGAATTCGGTAGCCCAAGAAGAATTCCTGACCTAGATTCCCCTAAGGAACACAAAACGATGGCTCTTCCTCTGAAAGAGTTATTCAGTAACATACCAATAGACCAGAGTACACCTAAACCGCAACAGGACATGGTGGCCAGAGAAGTTGTGGTTGTTGAAGAGAGACCAAAAGAACCCAAAGAACAAAAGCCTGATGTTAAAGAGGAGTTTGTAATTAAATTAGATGATTTGTCAAATTTGAACTTCAGTGTGGCTGATCCAGAGGAAGTGGAGAAGAAGAGGCAACAACGAATCAACCAGAGAATTTTGTTTCAAGAGAGATCACGGGAAATGGAACTATTGGAAGAAAACAATCGGGTTGAAAATGTGTCAGTTGTTGAACAGGAACCTGAGATCCATTTAGATGATGATATTGAGGAGGATGCAAGCCATGTGAAAAATAAGTGTTCTGAACTTAGTTTCTCACCTAATTCAGAAGGTGAAGTTGAACATGTAATGGAAGAGAAGTCTATTTCATTGATTAATCTTCCTGCTGAGCGAACACCAGTCAAAGGTGAACAGCCAGCTGATACAGAAAGTGATAATGAAAATGGTACTGACAAGACATATGCTTCTGCAACAAGAATTGTCTTGTCACAAAATACAAGTGGTGCTTCCCCAGTGTCGTCACAACTCAGTGATGTTTCGCCAAGGAAAGACGATAGTTTTGATTCTCAGCCTCAGCTCCAGTACCAGCAAATGCAGCAACAGTTTACCGTGTGGCAGAATCAGCTGAATCAAAATCAGAAACTCTTAGCCAATCAGATTGGACCCCAATCTACTGCAGCGGATGACTCATCTAGTATTCAGTTCCAGCAGCTTCAGCTGCAGATACAGATGCAGCAACAGATGTTGTTTCAATTGCAACAGAGCATGCAAACTCTGGCATTACAGAACACACTGGTAGCCCAGCAAAACCAGGCAGTTAATCAGCCATTAATTATGCCACAGGAAACTGTTCAAGCCCAGCTTAGTGCTCCTACTGTTCAAATTTTCACAAAGGATAATGAGAAGAACAGGCCAGAGACCCCGCCTTTAGAACCTCCTCCCCAAGCACCAGTCCCTCCTCCTGCAGTAGCACCGCCCCTTCCTGCTGTAACCTCCAAACCTAAAGCCTCTAAAGCAGACGCAAAATATTCAAAGCCAAAGCAGAAAAGATTTGAACGACAGCTTGACCCACGAGAGCAGCTGATGTTAGATATTAGGAATGCAGGGAAGTCAGGACTGCGCAAGGTTGGTATTTAAAAAAGTTAGCTATTGTGAGACAAAGTATTGTTATCAGAGGTCCAGATGAAATGCACAATTTAAACCATTTTCGAGAATAACTCTTTATTTCTCCACCAAACCCTATGTTGTGACCACTCTTTAGAATCATCTCTTCGAGACGCATCATAGGGTTAGGGGTAGAAATGACAATTTTAGTACAGTAAAATCTCGATTATTCCTAACTTTAGTATAGAAGATTTTAATATAGAGGCAGGTGGCTGCTTAATGCATGATGAAAGTCATGCAGAAAGCTCCTCTAGGACTTTCACCATGCATTTAGCTGCAACCTGTCTCAAAGATCATTAATGATACATATTTTGTGTTCAAATAATCGAAATTTTACTGTACTTAAGTATGCATTTTATTTGTTGTTTATCTGCGAATTTTGATCAGAGTTTTCTTCACTTATGATCTAAAACATATACAGTAAAACCTCTCTATAACGGACACTAATTTGTGTTAAGTTTTTGGTATTTATGGCAGGTGACTGCTTAAAGCAAGGTGAAGGTAAAACAGAACGCTCCTATAGGAGCGTTCTGTTTTACTTTCACCTTGCTTTAAGCAGTCACCTGCCTTTAACACAAAATACTTGATGTAATTTAGTGGCCGTTATAGAGAGGTTTCACTGTACATGTAATCCCAATGTCAAACAGTTTGGATCCTGATGACATGCAGATTTACTGGCCGTCTCATTTGGATCCAAACCACTAACAAAGGTGATTACGGATTTGTTATTGGCAGTAAAAGAGTTAAACTGGGCCTTGAAAAGGTATCTTTTGAGAGGTAGTGATAGTCATCAGAACAAAATGTTGCACCGTTTGCACTGGTACTCATGGATTCATGCATATAGCGTGTCTAAATTTCGTTTTTGTTCAAAAGGTGAGACATGACACCTTTGTCTCTTCATTCATCAGAAAACCATTGCAGGAAAACATGCATGTTTGTATATGACTTTATGAGATATAAGCTGTGATGTCAGGCTGGGTTATTGAATCTTAACCTTTACTCTATGAATATTCATGTAAGAAATATAGGTACATGTATCAGGAATACTAATTACCGGTAGATTTTTTTTATACTGGCACATTAATATGATAATTTTGGCCATGGTAGAAACTGTAGAATCATATCTATATTATTTCATAAGCACCTTTGTAAACAGAGTAGACCCAGATCAGACAGCTCCTGTAGGAGCCCTCTGATCTGGGTCTGCTCAGTTTGCTTGTGAAATAGCATGGATACACTTGTACAGTTTCTGCCATGGTTAAGATTTACCTTGTTCATGATGCTATTATAAAGATACAGCTAATTAATACAGCTAATTATATTCATACAGTCATTAGATCTGACATGAATATTCATGGAGTAAAGGGATAATATCAATGTTTTAATTCAACCTGTTTGGCAAAGTATGTTGTGGAACAAAACACTCTTATTTTTTTGTTTTTAAATCTTTATTGAAGGTCAACAAACAAGAAAGGTATATTTATTTGTATCCAGTGCACAGCAGAGGGTGTATGTTTGAGTTTACACATTGAATTTGTCTCCAGATTCATATTTAGCTGAAATTGAAAACTTTAATTGTCTAGTACTCACCCTTTTCTACAAGTCTTCCTTGTGTTTCTGTGGATTTGGAAATGTACATTTTCTTATGACAAACATTGCAGACCCTGATCAGGAGCCACTGATACAAGTCTACAGTGTTTGCAAATAGTTGTTAATAGTTTCCATCCTTTAACCCTTTCCCTCATATTGACGACTCTGTAAAAGTCACTTTGTGAAACCATTGTGATAAATAGAGCATTTGCTCCTATAGGAACAAATGCTCTATTTATCACAATGGTTTCAAGAAGTGGTTATTACAGAGGCGTAGAAAGGCATATTTATGGAGGAAAGGGTTAAAGCAGGCACATTTACTATATAGGTATATTTATGGAGGAAAGGATTAACTCTTACATATGCCATCATCTTACCAAAACATTCATAAACATCATGCAGTCATTTATATATAGTAGAAGATTTTAGCACTTGACCTTTGACCTTTTGTCCATACCATCAATTTTAAGCCATGCTTTCCTTTAGCATTTTATACACGGAACATCAGGCCTTAAGTGAATAAAGCGTTTTGCTTGATTCCGACACGTTTTTAGCATTTGAATCGTCAGATTTTGAGTGAACTGTAAATCTTACTAATCAGATGCTTGAAACTTAACTTGGGTTCACACTCAGAAAGTTTATTACTTTGGGGCCAGGGATTTAAATGACCAACACATTCTGAGACTCCTAGCCTGACCCTTACAACACGAAGTATATCATGTCCTCAACTTTTCCACATCAAGTTACTTTTTTTCTTCCATTGTATTTAGAAAATCAGTGTCAGAATGTCAAACAGTTTAGATCTCATCTGGATTCAGACTGTTTTGAAGTGTAAAAAAAAACTGAGCCCTAGTGTTGACAGTGTTTAGAATATTCACTTGGTTCCATGCTTCTTCCATAACAGGGAACTGAGCAAGGATATTTGAAAGATACTCCTGTTTATTTAGGAAGTGGTTTAGGAGGGGTTCTATTGTACGGTATTTACATTATCTAAGGGGTTATGTTTATAATGTTTTTTTAGAATGATAGGTTTATTGGCAAGTTTAGCATTTTGCATTTGCTTTTTGAAATTTCCTTTCATGGTTATTTTTATGGTTTTTTTTTAAAAAAATTTAACTCGAAAGTTCATAACCGCGATAAATGTAGATTTAGGCTTTGCTACAGTAGGCGTCATGTACCGGTATGTAATTTTTTTTATAAAGATATAGTGAAGAAATATTGTGTTCTAACTCCTTATACACCATTGGGAGGAACTGTTTCAAACTTTAACATATGAACAACCTTTATAAATGTGAAAATGTAGTAAATAAGGAATATATGCTGTAACTTTTTTTACCAGAGTAATGGGACTTTGAAAATTTCTTGATAATATCGTCACTACTTGAAGGCTTTGTTTCAAACTTGTCTGTCGGTACATTCATCTGTTTGTACGTCCCACATCTTGTACATCCAACTCCTCATACACCAATGGGAGGATTTACTTCAAACTTTCACATATGAACAATGCTGATATGAAAATGTTTGGAGAGAGACACATGTACGGTGCAACTATTTTCAACAGAGTTATGAGATGGGGGGCAACTGTCCTATGGGGCACAGTTCTGGTTTCACCTAAAACATGCTTGAATTAGAGACAATATCACAAGTGCTAGGTTTGTTTAGAGCATGTAAGCAATGGACAAAGTATTCTATTTATGTGAGCTTTGGTTATTATAGTAAAGTAGTTCTTTCTTTTTCTGTTTCTTAATATTCATTAGAAATATTTGATTTTACTAGTAGCCAGGGATTTTATTAAGAATTTAGAAATCTCTAAGGCATCTTGCAATAGCTAGTGTAGATATTAATCTTTCAAATGCAGGAAACAAGTGTACCAGCATTTGCAAACTGTACACCCAGATCAGTGGGCTCCCAAGGGAGCCCTCTTATCCAGTTCTGCACTGTGTGTCATTCAAAATCTTGTAGCATATTTAACCCTTTACTCCATGAATATTCATGTAAGAAATAATGACATCATGAATATTCATGTAAGAAATAATGCATGAATATTCATGTAAGAAATAATGACATCATGAATATTCACTGATTACATTATTTGTTATAATGGCACATGAAAACCTTGAAAGTTTGGTAATGGCATAAAGTGTAGAATATTAGCTGTATTATTTCATGAGCAAACAGAATAGACCCTGATGAGACGGCTCCTATAGGAGCTACTCTGTTTGCAAAGGTGTAGATTGAAGGCATATTTATGGAGTAAAGGGCTAAGCCTTGCTTACTGAATGGACTCTGTGGGACATTCCACCTGGAATATTTTGTATACAAAGTGTTAACTATTAAATGAAAACTGTGAGCAGAAATGGAGAAAAAAAATGACTTTGACAGTCAAAGCAGACATTGCATGCTGCAGACTGAGTTATGTTCTGAGTCATGTATATTCATTTTTCAGGCTCCGCCGATTTTAAACATTAATTTAATTATTTGTATACAAAATATAACATAATGAAATTTATTGCCTTAGCAAGCAGTAAAGAATCTGTAACATATAGGAAAACACAGTAGACCCAGATCAATAAGCTCCTACAGGCGCTGTCTGATCTGGGTCTACTCCGTTTGCAAGGGCATAAAAGGCAGTACATGTACACATGTATCTGAATTAAAGCATTACAATTAGGTTTGGGTTACTTAACATTTTTCACTATTTATTTTTGCAGGTACCAGTCAAAGCAACCCACTGGCACAAGTGAACGGGAACCAATCTTTGTTTGATTCAGAACACCAGGGGTCGCCCACAAGATGCTGCAGTTGTGATATAAATAGAATATGTGACATGTCACATGATGACAGTCATGTGATCAGACTTTTATGATGTGTTCAGTCTGTGATTATGATAGAGACTGTGTTTGCCTCTATAGGATTACTCCACAAGTATCTTCCATATATGGTATATAGGTCTTTAGCAAGTTGTGGATGAATTTGTTATTTACCCTTTATTCCATAGATATAGCTTTTATCCCTTTACTCCATGAATATTCAAGTAAGAAATACAGTAAAATCTCTCTATAACGACCACTAAATTACACCAAGTATTTTGTGTTAAAGGCAGGTGGCTGCTTAAAGCAAGGTGAAAGTAAAACAGAGCGTTCTGTTTTACTTTCACCTTGCTTTAAGCAGCCACCTGCCCTAAATACCAATTAATTGATACAATTTAGCGGCCGTTATAGAGAGGTTCTACTGTAATGAGATCATGAACATCAATTAGATTATCTTTTATTATGGCATGTGGACACTGGAAATTTTGACCATAACAGAAACTGAAGAATCAGATCTACTTAATTCCATAAGCAAACAAGCAGACCCTGATCAGATGGCTCCTACAGGAGCTGTCTGATATGTGTATATTCTGTTTGCAAAGACCTTAATTTATATGAGTAAAAGGTTAAGGCTTTTGCAAACAGAGCTAAGATCCAGATCAGAAGCTCCTGTAGGAGCATGCTGATTTATTGAGGGTCTGCTCTGTTTCCTTATAAGTTATAAATATGATTTTGCAGTTTCTGCCATGGCAAAAAAAATCTTTTGTTCTTAATTATATCATTATAAAACTTCATCTAATTGTGATGTCCATCATGTCATTATTTCTTACATAAATATTCATGGAAAAAAGGGTTAAATATCACATTATCTAAGTCTGTTCCAACTGAAAATGTTACGTTGGATACCCAATAGCCTACTAACATGTGAGCTTATTATCGACATGAATTTCTATGCGGTGTAGTTTATAGCTCCAGGTTAACCCATGTCCCCATCAACATTTATACCTGGAACTCATCAATGTTATTTAGAGCAATTAATTTCTAGTCTGGCATATGAATACAGGAATTGGGTCATGGCAGAAACTACAGGATCATATTGATATTGTTTCATAAGCAAACAGAGCAGACCCTGATCAGACGGCTCCTATAGGAGCCGTCTGATCTGGGTCTACTCTGTTTACAAAGGTTTGGAAAGGTATTTCTATGAGGGAAAGGGTTAACAACCATGTCAAGCCAAAGTTTCTATGACATCAGCGTCTTCATCCAATCAGTAATATGGAACCTCAGTTGACTTAGAGAAAATTCAAATTATTTTGTGCATTGGGCACATGTTTGATATTCAGACATGTTTCTAATAAATTTGACCCTTCTTGGGCTTTGATAGTGTTATTTTTATTGTAAGATAAGAAATGCATATATTGTTCATTTCTGTGGCATAAACTATAAGGTGAATTGTAGATTTTATTTGTGTAAAAGTACGGTTCTTAAAGCCTGAACTTTGCTGTATAGTCTTAGTAAGGAACAAAAATTATAACTCTTTTGCTGTCAATGGAAAATCTACCTATGCAAACAGTTTAGATCCAGATGAGATGATGAGTAACTCAACATCTCATTAGGTTCCAAATTGTTTGAAGCTGTGATTATGTTTTTTTCTGTTTTTGTATTTTTAAGAAAATGGGAGAAAATTAGATAATGAAAATCATAGTAGACAACAAACTTTGCGGACGACAATGTGTGGCAATGAAAGAGTTAGGTATTAACTCTTCTCCTTCATAGGCTATTTTTAGACCCAACCTCTTTGAATGAATCTACCCAAAAGGAGCATTAACTAGTGAAAAGGGATATTTTAGAATTTTGTATTTTGAAACCATTGTAATAAATAGAGCATTTGCTCCTATAGGAGCAAATGCTCTATTTTTCACAATGGTTTCATAAAGTGAAGTTGATAATAAGAGTAGGGCATCGCGCCCGGGTTTCTCTGTATCCTCTCCCCTCTCTCTGGGGCGAAACTCAAACTTTCAGGGAAAACCCTAGTTATAATTGTAATTATGTAAACTCATAAATTTTTCCTCATGGCATAAACTGTAAAATCTGATTTATTAAATTCCATAAGCAAACAGCAGACCATGATCAGACGGCTCCTACAGGATCTGATCTGATCTGGGCCTACTCTGTTTGCAAAGGTGTATCAATGGACTAAAGGGTTTAATAACAAATCATTACATCTTATCTACCATATCATTAGACTTATAGCTGAGTATATATGGCTCGAAAAGTAGAGGGACCACTTAATATGAAAACCGTTACAATATGGTTGTATTATTTATAAAATATTATCACAGAAATGTAAAGTAAATATTCATTATCATAAACGAAGTAAAAGTGAATTATTCATCATTTAAATATAGCCATAAGTGTAGAGTCATTTTGCATGGAAATAAAATGCCATCTGATTGTTTTCAATGTTATGTCATGTGTTTGAAGTGTGACAGCCATTTATATACACTAATCCACCTAATAACCTCTGTTTTCTGCCAAACATAGGCAAATAGTACAGACCCAGATCAAATGGCTCCTGAAGAAGCTGTCTGATCAGGCTCTACACTATTTGCTACTATGTCTGTCCAATTTAAAGTTGTCAAAATGATGCCAACGTGAATTAACATTACACACTAACAGTAAAACTGTTATGGCCTATGCAAAAAGTTCGAATCGAGATGATATTTTTCATAATGTGGCATCTCATCAGGATCCACCCTTTTTAACACTCTGATCATATCTTTGCAAAGAAATGAGAGAACTTTATTTTTGGATTTGAAGCAGACGACAATTGTTGCAGACGGAAAATGACTTAGCATGCAAAGAGTTAAGAACTGGTGGAGAGGGGAGATTGTGTGTCTGTATACCTGGGGTACCTTCATCATCATCTTGAATATAAACAGCATTATATACTCAGTGTAGGATTTTATATTCAAGACAATAGGGGAAGTGTAAATGTCTAAAATAAAAATTAAATATGATATAATTGAATGTCTGTGCTACTAGTTTTACCAGGAAGAAGCCAAGTACCTTAATCCTCACCCTAATGTAAAAAAAATAAAAATGTTCTCTTATTTGGTTGTGGTCAATCTTGATTGCTTCTGATTCTGTCAAGCTTTGGAAAAACTGTTGGCTGATTATCAAACAGCTTTGATTTTCTTCACTCGGAGACACCAGGTAACTCTGCGTCTCATCTGGATGGAAGCGTTTGCTAATGCGAGTAAAGTCACGCATAGCGAAACACTCCTGGGGGTTGTTTAAAAATACTTTGGTTAACACTTTCACTATTTAAAATTTATGCATGAACTGATCACTTCATGAATATTCATTAACTTTATAAGGCAAACATTTGAAGACATAGACAAAAACTGGGATCAGATCTATATAATTAGATAAGCAGACCTTGATTCTTTCCCTATCAAACCTTATGTTGTGACCACCTTCTCGTCAGAAGCATAATGTTTGGAGCCTGACAAGACTATGTCTGAGTTGAATCCAAACTATTTGCATAGAAAATCCTAGATATGCCCGTAACATGGTAAGGTTCATAATTATGTGACCTCATATTTCTCTATCATATCCATATCATTTTTATACGCCCGAAGGGTCGTATTATGTTATGGTCTCCATCGTCTGGCCGTCTGGCTGGGTGTCTGTCTGTCCGTCCGTTAGCAAATTCGTGTCCTGGCTATAACTTACTCATTTTTTCTCCGATTTTCAAAATTCTTTCACACAAATGTTCAGTATCACTTGAAGGTGTGTCGCGTACAAAACCCAATTGTGAACTTTCAAGGTCAAGGTCACAAATAGGGCGTTAGCAATTTTCGTGTCCTTGGTAAAACTTACTCATCTTTTCACCAATTTTCAAAATTCTTTCACACGTATGTTCAGTATCACTTGAAGGTGTGTCGCGTACAAAACCCAATGGTGAACTTTCAAGGTCAAGGTCACAAATAGGGCGTTAGCAATTCTGTCCGTCCGTCCGTTAGCAAATTCGTGTCCTGGCTATAACTTACTCATTTTTTCTCCGATTTTCAAAATTCTTTCACACAAATGTTCAGTATCACTTGAAGGTGTGTCGCGTACAAAACCCAATTGTGAACTTTCAAGGTCAAGGTCACAAATAGGGCGTTAGCAATTTTCGTGTCCTTGGTAAAACTTACTCATCTTTTCACCAATTTTCAAAATTCTTTCACACATATGTTCAGTATCACTTGAAGGTGTGTCGCGTACAAAACCCAATGGTGAACTTTCAAGGTCAAGGTCACAAATAGGGCGTTAGCAATTCTGTCCGTCCGTCCGTTAGCAAATTCGTGTCCTGGCTATAACTTACTCATTTTTTCTCCGATTTTCAAAATTCTTTCACACAAATGTTCAGTATCACTTGAAGGTGTGTCGCGTACAAAACCCAATTGTGAACTTTCAAGGTCAAGGTCACAAATAGGGCGTTAGCAATTTTCGTGTCCTTGGTAAAACTTACTCATCTTTTCACCAATTTTCAAAATTCTTTCACACATATGTTCAGTATCACTTGAAGGTGTGTCGCGTACAAAACCCAATGGTGAACTTTCAAGGTCAAGGTCACAAATAGGGCGTTAGCAATTCTGTCCGTCCGTTAGCAAATTCGTGTCCTGGCTATAACTTACTCATTTTTTCTCCGATTTTCAAAATTCTTTCACACATATGTTCAGTATCACTTGAAGGTGTGTCGCGTACAAAACCCAATTGTGAACTTTCAAGGTCAAGGTCACAAATAGGGCTTCAGTATCACTTGAAGGTGTGTTGCATACAAAACCCAATTGTGAACTTTCAAGGTCAAGGTCACAAATAGAGCGTTAGCAAATTTTGTGTCCTGGCTGTAGCTAACTAGACCTACATCATTACCTTTAAGGTCAGTCATATTTGAAGGTGAAAGGTTAAACGCACTTATGTCACGTTCGGTTTAAACTTTCTCGACTTTTTTTCCAAAGTTCAAAAAAGTCTGAAAGTCTGAAAATGATTGCTATGTACACTGTTCTTACCATGCTCATATCTTGGATATTTATTCACTTATTTCAAACTTGTTTCACAATGCTATTTTTTCAAAAGGATCTTTGGCTCTGACAGAAACTATAGGATTAGATCAACAACATTTCATAAGCAACAGAGCAGAACCTGATCAGACAGCTCTTACAGGAACTGTCCGATCTGGATCTACTCTATTTGCAAACGTGCGTGAAGCTGTTTATATAAATACGAGAAGGATTGGGAAATTGATTTTAAAGCAAATTTGGTGTCCGCTGTCAACAGAGCTAACTGGTGTTTATTAATCCTTTTTTCTCTTAAGAATATTTATTAAAGATTTCATGACCTTGTGAATATTCATTTATCCGTCAGTGAGATAACTCTCATATCATTTTTCATTCTGGAGTTATTGCCCTTTGATAGTTTCGGGTAGCAATTTCTTGTGCAACTAATTCCTCCTTTTTTTTCAAAATAAATGCTCCTTTTTCAGCTTTCAGTAGGCCCAAAGACAAATAAAAGATTAGTATTACAATAAGCAGTTTTACTCTCCTTGCTATTGCCTTAGCCCTAATAGACCTCATACGGTATGCGCAACTTCTGAAAGTTCACACATTGTGTAAATAGAACAGCCTTCGGGCGTATATTGCCCCGTCTCGCGGTGCTCTTGTTGGTTTTCAATATACACAAAGTTGCGACTACACTGTCAAGTCCATATGTATGCAGTAGATGTATATGTATTCAATTTATGCATAAAATTGTAGGGAAGAATATTTTTGTAGCAAATGTAAGCCATAAAAATCAAAATTTTGTACTTTATGTATACAATAAAATCCCTCTAAAGCGACCACTTTATGAATAAACAGGAGCTTTCTGCATTACTTTTGTCCTGCATTAAGCTGCTACCTGTCTTTAAACCCCAGAATTGGACCTTTCTGGTGGTTGCATTAGAGGGATTTTAACTATACTTGTTTTGTGTTTCCCTCACATGTCACCTGTGTTAAACCCAGTCCTAGTTCCCCCACATGTCACCTGTGTTAAACCCAGTCCTAGTTCCCCCACATGTCACCTGTGTTAAATAAACCCGATCCTAGTTTAACACTTTGTATGCTAGGTAATTGTCATCTCCTGATCTGTAAAGATTGTCCTCTACCACATTTCAAAGTTTTCTACAATTTCTCTTCAAAAACTATAGTCAGTCAGTGTCTTACAGTTTTGACCTCGATGAGGTGCCGAGTTTTTGACACTCTAAGTGGATTTTATAAAGAGTAATAAAAAAAAAAGAGGACTTTCAGAACTGAAGTGAAAAACAAAGTATGAAAAGACAGTTACTTAGCAGCAAAGGGTTAAGGTTATAGCTGAAAACTGCTTGTGCCAACTATATGGTTTTTACCTACACATTTGCTAAAAAAACACGCCCAAATTTGCATGTGTTTGAAAGAGGGCAATGTATATTGCAACTCATTTAAAACAAAAGAAAGTTAAAAGCAAACCCATATGCCCAATTAGATTTGTAAATAGTTATAAAACCATGTATGATATTATGTGCAATTTTATTATATCTTGTTATTTGTTGAAAACTTTTCCCTGTTTGTTTTTTCTCATTTTTGTTACACAACTTAACTATTCTTTCCATCTCCTGACTTACATCAGATCATGTACTAATAGGACATCTTGTTATCAAGTTCAATAGATAGTAACATGTTTCGAAATTTTAACACTGAATGCTGAATTTTCAAAGTGGAATATTTCATTATTGTTTTAACCCTTTCCCTCATATGAACGCCTTTTCACGCATTTGCAAACAGAGAAGGCCCAGATCAGACAGCTCCTCTAGGAGCCGTCTGATCAGGGTCTGCTCTGTTTGCTTATGGAATTTGATAGGCATGTTTCTTTAGACTCTAAAATGGCTACAGCTTTCCACCTTCCATATTTCATTGTAACTATTTTGCCAATGAATATTCACTAGGTATTGAAATATGATCTAAATATAGAACAGGGAAAGGGTTAAACACTAAAGTCGATTCAGTATAAAAGGGTATACTTTGTGTGAGGAGTTTAATTGACAAACAGGGCAGACCCTGATAAGAGGGTTCATCTAGAAGCCCTCTGATCTGAGTTTACACTATTTGCAAATGACAGTACATCTGTCCCGCATTCAAAATGTAAACTCTGATCAGATTTTTCCAATAATCAAGAATTTGATCAGTGTCAGTTTTGAATCTGGTGAGATGTCAAGCCATTTGGCTTCTTATTGAGGTCCAAGCTGTTTCCATGATTATCACAAATGGCTGCACTGAAAATAAATAACTAACAAGCAAAGAGTACAATAGAACCTGTCTTAAATGACCATCAAAAAGAGGTCTAAATATGGGTCTTGAAGACTGATGATAGCTTACTGCAGGTCAAAAGTAATGCAGAAAGCTATTAGAGCTTTCTGCAGTTTCTTTTGGCCTACATTCAAACAACTACCTGCTTTTGAAGACTCCTGTATATTCAATAAATGAATGGTCACTTAAGACAGAGCTCAAGTGTACTTTTACTGTGTACAAAGAGTTTGAAATGTGCTGTATTATGTTCCAGAGTGAAAGAGATTGTGGTTATCTCGGGCCAGTTATATATTGTAACAGAATGTGAAGTATTTACTACAAAGAAAACATATACATGTATAGATATGTGTATGAAATATATTTTATTTTGAAATAAATTTATATGTATCCTTTTACTCAATCTGGAATTTTAACCCATTCCCTCATAGGCTATTTTTAGACCCAGTCTCTTTGAAAAGGAGCATTTACTATAGAAAAAAGGAAACAAATTAGAATTGTATAGTTTTTGAAACCATTGTGATAAATAAAAAGTGACTTTTACAGAGGCATCAATATGAGCGAACAAGTTAATCCTTATAGCACCTTGCCAGAGTAGATCCAGATCAGACAGCTCCTGTAAGAATTGTCTTGTTAGGGTCTGCTCTGTTTGCTAATGCAGTAAAACCTCTCTATAACGGCCACTAAATTGTGTTAATTAGTTGGTATTTAGGGCAGGTGGCTGCTTAAAGCAACATGAAGTAAAACAGAACGCTCCTATAGGAGCGTTCTGTTTTGCTTTCACCTTGCTTTAAGCAGCCACCTGCCTTTAACACAAATACTTGATGTAATTTAGTGGCCGTTATAGAGAGGTTTTACTGTGGTATAAAGCGTTGATTCTACTGCTTCTGCCATGACCAAAAATTCTCGTGTTCATGTGTCATTATAAAACTTAATCCTTTAACCCTTTCCCTCATATAAACGTGTTTTCATGCATTTGCAAACAGAGCAGACCCTGATCAGACGGCTCCTCTAGGAGCCGTCTGATCAGGGTCTGCTCTGTTTGCTTATGGAATTTGATAGATCTGTTTCTTTGCTTCCTAAAATATCTACAATGTTCTACCTTCCACATTTCTTTACAACTATTTTATCAATGAATATTCAGTAGGTATTGACTTTTGGAATAAACATAGAACAGGGAAAGGGTTAATATTCATAATACCATTACTTCTAACATGAATATTCATGGGGGAAATGGTTAGAATAATAAACACCCTTGAATGCTGTACATGTATTTCCTCAACTACATATTATAGGGGTATGATTTTATCAATCCATTCCAACTCCATTTTCATTTTTAAATTATGTTAATCAGGAATCCATTAACTTGGCGTCCTTGCCTCATTTAACTTCCTTGATAACTATTCCAACATGGGAGGGATATAGCGGTTTTACAGACTGGAATCCTCCTATATTGTTTAAGACTGGGTCCATTTATCCTGAAAGTGTAATCTTAATTGATTACTATGTAGAATACTCCGACCCTGATCTAAGAGGGACATTGGAGCACTTGAATATAGGTTTTCATATCAGCATTCTAGGAAACATTGATTTTACCAATTTTAACCTACACCTTAACACTCAATTTCAGGCCTTTGCTTTAACAAGTATTTACACATTTTTTGTTTCATCCTCGAATCATCAAAGGTGATTTTTATATCAAAAACACAGTTGCAGTGTCGAACCGTTTGGATGGATCTTGATGACACTGTTTTTTGACAGATTTCTTTGCCTCTATTTCTCAGAAAAGTTTTCAAGATGTCGGACAGTTAGATAATAAGAAGATGCAGAGTTACTCTGCTTCTCGTCTATATATCTAACTGCAAAAGTTCCAACCGACTCGGAGTATATAGCTAAGCTGTATCTGCATCTGTGGGACACAGTATTTCTACGACTTCAGGCATCAAGTTAAAGCCTTTGATAACATGCCAACATCAGTTTTATTCTACTGTAGATATTACAGTCAAACCTCTCTACAATGACTGCTCTTTAGGAATCTAATCTGGGTCTTATAGACAGGTGGATGCTTAATGCAGAACAAAAGTAATGCAGAAAGCTCCTATGGGAGCTTTCTGCATTACTTTTGTTTTGCTTTCTGCATTACTTTTGTTTTGCATTAAGCAGCCAACTGCTTTCAAAGGGTCCTACATTTATTCAATAAGAGGTCAAGTTGAAGAGGTTCTTCTGTAATGAGATAATTACGTCAAAACTGTTACATGTACATTATGTGCCTGCAATATTGTGTATTTTCATATAAAAAAAAAGGATATAAAGTCATATGAACTAATTATATAATAAATTTATACTGTATTTTAGGTTTTTGTCTTTTATAAATTTTCCACTTTCAAAATGATTATATTTCGTCCATTGAGTGCCAAAAGGGCTCGGCAACCACTTTTTCTGCCAAAAGGGCTCCACAGCATTTTCAAAATACCATCGACAATCCAGCTATAGAGATGATAGATCAACACTTTGTATTTAAATGTAACTGTAAGATTGCTTTATATATATTTAAAACTTTCCTCTGAAAAATGATACAAATTTTGCCATTAAAGGACCTTTTATTGTTGAGCCCTTTTGGCTTGAATTGGAGTTTTTGCCATAAGGAACTTTGCATCTCATCTGGATCCACATCGTTTGCATGTATAATCACAATTTTGCCGCTAGTGTGCAAGGAGTTATATGCTTGCTATAGGCAGGTCCTACTGCAAGTGATGTTAACAATGCACAAAGGAGACGTCTCTATTCCTAGTTTTTGGGATTTATGTCTCCTATTTTTATCTTATCCAGAGTATAACCCTTTTAAGCCTTAGTAAACAGAGTAGACCAAGATCAGAAGTTCTTGTAGGAGCTGTCTAATCAGAGTCTGTGTTTGATTATGGAATAAAATTCATCTGATTCTACAGGTTCTGATAGCACAAAAAAAACCACCCAACATTAGTGTTTTCAGCCTGTCTACACAGGCGTCTCTATCAGGTGATTGGTTCACCTTTTCCCTGTTGAATATGCCTGTAAGAATTCATGAGATTAACCTTTTAAAATGCCATATACCATAAAACCCCTGTAAACTGGATGTTAAATTGGGTATATAAATTTGGGTCTTGGAGACGGGTGGCAGCTTAATGCAGGGTGAACGTCATGCAGAAACCTCCTAGAGGAGGTTTCTGCATGACTCACTCTGGATTAAGCTGCCACCTGCATAAAAGTGTCTGCATGCTTCTCTTCTAAAATTCCGGTTTAGAGGGGTTTAGCTGTAAACACAGGACAGTTTTGCCCAGGCAGAAACTAGTCTGATCTATTCTACTAACAGAGCAGACCCTGATCAGATTTATTCTACATAGTGTACACATAGGTGATATTAAATTCGGAGATGATATATCGGAAGTATTGGGCACACAATTATCAGTTGTTTTCTCTTTTTATTTCATTTCTGTAATTTCAATACAAAATATTTAATGAACATCAACAAAACAAAAAATAACCACATTTCATTATTAATAATCATCATCATTAACAATAATGTCTCTTGAGTCTGGGATCAGAAAATCAAAAGTGTCCACCTGCTATTGATCTTAACCCATTCCTTCATACTGACACCTTTTGATGCCTCTGTTAAAATCACCTTTTGAAACCATTGTGATAAATAGAGCATTTGCTCCATAAGAGCAAATGCGCTTTCTATCACAATGGTTTCAAAACTACACAATCCTAAAAGTTTTATATAAAACAAGTGAATACATTGCTATGAGATAGTATACGTAGAATCAGATCTGTAAACAAACAGAAAAGATTAACAGCAACTGGAAATTAATTCACATAAAACAACTATAATGGGACTTTAAATCAGAATCCAATATGTCTATTAACCCTTTCCTCCATAGGCTATTTTTAGATCCAACCTCTTTGAATGAATCTACCCAAAAGGAGCATTTACTAGAGAAAAGTATTATTTTTTAGAATTTTGTAGTTTGAAACCATTGTGATAAATAGAGCATTTGCTCCTATAGGAGCAAATGCTCTATTTATCACAATGGTTTCAAGAAGTAGTTATTACAGAGGCGTAGAAAGGCGTATTTATGGAGGAAAAGGTTAAAAATTGGGAACAAACATTCTATTTTGAAAAATGTGTCGCAAAGGAATGACATGAAAAGGGCATGGAGTTGATATTGATGAAAACTTGATTATCTTAAATTAATAATTCTAATATATATACAAGCTCTAGTTTATATATAAAATAAAAGAAAATGTGTCCATGGGACACGGATGCCCCCGCGAGCAAACAGGAAGTAGATGAACAACAGACCTGAAAAGGGGAGACACGGTACACCTCACTATGATTATGCTTCAGACCAAATATCAAATCATTGCATCTTACACGAGCGAAGAAATCTTTGACGAAAGATTTTGAGGACGGACGTACAGACGGACAAGGGTAAAACTTAATGTCCCCGTCTCCTAAAGGCGGGGGGCATAAAAAAGTGAGCCTAGTCACAACAAGAATTATTGGAAGAAAGATATAGCCTTCAACTACATACAATTGGAATAGAAGGGGAATCTTAGTACAATGTAATTGTCCTTTAAACTTTTCCCTCATGAATATTCATGTGAGAAATAATAACAGAATGGGTATTTATTAGCCGATTGCTTTTTTTAATGGTATATAACAGGATCTCTTGCCTTGGCAGAAACTGTACAATCAGATACAGTAGAACCCCCCTAATGTGACCACTTAATAAACATGGCTGTCTTAACTGTCCTTATAAGCAGGTGGTTGCTTAATGCAGGACAAAAGTAATGCAGAAAGCTCCACTAGGAGCTTTCTGCATTACTTTTGTCCTGCATTAAGCTACCACCAGCATCTAGCACCCATAATTATACCTTTTTAGGTGGTTGCATTAGCGGGGTTTTACTGTATATTACGATTCCATAAGCAAAACTGAGCAAACACTGATTAGACCGCTCTTACAGAAGCCATCTTATATCGGTCTACTCTTTTCGTAAAGATGTCAAAATGCATCTAAAAGCAAATCTATGAGGTAAATGGTTAAGCCTTTACTCCATTAATACGCTTTTTTACTCCATCACAAACAGAGTAGACCCAGATCAGACGGATCCTATAGGAGCCATCTGATCAGGTTTTGCTGTTTGCTTATGAAGTAATATAGATTTAAATCTACAGTTTCTGCCATGGCTAAATTTTTAAGTGTTCATGTGTCATTAAAAAAATTAAAATAATTAATAATTTAATATTCATGATGTCATTATTTCTTACATGAATAGTCATGAAGTAATTGGTTAACACTTTGAATGGACAACTTTACAAGTGAATGAATTCCACCATTGTCTATCAATAGGGACCAATCTGTATCCAACAGATATTTTTTGAAAAGAATTCTGATCCATAAACATTGCACATCTTAATCCTTCAGGTAATGGATCTGCATTGTTTTACAAATAACATTGACCTCTTTACTCCATGTAAGAAATAATGACATCATGAATTTTAATAAGATTGTTATAAAATAGCACATCGACCCTTTATGTTTGGTTATGCCATGGTCAAACAGTTCTGTGACCATGTGCTATTGTAGCAATTAATGTGATCTTGCATGAATATTCATGGAGTAAAGGGTCAATATTCATGACATCATTATTTCTTACATGAATATTCATGGAGTAACGGGTAAACTCATCTGGGGGACTAGTGTTGACTGTTGTCAAGATCCTGGGATGAAGAAAGATTCAGCAGACCCTGAACTGCCTCTCCCACTACTGTGCTGTAGGTTGCCTGCGTGAAATATACAATAAACAGTCTACAGTAAAACCTCTCTATAATGGCCAATAATTTGTGTTAATTAATTGTTATTTAGGGCAGGTGACTGCTTAAAGCAAGGTGAAAGTAAAATAGAACGCTCCTATAGGAGCTTTTTTTTCACCTTGCTTTAAGCAGTCACCAGTCCTGCCTTTAACACAAAATACTTGATGTAATTTAGTGGCCATTGTACAGAGGTTTTACTGCATAAACACTTTCTTATTCAATTCAAGATTAGCATGAATATTCATGGACTGAATTTTTATGATTACACATTGACAAGGAAAGTTTTGGCTGACAAAAATAACTTCAGAATAGTATATATATATTATTCCATAAGCAAACGGAGCAGACCCTGATCAGACAGCTCCTACAAGAGCTGTCTGATCTGGGTCTACGCTGTTTGCAAAGATGCAATGTCATCTATATGAGACGAGGAACACATGTGTTACCTTCTGGCATAAAACAAGCATTGTGACAGAAACTGACACAATAAAACAATGAGAATTGAAATCTTACTTACTTCTCTGAAAGTTTCTGTCTGTTCTAGACCTGTGTTGAATGACAGAACTCTTGTGATATTGCTGTCCAACCCTGGGTAACAAAGTTGCTCCATACTGAAAGAATTCAGCAAAAGGTTCTACACAGAGGTCCAGATAAGATGCGTAAATTAAATCATTTTCAAGAATAACTTCTTTATTTCTCTACCAGACTCTATGTTGTGACCACTCTTTAGAATCGTCTCTGCGAGATAGGGTTGGGTGGAGAAATGACGATTTAAGTATTTGAGTACGCACCTTTATCTGTAGCTCTGTTCTACATCAAGGATATTACAAGGGCATAGTGCAGCAGTTTTGGATATTACAAGGGCATAGTGCAAAACTGCTGTAACTAGAATATAGAAACCCTTTACTTGATACAGATGACTTTTAACCCTATCCTTCACACAAACGTGTTTTCACGCATCTGCAAACAGAGTAGACCCAGATCAGACGGCTCATATAGGAGCCATCTGATGAGGGTCTGCTCTGTTTGCTAATGCAAATTTGAAAGATCAGTTTATTTACTTTCTAAAATGGCTATAATGTTCCACCTTCTATATATCATTATGACTTTTTTCTTAATTAATATTCAGTAGGTATTGAAATTTGAAATAAACATAAAACAGGTAAAGGGTTAAAAGCCTTTGCAAACAAAGTAAACCTAGATCAGATAGCTCATCTAGGAGACATGTCATCAGGATCTATATCAGACAGCTCATCTAGGAGACGTGTCATCAGGATCTAGATCAGACAGCTCATCTAGGAGACGTCTCATCAGGATCTATATCAGACAGCTCATCTAGGAGACGTCTCATCAGGATCTAGATCAGACAGCTCATCTAGGAGACGTGTCATCAGAATCTTGATCAGACAGCTCACCTAGGAGATGTGTCATCAGGATCTAGATCAGACAGCTCATCTAGGAGACGTGTCATCAGAATCTTAATCAGACAGCTCACGTAGGAGATGTGTCATCAGGATCTAGATCAGACAGCTCATCTAGGTGACGTGTCATCAGAATCTTGATCAGACAGCTCACCTAGGAGATGTGTCATCAGGATCTAGATCAGACAGCACATCTAGGAAATGTGTCATCACTCATCAGGATCTAGATTAGACAGCTCATCTAGGAGATGTCAAATCAGGATCTACTCTGTCTGCTTATTGAATTATATAAAGTTTTGCATTTTAGGAATGGCCAAACTATTCTGTGTCAACAATTGATATAAGTTAAGTATTTATGATATGTTTATTTCTTACACTACAAAATTGTTGCAAACTTTGGAAAAAATGTCATTTTTGTGTATAAAAGGGCAATAACTCTTAAATGCTACAAGCGATCTGGAAAAGTGATACATGGGAACAATGCCCCTGTGATGACAAATAATCATGCTGAGTTTTATTGAATTCTATCAATCCGTTACAGAGATATGACATCGGACGGGAAAAAATGTCATTTTTGAGTATAAAAGGGCAATAACTCCTAAATGCCGCAAGCGATCTGGGAAGGTAATACATGGGAACGATGCCCAAGTGATAACAAATATATATGTCTAGTTACATTGAATTCTGTCAATCAGAGATATGGCATCGGACGGAAACCAGACGGAAAGACGGAAGGAAGGTCGGACGGACAAACCCAAAATAATATCCCTCTGACTTTGGCAGGGGATAAAAAGAAATGAGATGCAAGCTTTAAGCCTTTACTTTATGAATATTCATGCAAGCCTCCACCTGCCATGTAAATTAACCCTTACTGTGTAGGACACGAGTCACTAATGTCCTTTGCAAACAATGTACACGCAGATGAGATGGCTCCTAGAGGAACTCTCTCATCAGGGTCTGCACTGTTTGTCATGTTATACTTTTCTTTAGAAGAAACCCTATAAATATTCACCATAAGCTTGACCAGTTTGAATTTTGGAATAGTCCATTTGAAAAGTCAGCGTTGATAGGATTAATTTATATTGCAAACAGTAGAGAATCAAACCAGTCTTAACCAAACAGATTCCCATACCTGTAGTAAGGGCTAGTGCTGTGTAACTTGTCATTGCTGTTGACTACCGAGCTACCGGGGTTATCCATAGCAACAGGACAGGCGATGTTTTCATTACCTAAAGGTAGACAACTCCAGCATTATATTGTTTTCCAACACTCAAATACTGGAATATCCTAATTAGTAATTACCAAAAGTATTTAGACAGACAAACTTTGGCAAATGGTGCAGACCAAGATCAAGTGGCCCCTGAAGGGGTTTTCACAATTTGTTACTATATGTGATCACAATAGCTCGACTTTTCTTCAAAACAGACAAGCTAAAAATAAAGGGCCATAGCTCGGAAATGTTGACATAAAGAGTCATGGTTCTTATGTAGGGGCCTTCTACCCACCTATGAACTGTCATGTTGATACCTCTAATACTTTTTGAGTATGAGCTACATTAAAGTTTTTGCAGGCCGCCACCGATAATGTCTACAACAATGCCTAAAACTACAACCCAGTGATCACAATAGCTCAATGTTTCTTTGAAACAGACGAGCCAAAAATGGCCAATACTTGGTTTAACCTTTAGCCTGCTGAGCAAATTATTTTTACAGAATTTTTTACCCACTACATTTTAAAAATTCAAGCTATAATCAATTTGTCTACAAAAATGCAATCAGAATATAAAACAGTTTGGATCCTGATGAGAAGCCGAGTTACTCGGCATCTCATCAGGATCCAAATTGTTTGCATAGGTATTCACTCATTCGACCATACCTGGCTAACGGTTGAACACATTTTATTTGTATCAATAATGTACTGACAAATACAAACGAAAACAAGATCAAATACTTACCACTTGGTGTGAAAGCTATACTATCATTACTAATGGTGTATGTATGATACATTCCTTTTCCACTGGTCACTGTCTGAATTCTTGACCCATCCACGCTGTACATCAACTCTGCAATTTTCATAATTATGCAGTTGGTACAATGAAAGGATCAGTAGAAATATGTTAACCCTTTCCCTGTTCTATATTTAGTCCAAATTTCAATACCTACTGAATATTCATGGACAAAATACTTATAATGAAGTATTGAAGGTGGAACATTGTAGGCATTTTAGAAAGTAAAGAAACAGATCTATCAAATTACATTAAAGCAAACAGAGCAGACCCTGATCAGACGGCTCCTCTAGGAGCCGTCTGATCTGGGTCTACTCTGTTTGCAGATGCGTGAAAACACGTTTATATGAGGGAAAGGGTTAAAAACACAGATGACCTTACTAATGTACCACAGTGTAGCTCTACAGTATATGGCCTATGACAAGGGCTACAACTCTCTCTTTCCTCCATTAATACGTTTTTCTACGCCTATGTAATAACCACTTCTTGAAACCGTTGTGATAAATAGAGCATTAAGTATCACAATGGTTTCAAAACTACAAAATTCTAAAAAATTCCTTTTCGCTGGTTAATGCTCCTTTTCGGTAGATTTATTCAAAGAGTTTGGTTCTAAAAATAGCCTATGGAGGAATGGGTTAATCAGCTAACAAAGCCCTCTCTTCTGGGTCAATACTGCCTGCCTATTTCCATCTTATGGACACAATGCAATACATAGGTTAATTAAAGGACTTTAGTGAGCCAGCTACCAGTAACTTACCCCACATTGTCAGAGAAAAAAAGTGGATCCTGACAGATTCTTCCAAAAATCGAACTCATTCAAGCTTTTATTCATGACAATTCCTAAAGCAAATTAAAAAAAAAAATTATCACATAACTTTGCTTGTCTCTCGGTTAATATAACCATCACGTACATGTATTTGTTTTTATTATATACCTGTCAGTTTCTGCAGTAAAATACGATTGTATTCGATCATGCAATACAACCTCTCAAGATTAATTTTCCATATTGCACGTACATGCAATACAAGATCCGTATTTTCACATCGAAAAGTGGCTTGGCATTAGCAGTAAATTTCCGTGATGCACCGGAGACGTGTCTATGTTTAGTAACGCACTGTAAACAATAATGTGAATCGATTAGCGTACAGCAATAATTAGCGTGTATATGATTTATGCAATCCTTGTTTCAATTAAATAACATCCAAACGAAAGTAATAAAACTATGATGAACAAGATTATTAAAAAATGCTACAATATATGAATATGCAATCCCAGACAGTAGTTATATATAGCAATAGCCGTAAATTTCAGTGACGCACCTGAGATGTGTCTATTTTTAGTAATGCAATGTATAGATTAAAAGGAGTTAGAACTTAGAATATTGATGTTCTTTTGTTTTCTTTTACTAAAACAGGTATATAATAAAATTTAATGGAATATTACACGAAGTGACGATATGACAGGTTGTATCACATGAGTGGTTGTTTGTCCATGGTATTCTCACTTGCCGCTTCGCGGCTCGTGAGAATACTTCGGCCAAACAACCACTCATGTGATACAACCCTTCATAACGTCACTTTGTGTAATATTCCCTATATATCTAACATGTGTAGTATAAGATGGGATGTCACACGACATCGTCACACAATTCCTATTCATTGAAAAAATCAAAACATGTACATTTATATCAAAAGCGTTGCAATCATGTGATAAAAAAGGCTCGCCTATTAATAACTTTATATTTTCTGGACTTGTTTAAGAAAAGTTTATCTCAAATGAAAACTCATGACAGATCCTATATGTCAAGACATGAAAGTGCTACGGATGAGCAACAATGCACATGTATTAGGATACATTACATGGAACTGACTGACAAACGTATGGACTGACAGATGGACAGGTCAAAACCTTATACCCCATGCAACTTTGTTGTGTGGAGTATAATTAAGATGTGAATATTGAAACCATGAGCCCCTGAGGACCTTGTCCTACCTAGCCAGGTTATAGGGCTTAACCCTGGACCTGATGAATATTCATTTCAGAAATAATGACTTTGAATATTAATTAGCTAAAATTTAATACTGGCATTTTGAAAACAGGAACATTTTACCATGGCAGATAGAATTAACCTACACTATTTTTGTATAAGCAGAACAGACCCTGATCAGACAGCTCCTATACAGATCTGCTCTGTTGGAAAAGCATGACTGTGTGATCAGGGTCTGCTTTGTTTGCAAAGGCATTCAAATGTGTCTGTATCAATTTAAGGGTTAATCATCACTGGGCATTATAGTTATTATATTTTGACAAAACTCATCTCCTGTTAGATCTAATTGAAATGACAGGAGGAAGTTGGTTTACACATTTTTCACACATTTTTCTTCATCCATCATTTAATCATTCATCATTGTCATCATCAACCTAAACACTCACTAAACGGTGTACAGTAGAACCTCCAAAATCTGAATCTCTTCAGATTGATGAAAGGTAAAGTTTTCAGGTCTTCAAATTAGAGTTTCCTATAAAATGGGAATATCAATTCATTGTTTGGACTTTTGATTCAGACATGTTGGCGATAAAATGTGCGTTTTAAAAACTAAGGGTAACATGTCTGTAACTAAAGACTCATTTGGACACATTTACTATAAGGCTTAATCAAAATCATTCTTTCACCTTGAAATGGCGAATGAAATTGCAGTCTTTAATTGTTACACCCAACATGCAATGGTGTTATCATTAAAAGACACCAAGATTTGCATTATAACACCACATCCCTACTGCTACAAGGTACGTGTGAAACACGTCTCAAAATGTTGCTTCAAGTTACATCAGCAATCAGCTGTCATTTTAACTAATCCACTTTTTAATTAGTGTACTGGTTTTTGGAGATTCCTCTGTTCATGTTCAATATTGGTGTAAATTATCTCCTAATGGTGTATATATTCAGTATTAGTGTAAAATTCCTCCAAATAATGAACATGTATGTTAAGCATTGGTGTAAATACTCACTAAATGGTGCACATGTTCAGCATTAGTGTAAATATTAAATGAATGGTGCACATGTTCAGCATCAGTGTAAATATTCAATGAATGGTGCACATGTTCAGTATCAGTGTAAATATCAAATAAATGGTGTGCATGTTCAACATTAG
This sequence comes from Azorinus chamasolen, assembly GCA_963576725.1. Lineage (NCBI taxonomy): Eukaryota > Metazoa > Mollusca > Bivalvia > Cardiida > Solecurtidae > Azorinus > Azorinus chamasolen. The sequence goes on from OY755247.1 coordinate 38,550,444, forward strand.
TGTAAACCATAACTCACCATTTGCAGTGACGATTTTTCCACTGTTACCAATGGTAAATGTGCCATATATTCCTGCATTACCATCCGTTGTTTGAATCATTGGCCCAACTGATCTGCCTTGCTTTTCTACAATTTAACAATAGTACATTAATATGAAAACAATATACAAAACAAATGCAGCTAGCTTAGGGATTTTTGTTCTCAAGAAGGGGTAAAGAAATGACTTTTTTAACCTATTCCCTCATAGGCTATTTTTAGATCCCATACCTCTATGAATTAAAGAACTTATGTGTGCAAGTTCAGGGGTGTAGCTAGCCCTCTATTCATGTGGATTCATAATTTTGTCAGCCTCTCCCGCCATCACACCCACCCACACATCCCACACCCCACCGACACTCTCCAGAAAAAATGAAAAAATGTGTTGTATTCTAGACATTCTGAGGCGCTTTATTTAGTACGGAAATTAAAAAAATAAACCATTTTATTTCTGAAGGAAGGCTTAATATCAAAGAAATACGAGCCCCGTCTTTTTCAGTCATTTGTTCATGTATGAATACATTTCCAATGTTCATATACATGTATGTGACATAAAACATTTCTAGTCCAAACTGACATTTAGTGATATTGTAGATCTCATGCAGTTCTTCACCCTCCTCATAATACTGAACTGCCTCTCAGCTTAGCTTATTTAGACCAGCATAGTGATAAGCACCAGACATATGAAAATGTCTGTCCAGAGTTTCGTTTGTGTCTTTTGATGTTTCACTCAGGTCAGAAGGTTTTGTTTCTTTCGAATACCAACTTTCTCTCCAGCGGACAACGTCTTAAGCTTTCACGATATCCAATGAAGTCGTGACAAAATGCACCAATATTGGTATCTTTCGGAGCAGGCGTCAGTTCATGGACAATACTTGGAATCAGATGTAATGTACTCTGCTTTGAATCTGTCTTTGGAGATTACATGCGATCTTCCATTCAACAACCAGACGGTCAAGGAACGGATAGTATATTGCCCGTTTCCAGTATTCCGATACGGAATATGTAGGCACTTTGCCAGGGTAACGTTCGTGGCAAGCTACTCTTGGCGTTGAAGGCTCTGATCCTATGTTCGGCCATGGCCACTGTTTTGCAGTACAGCTCATCACAAAAAACCGGAAGGTTGCTTTAAGGACATGGCTCTCCCTGACAGCCTTAACTAAGTCGATGTTTATACCCTTAAGCACGAACTCAACAACTACCAGAGAGACGATATTTAAAGTAGAACACAAGGATGCAAAATCTATAGCTACGCATATTGGCGTCTCCTCGCTCTAGCACATTGAGGACATTTACTACAGTGGTGTATGGGTCTTTAAACGTGTAGATGGAGTTCGCATGACTGGCCAGAGACTCTTCAAGCGGATTCGCTTGTTCAGTTCTTCTCTAGCAACAGCGTCATTTCCCAGCTCTTCCCGAAATGCAAGAAGAAGTTTTGCAGACTACTTGAATGTAAAACAGATTTGCTGCACTGACTTTGTCCAGCAAGTTTCTAACAAGTGCTATCTTTGCAGGCATGCATAATGGAAAGATTCAAGCTATGCAATTCGCACATGGTTTGTGGAACCAGTTGCTGTACCCGAGTTTGTACTCCACAATGACACCCGGAACATTACTGACTCTATCGTAATTCTGGTTACGAATCTTAGACAACATTCCACTGGCCCTCAATAAAATAATTGAACAGCCAGGGCTTTTTTCTCTATATAACAGATACCCGCGATTTTCTTTAAAATCATGCAGTTTTCCCCTAAAAATGGGTTTACTTCAGGTTTGTTTCTTCCCCATTGGCAAACTGCGCATGATTGTTTCCCCTAATTAGCCATTTGTACTATATAAAAACGGGTAGCAAATTGTCCCCTTCAAGTGAAAAAAGAACCTGAGAGCTTCTCCAGCAGTTGACTCTTGAATCACCACGAATGTCATTTTCTGACCCAGAATATTATCTCACACACATTGGTACACGTATGATAAACAGTAAATCCCTTCTCGGTTGTTATTTCGGCGGGGTATTTAATAAAGAAGAGGATAGGAATGTTGTATACCAGTACGTTGGCTGATTTTTCATTTTTTTATATGTTTTATTAAATTTATTTTTTGGTCAGAATTATGTGGATTCAGCTGCGTACTCGCGTATAGGCGGCTACGCGCCTGAAGTTCACATACTCCATGCCACCACATTGTCAGAGAAAAATAGGTGGTTCCCCATGACAGGGCAGGGGTTTTTCACCTTCTATAACAGAGGCCTGTAAAAGGCCCCTTCCCAATTGAAAATTTCTTTAAAATCATGCAGTTTTCCCAAAAATCCAAACTTACACCAGCTTTTTTGTTTCCCAAATCAGCAATTTTAGCGATAATTCTTCCCAAAATCAGCAGGCTAAGGCCCCTTCCCAATCAAGAGAGAAAAAACCCTGCAGGGAAAATCAAACTCATCAAAGCTTTTATTCATGACCATTCTTAAAGGTAAATTTGAGGAAAATAGGTCAAGAAATGAAAGTGCTAGACTAGCTACAATGTATTAGGATACAGAGATGAATTGACTGACAAGTTCCTCTAAAAATCAAACCCATCCAAGCTTTTATTCATGAAAATCTACTGAAAAGGAGCATTTCCTAGATGAAAGGAATTTTTTTTTAGCATTGTGTAGTGTTGAAACCATTGTGATAAATAGAGCATTTGCTCCTAATGGAGCAAATGCTCTATTTATCACAATGGTTTCATAAAATGACTTTTACCGATATGCATATGATGTAACTCTGAATGGGATCCGATATTTATATAATTAAACCTCTTTGAATATATATAAATAGGTCCCGATAAGAGCAGATGTAACAGTCAAACTGCCTACATATCAACGAGGTTATTTCTAATGAACCATACCTGTATCCGGTGTAAGACACCCTTGTGACTGCTCTACACAAGTGTATGCTCCAATAGAAGGGAGGTTATTCAGCCTGTGCTCCCATTCAACATTTTCTGAGTTGCAATGATTAATGTCCCTTTGGGCAACCTGTCTGTCTATATACCCATGCTGTTTAGTAGAAGTTGGAAGAAAGCTGTATAGATTTCCATGTCCATCAATACCTAATTCTTGTCTAGGAACATGATTTTTAACAATTTGGAAGCTAGATCTTGCTGTGGCCATGAACTGATCATCGATATAAGGACACACTCTGGCATCAACTTCAGCATGGTTAATGTCTTCTATTTCTTCATTATCATTTTTCTCCTTTTCAGCTATGTTATAAGCTAGGCCACTTTCTGCAATTTTGCCACACTGTTCAAGATGGTCATTAGTTTCATTTCCACCTCCAAGTTTCAAACAAATAGCAACATCTGTCGGTGAAATTGTTTCTTTTTCCACCCTGTCACACAATGCTTTCAAAGCTCTGAAACATTCTTTGCTGTCAATTTCCTCATCAGTCATAGGTCTATATGCTGCTGATGCTTCCTTCAAGTTCTGTTCCTGCAGTGATTTACTTTGCATTTTTACTCTCAGCCTCCACTTTGTTCTGGCATTCAGTTCTTTGTTTGTCTGATGTTGTTCTCTTGTTTTGAACTTTGTCACTTTATTACAGTTCTTTATTCTGGCTGACCGTCTAATGCTAGCCGAATCTTCCCCTCTGGCTAGCCCCAACAACAGACTTTTCCTCCAATTACCTGGTGCACACACAGTTTTCTCTGCAAGTGAATCTTCCTTGTACAAATTGGAAGCTTGTGTCATCCCCACAATGGCTACTTCTTCACCTATTCCTCTTGCTTCCTGATCAGTCCAGCTACAGGCAATGCTATTGTGGTTAGACTTTTTTAAAATGTCCCCATTATATGAGTACAAATTTCCAGTCTGATATGAAAACAAAGGTTTTCTTGTAGTGAGCACATTTTCTTTTCTTTGAAACAACTCTGGGCAATCAACTGGTTGCTGTGAATCAAACGTTTTCTTTTTCACTTGTGTACTCTCAGTGGTAGCACAACTATCGTAGGCCGATTGTGAGTTTTGAATTTCTGTCACACCAATGTTGTTACTAGAATAGTTTTCTGGAAATGTTTCTCTATGATCAGTGTTTGAATTGACTATTTCATTTTTAGACACATTTTTATAGATTTCAATGGTGCTTCTCTGTACTGGAAATAAGTCTCTTTCCTTTTGTATATTGTAGATAGATACACCAGGTGATGGTTTGATGTTTGTAATTTCTTTCAATTTTGTGCACTGGAAACTTTCATTGGGTGTTGTTTCTGTACACAAATTTGTATTTTGAGTCTCAGTATAGTAGTCTTGTATGATCGTTGTGTCTGTGACAGCGATTTTCCGCTGCATCTGCTTTCTGCCTCCCGATCTTGATGATGTATTTTCTAGCCTTTTAAGTCGTCTTCTTGCATTTCCAAACCACATTGTCACCTGAAATATTGTATTTTAGCCTTTACCTCATAGATATGCCTGGATCACATAGCTCCTGTAGTAGATAATTAATCTAATATTCTTTATGTCATTATTTCTTAAATGAATACTCATAAGAGAAAGAGTTCATTTAGGTCTACATTTTACTGGCATTTCACTAGGATCTAAACATTTTGAAACACATATCATGTTTAACCCTTTCCCTCATAGAAACGTGTTTTCATTCACGCATTTGCAAACAGAGTAGACCCAGATCAGACAGCTCCTGGAGGAGCCGTCTGATCAGGGTCTGCTCTGTTTGCTAATGGATTTTGATAAATCTGTTTCTATACTTTCTTAAATGGCTACAATGTTCCACCTTCCAAATTTCACTATAAATATTTAGTCCATAAATATTCAGTAGGTATTGAAATTTGTAATATACATAGAACAGGGAAAGGATTAAAACATTTTCAAAACTACATGTAACTCTTTATTTCTCCACCAAACCCTATGTTGTGACCACTCTTTATTTCTCCACCAAACCCTATCTTGTGACCACTCTTTAGAATCACCTCTTCAAGAGAATTCTAAAGAGTTAGTCACAACATAGGGTTTGGTGGAATGACAATTTTAGTATCGGAGTACGCAATTATCTGTTGCTCTGGTGTACCTGTCTCAGTGAGAGCCCAGCCTGTTCTGCCAGTTCTTCCTTCTCTTCAGGACTGGGGTAGGGTTTGTCAACATGCTCATTGAACCAGACTCTAAGAATTTTCCCTTCCTCACATCCCATTTTCCGTGGAGGTCGTACACCATCTTGGCAGATACTTACAGGTGGGGGATTCCTGTATATTCAAGGGGGAAAATTACATAGACAAAAATTAAAAACGTTCTACCTTTTACATATTGACAATATAGAAAAAAGTAAATATGAAATCTATCATGTGTGTTGTACAAGAACCATAACTCTTTTATCATCAGGTTTTTAATTAATGATCTTCATTTTCTGATGTTGTCTTTAATTAATTTTAGATTGCCCCCTTTTTCTGATTTTTATCAGGGCTTCAACTTACTGATGCACCAACAGATTTCAATATGTTTGGTATACATCATAACCCTTTGCTGCCTGGATACTCATACATGTATAAGAAAAATGTAGGTATGAATGTTAATAAGCTTGATATTTATAATGGATTAGGTCCTGGTATAACCTGTAAAATCAGACTATACAATTCCTTAAGCAAATAGATCAGACCCTGATCAGACAAGTGCTGCAGCAACCTTCTGATCTGGGTCTTCTGTTTGTAATGGCAGTAAAAGGCATTTTCTTTACCATAACCATATATATCCTTGTATGGCATAAATCATTCAACCTTTACTCCAAATATACACCTTTACATGCCTTTCAAAACAGACAGATATCGTTTTTTCTTATTTCTTTAATGTTAATTACCTCCTCTATTAAAGTTTGTGTGGTGGGGGAAGAAGGGGGAGGGGGCTTTAGTGGGGGAGACATATTACCAAACCAAACCAAGAGCTCTGCAAAGAGCTACAATAAACACCTGAAGAAGGGTCATCTATTTGCAACATTTCTGTCATTTTATTTCAAAATCACTTAACCCTTTCCCTGTTCTGTTTTTTATTCCAAATGTTGATACATACTGTATATTCATGAACAAAATAGTTATAATGAAACATGGAAGGTGGAAAATTGTAGCAATTTTATAAAGTAATGAAACAGACCTATCAAATTCCATTAGCAAACAGAGCAGACCCTGATCAGACGGCTCCTATAGGAGCCATCTGATCTGGGTCTATTCTGTTTGCAAATGCATGAAAACACTTTTATATGAGGGAAAGAGTTAACCCTTTCCTTCATATAAACGCCTTTTCACATATTTGCAAACAGAGTAGATCCAGAACAGGCGGCTCCTATAGGAGCCATCTGATCAGGGTCTGCTCTGTTTGCTAATGGATTTTCAAAGATCTGTACCATTACTTTCTCTAATGCTACACTTTTCCACGTTCCATATTTCATTATAACTATTTTGTTCATGAATATTCAATAGGTATTGATATTTGGAATAAACATAGAACAAGGAAAGAGTTAATGCATAACAGTTAAAGAGCAATGGGATTCTACAAAAGAACTCAGAAAAGGGGACAAAATTCAATAAATTAAAATGAATGTTATTTCAGTCACATCGCTATGTCCAGCTAATTACAGGTGGAGGAAAACCTCAAGTTTTTCTGTGAACGGATCAAATTGCATTGTTCCATGCACAGAACAGTACCCAGGTAGAACCACCGGCCTATCAAGTATCAAGCCAGCTGGAAGGCTTCCTCACTTGAAAAATGAAAATGTGCAGACCGGAGTCTATCATTTGGAAAACATTTCTGCCAAACTTTCTAAAAGATAAGGGGCAATAATAATCAAAGTTATCTTATATCTTCAATATCAATCATCCATGCAAGTATGAAGAAATTCCAAATGTAATAAAAGAAGAATTAAGCACACAAGATTTTGCTAAGGAATAACTCAAGAATAAAAAATGCAATATAAGTTATAATACCTTTATGCACATTACATGTAATATTAATCATCTACGCAACTTGTGATGAAATTCCAAAGAAATATATGAGTGTTGTGCAGAAGATTTGCTAAGGAATATATTGATGAAGGAATTATTGCCCAGGCAAATAAACAAAGGGGAATAACTCGAGAACAAATAATGCAATCCAAGTTCTCTCATGTTATGCAAAACTGTACATCAATATCATTCATCCATTCAAGTATGAAGAAATTACACTAAATGATAAAAGAGAAGATAATTTGCTAGGGAAATTAAAGAAGGGGCATAACTCAGGAATGGATAAAGCAGTGCGAGTTACATCTTCTTTATGCACAACTGTACATCAATATTAATCATTTATGCATAGTGCCACATGCATGAAGAAATTCCAATGAATAATAAAGGAGTTATGTAATAACTTGCTTTGAACAAGAGTGCCAGTGGGCACAATATACGCCCGTCGAGGTCTTGTTCAACATAAACTGGGGTTAACGTATTTGCTAAACTCAAATTCTAAGTCCAATTTTGCGACCAAGTTTCAAGGTTGTAAATAGGCATACTTTAACAAAAAAACTTAACCAAAAATTCTAAATTAAAAAGTGCAATAATTGTGTCTAAATGCTTGACAGAGTTACATTGTATTTACCCTTGCCTAAAGTTGAAGCTTCTGATGGTGAACAAATGTTTCAAGTTTAAAAGCTTTATCTGAAAGGGTTATGTAAATAAGTGGACTTTAACCAAAACCTTAACCAAAAATTCTAAGTTAAAAAGGGGCATAATTCTGTCAAATGTTGGACAGAGTTATGTCCTCTTGCCTACAGGTGAAGCTTCTGATGGTGAACAAGCGTTCCAAGTTTAAAAGCTTAATCTGAAAGGGTTATGTAAATAAGTGGACTTTAACCAAAACCTTAACCAAATATTCTAAGTTAAAAAGGGGCATAATTCCGTCACAATGCTTGACAGAGTTATGTACTCTTGTCTACAGGTGAAGCTTGTGATGGTGAACAAGTGTTCCAAGTTTAAAAGCTTTATCTCAAAAGGGTTATGTAAACAAATGGACTTTGACCAAGCCTCAACCAAAAATTCTAAGTTAAAAAGGGGCATAATTCGGTCAAAATGCTTGACAGAGTTATTTACTCTTGCCTACAGGTGAAGGTTGTGACTGTGAACAAGTGTTCCAAGTTTCAAAGCTTTATCACAAAGTGTTATGTAAATAAGTGGACTTGTTTCACATAAATTGAGGTTAACATTTTTGCTTAACGCAAATGCTAATTGCAAATTCTAAGTCCAATTAAGCAACCCTGACCTTGGATAAACGAGCCGGGACTGGGCAGGCTACTGTAGCATGTCTAGATAAACATTGTGGTTCAATTTAGGAAGGATCCGCCAAGCGGAACTTGAGTTAGAGATGCTACAGACAGACAGATCGGTTAACCTTTTTTCTAAACGCAAATTCTAAGTCCAATTGTGTGACCTTGACCTTGGATAAACAAACCGGGACTTGGCAGGCTACTGTAGAATGTCTAGATAAACATTGTGTTAAAATTTGAGAAGGATCCACCAAGCGGAACTTGAGTTAGAGATGTTACAGACGGACAGACACACAGACAGCGCCATTCCATAATACGTCCCTTTTTTTTTCAAACGGGCGTATAAAAAAATCAATTACCAATCAAAGTTTTCTATAGAGCTACACGTACATCCACGCACGAGTAAAGCAGTTTCGTTGGATAATGAAAGACGAGATATCCGCGCAAGAAATTGCTAAGACAGACAGGTGGGGTCCTAAATATATACGACGAAGATAAAGCAGAAAACTCCTGTAGAAGCTTTCTGCATAACTTTCATCCTGCATTGAGCTACCACCTGCCTTTTTTGACCCAGGTTAAAACATTTTTCTGTGGTTGCATTAGTGAGTTTTCTCTGTATGTTCTATACCTCGATCTTATCCTGAACTTCTGTATGGGTGTGAGAGGCTTGCTAGTCAACATTTGATGCCACCCATAATGGGCCTCATCCCACAGGTGCAGGAATATCGGGTCACTTGCATTGTCTGCATCCTGAAACAGGTACAATTGACACGAATGATTGACAACTGAGAAGGCGAGTAATTGACAAGCGAGGATAATACCACAGGCATTCAAATCATGAAATATGTCTGAAATAAGTTAAAATCTCCCTAAATATTTCGGCTCCAAATGTTACAAAACGTCAATTTAGGGACATTTTAACTTATTTTAGACATATTTAATGAGCCGAAGACCTGTGGATAATACAATGCGCTATTCTCTTGTAATAGTATAAGGCTTATTCACTAACTATCCAAGAATATATAACTCGTATATAAACTGATCAAGATCCGAATCATCTGATTCGTAATTATTGAATTCTTTATTTTATGGAGACGACATTTGACATCTTGTCAGAGTAATCCCAAAGCAGGCACTTCTGCAGAAACCGTTAATTAATATCCAAAATGGATATAGTATTCCATGAATATTCATGGACCAAACTAATGGGTGAATGAAATGGAAGAAAATGCGTTTTAAGAATGGAACTGGAGAGTATATCGATGGTTTAGCCCAAGGCTATCGTAACTACAAATCTAAGATTCAAAACTGCGGCTGAAGTTGAACTTCGATATCTCAAATTAGTTAAGAGATAACAGGTTCGAGTCATCCGATTATAATCTGACCAATATCTCAATTCCACAGCTTAATGCAGACTTAATGTTGGTCTAAAGCAATGCTGAAAGCTCCTACAGTAGCTTTCAGCATTACTTTAGACCAGGATTAAGCTGTCACGTGTTTCTAGATGTATGCAGGGATACATTTTAGTTCTACAATATAAAACTTCTGTATTTCGAAATATCACATAATTATCGTTCTTCATTACATTTTTATTCTTTTTCATCGTTTTTTTTCTATTTTTTATTATTTTTTTAATTTTTATCATTCCTGCGAAATTCACGCCAGCAGAGAAAGATCAAAATGAAAAATAAGCTTGCGTGAGGTCAAATTATTTGGACTAGGATACATTTAAGAACAATTCTGCATTATACATTTTGGAAGGACCGAACCTTCAGTTCGAGTTATCGGAGTTCGAGATATCGAAGTTCAACTGTTCTTACAATCCTGTGGTGAATAAAAACAGCAAAACAATATTCATTGTGATTTTATATGAATATTCACTAGGTAAAGGGTTAGGGGATACTAACCCTTTCCTCCTTAACCCTTTCCCTCATATAAACGTGTTTTCACGCATTTGCAAACAGAGTAGACCCAGATCAGACGGCTCCTAGAGGAGCCGTCTGATCAGGATCTACTCTGTTTGCTAATAGAATTGGATAGATCTGTCGCTTTGCTTTCTAAAATGTCTACAATATTCCATCTTCCATGTTTCTTTATAACTATTATGTCAATGAATATTCATTAGGTATTACAATTTGGATTAAATATAGAACAGGGAAAGGGATAATAGGCTATTTTTAGACCAAACCTCTTTGAATTAATCTCCCGAAAAGGAGCATTTACTAGAGAAAAGGAAAAGTTTAGAATTTTGTAGTTTTGAAACCATTGTGATAATGGAGCAAATGCTCTATTTATCACAATGATTTCCTAAAGTGATTTTTACAGAGGCGTAGAAAGGCGTATTTATGTAAGAAAGGGTTAAACAAGTTAAGTTTCAGTGACGCCAAATTATAGACCAACAAAATTTTACCTGAAGAATTTGCGTTGCTGTTCGGAAGCGGCCATTCTTTAACAGCATGCGAAGAAATCTCTCCAAGAAATATTTGTCCGACAGTACCCGATTCTTGGATTCCTCACTTAGGCTCTGAAGAAAATATTCCAACTCTTCAAGTCGCTCTTTATCCAAGAAATATTTTGCAGTCATCATGATTTTCCTTTCCCTTAGTAACGTTTGTCTTGTAATTTATAATTAATTTACTAATTGAACCAAAATGAACTGTCTTTGCAACGGCCATCCATTTAAATTGCAACAGGAATCACTAGAACTAAATGAACTCCTTTTTTGGCGGTTAAGGTTTATTTTGGGAAATGTTAGTTTCTTTCAAGTGAAAGCATTTTAATAGGGTGGAGTCTGGTTTACTTACACGTTCAGCCACACCCATTTGTGTGAATATTATTGTTCAGTTAACTGCACACTGAAGGATCAAGGTAAAACTACATTTTTGGGGACAGCTTCACGATATTTTAACCCTTCACTTTATGAATATTCATAAAGATTAAGATTAATTGGTATAATAGCACATGGAAACAGAATGATTGTTTTGAATTTGGCGGAAACTGTAGAATCATATCTATATTATAAATAAAAGCAAACAGCACAGATCCTGATCAGACGGGTCCTATAGTAATTGTCTTATCGGGGTCTACTCTGTTTGCAAAGGCACATAACGGCGTTTTATGGAGTAAAAGTTAAATCATAAAATAGTTTGAATCCAGATGAAACATCAAATAATCTAGCTTTTCGTCAGGATTCAAAATGTTTGAATCTGACCGTGGTCTAGAAAACATAAATGACAGTACATGTATATAAATTGTTTATTAACCCTATACCTCATGAATATTCATAACAAGGGACTAGTTGGTCGCTACAGAAATTATAGAAGCAGACGTTGGTCAAATCTCGGTCTACTCTGGTAGCAATGACATTAAAAGTAAACGGCAAAGCTCCAGATAAGAGGCGTAAATTAAAACATTTTCAAGAATAACTTCTTTATTTCTTCACCTATGTAATGTTGTGACCACTTTGTAATGCAGGACATTTTAAAAGTGCTCATCCAATCTTCACCAAACCTTGTAAAATGTTTATGGCTATAATATCTAGGCCAAGTTCAATATCCAGTTATGGCCCTTGATTTATCTCAATTTTGGTCCTTTTAGCCTTGTCCGCTCCCTATGTCATAAAACGTCTCATCCAAACTTTTCCAAAACTTATAAAAATGTTTATTGCTATCATATCTAGGCCAAGTTCAATATCCAGCAAGATTGTTTCAGGAACTTCAGAGTTATGGCCCTTGATTTATTAAAAGTTGGCTTTTTAGCCTGTCCATTATCTAAGTAAAAAATGTCTCATCCATCCTCACCTTATAAAAATGTGTAGGGCTATAATATCTAGGCCAAGTTTAATAACCAGCAATATTGAACTAGGCACTTTTGAGTTATGACCCTTGAATAAGACAAAATTGACCCTTTTAGCCTTGTCCACTCTCTAAGTCATAACGTTCTCATCTAATCATCACCAAGCGTTATGAAAATGTTTATGGTTATAATATATAGGCCAATTTGAATAACTAGCAATTTTGGAACATGTACTTCAGAGCTACGGCCCTTGAATTGTTGAAAACAGGGCCTTTTTTTTTTAGCTTTGTCTGCTCTCTAAATAAAAAAAGTCCTCATCCAGTCTCCAACAAACTTCATAAAAATGCATCCAATCATTTTTGAGACAGGAGCAGGTGGGAGACCATATGTTTTTCTTAAAAACAAGCTCTAGTTAATTAGCTAAGTTCTCCACATGCAATTAAATCTATTTGTTATTTTATACAGTTATGTCAATTTCACCTATTGAATATTGGTGTGAGAGATAATGGCGATTAATATCAAGTAGAGTTTTCAGTATAATAACACTTGCAATCTAGACATTATTTAAACATTTTCAAGCAGTGTATACCTAGATGAGCCCTCTCATCAGGGTCTGCACTGTTTGAAAATGTCTAAATAATGTCTAGATCCTATAGGAGCTGTCTGATCTGCGACTCAAACTATGGCGGAAACCCCTATTGCACGAGCGCTACCTAGCGGGAACCCCCCTAAGAGAATACGCGCATGTGCAGTGCTTGGCTTACATTCCGGTTCCGGAATCTTACAAGATATTTATAATGAAATATGGAAGGTGGATCCATTAGCAACAGAGCAGACCCTGCATCTATGGGAGCGAGCTGTCTGATCTAGGTCGAATCTATTTGCAGATGCATGAAAACAAGTTTATATGGGGAAATTAAGGGTTAAATAGACTTCTTCTGTTCTTTACGTCCTTTACAGTATAAAGGTTACAGCGCACTGGTGGTCAGTAGTGCGGGGCAACTGTTACATCATGCTAAAATCTCTAGAGGTCATACGCTTAACTCTTTGCACGCTAGCGGCGAAACTGTGATTACCTATGCAAACAGTTTGGGTCCAGATGAGAGGCCACATAATTCTGCGTCTCATCAGGATCCAAACTGTTTGTCATCTTGATCATATTTTTGCATAAAATGAAAGAAAGTTTATTGAAGAATTGACGCAGACGTTAATTGTTGCAAACGAAACATCACTCAGCATTGTAAGGATTAAGCAAGCTGTAATCTAAAGTTGCAAAAATGTTTCCAAGCTGACTTATTCAGCTGTACGAACTGGTAGAGATGCTAGAACACTAAACCTTTCCTTCATACAAATGTTTTTCACGCGTTTGTAAACAGAGTAGACCCAGATCTGATGACTTCTATAGGAGTCGTGTGATCAGGATATGCTCTGTTGGCTAATGGAATTTGAAAGATCTTTTTCTTTCCTTTCTTAAATGGCTACTCATTTCCACTTTTCATGTTTCATATAATGAAACATGAAAAGTGGAAATAAGTAGCCATTATTTTGTTCATGAATATTCAGTAGGTATTGAAATTGGAATAAACATAGAACAGGAATCAAGTTTCTTACATGGATCCGTTCCATTTGCGCTCTGTGTCTATATACATGTACTTTTTTAAACTATTGTTTTTGTTGATTTAATTATTGTTCAAATTCTCAGGGAATTTTTTATAGTCAGTTTGAACTGTGCAGTAATTCCTTTTGAAACAAACTCAGTTTTCAAATAGTATGCAGGTTATCGTGACCTAATTGCCAGTTGTACACTGTGTGTGTCGGTCTGTGATCAGGATCCTAGATGTTTGACAATTTTAAAATAAAACTATGCAAATCATAGACTAATTGAATATGAATAGTTATATATGCAATACACAAAATAATGAGCAGGTGACAATTTTAAATTGAACATGGTACTTTCGAATTCATAAGTTGTCCTAGCACAAAGTCTGGATCCTGCCTCTACGTTTCATCGAAATGCATACTATTGACACCAGGACTGTATGTTAATATAGCATAATGCTTTAAAAAGTCCATAACAAGTTTCAAGAGGCATGCTTATGTTTTCTTGTATGTTTGCTTTAAAATGTATTTAGAGAAAAGAATATCAAAAAAGATAAAGAATAAAAAATATATTAGAATATTTTTCCTATTTTCATTTGGTTGTGACGGGATTCGAACCAAGGACCTAGAGATTCATAGACGCAGCTCTTTCCCCTCGGCCACCGCTTGGGTCCCAATATATAAGTGTTACATGGTTCTATTTAAACGCTTCAAAGGTGTGAAAAGCAACAACGACTAGTGAACGTACATACTTAATATGCAAATTATACAGACCCATTTTTCATGAAATCTCCAAGTATAAAATGAATAGATTTTACCAATGACCTACTGTCAATCCAAACGCCTTTGTTCAAACAGCATGGTGTCTTTTTACAACAGAAGTCCGACATAAGGTCGTCGGATTCTGAAAGTCCCATACCCTTCCTGTGGTATTTACAAAAGTCCGATATGTTGTTGTCGGATTCTGAGTTAAATACCCCTTTTGCCTAGTCACTTATGCCCTTTGCAAACAGAGGAGACCCAGGTAAGAAGGCTTATAGAGAAGCCCTCTTATCAGGATCTGCACGGTTTGTCGTGTTACACTATTGTTTGGAAAAGTCCCTAAATATTAACCATAAGCTCATTTTAGCTTGACTTGTTTATTTTTTTTTAGAACAGCCCATTTCACCGTTGTAATAGTTAGGTAGACCAAAGTAACATAATTGTTAGATTTTTGCAGAACATTATAGAATTGTTGGAGGTACATGAAATGGACACATAACCGAAAAGAATTATTTGATTATAACAGCAACGCTTGATATTTCTATACACTTTCAACATTTTGTGAACTACCATGAACTATCGAACATCAATGGTACTATTTCTAGGGTAGATCAAAATTCTAACGCAGACATTCGATTCCATTGCGACATTACAATGTTTCCTGATGAATTTTATCAATGGTCGTGCGACGTTGTTGCTAAGATCTGGTTTGAAAGAAATAGAATTTCAAAAATACATGTACGGTAAAACCCATCTAAACCAGACTTTAAATTCAGTATAAATATCAGTCTTGGAGACAGGTGGCAGCTTAATGCAGGATGAAAATAATGCAGAAAGCTCCTCGGCATGACTTTCAACCTGCATTAAGCAGCCACCTGCCTATAAAGTTTCTGAATTCTTATCTACTAGAAGTCGGGTTAAGAGGGGTTTTACTGTATTGTAAAAGGTGACAAATCTATACTTTTGAATGTATTTCAGAGATTTACAAGTGATACCCTTATTACCCTGGGTATTTTGACAAACACACTTATGCAAATAGTGCAGACCCAGATCAAACACCTCCTTAATGGGTCCGTTTGAAGGGTTTTCACTATTTGCTACCATGTCTGTTTAATCTAAAGTTGCAAAGATGTTTCCAAACTGACTTATTCAGCTGTACAAACTGGTAGAGAGGAGAGACTGGGTGCTAGAACACTTAACCCTTTCCTTCATATAAATGTTTTTCACGCGTTTGTAAACAGAGTAGACCCAGATCTGATTCCTCCTATAGAAGTCGTCTGATCAGGGTCTGCTCTGTTGGCTAATGGAATTTGAAAGATCTTTTTTTTTCCTTTCTTAAATGGCTACTCATTTCCACTTTTCATGTTTCATTATAACTACTTTGTTCATGAATATTCAGTAGGTATTGAAATTTGGAATAAACATAGAACAGGAATCAAGTTTCTTACATGGATCCGTTCCATTTGCGCTCTGTGTCTATATACATGTACTTTTTTTAAACTATTGTTTTTGTTGATGTAATTATTGTTCAAATTCTCAGGGAATTTTTTATAGTCAGTTTGAACTGTGCAGTAATTCCTTTTGAAACAAACTCAGTTTTCAAATATTATGCAGGTTATCGTGACCTAATTGCCAGTTGTACATTGTGTGTGTCGGCCTAGATGTTTGACAATTTTAAAATAAAACTATACAAATCATAGACTAATTGAATATAAATAGTTATATATGCAATACACAAAATAATGAGCAGGTGACAATTTTAAATTGAACATGGTACTTTCGAATTCATAGTTGTCCTAGCACAAAGTCTGGATCCTGCCTCTACGTTTCATCGAAATGCATACTATTGACACCAGGACTGTATGTTAATATAGCATAATGCTTTAAAAAAGTCCATAACAAGTTTCAAGAGGCATGCTTATGTTTTCTAGTTTGTTTGCTTTAAAATGTATTTAGAGAAAAGAATATCAAAAAAGATAAAGAATAAAAAATATATTAGAATCTTTTTTCTATTTGGTTGTGACGGGATTCGAACCAAGGACCTAGAGATTCATAGACGCAGCTCTTTCCCCTCGGCCACCGCTTGGGTCCCAATATATAAGTGTTACATGGTTCTATTTAAACGCTTCAAAGGTGTGAAAAGCAACAACGACTAGTGAACGTACATACTTAATATGCAAATTATACAGACCCATTTTTCATGAAATCTCCAAGTATAAAATGAATAGATTTTACCAATGACCTACTGTCAATCTAAACGCCTTTGTTCAAACAGCATGGTGTCTTTTTATAACAGAAGTCCGACATAAGGTCGTCGGATTCTGAAAGTTCCATACCCTTCCTGTGGTATTTACAAAAAATCGATATATTGTTGTAGGATTCTGAGTTAAATGCCCCTTTTGCCTACACACTTATATATATATGCTACTCTTTCTTTCTTTTTTTCTTTACTTTCTTAAATGGCTACAAATTGCCACTTTTCATATTTCATTGTAACTATTTTGTCCATATATATAAATATTCAGTAGGTATTGAAATTTGGAATAAACATAGAACAAGGAAAGGGCTAAGGAAATTAGGGTTTTTATAAATCAGACATTTCTTGCATATGTTTGGTATTGACCAAGTAATGGTCAGAATCATCCGGGGTCCAGTCTAGACCTACAGTGTTCTCATTCAACGATAATGGTGAAATCGTTAATTCTATTATGCTAAGCACGACTTGACTTGACCCTTACTTTCAAATAACGGAGTGATGGCTCTTTACTACATAAACTATCAAGTTTGGCTCTATTGGCACAAAGTGGCAAGATGAGCTATTGGAATCGCCCTGTATGTGACATGTTCATAAAACAATTCTTTAAATGTCTTCCAAACTACTGACATGATTTTCAGAAAAATCCACAACAAACAATCAATATGATATATATTATGTCCGAAACCTTCAGTACTGTCAGTACTTTGATTGAATTTTGGAATAGTCCATTTGAAAAATCAGCGATGTAGCGGTTTATTACAACAATTCTAAAGCGACAATTCAAAGACAATGTCTTAGGCTCATGCAGAAGGAAGGTTATTCTGAGAGGAGCTGTCTGTATTATTTTGAACACGACCCCCAGTATTAATTGATGCAGTTTCGTTTTAGAGTGTTTCTATTGTACAGATAAATCATGACGTTACAACGTGTTTAGTAATATCGATTTTCAGCGTGCGAACGAGTTTTGGCGGGAAACTTTCAGGATCCCTGGTTCTCAACGCTCGTGCTGTTCGCGTAATATGCGCAAAACCAGCATCTCATGTTAACATTTCCGGTAGGTCAGCTGTGTTTTTGTAGAAAGCATACATAACTAGATGTCGAAGTTTTATTTTCTGTTCTAAAGTAAAACTCGTTTCGTATGGTACCAGGGCGCTCACAAATTGTCTGTGCTCAATGTACATAGCGTCATTTCATATGATGTATTGAAGAGACATTTGGAATATTTTATTCGCACCTTTGTCAAGTCGCCCTGGGGAAGTACAGCTTTACTGATAGGATATTTCCATAGCAAGTACTGACGTTGATGGACTGACATCAGGAATATGAATTAGATTAATTGTTACAAGGTTAATTGTTACAATATCTCGTGGATACAGGAACTTTTGGCCATGGCAGAAACTGGAAAATCATATCTATATTTTAAATATCATAAGCAAACAAAGCAGGCCCTGATCAGCAGGCTCCTGCAGGAGCCATAATAATCTTGGCCTGCTCTGTTTGAAATGGCGTAGAAAGGTGTATTTATGGAGTAAAGGCTTAACCCTTTACTTCATGAATATTCATGTAAGAAATAATGACACAGGACTTTTAGGCCATATTATAGAAACTAGAAAATTATATACATCTATCTATATTATTATAAATGCAAACAGAACAAACCGTAATCAGGCGTTTTTACGGAGTAAAGGGTTAAAGAGCTAGATTAACTAACATCATTAACCCTTTCCCACATATAAACCTGTTTTCACACATTTGCAAACAGAGAAGACCCAGATTATAGGGCTCATATAGGCTATAGGAGCCGTCTGATCTAGGTCTGCTCTGTTTGCTAATGGAATTCGATAGATATGTTTATTTACATTCTAAAATGGTTACAATGTTCCACCTTCAATATTTCATTATAACCATTTTGTCCATTGATACTTGGGTATTGAAATTGTCCTGGACTCCATGGGATAGCTCATAGCCCACTGATAAAGGTCTTCACTGTGTGTCATTCAAAATCTAATAGGAAATAGAAGCCTTTCATACTGAATAACTGTATAATTAGACACTAAGATAGGTTGTTGCTCTTTTAACATTCATCATTTAATCCATTCCCTGTTCTATATTTAGTCCAAATTTCAATACCTACCTAATGTTCATGGACAAAATAGTTATAGTGAAATATAGTAGGTGGAACATTGAAGCCATTTTAGAAACATAGGAAACCGATTTATCAAATTCAATCAGCAAACAGAGCAGACCAAGATCAGACAGCGATAGGAGCTGTTTGGTATGGGTCTACTCTGTTTGCAAATGTGTGAAAAGTTTTTTATATGAAAGAAAGGGTGAACCATTTCCTCCATAAATACGCCTTTCTACGCCTCTGTGTAAGCCACTTTTTGAAACCATTGATAAACAGAGCATTTGCTCCTATGCTCTATTTATCACAATGGTTTCAAAATTCTAAAAATTGCCTTTTCTCTAGTTAATGCTCATTTTTTGTAGATTTAATCAAAGAAGTTGGGTCTAAAAATAGCCTATGAGGTAATGGGTTAAAGGATTCAACGTCCCTATTTTGAACAGGTACTGACCACAATGAGTAGGGATACCAACCGGTCACCACCGATGTCATGTGACACACTAGTGGCACTGCCTCCTGCCACTAACGGATGTATCATATTTGGGAAGAACTCTGACTGCCCTGGGGAAGAAGTGCATGAAGTTGTGTATCAGTCAGCAAAGAATTACAGTCCTGGGGATAAATTACAGGTATCATTTGATATTACAGCAGAATTTCTCTAAAGTGACCACTGAACCCTTTAACACTTTACTTCATATAAACACATTTTTACGCCTTTGTAAACAAATGAGCTGTCTGATCAGGCTCTGCTCTGTTTGCTTATGAAATTATTTAGATATGATTCTACAGTTTCTGTAATGGTAAAACATGAAAAAAATATAAAATGATAAAAATTCAGCTAATAAATATTCATGATGTCATTAGATATATTTCTTACATGAATACAGTATTAACCCTTCTCTTGCTGAATTTTAAAATACATTTCACCTTCTTTACCCATGCCCTGTTGTATAATTACATATATCTTCACTGTGTACATGTATTTAGCTGTGTAATCACTGCTGTGGAGTGCACTGGTTGCACAATCAACTTGTAAATAGTGCAGACCCTGATGAGACAGCTCCTGCAGGAGCTGTCTCATCTGGGTCTTCACTATTAACAGGTAGGTATATTGACGCGAATAGCAAGCGAAGGGTTAAACAGGTACATCGTAAAGGGTTAACCCAGAGATGTCTTTTAACACCTTCTACAGTTTCTGCTATGGTCAAATTTTCATGTGTTCACATGCACTTATATATACAGTAAAACCTCTCTATAATGGTCACTAAATTGTGTTAATTAGTTGGTATATTAGGGCAGGTGGCTGCTTAAAGCAAGGTGAAAGTAAAACAGAACGCTCCTATAGGAGCGTTACCCGGTATGTTTTACTTTCTCCTTGCTTTAAGCAACCACCTGCCTTTAACACAAACTATTTGATGTAATTTAGTGGCCGTTATAGAGAGGTTTTACTGTAATCATCAAACAAAATGCTTGCAGTTTTAATCCTTTACAAAAATCTTTTCTATAGTTAATGCTCCTTTTAGGTAGATTCATTCAAAGAGTTTGGATCTAAAAAATAGCCTATGAGGTAATGGGTTAAGATAGGTTCTACTGTTCCTGTACAGCTTTGCAAAAGCAAATGTCCTATTCGTTCCAGTGTACCTATATAGAGATTGAACAGGCTCCAAATACGCTGGCAGTGATCATGACCAAGGCAGCCTGGACATGGGGTGCTGAGATGGGCGCTAATGACCAGGGTGTGTGTATTGGCAATGAAGCTCTCTGGACTAAAATCGACTGTGAGGATGATCTAACAGAAAGGTTGTTGGGTATGGACTTAGTCAGGTAAAAATAGCCTATTAGGGAATGGGTTAGCAGTGACCAATGTCATAGTTCAGTTGGCATTTGCTAGAAAATCACATTAACGCTTTACTCCATGAATATTCATGTAAAAAATAATGACATCATAAATATTAATTAGGTTAATTTTTATAACAGAAGATGGACGCAGGAATTTTTGGCCATGGCAGACACTGTAGAGTCATATATATATATTTATCATAAGCAAACAGAGTATACCCTACAAGAGCCATCTGATCTGAGTCTACTCTGTTTGAAAAGGTGTGGAAAGGCATATTTATGGAGGAAAGGGTTAAAGCAGAAAATGCATCTGGACTTGAAACAATGTCTTTTATGTTCTTGTTTATTCTCCTCTGATATCAGCCTTTAACTCATTCCTCCATAGGCTATTTTTAGATTCAGCCTTTTTGAATAAATCTACCCAAAAGGAGCATTAACTAGAGAAAAGGAAAACTTCAGAATTTTGTAGTTTGAAACCATTGTGATAAATAGAGCATTTGCTCCTATAGGAGCAAATGCTCTATTTATCACAATGGTTTCAAGAAGTGGTAATTACAGAAGGGTAGGAAGGCGTATTTATGGAGGAAAGGGTTAATGCCACTCTGCAGTCACTCCGTGTCATGTCACCATTTTTTTTCACTCTCTTTTGAGTGCAGATGTCACATGACAGTCATATTACAGTAGCTCATTTGCATTTAATGGGTGGTCTGTTTCTTTGAAATGGATCATTTTTTAAACATCATGACTTACGGTATTTGATAGAATTTTAAAACCATCTTTGGATTTTAAAACCATCAAAATAGAAAGTGACTTTAACCCTTTTCTTGATAAAGATGCCTTTTGTCACCTTTACAAAACAGAGAAGACATGGATCAGACCAGCTTGTGTACGGTCTGCCCATGTGCTTTTGAATATTATAGATCCAATTCCACATTTTTGCCTTGGTCACAGATTTCTGGGTTCATATGCCAGTATAAAAATCCATCTAATTAATCCTTTCCTCCATAAATATGCCTTTCTACGCCTCTGTAAAAATCACTTATTGAAACCATTGTGATAAATAGAGCATTTGCTCCTATAGGAGCAAATGCTCTATTTATCACTATGGTTTCAAACTGCAAACATTCTAAAAAAAAATCCTTTTCTCTAGTTACTGCTCCTTTTGGGTAGATTCATTCAAAGTGGTTAAATCTAAAAATGGCCTATGAGGGAATGGGTTAATGTTCATTATATAAATATTTTTCACATGCAAATTCATCATGTGAATGATTAAACCTTTCTCTGTTCAATAATCATGTAAGAAATAATGATGTCATGAATATTTATTAGCTGAATTTTTAAAATGGCATATGTATACAGGATGTTTTGATAGAGTCAGATTTATTATACATGTAGTTTTAAAAGCAAACAGAGCAGACCCTGATCAGACCCCCTCCTATAGGAGCTGTCTGATCTGAGTCTTCTCTGTTTGCAAATGCGAGAAAAGATGTTTATATGAAGGAAAGGGTTAAACATTTTATGAGTTTTAGCATGTACATTGTATTTGTGTCAGTTTCAGCTTGAGTTTATATCGCTGATTGAAACATGTTTTCTTCAGACTGGGTTTAGAGAGAGGCAGAAGTGCCAGGGAGAGTCTGGATATCATGACCAGTCTGCTTCAGACTTACGGTCAAGGTGGTACATGTAGAGAGGGTGGGGCAGAAGCACATCATAACAGTTTTGTGATTGCTGATACAAAGGAAGCCTGGATACTTGAGACTGCGGGTCCATATTGGGCAGCTGAAAAAATTACAGGTTCATTATTCCTTTACTTCATAAATAGGCTTTCTACGCCTTTCTACGCCTTTGCAAACAGGGCAGACCCAGATCAGACGGCTCCTATAAGAGCCGTCTGATAAGGGTCTGTTGTTTGCTTATGATATAATATAGATATGATTCTGAAGTTCCTGTTGTAGCCAAAAAGTTATGTGTCCATGTGCTATTGTAACAATTAATCTAATTAATATTCATGATGTCATTATTTCTTACATGAATATTCATGGAGGAAAGGATTAAACCTTTTATATGCTCAGCAAAACATGTCTACTACCATGTTCTCTTTTTTTTCAGTTTTCCTATTAATTTTTCTTCCCATTTTTTCTAATGCTGAATTTTCTAACTGGAATAGTTCATCAGTGTTAACCCTTTCTTCCATAGACTATTTTTAGACCCAATCTCTTTGAATGAATATACCCAAAAGGAGCATTTATTAGAGAAAAGTAAAATTTTAGAATTTTGTAGTTTGAAACCATTGCGATAAATAGAGCATTTGCAGCAAAAAATTTTTAATGCTCTATTTCTCACAATGATTTCAAAAAGTGGTTATTACAGAGGCGTAGAAAGGCGTATTTATGGAGGAAAGGGTTAAACAGTAGAGTCCTTTCAGTGAAAAGGATTAAATGCACTAGAGGATTTTGAATAACAGTGTAGAACTTGACCTACATGAGCCTTCAGAATCTCTCTTAGTCATGGTTTACAATTTACAAGTGTCATTTAAACTAACCCCCCCCCTCCCAGCAAAGTTTGAGAGGGTACATTTGAATCACCCTGTCTGCTGGTCAGTAGGGTGGTTGGTCAGCTGGGGCGGTCAGTCAGCTGGGCAGTCTGCCTGTCTTTGAACATGGGTAGTTGATATAGCAAACAACCCCTTCTATTAGAAAGTTATTGAATATATATTTAGCATATCTAATAACCACGAATAGTAGATGTGCAAGATGCAATTCTAATGTGTTTAGCACCATGCATTGCAACCTTATCTGGTTTTTATCATTTGGGTAATAGAAGAGTAGATTTTGTCTTTTGGACCTGTAACATGGGTAGTTGATGTTGTGAATCTCCTCCTTTAATTTTTCAACAGATTTCAATGAAAGTTTATATATATATGGCATGTATGAAGTGTATATTTGCATGAAATAATTTCCGTTTGCTGTCTCCAGGTTTTATGGAGTTACCTGTCCTTGAACTTGAATATGTAATGGTTCACTGTTGTAATGGGGTAACTGTGAACTTGTGGGACAAACTACTTCTACAGTTTTCATTAGATTTCTATGAAATTTTGTTCACATAGTCTCTTTGAAGTTCTTTTAATTCTTTTCAGTATCCAACTATTTATGCTGGAGTTTTTTACCCCTGCACCACTGGCACTTGATCGAAATAGACTATAGTTGTGTAATATAATAGTTATATCATATACATGGTGCGGCAGCCGATTCGTCTATTGTTTCGTACCGGAGTAAATTTCCGATATAAAACACAGACCAACGCGAAATCTACCCAGCAGCCGGGAAGAAAAGACATTTATCTCTGTAGAAATGGTCAGTTCTTGTCCATTAGCAAACCTCTTTCGAAGCTATTTAATGATATTTCAGGGAGAAATTGACAGAGTTGATTTGTCAGGACTTTCATTCCGTGTTAACTTCCGGTGACCTCCTCTGACCCCGAGAAAATGTTACGAGCCATTTGATTGGTTGACAATGACCCGGTTAAATCGACTGTCTGCTCGAAGTCAAACTACATGTAAACTTAATACTTGAACAGCTCTGATCTAACATTTCGACCACTAAGGGCCTGTTACATGCATTCAGCCATAAAATCAAAGAGAACAATGTTGATCCAGCGTCATGGTGACGTTGGGTCGTTACTTTAAATATCATGACGTCACCAAATGACGTCATGAGCGCGTCTTTCTTTGATAACATTGAAACTTCATCAAATAACAAAACATCCGTTCGCAAAACATTCTGACGGACATAGCCCAATTGCATCATCATCCCTCACTAGCCTCGACATAATGACCAGTAACCACAAAGTTGTGACCTTCTAAGATGGTTTTATTGCCAACATTTGCTTTTTAAAGACAAATATTTGACAGACCGCGGGAACAACAATGATTGACACACCTCTCTGATTTGTCCAATGAAAACGCCCGTTTCAACCGAGACAATTGAAGGTCGTTCAAACCGGAAGTTGACTAGGAAGGAAAATGGCGACAAAATCAAACTCCATTTTCTCCTCCAAATATTATCAAATATTTTCGATAGAGGCTTGTTTATGGACAAGTACTTACCGTTTCTACAGAGGTAAATGTCTTTCCTTCCAGACCGATGAGTAGATTTCATGTTGATCTGCGTTTTATATCGGAAATTTCCGCCGGAACGGAACAGGGGGAGAATCGGCTGCCGCACCATGTAGTGTATTAATGTACTAGTTGCTATAAGTAAACTATAGTCTTTTTCGATCAAGTGCCAGTGCCCTGGACTTGTCCTAGATGTGTTGCTTGCAAATAAAATTTGTGGAGTGAACTTCTACAGTTTTCAACATATTTTTACTGAAAGTTGATAACATGATCTCTGTGAAGTGAAGATGTACACCACATAAAGATTTTCAGTATCTGACATACAGGAGTTTGCAGTCAAAGACTAAATTTGCAGTCAAGGCTGCCGTGTGGGGTTATTCATCACAGTTAGTGATAGTTCTAGTTTGACTTGTCTTCTGTATTCAGTTAACCCTTTACCCTATACAAGTAAATACGCCCTTCTACACCTATGCAAACAGAGTAGACCCAGATCAGACGGCTCCTATAGCTCTGTTTGCATATGGAATAATATAGATCTGATTCTGCAGTTTCTGCTTTAGCAAAAAGTTAATGTGTTGATATGCTAATTTGATAAGTAGTCTAATTAATAATCATGATATTATCATTTGTTACATTATTGTCAATGCAGCTTTTTCTCCCAGTTCTGTCAGACTGTCACAGAGCTAAACTATTACTGGATAGAGATGCCTTTTGACACCTCTAGGAGCTATCTGATCTGGTTCTGATTTGTTTGCTTATATGTTACAGATTTGTCATGGCAATACATTTCCTTAAATTAATATGTTTTTAATAAAAGAAGTTAACTAATTATTATTCATAATGGATGGAGTCATTTATTTATATTTATCAGATATATAACCAATTACAATGGTTTGTTTCTCGTCAGGATTTACTCTGACCGTAGAAATTATTCTTTTTAGCTCACCTGGCACAAAGTGCCAAGGTGAGCTATTGTGATTGCCCTGTGTCCGCCGTGCGTCATTGTGAGTCGTGTGTCGTCAACCTTTTTTCTTAAAACATCATCTCCTCCTAAACTGCCTGCTGGATTTTTACCAAGCTTGGCAGGAATGTTCCTTGGGTCAACCTCTTCCAATGTTGTTGAAAACATTTGATTCCATACAGAACTCTGGTTTCCATGGGAACCAATAAAAACTTTAAATATCTTCTTGTCAAAAAGTGTATGGCCTAGGGCTACCAAATTTGGTGTGTAGAATTATCTAGTGGACCTCTACTTTTCTCTACTCTTCAAATTTTGTCCCTGGAATCAAAATTAGCCCAACCCCGGGGGTCACAAGTTTTACATTGGATTATATAGTAAAAATCTTCTTGTTGGAAACCGAACAGCTTAGAGCTGTGATATTTGGTATGTAGCATCATTTGGTGAACCTTAACTAAGATTGTTCAAATTATGCGTCTTGGGTCAAAGACAGCCACACCCTGGGGGTCACATGTTTTACATAGGATTATATAGTAAAAACTTTAAAAATCTTCTTGCCTCAAACTGAAAGGCTTAGGGCTGTGGTGTTTGGTATGTAGCATCATCTAGTAAACCTTTACCAAGATTGTTCAAATTAAGCCCCTAGTGTAAAAATTGGCTCTGCCTCAGGGGTCACAAATTCTACTGAAAAATTCTTATTGTCAAATTCCGTAAGGCCTAGAGCTACCAAATTTGGTATGTAGCATCATCTGATGGACCTCTACTAATTTTGTCCCTAGGGTCAAACTGGCTTGGACCTCTACTAATTTTGTCCCTAGGGTCAAACTGGCTATGTCCCAGGGGTCAAAAGTTTTACATAGGATTATATAGAAAAAACAAACCCTCTCGTCTGAAACCCAAAGGCTTAGATGTGATATTTGTTTTGTAGTACTGGTATTATCTAGTAGACCTCCTCAAAGACTAATCAAAGTTTGTCCCAGGGTAAAAGTGCCCCTGTACTATGGGTTGTCAGTATACATAGAGTTATACATGTATAGTGAAATCTAAAAACATCTTCCCTGAAATATATATAGTCAGCACTTTGATATAGAAAACATAGCAAACCAGGTGAGCGATACAGGGCCACCATGTTAGAACTGTAGCAGACAACAGGTTTTGCAGGCTTAAAGTTTTTATCATGAAAAAAAGAGCTAAGAAGTTGAGTTCTTCATGACCTATATCATATCCTGTTTTTTTAGAGGGATTGAAGAATATCTCCAATCGACTGACAATCCAAACAGACTTTGACCTTTCCTCACCAAACTTGGTACAGGAAGCCACATCAATAGGGCTGTATGACCCAGAAGAAGGATGTTTCAACTTTGCCAAAACTTTCTCAAAATATGATGAAGATGAAGACGTATGGTTTAGTAAGAAGCGATTAAGGGAAGGGAGACAACTCATGGAGGATCTTTCAAAAAATGGTAAAGTGTACACTACAGGATTTATGATCTGTAAAACTATCATCTACTTCAGTTCTTAAGTCCATTTTTCTTGCATTTATTTTTAATAATTCCAATAGAATTGATCCGATCAGTGTTTTATGGAATAGTGTAGATTTCATTCTACTGTTTCTGTCCTGTGTCCATAACCCTTTATAAAAATTCATCTAATAAAACTTCATGATGTCATATTTTCTTACATGAATATTTAACAGGTGAAGGGGTTAATTAAAAAAGGGGTCTACTGTCAAGATTTTAAGACACCTATGTTTAATCAGTGAGTGGTGTTTTACCCTTTCCCTGTTCCATTTTTAACCCAAATTTCAATACCTACTGAATATTCATGGACAAAATAGTTATAACAAAATATGGAAGATGGAACATTGTAGCCATTTTAGAAAGTAAAGAAACAGATCTTTCAAATTCCATTAGCAAACAGAGCAAACTCTGGTCCTATAGGAGCCGTCTGATCTGGGTCTGCTCTGTTCGAAAATATGTGAAAACACGTTTATATATGAAGGAAAGGGTTAGAACAGATATTCTTTTTAAACTTTTCCATAGTCAAAGTTAAGGAATATTGTGTCTTTTGTTTTTGAGAAAGTTGGAGTAAATCATTACGTGACGTAAGATCAGGATCTGCTCAGTTTGCTTATGGAATAATTTAAATCTGATTCTGCAGTTTCTGCCATGGCAAAACTTTCCTGTGTTCATGTGCCATTATAAAATGCACCTAGTTAACCCTTTCCCTAGCTATTCTATATTTAGTCCAATTTCAATACCTACTGAATATTCATTAAAACAAAATAGTTTAATGTGGAAGGTGTAACATGGTAGAAAGTAAAGAAACGGATCTTTCAAATTATATTAGCAAATAATAAAACTGAGTAGACCCTGATCAGAGGGTTCCTATAGGAACCGTCTGATCAGGGTTTGCTTTGTTTGATTATATAATATAGATATGATTCTACAGTTTCTGCCATTACAAAAACCTCCTGTGTCCATGTGCTATAATATCAATTAATCTAATTAGTACTCATGAGATAATTAGTCCCCCACCGGTTACCGGTTGGGGGACTATAGGTTTGCTCGATTCCGTCTGTCTGTCTGTCTGTCTGTCCGTCTGTCCGTCTGTCCGTCCGTCCGTCTGTCCGTCTGTCACGCTTCTTGTCCGGGCCATATCTCCTACAAAGTTAGGCCAAATTCATTATAACTTCACACATTGAAGAAGCATGATGAGGGCTAGTGTCATGCACAAGGGTCATAACTCTAGCATCAATATATTTGGAGTTATTCCCCTTTTACATATTTTTTTGTCCGGACAATAACTCTTTATCTACTGGTTCAATTGATTTGAAACTTCACATATGGAACAATCATGATAAGGGGTAGTGTCATACACAAGGGCCATAACTCTAGCATCAATATTTTTGGAGTTATTCCCCTTTTTCATATTTTCTTGTCAGTCCGTCTGTCACACTTCGTGTCCGGGCAATATCTCCTACAAAGTTAGGCCAAATTCATTATAACTTCACACATTGAAGAAGCATGATGAGGGCTAGTGTCATGCACAAGGGTCATAACTCTAGCATCAATATTTTTGGAGTTATTCCCCTTTTACATATTTTTTTGTCCGGACAATAACTCTTTATCTACTGGTTCAATTGATTTGAAACTTCACATATGGAACAATCATGATAAGAGGTAGTGTCATACACAAGAGCCATAACTCTAGCATCAATATTTTTGGAGTTATTCCCCTTTTTCACATTTTCTTGTCAGTCCGTCTGTCACACTTCGTGTCCGGGCAATATCTCCTACAAAGTTAGGCCAAATTCATTATAACTTCACACATTGAAGAAGCATGATCAGGAGTAGTGTCATGCACAAGGGCCATAATTATAGCATCAATATTTTTGGAGTTATTCCCCTTTTTCATATTTTTTTGTCCGGACAATAACTCTTTCTCTACTGGTTCAATTGATTTGAAACTTCACATATGGAACACGCATGATGAGGGGTAGTGTCATGCACAAGGGCAATAACTCTAGCATCAATATTTTTGGAGTTACTCCCCTTTTTCATATTTTCTTGTCGGGACAATAACTTTTTATTTACTGATTCAATGTATGAAAGTAGGTACTAATACCATTCAGGTGGTCATGTATATACCATGGTCAACCACACCATGGGTGGGGTGGGGTGGGGAGAGTGGAGGTTTTTTTCAGTCCGGTGGGGGACTTATGTCTTGCATAGCAATACAACATGCCCTTGTTATTACTAAATGAATATTCATTAAGGAAAGGGTTAAGTCGGGTGGTAGCTCAATTCAGAACAGTAGTTATGCAAAAAACGCTTGCAGCAGCCGTCTGATCAGAGTCTGCTCTGTTTGCTTATGAAATTGGAATAGATCTGACTACAGTTTCTAGCAATACCAACTATTCCTCTGTACATAAAAATTATAAGTTTATAAATATTGAGCTAATGCATAACCATGATGTCATTATTTCTTTAATATATAAATATTCAACAGTGAAAGGGTTAACTTTTTACCTGTTGGATGATAATTCATGGCATGCTCCACCCTTTATGAATACATGTATATTCAACATATATCCTTATATCATTATATAAAACACAACAGACCCTGATTAGATGGAGCTTACAGGAGCTGTCTGATCTGGGTCTACCCTGTTTGCAATGGTGCAAAAAGGTTTTTCTATCGATTAAAGTGTTAAGAACCCATTTTAGAAAATATTTACTGTACATTCAGAGAAGAGTTTTTCATTTATTTGCAGGGGACTTCAACATTCAGGACATGATGACAATCCTCCGTGATGAAAACAGTGGTATAAACATGAGATGTAATACAAAGAGTAGTCAAGTGTCCTATTTGCCGGTTGGAACAAACACAGCTCCCTGTTGTCACTGGTTGACGGCAACCACTGACCCAACCTGCAGCTTGTTCAAGCCCTTTGTCTTTACCCCAAATGTCAGCATTGGTGATCTGACTGTTTCACCAGATTATGGGTCTGAAGATCCTAGGATTGTAATACCGAGGTTTCAAAGGAATGTAGATAGAAAACATACTTTGTATAAAGGTCAGAAGAAATTGCGGGAGTTGCTTGAAATAGATCAGGTCAAAGGAACAGTAATTTTGCAGACAATGAAAGAGATAGAAGACAGGTGTATCAGTGATTTGGAAGAAACGTTAAAACATTGGAACCAGTCTAAGTTCAATAAAGTTTCTAATTTGTTTAAACAGATGTGTGAAACAGAAACAAACATTTACAAATGAAGAACCTAACAATGTTATAGCCATCTGGGGTGTTGGTTTGTTTTTGGCTCCTTGTAGAAAAAAAAATCAGCAGAGCATTTTACCCTTTCAACCTACAATTCTCAGAGTGGAATAGCCCATCAGTATTAAAGTCCACTCAGCATGAAAGGCTTACACTTGCTAGATGATTTCGCCTGACAAACAGTGCAGATCCTGATCAGAGGGCTCCTCTAGGAGCCCTCTGATCTTGGTCTACACTGCTTGCAAATGACAGTACATGTTTGTCCAAGGCTGAAAGCGGTAAACACACGCATGTATATCAACCTTCTGTCCAACCTTTTTATACTCCAAGCTGCAAATCATTGACCCTAATCAGATGGTTACTACAGCAGCTGTCTGATCAGGGTCTACTCTGTTTGCAAAGGCGTTTAACCCATTCCCTCATATTGAGGCCTTTGTAAAAGTCACCTTATGAAACAATTGTGATAAATAGAGCATTTGCTCCAAAGGAGCAAATGCTCTATTTATCACAATGGTTTCAAAATTACACAATTCTAAAATTTCCTTTTCTCTAGCTGATGCTCCTTTTCGGTAGATTAATTCAAAGAGGTTAGATCTAAAAATAGTCTATGAGGGAATGGGTTAAATGTGTATGTGTGGAGTTTAGGGTTAAATGAGGCTTTTATGGAGGATTTACTATCATATCAGGACATACAATATTTCTTGTTTTTAGCCCTTTTTAATAACAGTATGTTTCGTGTCAGTTCAAAATCTTCAAATTGGTTAAAATTTTCATCAAACTGATGTCAGATATTCATCTCTTTAGGATTGTGTTTGAAATTTATGATACCTCACACTTGACCAGAGATCAAGGTTATTTGTTCAACCCTTTACTCCATAAATTGGTCTTTCTGTGCCTTTGCAAACAGTAGACCCAAATCACATGGCTCCGGTAGGAGCTGTCTGATCAGGGCTTGCTCTGTTTGCTGATGACATAGTATAGATATGGTTCTACACATTTTGCCATCACCCAACCCTTCTGTGTTCATACATGTATGCCATAAGAAGAATGCATATAATTAGTATTCCTGGTGTCATTATTTCTGACATGGAGGAAAGAGTTAAGTAAAGGGGTAAGATAATGTACAAAACTTACTTATGTTGGTTACCACAAGTTTGAATCAGTAGTTGTTTATCAAACTGTGATATTAACCCTTTCCTCCATAAATACGCCTTTCTACGCCACTGTAAAAGTCACTTTTTGAAACCATCTTGATAAATAGAGCATTTGCTCCATTGGAGCAAATGCTCTATTTATCACGATGGTTTAAAAATTACACAATTCTAAAATTGTCCTTTGCTCTTGTAAAAGCTCCTTTTCGGTAGATTTATTCAAAGAGGTTGGGTCTAAAAATAGCCTATGGAGGAATGGGTCTGATTCAGGCCCATGGTTATGAAACTTCTGAGATTGAGTATGAGTTCATTCTCAAGCATATGATTGGTCAAATTTTGAGTGAAAATTATTACTATGGGCCAGAGCTTCACTCTTTTCAAATGTGTGTGTGCCCCATTTGCAGTTAACGGTTATTGACAAATATTTAACCCCTTCCTTCATATATATACACGTGTTTTCACAGAGTACTCTGTTTGCAAATGGAATTTGAAAGATCTGTATCTTTAGTTTAAAAAAACAGCTACATTGTTCCAACTTCCACCTTCCGTTATAACTATTTTGTCCATGAATATTCAATAGGTATTGAAACTTGGAATAAATATAGAACAGGGAAAGGGTTAAAAATTATTGACAAATATTTAACTGCTTGTTTGTTTACAAGTAATCTGAATAGTCTAGAGATGTTTTGTGGTTTATAATTAAAAAGTGATTACATGTATACAGAAAATATTGCGGTATTTGTTTGAAAATTACCTTCAAGCTTGTTATGGGCATCTATGTGCTAAAATATGGCAATAAAGGGAGAAAACTCAAATTACATGTATTCAAGTAGATAAGTAAGTGGGTCCCTCGTTTATTTTACTACATAAATATCCTTTTATATGCATTTGCAAACAGAGATGACCTAGATCGTTCAGAAAGCTCCTGTAGGAGGAGTCTGATCTGGGTCTGCTCTGTTTGCTTATGATATAATATAGATACAGTAAAACCTCTCTTATAACGACCACTAAATTACATAAGTATTTTGCGTTAAAGGCATGTGGCTGCTTAAAGCAAGGTGAAAGTAAAACAGAATGCTCCTATATGAGCATTCTGTTTTACTTTCACCTTGCTTTAAGCAACCACCTGCCCTAAATGCCAACAAATTAACACAATTTTAATGACCATTATAGAGAGGTAGTACTGTATGATTCTACAGTTTCTGCCATGGTCACAACTCTGTATTTGTGTGGTATTATTACAATTAATCTACATATAATTAATATTCAGGATGTCATTATCTTTTACATAAATATTCATGGAGTAATTTTTTTTTTACTAATACTAACCCTTTATCACTTCATGTATATACATTAACTAATTTTTTTATATAAGGCAAACTTTGCAAGGGAATTTTTGGCTGAAACTAAAACTAGGATCAGATAAGTTTATAAACAAACAGAGCAGACCCTTTTTACGTAGATTGCTCCTGTTTGCAACTATAACTTGTTTTGTGTGGTTTTATTGTACCAACTGTGAATTCTTGTAAGGGACCCAACCCGCAAGTGGCCGCAACCACGAGCCTCAAACATGGATAACCTGGCTGTAATTGTAATATTTAGCTTACTGGGTGACTTTTCACCATTCAAACCTATGTAAGCCAATTGGTGGCTTATTAGCCCTTTCTCCATGAATATTCATGTAAAAAATAATGAATATATGAGTAAAGGGTTAACCACTTATTCCACGGAATGCAATTTAGAAATAACGACATAAATATGTATTGACTGAATTTTTTATGACATGAACACAGGAATATTTTGCCATTGCAGAAACTGTAGAATCAGATTCTTCTACTTGATTTCAAAAGTTAAAAGAACAGACTCTGATCCTACAGGAGCGGTCTTCTCTATAAAGACATTAACCGATTCCTGCATGTTGATGCCTTTTGACCCTTCTGTAAAAGTCACTTTGTGAAACCATTGTGATAAATAGAGCATTTGCTCCATAGGAGCAATTGCTCTATTTATCAAAATGGTTACCAAACTACACAATTATGAAAATTTCCTTTTCTCTAGTTAATGCTCCTTTTTGGTAGATTTAATCAAAGAGGTTAGGTCTAAAAATAGCCTAAGTGGGCTCTGTACTTAAACACAGATAGGCTATTCCATTCTGAAAATTTCAGTGTTGAAAGGGTTAAACATTAACCCATTCCCTCAGGCTATTTTTAGATCCAACCTGTTTGAATAAATCTACAGAAAAGGAGTATTAAGTAGAGAAAAGGATTTTTTTAGAATTTTGTAGTTCTGAAACCACTGTGATAAATAGAGCATTTGCTCCTTAGGAGCAAATGCTCTATTTATTACAATGGTTTCAAAAAGTGACTGGTACAGAGGCGTAGAAAGGTGTATTTATGGAGGAAAGGGTTAATGTGCTTTCGTGTAGGAGCTTGAAACAGTAAAACTCCTCAAGCTATTGTTATGGCAGAGACATTGTAGTAAGGGTCAGTGGGCCAATGGTTATGCCTAAATAAACATACTTTGCAAACTGGATGAAAATAAAAATATTTATGCCCCCCACTCTTGAAAGGGACCTTGTCTGTAATGAATAGTCACATTTTTTTTCTGATGTTCAAACTCAACCTAGCGTCATGAAATCAGACAGAAGCACATTTGTCTGGCTTATGCAAACAGGGTAGACTCGGATAATTCCTGCAGGAACTATCTGATCAGCTTTCTTGTGGCATAATATAGATCTGATTCTAGTTTATGCCATGTTTCATGTGACCGCTTAACCCTTTCCTCCATAAATACGCCTTTCTACGCCTCTGTAAAAATCACCTGTTGAAACCATTGTGATAAATAGAGTATTTGCTCTATTTATCACAATGGTTTCAACAGGTGACTTTTACAGTCGTAGAAAGGCGTATTTATGGAGGAAAGGGTTAACCCTTTACCTGATAGAGATGCCTTTACATACCTTTGCAAACAGAGAAGACCCAGATCCTGTAGGAGCTGTCTGATCAGGGTCCATTCTGTTTGCTTATGAATTAAAAAAAAATCGGACTCGACAGTTTCTTCCAGGGTAAAACATTCCCCTGTTCATGATGCGATTATAATATTCAGAAAATTAATATTCAAACATTAATTATTTCGTAATGAATCTTCATCAAGTATTTCAATTTAGGAAGACAGAACAAATAAAATAAACAGTAGTACAGTGTAAACTAGAATTTATTAACTGCCAATATCAAATTGTAACTTTAGAATGGAACGTTCTGATTTCTTCGTCTTGTATTTGATCTTTAACCCTTTCCTCCATAAACACACCTTTCTACACCTCTGTAAAAGTCACTTAATGAAACCATTGTGATAAATAGAGCATTTGCTCCTATAGGAACAAATGCTCTATTTATCACAATGGTTTCAAAATACAAACTTCTAAAATTTTACTTTTCTCTAGCAAATGCTCCTTTTGGGTAGATTCATTCATAGAGGTTGTGTCTAAAAATAGCCTATGGAGGAAAGGGTTAATGTAATTATTCCTATACAGATTAGAGAAGAAATACAAATTCTTAAATCATCAAGAGCATGTTGGTAAAAAACGCAAGCATGCTTAACCTTTTAATTCAAAATGGACTTATCCATAATTGTTTAACCTATTCCCTCATTGGCTATATATATAGGCCAAACGTCTTTGAAAAAAAATTCTGAAAAGGAGCATTTACTGGGAAAAGGAGAGGCTTTTTAGAATTGTACACTTTTGAAACAATTGTGATAAATAGAGCATTTGCTCCTATGGAACAATCCCCCATTTATCACAATGGTTTCAACAGTGACTTTTACAGAGTCATCAGAATGAGTCAATATGAGGGAATGGGTTAAAGATAATAGAGTCCATTCAATATGAAATGTTAACATTTACTAGAGGATTTTTGCAGACGAACAATGCAGACCCTGATCAGGTCTGGTTCTACACTGTTTGCCAGACAATAAACTTGTTTCTTACATGTAAATTCAAAGGCCTTGAAAAGGTTAGGTAAATAGAAAATAGTAATAATTTTATCACGTGGAATGTGTTATATAGATCCATTGATCCCCTAAACCACACTGGAAATTGAGATTAAACATCTGACAGTACATAATGAATGGAAGAAGCTTAATACAGAATATATAAAAGCTAGACAATGGAATTTTGTACAAAATGTCAATATACAGTCATGTGACCAGTGGTATAGAATCTGAGAGTTCAAAAGGTTTAACCCTATACTCCATGAATATTCATGAAAAAAATGATGACATCATGAAATATTAGACTGATTTTTAAAACAGCATATTGATGCATGACACTTTTGTCAAAGCAGAATCTGAAGAATCAGATCTATATTATAACGAAAGCAAACAGATCAGACCCTGATTTGATGGTTCCTATTACTGCGTTCCTATTATAGGAGCCGTCTGATCTGGGTCTACTCTGTTTGCAAAGGCGTAGAGAGGCTTATTTATGGAGTAAAGGGTCAGCAAATACATGTACATGCAGTTACATATCCTGTTAGTAATTAGAAACTAATTACCCTAAATATTTGGACAAAAAGACCAAGGTAAATGATCCAGACCAAACTGCTCTTGAAGGAGCTGTTTAAGCAGGATCTACACTATTTGTTACTATGTCAGCCTCATTTAAAGTCATATCACAACGTCCAGCCAATTACAGGTGGAGGAAAACCCCCGAGGTTCTAACTACTTACGAACAAATTGCATTGTTTCGTGCACAGAAGAAAATCCAGGTAGAACCACCAACCTACTGCAAGCCAGTTGGAAGGCTTCCTCACATGAAAAATCCAAATACCCAGACTGTATGGAACCCACAGTGGTGAGGGACAAAATGATTGTCAGTTCGAGGTTAATAACGATTAACCACTCGGCCACTGTGGCCCTGCCAAATTGTATTTTTTAGCTTTACAAACAGGTGGAATGGAGAGATTGAGTTAACGTTTACGCCAACGTTTACGCCATGAATATGCCTTTTAATACCTTGGCAAACATAGCAGACCAAGATAATATGGCTTCTGTAGAAACCAGCTGATCAGGGTCTGCTGTTGGCTTATGGAATTACAGTAAAACCTCTCTGTAACGACCACTTAATTACATCAATAACCCATTCTCTCATATTGACACCTATGTAAAAGTACCATTTTGATACCATTGCGAAAAATAGAGCATTCGCTTATATGGAGCAAATGCTCTATTTATCATAATGGTTTAAAAACTACAGAATTCTAAAAAATCCCTTTTTGTACTCAATGCTCCTTTTCAGTAGATTTATTCAAAGCGGCTGGGTCTAAAAAAATAGCTAATGAGGGAATGGGTTAGAGTGTCCAAATATTTGGGTAAATAAGGTTACTCTGCAGTACCAAGCTAACACTTATTCATTTGGAATCTCATTTAACCCTTTCCTCTATAGATACGCCTTTCTACGCCTCTGTAAAAATCACCTGTTGAAACCATTGTGATAAATAGAGCATTTGCTCCTATAGGAGCAAATGCTCTATTTTTCACAATGGTTTCAAACTACAAAATTCTAAAGTTTTCCTTAATGCTCTAGTTAATGCTCCTTTTGGGTAGATTCATTCAAAGTGGTTGGATCTAAAAATAGCCTATTAATAGGCTATTTTTAGATCCAACTTCTTTGAATGAATCTACGGGTTTTCACAATAGTTTCAATAGGTGATTTTTACAGAGGCGTAGAAAGGCGTATTTATGGAGGAAAGGGATAAACCAGTAGAGAATTAAGATTTGGTGTCTGAATACAAATGTAATTGGGGTAATCGCCGTAAATGGGATTATTATTTTGACTTCAGCTACATTACCAGCAGTAAGTTTGAACAAGTAAAATACTAGATCTATACATATGTCAGCCTTTTCGTTTAGATCCTGATGCACTTTTTCAACCAAAATTCATGTACAGTGAGCATTTCTAACAAAAATACAAAAAAGCTATCCTCAGTGCATATTCATAGTACATGTATAGACATTTGGGAATGTCAAGAAACAATGAATGTGATCAGATTGTATAATAAAAAAAACCCAACAGCAACAAGTATAATGAGATATGTACCCCACACCATCATATAAACAAAAATACAAAACAAATCCTTTGGAATGTTATGGGAGACTACAGTAGTCTCTCTAAAGTGACCATGAAATAGAGCTATATTTCTGGATCTTAACCCTTTCCTTCATATAAACGCTTTTTCACGCCTTTGCAAACAGAGTAGACCCAGATCAGGGTCTGCTCTATTTGCTTTTGACATAATTTAGATCTGATTCTGCAGTTTCTGTTGTTCATAATTATGCCATTATAAAATATAATCTAATTAATATTTGTGATGTCATCATTTCTTCCATGAATATTGAACAGGTAAAAGATTAAAGAAACAAATTAATCAATACTTAAATGATGCCATTTTTTACATTAATATTCATGAAGTTAAGGGTTAAGATTTTTGTTTCTGAAATGCTCCACTTATCTAGCTCTGTGTGAGTGGTTTCATTTCTAATTATTTCAAATGAGACAGGATTTCATCATACTGGGGCTCCAGATAAGAGATATACCCCAGCTAAATTTCCTTTCTTTCTCTCCCAAATTCTCAGTTAGTTCTTCTCATTAGAAACTTCTCAAACAGGGTCTTCTACTGAGTAGTGCCAACTTAGGAGTTCAGGAGAAATTATTTAACCTTTTACCCAATGAATATCCATAGAGGACTCAAATCATTATGAATATTAGTTACTTAACCCTTTCCTCCATAAATATGCCTTTCTACGCCTCTGTAAAAATCACCTATTGAAACCATTGTGATAAATAGAGCATTTGTTCCTATAGGAGCAAATGCTCTATTAAACA
The DNA here is from genome assembly GCA_963576725.1 of Azorinus chamasolen. NCBI lineage: Eukaryota > Metazoa > Mollusca > Bivalvia > Cardiida > Solecurtidae > Azorinus > Azorinus chamasolen. Next base: position 38,589,003 of record OY755247.1, read on the forward strand.
CAATGGTTTCAAACTACAAAATTTCTAAAAAATTTCCTTTCCTCTAGAGTCTAGTTAATGCTCCTTTTCGGTAGATTTATTCCAAGTGGTTGGATCTAAAAATAGCCTATGGAGGATTGGGTTACATTCTTCTATTGCAAACAGTGGAGAGTCTTTTAAATATAAGCAAATAGAGCTGATCCTTTTCAAACGACTCCTAGAGATGAGCCTTTGATCTGGGTGTACTCTCTATCAGGTAAAAGGTTAAACATCTGAAAGACATCCTTCATCTAGAGCTCAGTAAAACATATTTCAACGGTTTGTTAGTTTTGTTACAAATTTTATCGAAGCTAAAAGGCACCCAGACATTGGCCTCAAAACAACAACCTGGGACTTTACCACCAAACTGCATTCAATTCTCATGTTTTACGTTTTGAGAGGAATTTACCAACAATTTTAATTTTTCAATTTAATCCAGATAAAATGCTGATTTAATTTACATATATTCAAAATCTAAAGTGCTTGACACTTTTACAAACACTTTACAGTCCAGTCCTAATCAAATGCCTTGGCAAAGTGGCATATAACCAGAATCTAAACTGTCTGACATTTTTAATTTTGTAACAGTATCTCTTTACAAAAGCAGACCGAAACTAAGCTCTCAAAGTGATGCCATAACGAGTTTTTTTTATAAGTTTGATAAATTTACACTCAATAATGTTGATCCTGTTAATTTGTTAACAATATATAGAAAGTCTGATTTAATTAACCCTTAACACCATTGCAAATACAGAAGACCAGGATCAGACAATTCAAGTGATCAGCGTCTCCTCTGAATGAAATAATACAGATAGATACAATTTGTCCAGCAGTAAAGTCAACATTTGTTGTTCATGAATACAATGTCCTTCAATTCATAACAATCCTAATAATCATACTGCATAAGAGTACAGAGATTACATAAATATACATGTCATTACACATGTCATTATAAGACACCAACAAGCAGTTTCTGTACAACCCTTTACCTTATGAGTATTTAGTAAGAAAAGATGACATTGAACATTAATTAGCTGACTTTTTGTAATGCCATCATGAATGAAAAAAAATATTTTACAATTGCAGAAACTGTGGAATCAGATCTGTATAATCATAATGCCATAAGAAAACACAGCAAACCCTCATCATGGGAGTCTACATACTTTTTATAATATGTATAGACTCCCATGAAGTAGTTACCAGTACAGACCCCTATGATCTTGATCAGATGGTTCCTACTGGAGCTGTCTGATCTCGGTCTTCTCTGTGTGCAAATGCATGAAAAAACGTATCTATAAGGTAAAGGGTTGAAAGATGCCCGTATTGGCGTAAACTCTCCAGCAAAACAACTAATCCCCAGCATTGGCTTCCAAACAAAGATCTGTTAAACTAACATAGCCGAGTCTAGACCTGTAGCTTAACTGTTGACTCTAATCAAATTTTGTATGATATTCTTGCACTTCTATCACGAAAAAAATGGTGTTGTCTCTTCTTCTGGGACATAACTGCTAAAAATTTATCGTTCAATTTCTGTTATTGTGTACTTGCTTCATACTTTCCATGTTGTCAATTCGAGAATTAGTCATTATTCTGTGTCATCCTTCTTTCCATGTTTTAGAATTCGCGTAAACTCGTTATAGTCGAAGTCGCCTTTCTTGATTGGAGCCTCGCGAAAAAGCTCATCAACTTCATCATCTGTAAACCTGTCCCCCATTGTAGTGAGCAATTCTCTCAATCTCTCCTCATTGATGTAGCCTCGGTTGGTTTCATCAAAGCAAGCGAAGGCATTTCTGATAACGTCCTCTGGGTCTGTGCCGTTCAACTTCTCACCAAACATGGTCAGGAACATAGTGAAGTTGATGGGACCAGGCGCACACGACATCATCTCTTCTAGGTACTGGTCTGTTGGGTTTTTTCCCAGGGAAGCCAGCATATCATGCAGATCTTCTTTATCTACAAAACCATCCCTGTTCTGATCAATCATGTTGAAGGCCTCTTTGAATTCCTGAATTTGAGCTTGATCAAACATAGCAAACACGTTGGAGGTGGCGCGCTGGGCCCTCTTCTTAGTAGCTCCCTTGCCTTTGGTCTTTCTGCTCGACATTTTGGATGGTTATTTTCTTCTTTTCGAAAAAATTCAAACTATTCGAAACTATTCGTCCGACCCGGAAATGACTAATTAAAGTAATCTTCACGAAAAAGTTAAAATAACGATATACGCTGGTTCTCTACTCTGGCGCCGACTCACCACAAACAAGGAACCAACATCAAGTATTTTTCACATTTTCCGGGAAATTCTGCCAGAATTTGTTACTGTTGGCGGTTTGTTGTATTTTTATATCGTGCACCTTCGCAGCATGCACACACTATCATTTTATACATTTTTTAAATATTGATTTGTCAGTGGTTGTAAATAATGGCAACGTTCTTGAACAGTATTCATTATCATACTGTATCGATTTTCTGCATAAAGCATAAATGACTCAGAACTTGATGCAGGTTTGTCTAGTGAGGAAATGAAAAAAGGTGGTTAATGTCCAAGATACGCAATTAATATTTTTAGATTACTTTTATAATTCCATTATGAACAAGAGAATACAGAATCATGATATCTACATTATAAGCAAACAGAACAGCTAGACTCTATCAGAAATAATTAAGCTAGGCTCCTACTGGATTGGTTCTACTCTGTTGCAAAGGTATGAAATTGCATTTCTATGAGGTACAGGGTTGGATACCCATCTACATGGGTCTGTTATAATGTAACGGGACTGGGGACAACCTGCAACCAGACTAGGGCTGGAACCTGGGATCCTTCTCTCTATACCGACATTTGGTTTAAACATATTTTATTTGTAAATATTTGCATGAATATTGTATTTATATAACACAAAAGGAAATGGATGGAAACAAAACCATGACTGCTTATTGTGTTTCTATCCCAACACCGTAACAACTTCACTTTTTTTTTAAAAAAAATTCTTACATTTTTTAACCCTTGCCTTCATATATAAATGCTTTTCATGCATTTGCAAACAGAGTAGACCCAGATCAGATCTCCACTATATGATCTGTCTGATCAGGGTCTGCTCTGTTTGCTAAATTTAATGGAATTTGAAAGATCTGTTTCTTTACTTTCTAAAATGGCAAAAATGTTCCACCTTCAATATTTCATTATAACTATTTTGTCAATGCATATTCAGTAGGTATTGAAATTTGGAACAGGGAATTTGGAAAAGGGAGTACCTGTTTCCCGCCTGTTATGCTAATCCCAATGCTAAATCAAAGCGTTGTAGACCCTGCTGTATTATTTGCATGGTATCAATCTGATATCAAATAAGTTCGCTTTGGCATGGAATTGCGTATCTATAAGGGAAAGGATTTAAACACTCTATCCAGTTGGTGATACAATTGCAGCTGACACTTCAGCTGTTTCCCACTATGCTTATTATCACACTGACTACTCGCGGTTATGGGCGTGATAACGTAATCGATTGCATACGGTCATCCAACATGCGCTTCCTTATTCATTGAGTATTTTCATTCATGTTATGATCACACGATTTCTTCGTGTGACTAATGATTTGTACATCTGTGCGCCCTCCTTACACATTGCTGTATTTTATGGGTTTTGTTGATTTTTGCACATACTAAGCCGAAGTTTATGTTGTGAAGTATATACATGTCAGATATACATGTAGTATACCACGATTGGTTCTGGATGCCATGTTTTTAAACACCTTTTGTATCCATCAAATGCAGGTCACTAAATTGCACTATATTGTCAGGTCAGCGAGGGTACCATGGGTTAGGCTGTGGAACACCACCTTTGTATTCTATTGCTTCGCAAAGAATACAAAAAAAATCCCAATAGAGACAAATTCTGATTCAAATGCTAAAAAACTACAAAATAAGTTAAAATGGGACCTTCTTCTTCTCATCTTGTTCTTCCCGTATTGTACTTGTCCAACCCTGGGGCATGACTTTCACCCTGCATTAAGCAGCCAGCTTCCTAAAAAGACCGTAATTGTTATGTATTGAAATTCCGGTCAGTGTTTTTTTTGGGCCTTTTTGGGGCCAAAATTGGGCCCCAATCCCCTCTTGAAAAAGTATATATTTTTTCCCTAATCAAGAAAACAAATCCCCTCCAATGTCAGTGACACTGATGTCAACAGAGTTATTGAAATATTTCGCAAAAAACAGAGACATTAACTTGTAAACCTACTCTATAAGATGTCTATGATCAGGGTTTTACTGTATTATAGTAAAAATAGAAATATCTCTTATGTACAATGTTTTATTTAATTTCTCCTATTTCCCTAAGTTTTATTTTACAGATAAACCAGAATGAGCTGTAATAAACATGTCCCGCTGCCGATGTCATGTGATACCTTAGTAGCACTACCTCCAGCCACAAATGGCTGTATCATATTTGGAAAAAATTCAGATCGACCTGGGGATGAAGTTCATGAGGTTGTGTACAAGCCTTCAGGGAAATTTAGTCCAGATGATAAATTGCAGGTACATGCGGATTTGTTAAAGTATTCCTGGTTTTATGTGTTTGTTAATAACTCTTTGAATTTTAAAAAATAGATATGAATTTTGATTACCTATGCAAACTAGTTTGACTGAGATGAGATGCTGAATAACTGGACACCTCATCCTGATCCAAACTGGTAGATACTCTGATTGCATTTAACTTTCAGAATTGTAGCAGACAATATGTTTTTGCAAACTACAGTTACTAATTGTGCAAAGAGTTACATATTGACAGTGTGCAAGGAGTTAGTTATTGACATCATCATCCGAATACTCAGAGGTCCAGATAAGATGCGTAAAGTTTAACATTTTCAAGAATTACTCATTTATTTTTCCACCAAACCCTATACTGTGACCACTCTTTAGAATCTTCTTGCAAGACGATTCTAAAGAGTGGTCACAATATAGGGTTTGGTGGAGAAATAAGGATTTTAGTATTTGGATATATGCACCTCTATCTGTAGCTCTGATACTTAGTAGCTGAAGTGTTATAATGGTATCTAAACACAGGATATAATGGTATCTAAACACAGGATATAATTGGTATCTAAATACAGGATACAATGATATCTAAACACAGGATATAATGGTATCTAAACACAGGATATAATGGTATCTAAACACAGGATGTAATGGTATCTAAACACAGGATACAATGATATCTAAACACAGGATATAATTGGTATCTAAATACAGGATACAATGATATCTAAACACAGGATGTAATGGTATCTAAACACAGGATATAATGGTATCTAAACACAGGATGTAATGGTATCTAAACACAGGATACAATGATATCTAAACACAGGATATAATGGTATCTAAACACAGGATATTTTGAAACTGCAGAATCGGATCTATATAAATCCAGTAAACAAAGTAGGCCCTGATCAGACGGTTCCTCCAGGAGCTGTTTGATCTAGGTCTACTCTGTTTGTAAATGAATCAAAGTGAATGAATTGTAAAGGGGTATACTGGAATCAGCAAAGGTTTCTAAATGATTCTAAAGAGTGGTCACAACATAGGGTTTGGTGGAGAAATGACGATTTTAGTACTTGGGTAACTATGCATTTATCTGTTGCACTGTTAACCCTTTCCCTGTTCTGTGTTTATTTCAAATTTCAATACCTACTGACTATTCCTGGACAATATAGTTTCAAAGAAATATGAAAGGTGGAACATTGTAGACATTTTAGAAAGCAAACAAACAGATCTATCAAATTTTATTAGCAAACAGTGTAGACCCTGATCAGACGGCGGCTCCTCTAGGAGCCATCTGATCTGGGTCTACTCTGTTTGCAAATGCGTGAAAACACGTTTGTATGAGGGAAAGGGTTAAAGGGTTAACTTGGAAGTGTTTTTCCAGTGTACCTATATAGAGATTGACCAAGCTCTTAGTACTAGAGCAGTAGTACTGAGCAAACCTGCATGGATGTGGGGTGCCGAGATGGGCGCCAATGACCAGGGGGTCTGTATTGGCAACGAGGCAGTATGGACAAAACTGAATAGTGAGGATGATCTAACGGAAAGGTTGCTGGGAATGGATTTGGTCAGGTAGGGAAATCGATTTTATCTGCAGCTTTAACTTCCATGTTATCAGCAATTACCACTTTTGAGCAAATTTGCAAAAACATGCAAACAGATTGGATCAAGATCCTTTCCTCCATAAATACGCCTTTCTACGCCTCTGTAATAGCCACTTCTTGAAACCATTGTGATAAATAGAGCATTTGCTCAGTAGGAGCAAATGCTCTATGTATCACAATGGTTTCAATGCTACACAATTCTAACATTTTCCTTTTCTCTAGTAAATGCTCCTTTTAGGTAGATTCGTGCAAAAAGGTTTGGTCTAAAAATAGCCTATGGGGAATGGGTTAATATTTATTTGCTGAATTTTTATAATGGCATGAACACAGGAATGTCTGACCGTAGCAGGAAAAGTAGATCAGATCTATAATATTTCATTAACAAACAGATCAGATCTTAATTAGATGGCTGCTGTAGGAGCTGTCTGATCTAGGTTTTCTTGGTTTGCCTATGTTTGACATGACATCTCTATCAGGTAAAGGGTTAAGGTGGAGTATAGCTGAATGAATAAAAGAAAATATGCAGAAACTTTTAGTCGGAGTTTTCTGCATTACTTTCATTCTGCATTAAGTAACTACCTGCTTTTAAAGACAGTCATTTTTAGCTCACCAGAGCACAAAGTGCTCAGGGTGAGCTTTTGTGATCGCCAGATGTCTGTCGTCCGTCGGCGTGCGTCGTGCGTCGTCGGGCGTCAACAATTTGAACCTTTAAAAATCTTCTACTCTAAATCTACAGGGTTCTCAGCTTTCATCTTTGGTACATAGCATCACCTATAGGTCCTCTACAAAAGTTATATAAATTATGCCCCTGGGGTCAAAATTGGCCCCGCCCCAGGGGTTGGAAGTTTTCAATAGAAACATATAGTAAAACTTTGAAAATCTTCTCCTCTGAAACCAGAAGGTTATTAGCTTTCATATTTGGCACATAGCATCATGTTCAGGTCCTCTACAAAAGTTATATAAATTATGGCCCTGGGGTTAAAATTAGCCTGCCCCAGGGGTGGGCAGTTTTCAATGGAAACAAATAGTGAAATCTTTGAAAATCTTCTCCTCTGAAACTGGAAGGCGCTTAGCTTTCATATTTGGCACAGAGCAGCATATTCAGGTCCTCTACAAAAGTTATATAAATTATGGCCCTGGGGTCAAAATTGGCCCCGTCCCAGGGGTGGGCAGTTTCCAATAGAAATATATAGTGAAAACTTTGAAAATCTTCTCCTCTTAAACTAGAAGGTTCTCAGCTTTCATATTTGGCACATAGCATCATGTTCAGGTTCTCTACAAAAGTTATATAAATTATGGCCCTGGGGTTAAAATTAGCCTGCCCCAGGGGTGGGCAGTTTTCAATGGAAACAAATAGTGAAATCTTTGAAAATCTTCTCCTCTGAAACTGGAAGGCGCTTAGCTTTCATATTTGACACAGATCATCATGTTCAGGTCCTCTACAAAAGTTATATAAATTATGCCCCTGGGGTCAAAATTGGGGCCGCCCCAGGGGTGGGAAGTTTTCAATAGAAACATATAGTAAACCTTTGAAAATCTTCTCCTTTGAAATCAGAAGTTTCTCAGCTTTCATATTTGGCACATAGCATCATGTTCAGGTCCTCTACAAAAGTTAAATAAATTATGCCCTTGGGGTCAAAATTGGCCCCGCCCCAGGGATGGGAAGTTTTCAGTAGAAACAAATAGTGAAATCTTTGAAAATCTTCTCCTCAGAAACTGGAAGGCGCTCAGCTTTCATATTTGGCACAGAGCATCAAGATCAGGTCCTCTACAAAAGTTATATTAATTATTGCCCTGGGGTTAAAATTGTCCCCGCCCCAGGGGTGGGCAGTTTTCAATGGAAACAAATAGTGAAAACTTTGAAAATCTTCTTCTCTGAATCTGGAAAGTTCTTAGCTTTCATATTTGGCACATAGCATCATGTATAGGTCCTCTACAAAAGTTATATGAATTATGGCCCTGGGGTCAAAATTGGCCCCGCCCCAGGGGTGGGTAGTTTTCAGCAGAAACATATAGAGAAAACTTTGAAAATCTTCTTCTCTGAAACTGAAAGGTTCTCAGCTTTAATATTTGGCTCATAGCATCATGTTCAAGTCCTCTACAAAAGATTTATAAATAACGCCCCTGGGTTCAAAATTGTCCAGTCCCAGGGCCGGCTAGTTTTCTATAGTTACATATAGTGAAAACTTTGAAAATCTTCTCCTCTAATTATCTGGTGAGCGCTTCAGGGCCATTCTGGCCCTCTTGTTAACTTTCTGTTTCGAAGAAATCACAAGCTATTGTCGTAAATCTTAACATTGACCATAACTTCTTCAATTTTTCATTTACAACCTTCATTTTTGGTATGCATCTTTATTTCACAATGGCGATAGACGAGTGTTCGCATGCGCTTGCGGTGCTCTTGTTATTCATTTGCCCTTTCCCTGTTGAATATTCATCTTAGAAATATAGTAATGCGACCACCTAAAAGAGGTATAATTCTAGGTGCTAGATGCAGGTGGTAGCTTAATGCAGGACAAAAGTAATGCAGAAAGCTCCTAGAGGAGCTTTCTGCATTACTTTTGTCCTGCATTAAGCAACCACCTTCTTATAAAGACAAGCATGTGTATTTATTAAGTGGTGGCATTAGAGGGGTTCTACTGTAATGACAACTTGAACGTTTACCAGCTAATTTTTGTATAATTACGTATCATCGTATGTACACCAGATGTTTTGGTATCGGTAGAAGCTGTAGTGTCAGGTTTTTTATCATTTCATAAGCAAACAGAGTAGACCTAGATCAGACAGCTCCTATGGGAGCTGTCTAATCTGGGTCTACTCTGTTTGCAAAGGTATGAAAAGGCGTTTATATGAAGGAAAGGGTTAAGTGGTCACTTCTGTATTTTGTAACCATCAGACTGGGGTTGGAGCGAGGCAGTAGTGCTAGAGAGAGCTTGGACGTAATGACCACTTTACTAGCTGCCCATGGACAGGGTGGACCATGCTTGGATGGAGATGCATGGGCTTATCACAACAGTTTTCTTATTGCTGATACCAAAGAAGCATGGGTGTTGGAGACTGCTGGTTCTTTCTGGGTGGCCGAACAAATTACAGGTATTAGCAATTATAGTACAGTATTGTTTTCATTGTTTAGTATATACTCCTTAATAGGCTGAAAATTCAGCATTAAGCTTAACTCTTTCAGTCTTGAAGACACATGTACTGTCATTTTCAAACAGTGTAGATCCAGGTCAGAGGCTCCTAGACTCCTAGATGAGCACTCTGAGTAGGGTCTGAATTGTTTGTCATCCAAAATCCTCTAGCAAGTTTAATTGATGTGGACGAGCCAATGTCATTTGATGCCAAAACAGTTATGAATACCAGTAGTTTGAATACAGAAATTGTTGTGTACTGCAATTCTCAGTGGGTTTTTTTTCTTCCTAATCTTTTGAAAACAATGGTCTGAATATGAAACAGTTTAAAATAACCATTTCCTTCATATAAATGTGTTTTCACACATTTGCAAACAGAGTAAACCCAGATCAGATGGCTCCTACAGGAGCCATCTGATCAGGCCATGCTCTGTTTGCTAATGAAATTTGAAAGATCTGTTTGTTTGCTTTCTAAAATGGCTACAATGTTGCTACAATGTTCCACCTTACCTATTGTATTGTAACTATTTTTTCCATGAATATTTAGTAGGTATTGAAGTTTAGAATAAACATAGAACAGGGAAAGGGTTAAATTATCTCTTATGTCATTATTGTAAAAAATGTGAACCAGACAAACATATATGTAGGAATAGTTTTAACCTTTTGAATGTGGGAAACTAGTGTACTGTCATTTGCAAACAGTGTAGACCCAAATCAGTGGGCTCCTTAAGCAGCCCTCTGATCAGGGTCTGCTCTGCTTGACATTCAAAATTTCTAACAGATTACATACCCATTATTATTATTATTATTATACCACATTTTTATAGCGCTCTTTTCACGTAGGATATGTGCGCTCAAAAGCGCTTCACATGAATAAATTACATATACAAATCTGAGTATACTCAATGTTTATACAATAATTAAAACAAAATATATTTGATAAATAGATACCAATAAGATATCACATACTCTGGTGTGTGGGAGTGATGAGACAGAGTGCTGTAAATTGGGGAAATGGCCTAGTGTATTTTTAGCTCACCTGAGCCGAAGGCTCAGATTGAGCTATTGTGACCGCTATTTGTCCGGCGTCCGGCGTCCGGTGTCCGGCGTCGGGCATCCGTCCGGCGTCTGTTGTCCGGTGTCCGTCCACATTTTCAAACGACATCTCCTCTGAAATTGCTGAACCGATTTTAACCAAATTTTGTCTGAAGCATCAGTGGCTAGGGGGAACGAAACGTTATTCACATTATGACCCCCGGGCCAAAAATGGCCCTGCCCAATGGGCTTATCAGTTTTTCATAGGAAAATCTTTAAAAATCTTCTTCTCTGAAACTGTAAGGCCTAGACCTTTGATATTTGGCATGTAGCATGATCTAATGGTCCTCTACAAAGATTGTTTAAATTATGACCCCCGGGCCAAAAATGGCCCCGCCCAAGGGCTTATCAGTTTTTCATAGGAAAATCTTTAAAAATCTTCTTCTCTGAAACTGTAAGGCCTAGACCTTTGATATTTGGCATGTAGCATGATCTAATGGTCCTCTACAAAGATTGTTCAATTTATGATCCCCGGGCCAAAAATGGCCACGCCCAAGGGCTTATCAGTTTTTCATAGGAAAATCTTTAACATTCTTCTCTGAAACTGTTAAGGCCTAGACCTTTGATATTTGGCAAGTAGCATGATCTAATGGTCCTCTACAAAGATTGTTCAAATTATGACCCCCGGGCCAAAAATGGCCACGCCCAAGGGCTTATCAGTTTTTCATAGGAAAATCTTTAACATTCTTCTTCTCTGAAACTGTAAGGCCTAGACCTTTGATAGTTGGTATGTAACATGATCTAATGGTCCTCTACAAAGATTGTTCAAATTATGACCCCGGGCCAAAAAATGGCCCCGCCCAAGGGCTTATCAGTTTTTCATAGGAAAATCTTTAAAAATCTTCTTCTCTGAAACTGTAAGGCCTAGATCTTTGATATTTGGCATGTAGCTTTGGCTTGTGGTCCTCTGCCAAGATTGTTCAACTTACGACCATGACCTCTTGGCGAAACTTGGCCCTAGCTTATCAGTTTTTCATGGGAAAAATATATCATTTTTCTCTGAAACCATAAGGCTTAGACCTTTAATTAATGGCATACTGCTTTGCCTTGTGGTTCTCTACCAAGGTTGTACCAATGATGGCCCCGCCCTGGGGTATCTGAGGTGAGCGCTTCAGGGCCTCATGGCCCTCTTGTTTATGCAAATGAGCAGTTTGAATATGGCTGTACTGCACTGTAAACAATGGCCAAAACAGCCGTCAGATATAGTTTGTTTCTCTTTCTATGGCACTTTTAAGGGTTATGTGATAAAAAGAATCTTACATTCGTATGCTTGGCAAATTGTTTTCATGAAACTCGTTGACTATAATGAATATTACACTCGCTAAAGCTCATATCATATTTTAGGAAACTCATTTCATAAAAACAATTTGTAATGAAGACTCATGTAAGATCCTCTATATAGTGAATGGACTCAATTATTAAACAATGATGGACCATTCCACTTTGAAATTTCAGCATTCAAAGATTTAAGTTAAGCTTCCCTTCATGAATATTCATTAGGTAAAGTGTTAACCCTTTCCCTCATATAAACGCATTTTCACGCATTTATAGACCCATATCAGACAGCTTCTTTAGGATTCATCGGATCAGGGATTACTCTGTTTGCTTTTGACGTGATATAGATCTCATTCTACAGTTTTTGTCAAAGCAAAAATTTACATTATAATAATTCAGCTTATAAATATTCATGCTGTCATTATTTCTTATATGAATACTGAAAAGAGAAAGGGTTAATTCTTTTAACTCCATGGACATGCCTTTGTTACATGTTTTGTCTGTATTTGTCTTCAGAGGGAGTAAGGAATATTTCAAACCAGCTGACAATAACGACTAAGTTTGATCTATCCTCGCCCAATTTGATACAAGATGCAACTTCTAAAGGCTTGTACAACCCAGACGATGGGCCCTTCAACTTTTTGAAGGTATTTTCAGCTGATTACAAAGGAGAACTATTAAGTAATACAACACGATATGGCAGAGGGAGAAAACTCTTGAAGGAACTCTCAACAAATGGTAATACATTGCATATGTGACCAGTTATTTCAGACTTGTATCAACACTTTCCTTCATATAAACACCTTTTCATGCATTTGCAAAGACCCAGATCAGATGGCTCCTATAGGAGCAGTCTGATCAGGGTTTGCTAATGGAATTTGATAGATCTGTTTCTTTACCTTCTTAAATGGCTAGAATGTTCCACCTTCTATATTTCATTATAACTATTTTGTCCATGAATATTTAGTAGGTATCGAACGTTGGAATAAACATAGAACAGGGAAATGGTTAACACACTGTGAGCAAATCTGTGATTACCTATGCACTTGGTTTCAGTGCATGTGAGCAGAGGGCAAATTTAGGCAGATGAAGATTACAAAATATTTGAAGGGTAAAATGCGATAGAAAGCTGTTTAGTTCTATGGGATAGACTAATCCCAATGTTTAACCCTTTCCCTATTGCATATTCATGAAAGAGATACATTTAATGACATCATAGTTATTAATTAGATTATTTTTATGCCCCCAAAGCTAGGCTTTGGCGGCATATAGTGATCGCACCGTGCATGGGTGGGTGTGTGGGTGTGTGTACCTTTTGTCCGGAGTATATTTCCTTTGTCACATCAGCTACGGATACCAAATTTGGTGTGTGAGTTCATCTTGGGATGTCGGAGTGTCGCGTACCATTTTCAGGTCACTGTGACCTTGACCTTGACCTTTGACCTTGATTTTACAAAAAGCTTGTCCGGAGCATATATCCTTTACCTTACCAGGTACAGATTCCAAATTTGGTGTGTGAGTTCATCTTGGGATGGCGGAGTGTCGCGTACCATTTCCAGGTCACTGTGACCTTGACCTTGACCTTTGACCTCGATTTAAAAAAAAGCTTATACCTTACAACTACAAAAAGCTTGTCCGGAGTATATCTCCTATACCTTACCAGCTAAGGATTCCAAATTTGGTGTGTGAGTTCATCTTGGGATGGAGGAGTGTCGCGTACCATTTTCAGATCACTGTGACCTTGACCTTGACCTTTGACCGAATTTACAAAAATCTTGTCCGGAGCATATCTCCTTTACCTTACCAGCTACAGATTCCAAATTTGGTGTGTGAGTTCATCTTGGGATGGCGGAGTGTCGCGTACCATTTCCAGGTCACTGTGACCTTGACCTTTGACCTCGATTTTAAAAAAAGCATATACCTTACCAGCTACAAAAAGCTTGTCCGGAGTATATCTCCTATACCTTACCAGCTAAGGATTCCAAATTTGGTGTGTGAGTTCATATTGGGATGGAGGAGTGTCGCGTACCATTTTCAGATCACTGTGACCTTTACCTTGACCTTTGACCGATTTTGCAAAAAGCTTGTCCAGAGCATATCTCCCTTACCTGACCAGCTACAGATTCCAAATTTGGTGTGTGAGTTCATCTTGGGATGGCGGAGTGTCGCGTACCATTTCCAGGTCACTGTGACCTTGACCTTGACCTTTGACCTCGATTTTAAAAAAAACTTATACCTTACCAGCAACAAAAAGCTTGTCCGGAGTATATCTCCTATACCTTACCAGCTAAGGATTCCAAATTTGGTGTGTGAGTTCATCTTGGGATGGAGGAGTGTCGCATACCATTTTCAGATCACTGTGACCTTGACCTTGACCTTTGACCTCGATTTAAAAAAGCTTGTCCGGAGCATATCTCCTATATCTTACCAGCTACGGATCCAAAATTTGGTATGTGAGTTCATCTTGGGATGACAGAGTGTCGCATACCATTTTCAGGTCACTGTGACCTTGACCTTGAACCTCGACTTTACAAAAAAGGTTGTCCAGAGAATATCTCCTATACCTTACCAGCTACGGATTCCAGATTTGGTGTGTGAGTTTATCTTGGGATGGTGGAGTGTCGCGTACCATTTTTCAGGTCACTGTGACCTGACCTTTGACCTCGATTTTACACAAAGCTTGTCCGGAGCATTTCTCCTATACCTTACCAGCAACGGATTCAAATTTGGTTTGTGAGTTTATCTTGGGATGGCGAAGAGTCGTGTACCATTTTCAGGTCACTGACCTTGACCTTTGACCTCAATTTTATAGTCCGGAGCATATCTCCTATACCTTACCAGATACAAAAAGCTTGTCCAGAGCATATCTCCTATACCTTACCAGCTACGGATTCCAAATTTGGTGTGTGAGTTCATCTTGGGATGGCGGAGTGTCGCGTACCATTTTCAGGTCAATGTGCCCTTGACCTTTACCTTTGACCGATTTTACAAAAAGCTTGTCCGGAGCATATCTCCTTTACCTTACCAGCTACAGATTCCAAATTTGGTGTGTGAGTTCATCTTGGGATGGCGGAGTGTCGCGTACCATTTCCAGGTCACTTTGACCTTGACCTTTGACCTCGATTTTAAAAAAAGCTTATACCTTACCAGCTACAAAAAGCTTGTCCAGAGTATATCTCCTATACCTTACCAGCTAAGGATTCCAAATTTGGTGTGTGAGTTCATATTGGGATGGAGGAGTGTCCATTACCATTTTCAGATCACTGTGACCTTGACCGTTGACCGATTTTACAAAAAGCTTGTCCAGAGCATATCTCCTATACCTTACCCAATACGGATTCAAAATTTGTTGTGTGAGATCACCTTGAGATGGCGGAGTGTCGCGTACCATTTTCAGGTCACCTTGACCTTGACCTTTGACCTCGATTTTACAAAAAGCTTGTCCGGAGCATATCTCCTATACCTTACCAGCTACGGATCCAAATTTGGTATGTGAGTTCATCTTGGGATGACAGAGTGTCGCATACCATTTTCAGGTCACTGTGACCTTGACCTTGAACCTCGACTTTACAAAAAAGGTTGTCCAGAGAATATCTCCTATACCTTACCAGCTACGGATTCCAGATTTGGTGTGTGAGTTTATCTTGGGATGGTGGAGTGTCGCGTACCATTTTTCAGGTCACTGTGACCTGACCTTTGACCTCGATTTTACACAAAGCTTGTCCGGAGCATTTCTCCTATACCTTACCAGCAACGGATTCAAATTTGGTTTGTGAGTTTATCTTGGGATGGCGAAGAGTCGTGTACCATTTTCAGGTCACTGACCTTGACCTTTGACCTCAATTTTATAGTCCGGAGCATATCTCCTATACCTTACCAGATACAAAAAGCTTGTCCAGAGCATATCTCCTATACCTTACCAGCTACGGATTCCAAATTTGGTGTGTGAGTTCATCTTGGGATGGCGGAGTGTCGCGTACCATTTTCAGGTCAATGTGCCCTTGACCTTTACCTTTGACCGATTTTACAAAAAGCTTGTCCGGAGCATATCTCCTTTACCTTACCAGCTACAGATTCCAAATTTGGTGTGTGAGTTCATCTTGGGATGGCGGAGTGTCGCGTACCATTTCCAGGTCACTTTGACCTTGACCTTTGACCTCGATTTTAAAAAAAGCTTATACCTTACCAGCTACAAAAAGCTTGTCCAGAGTATATCTCCTATACCTTACCAGCTAAGGATTCCAAATTTGGTGTGTGAGTTCATATTGGGATGGAGGAGTGTCCATTACCATTTTCAGATCACTGTGACCTTGACCGTTGACCGATTTTACAAAAAGCTTGTCCAGAGCATATCTCCTATACCTTACCCAATACGGATTCAAAATTTGTTGTGTGAGATCACCTTGAGATGGCGGAGTGTCGCGTACCATTTTCAGGTCACCTTGACCTTGACCTTTGACCTCGATTTTACAAAAAGCTTGTCCGGAGCATATCTCCTATACCTTACCAGCTACGGATCCAAATTTGGTATGTGAGTTCATCTTGGGATGACAGAGTGTCGCATACCATTTTCAGGTCACTGTGACCTTGACCTTGAACCTCGACTTTACAAAAAAGGTTGTCCAGAGAATATCTCCTATACCTTACCAGCTACGGATTCCAGATTTGGTGTGTGAGTTTATCTTGGGATGGTGGAGTGTCGCGTACCATTTTTCAGGTCACTGTGACCTGACCTTTGACCTCGATTTTACACAAAGCTTGTCCGGAGCATTTCTCCTATACCTTACCAGCAACGGATTCTAAATTTGGTTTGTGAGTTTATCTTGGGATGGCGAAGAGTCGTGTACCATTTTCAGGTCACTGACCTTGACCTTTGACCTCAATTTTATAGTCCGGAGCATATCTCCTATACCTTACCAGATACAAAAAGCTTGTCCAGAGCATATCTCCTATACCTTGCCAGCTACGGATTCCAAATTTGGTGTGTGAGTTCATCTTGGGATGGTGGAGTGTCGCGTACCATTTTCAGGTCAATGTGCCCTTGACCTTTGACCTTGATTTTACTAAAAGCTTGTCCGGAGCATATCTCCTATACCTTATCAGTTACAGATTCCAAATTTGTAATTTGTAAGTATTGGACAGGTATGCTTAGGCAAACAGTGTAGACCCAAATCAAACTACAGGGTCTACACTGTTTGCTACTACATTAGCATGAATCAGACATTATAAAGAGCTCTAAATACTATTCATACATGGGTAGGCCATGCTGTTCAAATACTTGCAGTGTCAGAACTTTCAGATGAATTACAGCATAATAACAATATAGACCCATATCAGACAGCTCCTGTAGGAGCTACTGGGTCTTCATTGCTTGCTTACAACACTGCCTAAATCGGATGCTATACATGCTTATGCATAGAATGTAGATCTATATTAGGTAACTTCTGTTGCAGCTGTCTAAGAGCCAGTGTTACATGAAACTTTGACCATGCGTTTAGAATTGACTGAGGGTATGTTTTTAACGTTAAGGATCGACGTAGGGTCTTTCTTAAACGTTAAGAATCAACTTAACAGTAACAATCAACACAGCATGCTTTTTATGTATTGAAATTTGACCCCATGTCTTTTTTTTTAAAACGTTAAGAATTTACCCAGGATCTGTTTTTAACGTTGACAATCAACCCAGGGTCCTTTTTAACGTTGAGAATGACCTAGGGTCCTTTTTAACTAAGTTTTGACCCTTGGCTCTTTTCTTAGGTATCATAATCGTCAAAGGTTCTGTTTCTAATGTTAAGAACTGACTCCTGTGTCATTTTAACAGCATCAAAATTTCATGTTACACCTGCATTACATTGTATTGTTTTTTCGCCAAAATGCATTTCGGTGTCAAACACTTTGGGGGCATTTGTCACCCGTGACGACTCTCTTGTTTGTAATGGGCTATGAACACAGGGTATTTTGGCTCAAACAGAAACTGTATCATCAGATCTTTGTTATACTATAAGCAGAGGTTTATATGAAGGAAAAGGTTAATCCTTTCCCTCTTAACCCATTCCCTCAAAGGCTATTTTTAGATCCAATCACTTTGAATAAAACTACCGAAAAGGAGCATTTACTGGAGAAAAGGAGAATTTTTATAGTTGTGCAGTTTTGAGACCATTGTGGTAAATATGGAGCAAATGCTCTATTTATCACAATGGTTTAAAGAAATGACTATTACAGAGGCGCAGCAAGGCGTATTTATGGAGGAAAGGGTTAAATATCCATGAAATAAATATTGACATCATATTTACCTAACATTTTATAATGACATTATTAACAAAAGATCTTTTTACCATGACAAATCAGAGACTGTAGAATCGGATCCATATCATTTCTTGAGTAAACAGAGTAGACCCATATCTGGATTTACTCTGTTTGCTGAGTCCATATGAATGAAAGAGTTAACCCTTTCACACTTATAAATCTTTGCATGCTAAAACAATTGTCATGTTCAAACTTTATTGTCTGGTGCACTTTGGAAAATTATTTCTCATTATACCCCACTTTTGAAAAAATGGGGGTATATTGTTTTGCACATGTCGGTCGGTCAGTCGGTCGGTTGGTAGATCGATGGTTTCCGAACGATAACTAATAAACGACTTAGCATAGAATCTTCAAACTTGCTGTGGTGGTTGGTCATGACAAGTAGATGACCCCTATTATTTTTGAGGTCACTAGGCCAAAGGTCAAGGTCACCATGACCTTAATTGGTAAAATGGTTTCCGATCAATAACTGCTCAAGGGTTTAGCTTAGAATCTTCTAACTTGCTGTGGTAGTTGGTCATGACCACTGGATGACCCCTATTGTTTTTTAGGTCACTAGGTCAAAGGTCAAGGTCACCATGACCTTAACTGGTAAAATGGTTTCTGATCAATAACTGCTCAAGGGTTTGGCTTAGGATCTTAAAATTTGCTTAGGTGGTTAGGCATGACAACTAGATAAGCCCTGTTGTTTTTTAGGTCACTAGGTCAAAGGTCAAGGTCACCAGGACCTTAACTGGTGAAATGGTTTGCGATCAATAACTGCTCAAGGGTTTGGCTTAGGATCTTCAAATTTGCTGTGGTGGTTGGTCACGACCACTAGATGACCCCTATTGTTTTTGAGGTCGCTAGGTCAAAGGTCAAGGTCACCATGACATTAACTGGTTAAATGGTTTCCGATCAATAACTGCTCAAGGGTTTGGCTTAGAATCTTCAAACTTGCTGTGGTAATTGGTCATGACCACTGGATGAACCGTATTGTTTTTTAGGTCACTAGGTCAAAGGTCAAGGTCACCATGACTTTAACTGGTAAAATGGTTTCCAATCAATAACTGCTCAGGGGTTGGCTTAAGATCTTCAAATTTGCTTAGGTGGTTGGTCATGACAACTAGATGAGCCCTGTTGTTTTTGAGGTCACTAGGTCAAAGGTCAAGGGCACCATGACCTTAACTGTTGAAATGGTTTGCGATCAATAACTGCTTAAGGGTTTGGCTTAGGATCTTCAAACTTGCTGTGGTGATTGGTCATGGTCACTAGATGAGCCCTGTTGTTTTTTAGGTCACTAGGTTAAAGGTCAAGGTCACCATGACCTTAACTGGTTAAATGGTTTCCAATCAATAACTGCTCAAGGGTTTGGCTTAGGATCTTCAAATTTGCTTAGGTGGTTGGTCATGACAAGTAGATGACCCCTATTGATTTTGAGGTCACTAGGTCAAAGGTCAAAGTCATCGTGAGCTTAACTGATGAAATGGTTTCGGATTAATAACTGCTCAATAGTTTGGTTCGTGACCTTCAAACTTGCTGTGGTAGTTGGTCGTGACCACAAGATGACCCCTATAGTTGTTGAAGTCACTATGTCAAAGGTCAAGGTCACCATGACCTTAACTGAAATGTTTTCAGATCAATAAATGATCATTGGTTTGGCTTAGGATCTTCAAAGTTGCTGTGGTGATTAGTCATGACCACTAGATGACCTCTATAGTTGAGGTAACTAGATCAAAGGTCAGGGGGTCTGGGGGTATACATGTTTTACAATCATCTCTTGTTTTATTTTTAAACTTAAACCTTACCTCCATAAATACGCCTTTCTACGCCTCTGTAAAAGTCACCTGTTGAAACCATTGTGTTAAATGGAGCATTTGCTCCTATAGGAGCAAATGCTCTATTTATGACAATGGTTTCAAATTACAAAATTCTAAAAAATTCCTTTTCTCTAGTTAATGTTCCTACAGGAGTAAATGCTCTATTTATCACAATCGTTTCATAAAGTGACTTTTACAGAGGCGTAGAAAGGCGTATTTATGGAGGAAAAGGTTAAGAGATAAAGCCAAGGTGCAAGTAGTGGTGCAGAATGTGAAAGAGTTAGAGGATAATTGTATGTGGAAGGCATTTTGAAAAACTGGGAAGAGTCAATATTTATTAGCTGAACTTTTATGATGTGAAATTTTCATGGATTTGTTCAGCTTTGACAAAAAAATGTAGAATCAGATCTATATCATGTCAAAAGCAAATAGAGCAGACCTTGGTCAAAAGGCTCCTATAGGAGTAATTTGATTTGGGTCTACTCTGTTTGCAAATGCGTGAAAAGGTGTTGATATGAAGGAAAGGGTTAAGAGGTTTACTGTAATTATGTTTCAGGTAATTTTGGAGTACAGGACATGATGAAAATTCTCCGTGACGAGGACAGTGGAATAAACATGGGTTATCGTACAAAGAGTAGCCAGGTGTCGTATATGCCAGTTGACACAGCTGGTGCGACCCCAGTGCCTAGCTGCCATTGGCTGACAGCGACCCCTGAGCCCTCATGCAGTATGTTCAAGCCCTTCATATTTGGCCCGAATGCCAGCACAGGCAAAATGACCCTGTCCCCAGATTACGGTGCAGAAGATCCCAGAATTGTTAAACCAAGGTTTCAAAAGAGTGTCAATCGTGAAAATACATTGTATACAAGCCAGAAAAAAATTCGAGAGTTATGTGCAAGAGATGAAGCAAAGGCGCAGGCAGTGTTGCAGAATGTAAAAGAGCTGGAGGATAATTGTATCGGGGATGTGGAAGAAATTTTGAAAAACTGGGAAGAGTCAAGTTTTGTTAAAGTGTCAGGTTTATTTGAGCACATGTGCGAGATTGAGATAAACTTTTACAAATGAAGGAAACACAGACATAGCTTTAATGTGATATTGTAACCAGCCAACCCAAAATCAGTTAGCTTGTCCTCTAACACTATATTGGAAATATTGACATGTTGGTGACTTTTGTTAACCTTTCACCGGATGAATAGTCATGTTAGAAAATAATGATATCATGAATGTTAACCCTCTACTTCATGAATATATACCCATTACTTCATAGGCTATTTTTAGATACAACCTCTTTGAATAAATCTATCGAAAACGAGCATTAACTAGAGAAAAGGAAAATTGTAGAATTTTGTAGTTTGAAACCATTGTGATAAATAGAGCATTTGCTCCTATAGCAGCAAAAGCTCTATTTATCACAATGGTTTCACAAAGGGACTTTTACAGAGTCGTCAAAAGTCGTCAATACGAGGGAATGAGTTAAGAAGTAATTACATCAAGAATATTAATTAGATTAATATTTATAAAAGCAAATGGACAGAGAAATTTTATTTCATAAGCAAATAGAGTAGACCCTGATCAGACGGCTCTTATGAGAGTCATCTGATCTGGGTCTTCTCTGTTTGCAAAAGCATTAAAAGGTGTATCTATGAGGGAAGGGGTTAAGAGATGTATCCAGATGAGAGACAAAAAAACCAGAACAGACCCAGGTCAGACGGCTCCTGTAGGAGATATCTGATCAGGGTCTGTTCTGTCTCCTTATGAAATAATATACATCTGATTCTACAGTTTCAGTCTTGGCATAAAAGTCCTGCTTTCATGTCATTTCAAAAATGCAGGTGATTAATATTCATGATGACATTAATATATCTTTCACGAATATTCATGAATTACAGTAAAACCTCTCCATAACGGCCACTAAATTGTGTTGATTATTTGGTATTTAGGGCAGGTGGCCACTTACAGCAAGGTGGAAATAAAACAGAATGCTCCTATAGGAGCGTTCTGTTTTACTTCCACCTTGCTTTAAGCAGCCACCTGCATTTAACACAAAATACTTGATGTAATTTAGTGGCTGTTATAGAGAGGTTTTACTGTACATGAAGATGGTCAGAGAACAGACTTATTGACTACTGTCTCATCATTCACCTTTATCACAGACTAACCTTGTTAACCCATTCCCTCATAGGCTATTTTTAGACCCAGCCTCTGAATAAAACTACCGAAAAGGAGCATTTACTACAGAAAAGGAAAATATAGAACTGTGTAGTTTAGAAACCATTTTGATAAATAGAGAATTTGCTCTTATAGGAGAAAATGCTCTATTTATCACAATGGTTTCGAAAACGGACTTTAAAGAGGCGTCAAATAGGAATCAATATGAGGGAATGGGTTAATATTCTTGGCAAAAAGCTTTGCTTGAATTTTTATGTTGTTTTTGTTTGTACATTAAAGCATGTCTACAGAAACCATCCGGAATAAATCTAATTCTGGGTTTTTAAGACAAGTGGTCCTTTAGTACTAGACAAAAGTTATGCAGAAAAAGCCCTCTTAGAGTTTTCTGCATTTCTTCTGTCCTGTATTAACCCTTTACCTCATAGGCTATTTTTAGATACAACCTCTTTGAACAAATCTACCGAAAACAAGCATTAACTAGAGAAAAGGAAAATTTTAGAATTTTGTAGTTTGAAACCATTGTGATAAATAGAGCATTTGCTCCTATAGGAGCAAATGCTCTATTTATCACAATTGTTTCACAAAGTGACTTTTACAGAATCGTCAAAAGTCGTCAATATGAGGGAATTGGTTAAGCAATCACCTGCTCTTACAGACCCCCATATTCATTCATTATATGGTCGCTATAAGCAGTTTCTACTATAGTTAGAAGCAACATTCATGTAAATAACAGAATTTTAAGACTTGTTTGGAGATATATCAAAAAGTTAAAATTTATTGAGGAACTTTTTCAATGCCTTTTTATGCCTAAAACTAATGCGCCAACTGTAATTAAACCAAGTGATGCTACTTCATGTAAAAAGTAGTCCCTAGTGTGTGCTGCAGTTGAATGTTGTGAGTCAATTTGCAAGAGAGTGACTCATGTCCTGTGTTTTTATTGTTATCTGATTTGAGATTGAAATGTTCTAACCCTTTCCTCCATAAATACGCCTTTCTACGCCTCTGTAAAACTCACTTTTTGAAACCATTGTGATAAATAGAGCACATTGGTTTCAGAACTACACATTTCTGAAAATTTCCTTTTCACTGGTTAATGCTCCTTTTTGGTAGATTTATTCAAAGAGGTAGGATCTAAAAATAGCCTATGAGGTAATAGGTTAAGTAGTTTACTAAAAGGTTATGCTGGATATTTATAACACTGTAACACAATATGTTATTCCAAACTTCTAGAGGTCAAGGTCAAAATTAGCATTCAAGATGTTGAAAACAACAACCATGTAAATGCTTTCTCTGTATAGGATATTGTGTCTCATATGTGAAGATAAGTGTTTGTCTCTGCCTTGTGATATTGCATTTTACGTCATGATATTTTTTTTTATACATGTATCATGTAAATTCAACTTCTGTTTGTGTAACAGAAATGTCAAGGTCATTGATCTGATTTTTTATACACCCCCCCAACAAATGGATGGGGTATGTAGGAGTCACCATGTTGATCTGTTGGCCCATCTGTCGGTCAGTCAGCTGGTTTATCTTGTCTATATTAATTCTGAGCAACTCCTGGTCTGATTTAAATGAAACCTTAACCCCTTCCCTCATATAAATGTGTTTTCACGCATTTGCAAACAGAGTAGACCCAGATCAGATGGCTCCTAGAGGAGCCGTCTGATCAGGGTCTGCTCTGTTTGCTAACAGAATTTGATAGATCCGTTTCTTTGCTTTCTAAAATGTCTACAATATTCCACCTTCCACATTTCTTTCTATTTTGTTTAATGAGTATTCAATAGGTATTGAAATTTGGCCTAAATACAGAGCAGGGAAAGGGTTAAGGAAAGGTCCATCATCAAGATTCAGTGAGCATGTTTCTACAGTTTCTGCCCTGAGGTATGACTCCTTGATTTTTAAAGCTATCAGAAAGTTTTACAAGCCCTTGTAGGGAGTATTGTATTAATTTTATTCAGTGATAATACTAGCTCTGTTTGTAAAGTTATGGTAATACATGATGCCACCAATATTAAACCTCCATCACTGTATTTGGGAATATGTGGTAGTCTTGCGAACAGTTTTGATCCAGATCCAGATCCAAGCTGTTTGACACTCAGATGATCAGATCATGTGTAAGAAAAGAACATGTGTTATAAAAAATCGTTTTTACTTGGTGTCTCATCAGGATTCAAGCTGTTTAACCCTTTCCTGCATAAATACACCTTTCTATGCCTCTGTAATAGTCACTTTGTGAAACCATTGTGATAAATAGATGGAACAAATGATCTATTTATCACAATACTACACAATTCTAAAATTTTCCTTTTCAGTAGATTTATTCAAAGAGGTTGTGTCTAAAAATAGTCTATGAGGGGATGGGTTAACCTTTTACCACATAGATACACCATTTCATAAGTTCATGTGTTCCTGTGCTAGTAAAGCAATTCATTTAATTGATATTCACGATGTCATTATTTCTTACATGAATATTCATGGAGTAAAGGGTTAAAGGCTATATATATAAATAGGTATATGATTATGTAGTAAAGGGTTAATAGGTCAAGGTCATACATGTAGTTTTGGTCATACAGTAAAACCTCTCTATAACTACCACTAAATTACATCAAACATTTTGTGTTAAATATAGGAGCATTCTGTTTTACTTTCACTTTGCTTTAAGCAACCACCTGTTCCTAAACAAAGGTGTCCGACGCAACTCAACTCAACTCATATTTTATTAGTCTCATCTCTGTACAATGATAAAATACGCATGATATAAGCATACTTTTAAAATAACAGAGCCATTCTTGGATGCTTGCTTGGATTCACCCACAAAAAATTCAATAATTTTTTTTTTTTTAAAAAATCAATAAATTTATGTGATCGAAGTATGTAAAACTAGCCTAATCTATTTGGACCTTAAACCACTCAGAAAAAACAGAAAAAAACAACCCAGAAAAAAATTCCAATCGGGACTATATAATTATGTATTGATACATATATAGACCCGAAAGGAAATATTTTTCCGGGTCGTGTTTATCTTGTTTTTCGAATGGTTTAAGATTCAAATAGTAAGTTTTAGGCTAGTTTAACATACTTCAATCACATTTTTTTTAATTTTTTAATTTTTTTTGGGGGGGGGGGGGGGGGGGGGTCCATGGTTGAGTCCAAGCATGCGTCTGATACCTTTGTTCCTAAATACCAACTAATTAACACAATTTAGTGGTCGTTATAAAAAGGTTTTACTGTGTACCCTTTCAGTGTGTATTTTGTGCTTTGTAGTTGTGACTCTTGTTGTCTTGTTGTTTTGTTGTTGGACTTTATTGTCTCATTTCATTGTGACCACCAACAGGTACTGTATGTAACTAAGGTTTTTTCTTGCCCATATGTTGTACCGTATTTATCCTAAACATTTGATCACCTAATCTCCCCTGTCCACCTAATCTCCCCTGTCCACTTGTTGGAATATAGTAAACCCTTTCCTACATACAGATGCTTTTTCACGCCTTTGCAAACAAAGTAGATCCAGATCAGATGACTCCAATAGGAGCTGTCTGATCTGGGTCTGTTCTGTTTGCATAAAAAATTATAATAGATCCACCTCTTACGTTTCTGCCGATACCAAAAATTCATGTGTACATATGCCTAAATAAAACTTGTCTGTCCAAATATTAGAATAATTACTGTAGGCCATAAGTATTATTTTTTAAGTTAATACAGCTTCAGATCCTATAAACACATTTATTTTATTGGTAAAACAGTTTGGTCTAGTCAAATTACTATGTCTATTGTATCTCTACTGTTTATTGAATCTCTTTTATGCCCCAGTCATCCAAGATCAGAATTGTATTTAAGAGGAGCACCAATCTTATTTCTCAGGCAAACTCCTCACAGACGTGATTCTGATGAGTTCTAACACGATAGGTGCCATCTGATCAGGATCTGCTTTTTTATACGCCCGAAGGTAACTTCGGTCGTATCATGGTATGGTGTTCGTCCGTCAGTCTGTCTGTCCATCCGTAAGCCACATCTTTGCCCGCTCAATAACTTGACAAATATTTGGTTTGCTGTCTTCATACTTAATAAGAAGGTTGGTCATGGCTAGTAGATGACCCCTATTGATTTTGAGGTCAGTCAGTCAAAGGTCAAGGTCATGGTGACCTTCAATTAAAATCTTGACCATTCAATAACGTGAGAACTTAGTAGGAAGGTTGGTCATGGCTAGTAGATGACCCCTATTGATTTTAAGGTCAATGGGGTCAAAGGTCAAGGTCATAGTGACTTTCAACTCAAATTAATATTGTGCATGTTACGAAGGCACATACTTTGGTCGTATAATGCTCCGACACACAGGGCTTTTGTTTGTTAATAGAATTTGTTAGATTTGTTTCGATAGTTTCTACAATGGCCACAGTGATCCAATTTCCATATTTTGATATAATTACATTGTCTATGAATATTCAGTAGGTATTGAAATTTGAAAAAAATGTAAAACTTGAACGGATTTATAAAAATCTGTCAACATCTAGTTTGTCCTATTCTATGTTGCTTCTTCCGTCCGCATGTTGACACAATTTTGTATGGGACATTAGTCTTTCATTATTTTATGGAATATCTTTTATGCCACAGTCATCCAAGATGGGGGGCATGAAGCCTTTGAATGTGGGAAACGAGTGTTTTGTCATTTGCAAAGAGTGTATACCCAGATCAGAGGGTTCCTAGACGAGTCCTCTGATCAGGGTCTACACTGTTTGTCCTTCAATATCCTCTTACAAAGTTAAACTTCTTATACTACAGTAAAACCTCTCTATAACGGCCACTAAATTGTGTTAATTAGTTTGTATTTAGGGCTGGTGGCTGCTTAAAGCAAGGTGAAAGTAAAACAGAATGCTCTGTTTTACTTTCACCTTGCTTTAAGCAGCCACCTGTCTTTAACACAAACTACTTTATGTAATTTAGTAACCGTTATAGAGAGGTTTTACTGTATATTGACTGTACCAATAATTAATAAGTATTCCGATATGAAATGCAGTGTTGAAAGGGTCCCCCCGTCCATGCATGAGTACACGTTTTAGTACATCAGTTAGTGCATCTGTGTTAATGAATATGTCATGATTAACTGGGATATCTGTGTCCTTTGGACACATTTCTAGTCTGACAGATGATCACAGAGCTACAGATAAAGGTGCATACCCAGATACTAGAGTCATCATTTCTCCACCAAACTGTATACTGTGACCACTTTTTAGAATCGTCTTAGAGATACGATTCTAAAGAGTGGTCACAGTATACAGTTTGGTGGGAAAATAAAGCAGCTACTGTTGAAAATGTTTAACCCATTCCCCCATAGACTATTTTTAGATCCAACCTCTTTGAATCAATCTACCAAAAAGGAGCATTAACTAGAGAAAAGGAACATTTAGAATTTTGTAGTTTTGAAACCATTGTGATAATAGAGCATTTGCTCCTAAGGAGCAAATGCTCTATTTATCACAATGGTTTGAAGAAGCGACTATTACAGAGGCATAGAAAGGGGTATTTATGGATGAAAGAGTTAAATTTACACATCTTATCTGGACCTCTGAATCAGTAATAATATGTACGTCCATTAGTACATCAGTTAGTGCATCTGTGTCATTGAATATGTCACATTTAACTGGGAAATCCATGTCCTGTGGACACATTTCTAGTCATATACGCAGTATTGATATGATCTATCATTATTAGAACCTGTGTATTGTTTTGATCATTTTACAAGTGATAGAATTGGTGCAATTGTTTTATTTTTATCAGTGTGATGCATGCAAATTACAAATGCTCTATTTATTACAATGGTTTCACAAAGTGACTTTTACAAAGTAAATATGAGGGAATGGGTTAAGCTTTATATAGTGTATTTAAGCTTTTGAATGCTGATCTTTTAAAATGGAATGGTCTATCATTGTTTAGGTACGGTCCATTCAGATAACAGTGAAGACCCTGATGAGAGTGCTTCTCTAGGGATTCGTCCAATCTGTGTCAACAGTGTTAACAAGTGCAAGTTTACTTATTTCCTGTATTCAGAAGTTAAATCTCTATCATGCCTGCTGTGTTTAATTTGATTGAGCAATGCTTGTAATAGAACTGAAACTAAACTTTGTTTGTCTTTGATTGTGTATCCTACTGAGATTGTATGACAGCATTTCTGCCATTCTTTCAAACAAAATTTGTGAAATAATACAGGAAATAATAACAGGGGTTATTTCCTGATAATTTCCCAAAGTTTTAGGTGGTAGAGTGAACCATAAAGTCATGAAACAATCTACCAGCTGACATTGCAGTACACCCTGAATATGGTACCCTTCAAACTGGGTCTCTCATTTATATACGCTTGTTTGAAAAAAAAACGGGACGTATTATGGAATGATGCTGTTGTCTGAAACATCTCTAACTCAAATTCTGCTTAGTGGATCCTTCACAAATTTCACAATGTTTATCTGGGAATGCTATAGTAGCATGGGTGTGTCCCAGTATGTATATCCAAGGTCAAGGTCGCACAATTGGACTTAGAATTCGCAATTAGCAAATTTGTTAACGTCAATTTATGTTTATCAAGGCCCAGACAGGCAAATATTGTGTCCTCTGGCACTTTTGTTCATATCTGGGCATTTGGATCGCTCATATGAAGAAGTATTCCAGCTGACTTGGTTCTATAAGTGTGTTCTTTGCACAATGCATGGGAAAACCTTTGGGGTCTGCCTCCACCTGTGATTAACTGGATGTCATGATATGACTGACATGCTGTTAATATGCTAAAACCCCAAACGAACAATCATTGTCTTTCACATTCCTGTGGCTTAGCTATCAAATATGCATTAAATCCTCTTTGAAAGTGAACTCCTTTGTTTCTCCACCATACCCTATTTTGTGACGACTCTTTATAATCGTCTCTTTGTCATCATATAGTGAGAAGATGATTCTAATTACCAATTTTTTTCCATCATTTATTGGCCAGTAATGACCCTTCACATAATAGGAGAGACTCGAATCAATGTACCATCTAGATGTGACATGTTAAAATTGGTACCTATTAACCCATTACCTTGATAAAGATACATTTGCAAATAGAAGAGATACAGACGGCTCATGTAGATATCTGATAAGGGTCTGTTCTGTTTGCTTATAAAGAAATATAGACATGACTACAGTTTGTGGCATTGCCATGCATTCCTTTATTCATAATGCCTTTATAAAAAACCTGCTACATGTATATAGATATGACTACAGTGCATGCCATTGTAATACATTCCCTTATTCATAATGTCTTTATAAAAAATCTGTTAATTACTATTCATACATTTGTAATTTCTTACATGGATATCAAGCAGGTAAATGATCCAAGATTTAAGAGTACACACCCTGATCACTGACCTTCTATGGGAAGTTCTCTGACCTAGATCTACACTGTTTACAAATGCCAGTTAACTTATTTTCCACATTTAAAGGATTCAAGAAATTAACCCAACAATAATAACCCATTGGTACTCGGTGTCCCTTAACCCTTTCCTCCATAGGCTATTTTTAGACACAACCTCTTTGAATCAATCTACCTAAAAGGAGCATTTACTAGAGAAAAGGAAAAAAAATAGAATTGTGTAGTTTTGAAACCATTGTGATAAATAGAGCATTTGCTCCTTTTCAGTAGATGTATTCAAAGAGGTAGGATCTAAAATAGCTTATGAGGGAATGGGTTAAATACGGGAATAAATGTGCTATTAAAGGGTTAAAAGAAATGAACTCAACAATAACTTAAATGGTCATCAACTATTTATTTACAATCACAATAGAAACATATACAAAAGACGTAGAAAATATATAACTTGTATAATAT
Source organism: Azorinus chamasolen (assembly GCA_963576725.1). NCBI lineage: Eukaryota > Metazoa > Mollusca > Bivalvia > Cardiida > Solecurtidae > Azorinus > Azorinus chamasolen. The sequence goes on from OY755247.1 coordinate 38,618,779, forward strand.
ATAATATTAAATTTAATAACGAGTACATGGACGGACAGATAGTTTGACTTTCTATATCACATTATGCCGAAAAGGAGATAAAAAGTGAGCCTTTTCTACAGAAGAATACATGCAGCTATGGTATCGAGTAGGATGCAACCTTTTTTAAACCCTTGGAATGCTGAAATTTCAAAGTGGAATGATCCATCATTGTTTAACAATGGAGTCCATTTCAGTATGAAAGGGTATAATTTGTGAGACAATTTTGAAATGCAAATTGTGCATCTGGGTCTACAGTGTTTTCATGTATTAATATACATGTACCAATGAAACATATCGTTGATATATCCATTAAGAGTTCAAATTAAATTAATTTATTGAACAGTTAATATAGCTTAAATCGTTAACACCTGATGAATATTTATGTATGAACTAATGACATCATGAATATTTATTAGCTGAGCGTTAAAAATGGCATACAAACACAGATCTGATTCTAGTTTTTGTCAAAGCAAACAATTCCTTGAAAGGCTTACATTATGAAACTTCAGCTAATAAATATTCATGATGTCATCATTTCTTACATAAATATTGAACAGGGAAAGGGTTAACTCATTCTCTCCTACTGACGCCTTATTGCGCCTATGTAAAAGTTTTTTGTGAAACCATTGTGATGAATAGAGCATAAATTTTGCTCCATAGGAGCAAATGCTCTATTTATCACAATGGTTTCAAAACTACACAATTCTAAAAAACTTCCTTTTCTGTAGTTAATGCTCCTTTTCGGTAGATCTATTCAAAGATGTTGGGTTTAAAAATAGTCTAGGGGAGAATGAGTTAATGGAGAGGCTGATGTATTGGTTACATTGCAACTATTATATTATGCTAATCTTGGTACATAATTACACATGTTACTACCAGAATACAATGTGGATAAAATGTATGCATATAAAAGCTAAAACAAAAATTAATAGTAACCCTATACACCATGACTATCCATGTCAGAAACAATGCATGTATGCACATTGATTAGCTTAATATTTAGAACAGCATGACAGAACAAAAACTGTTTTGGACCTAGTAAAAACGGGAGATTCAGAGCTTTACATTTCTGAAGGCAAACAGTAGACCCTCATCAGGTGGTTACGTAGGAATAGTCTGATCTGGGTCTACTCTGTTTGCAAAGGCATTAAAATGCATTTCCTAAAATGAATATTCATGAGGTAAAGGGTTAGGGGTTCAGTCTGCAAAAGGGTTAGGGGTTCAGTCTGCATAAGCCAAAATGTAGCTGGTCAAACAAATCTGTATACTATTTTAAGAATTATTTAATTATTATTCATGATGTCATTACATGTATTGCTTACATGAATATTCATGAGGTAAAAGGGTTTATAATCTTGCTATATAAACTGATGTCTGCTATTTATGTCTGCTGAATTATTGCAATTTTTACTTCCTATTTGTTAACCTTTCCTCCATAGGCTATTTTTAGATCCAACCTCTTTGGATGCATCTACCCAAAAGGAGCATTAACTAGAGAAAAGGAATTTTTCAGAATTTTATAATTTGAAACTATTGTGATAAATAGAGAATTTGCTCCTATAGGAGCAAATGCTCTATTTATCACAATGGTTTCAACAGGTGACTCATACAGAGGCGTAGAAAGGCGTATTTATGTAGGAAAGGGTTAATGCTTTAGTACCAATATTGGTGGAGTGTCAAACAGCTGGAATCTGATGAGATGGACCCAGATCCAAGCTGTTTTCAAATGCAACTAAGGTCGGGCTTAGTAGAATGAGAATTTTGACGCCTCTGTAAAAGTCACTTTTAGAAATCATAGGAACAAATGCTCTATTTCTCATAATGGTTTCAACATTACACAATCATAAATTTGTTTCTTTTTCAGTAGATTTGTTCAAAGAGGTTGGGTCTAAAAATAACTTTTTGGGTAATGGGTTAAAGTTTCCAAAATGGCTAATTAATTTATTTTGTGAAAAGATATTTTGGTATTTTTTGTTATAATGAACGTACTATAGATTTTTATCTTCTGTTAACCCTTTACTTCATAAATATTCATGTAAGAAATAATTACATTTATATTGATATTAATCAGATGAGTTTTGTAAATGGTATATTAACACAAAAATGTTTGGCCATGGCAGAAACTAGAATCACAGAGCTACAGATAAAGGTGCATATCCAAATACTAAAATTGTCATTTCTCCACCAAACCCAATGCTGTGACCTCTCTTTAGAATCGTCTCGAAGAGACAATTCTCAAGAGTGTTCACAGTATAGGATTTGGCGGAGAAATTAAGGAGCTATTCTTGAAAAATATTTAAATTAATGCATCTTATCTGGAGCTCTGGAATCAGATCTATATTCTTTCATAGAACAGGTACTGATCAAACCACTCTCAACAGGGGACATTTGATCTGGGTCTAATCTGTTTGCAAAAGGTGCCTATAAGTAAAGGGTTAAGATGTCTCAGATATGAAAAAATGCAATTATATCATTATTAAAATAAAGTTACAATGTATATGATACAGTGATATCTTTGCACACAAATATTAATTTGGAAAAAAAACTCCACACGAACCATTACCAAATAAAAATGATTTACAGATAGCAGAAACAAGTACCATTGATGGATAGGAAAACATTTATAATGAAATTTCATCAATATCCAAAATGTATGACATTCAAATTCTATTGAGTCCTTTGATCACAGTCTGCATTGTTTGCTAAAACATTAGTTTCCAAGCAATATATCAAAATATATCTTCAACCTTTATCATATTGACCCTTTACCTGTTCAATATTCATGTAAGATATCATGATGTCATACATATTTATTTATTATTTGATTTTTTAATGTAAACTTTTCCTGGGAAGTTTCTGCTTTGACAACAGCTGTAGAATCAGATCTTTATCATTTCGAAAGCAAACAGAGCAGACCCTGATCAGATGGCTCCTGTAGGAGCCGTCTAATCTGGGTCTTCTGTTTGCAAATGTGTGAAGAGGTTTATATGAGGGAAAGGGTTAAACACAACCTGGCTTGCAAACAGACTGAACCTGGATGAGACGCCAATTTGCTCCTCATCAGGATCTAAGCTGTTTGAAACTCTGTCAGTAGTTCCCACCAAACTGGAAGTAAAACTTGAAACAGATCAGAAATTGAGCAGTCTTTTTTTTCAACATGATAAAGGTGAATGAAGATACACTCTTTCTAATGAGAATTAAATTTGCTTTAACCCTTTCCTCCATAAATACGCCTTTCTATGACTCTGTAAAAGTTACCTGTGAAACCATTTTGATAAATAGAGCATTTGCTCCTATAGGAGCAAATGCTCTATTTATGACAATGGTTTCAAAACTACAAAATTCTAAAATTTTCCTTTTCTCTAGTTAATGCTCTGTTTGGTAGATTTATTCAAAGTGGTTGGATCTAAAAATAGCCTATGAGGGAATGGGTTAAACCATTTCCTCATATACTATTTTAGACCAATCCTTTTTGAATAAATCTACCGAAAAGGAGCATTTCCTAGAGAAATGGAAAATTTTACATGTAGTGTAGTTTTGAAACCAGTATGATAAACAGAGCATTAATTTACCCCATAGAGGTTCATGCTTTATTCATCACAATGGTTTCAAAAAATGACTTTTACAGAGGCATCAAAAGGTGTCAATATGAGGGTATGGGCTAACAAAAAATTATGCCAAATGACTTAGAAATACAGAACAAACACAGGGAATTGCACACAAGCCAAACAGAGAGTAGCATCTTATGTTCAGAACTATTGAGACAATACACACATTTAACTCTTTGCAGGATAAGTAATTTTTTGTCTGCAATAACTGTTGCGTGCTTCAATTCTTCAAATAAAATGTACCTCATTAATTTGCAAAACGTATATGTCAAGTTGACAAACAGTTTGGATCCTGATGAGACGCCACATTATGTGGCGTCTCATCTGGATCCAAATTGTTTGCATAAGTAATCATGGTTTCGCCGCTAATATTCTGTGAAAATAGAAAAAAACAAATAAATCTATTACATGTATAATGAAAACTAAGGCAAGTATTGGTACACTAAAGACGAGTCATAGTTAACCCTTAGAATACTGAATTTTCAAAGTGGACAGGTCCGTCACTGCTTATGGGTAGAATCCATTAAGAATCAAAGGGTAACATTTGCGAGATGACATGAATGGCAAAAACTAGAGACTCTGATCAGAGGGTTGCTAGAGGAGCCCTCTGATCTGAGTCCACACTGTTTGCAAATGCCAGGATACTAGTTTCTCACACGAAAAGGATTAATGGATTACAACTTCAAATCAACAGAGAAAAAATTGATGTTGGTTGAAAAGAATGGTGACTCCACTAACTCTAAATTACAAAGACAAAAATAAAATGTCTGAGCATAACAAAATCTAATGGTATATATCCTTAATACCCAAAGTATTTGGGCATCCCATCTCCATTCTCACCTACTCTGAACTCTCACCCAATCACCACTCATCCCATCTCCACTCTCACCTACTCTTGACTCTCACCCAATCACCACTCATCCCATCTCCACTCTCACCTACTCCCCACTCTCCCCCAATCACCACCCTCATCCAATCTCCACTCTTTCCTAATATCCACTAAAATAGGAATAAGCGATGTTTTAATTTATATTTAAACAAGTCTTGGTCTATGCTATTTGCACCTTTTAAAAACATCTCAATTCCACCCTTCCTGTGATGCCAGCCATATGAAGAGAGAAAAACTTACAGGTAAATATTCTTGTATACATATACAGTAAAACCTCTCTATAACGGCCATTAAACTGTATTAATTAGTTGGTATTTAGGGCAGGTGGCTTCTTAAAGCAAGGAGCGTTCTATTTTACTTTCACCTTGCTTTTAGCTGCCAGTCCTGCCTTTAACACAAAATATTTGATGTAATTTAGTGGCCGTTATAGAGGTTTTACTGTAATACAAGACACAGTGGTCACATTTAACAATATTACAGCAAAACCTCTATTTAGACTTCTGTGTTTATTCAGTTTGTGGTCAGTTACAACAGGTTTTATTGTAGTAACAACACAACCATGTTATTATAGATGTGTCTTACCTCATTTTACACTGGCATATGAACGAAACTACACCAAAATTGTAAAGAAAAAATAGAAATAATCTATGCCACAAAGACCAGCTTTGTGATAAAATTGTACATGGTACATTGTATTTATATAACAGCTCGATAAACATGCTTTCATCCTTTGACATACAGTACCCTACCTATTCAGGTATTTCCAAGTTGACCTGTGGCATTCATCGATTTATTCCTAAATTTTGAAGATTACAAGTACATGTACTCTGTTTGCAAAGGCGCCACTAGTTGACTCTTTGAGGTAAAGGGTTAACCCTTTCCTTCATACAATAAATACCTTTTCATGCCTGTTCTAACCGAGTAGACCCAGATCAGATGGTTCCTGCAGGAGCCGTCTGACCAGGGTCTGCTCTGTTTGCCAAAGAAATATTATAAATATATAAATATTATAACTCTTTCTTCATATAAATGCCTTTTTATGCCTTTGTTAACAAATTAGACACAGATCAGATGGCTCCTGTAGGAGCAATCTGATCAGAGTCTGCTCTGTTTGCCTTTGATATTATTATAGATCTGACTCTAGTTTCTAACAATACCAAAATACTCCAGTGTAACATCCTATTATAAAAACAATTAGCTTATAAATATTCATGATGTCATTATTTATTACACAAATATTCAACATGGAAAGAGTTAAAAGATAAACTACTAACATAAGGCACTTGTTTACAATATTGCTGTAGAGTAAGTTGAAGTAATATGAGCTGTGCCATAAGGTACGATATATTCAAGGCTTACGCACAACGTAGATGCAGAGATAGAGACTAGCCCGTGAGTCAGAGATGCGGTGCCTAATCAGGGTGATGCCCACAGGCATAATGTATCTTTGCAATCCAGTAAAACGTCTCTATAACAACCACTAACTTACATCAAGTATTTTGTGTTAAAGGCAGGTGGCTGCTTAAAGCAAAGTGAAAGTAAAACAGAACACTCCTATTGGAGCGTTGTTTTACTTTCACATTGCTTTAAACAGCCACCTGCCTTAACTACCAACTAATTAACACAATATAGTGACCGTTATAGAGAGGTTTTACTGTATTTTGTCAGTGTAGACCCTGTTTAGATACCTATGGGCATTATATCTCTGCACTATTGTGTCATCCAGCATACCAAATATTGTAGACCTTGTTAATGAGCATTGCATCTCTAAAATATTTTGTCACCCATCATACAAAACATTGTAGACCCTGTTTTGATATTTCATTTTTAATGCAGCAGCTTACCAATGTTGCAAAACCTAAACATACCTTAATGATGGTGCAGCTCATATATAGATAATAAACCTTCAAACATTAACAATAATTGAAAAGATACAATTGAAACGAACATTTATCCAATGCAATTTTTACAACTCTTCTATCATAACTTCAGTAAATTACAGTAAGTATTTGGACACCAAGGCTCCTCTCTCATCAAGCTTGTAGAGCTTAACTCATTCCCTCCTAGACTATTTTAGACCCAATCTCTTTGAATTAATCTACAGAAAAAGAGCATTAACTATAGAAAAGGAGAATTTAAAGGAAAGTTTTGAATCCATTGTGATAATTAGGGCATTTGCTCCAATGGAGCAAAGGCTCTATTTATCACAATGGTTTTAACCCTTTCCCTCATATAAACGTGTTTTCATGCATTTGCAAACAGAGTAGACCCAGATCAGACGGCTCCTAGAGGAGCCGTCTGATCAGGGTCTGCTCTGTTTGCTAATAGAATTTGATAGATCTGTTTCTTTGCTTTCTAAAATGTCTTCAATGTTACACCTTCCATATTTCTTTATGAGTATTTTCTTAATGAATGTTCAGTAGGTATTGAAATTTGTAATAAACATAGAACAGGGAAAGGGTTAAATAAAGAGTTTTACAGAGGCGCAAAAAGCCGTCAGTAGGGGAGAATGGGTTAACAATCACTGTGGCATCATTTTGATTACTTTTACTTAGACTGATACACCTTAGTAGCAAAAGTGTAGACCCTGATCAAATGGCTTCTTCAAGGGGCATTTGATCTGGGTCTGCATGATTTGCAAAACTTTATCCAAATACTTGGGTAATTAAGGTAAACAGATTAATGACAGAGTGACAGACAGAAAATAATAAATATAAATCAAATGTACAAGACAAAAAATAACAATCCATCACAAGTCTTTGGTAGTAGAGCTAGGGCTTAGAGCAAAACTATTTCCAATTCCATTAGCAAACAGAGCAGACCCTGATCAGACGGCTCTTATAGGAGCCGTCTGATCTAGATCTACTCTGTTTGCAGATGCGTGAAAACACGTCTATATGAGGAAAAGGGTTAACTGTACAAACAGTTTGCAAAGGTTATCACAAACTACAACCTATTTGCAAAATCACACATAAAGTCTAGTTACAACAATTTTGAACTAGGCCCTGTTTTATATTTACAAACAAGAAATGTCGACATGACACCAAACCGGGTTTTCCTTCACTATTAACTAGTGATTTCTAAGTTGAAAGGGTCATAACTCCCAGTAAATTGCAGAAGGATAAATCCTCGACAATATGCACATCTACATATTGTGTCCTTGCTACATGCCAGGTTTTATGAAAATCTGTTCAGCAGTTTCAGAGGAGTTGTACTTACATGGGTAGGGTCAAAAGAACTAGTGATTTCTAAGTTCAAAGGGACATTACTCCCAGACAAATAGCAGAATAAAAAATCCCCACCTATATGCACATCTACATATTGTGTCTTTGCTACATGCAAGGTTTTATGAAAATCTGTTCAGCAGTTTCAGAGGAGTTGTGCTTACAAGATTGTCAGCCACCTGTCCGCCTGCCCGTCTGCAGTACATCACCATTTCAATAACCAGATTTTCCGTGGAACATCCGGTTAAAAAAAATAAAAAAACCCCCAAAAAACAATTGTCAATCAACTTTGTTTTGTATATCACAGACTGTGAGCAAAAAAATGTGCTTCCCAATCACCTTGACAAACTATCACATAAATCTACAGTAGGTCAATGACACTCGTTGAATGCATAGGTCAATCAAGCTGACCTTTTCAATAGGCCAAGGTCACTGACCTGATTAAACACAATATGGGTATTTTCTATTTCTGTTTATCTCAAGCCTGGCAGAATGCAGTCAGAAAGAAATTATAGTGAACAAGAGCACCTCATGAGGGGGGTCAACGCTCATCCGTTCAACTATAGTCCTAGTGACAGTAAACAAATGTGACGTTTCATAAGATTTGCATGAAGAGTAAAGAAGTAATAGCCAACATTAAAGTTTCTAGATGACAACAATGATGAAAATGCAGACATCGGAGTTGTGACAATAGCTCGTATTTTTTTCTGCAAAAAACAGATGGGCTAGAAATGAGCTTAATTTTTTCCTTATTATAAATCTTAACAACAAGGTCGTCAGAAAAAATGAGAACTATTCATTTTGTCCTGTACCTGATTGTTAAACAAAATTGTTGCCACTGGATACATGTATTTCACAATAGATTTATATTCTATTTCTTTTCCTGCTAAGTCCTTCCTATATGAGCAAATGCTCTATTTATCACAATGGTTTCAAGAAGTGGTTATTATAGAGGCATAGAAAGGTGTATTTATGGAGGAAAGGATTACAGTGGTACATACAGATTGGTTCAATATACAATGCTAATGGACGGAGCTATGAGAGTATAAATAGTTAATATCACAGACATCGTTGTATTATGGGACTTCAGTCACATTCAGTTTAACCCATTACCTCATAGGCTATTTTAGATACAACCTCTTCGAATAAATCTACCAAAAAGGAGCATTAACTAGAGAAAAGTAAACGTTTAGAATTTTGTAGTTTGAAACCATTGTGATAAATAGAGCATTTGCTCCTATAGGAGCAAATGCTCTATTTATCACAATGGTTTCACAAAGTGACTTTTACAGTCGTCAAAAGTTGTCAATATGAGGGAATGGGTTAATAAACAAAATACCTTTTAGCAGATTCGGCAAAAAAGTATTGTGCAGAAATAGACAACTATTCTGCAAGGGTGTACAAAGGTAAAACAGTTTGCATCAACAGTTTGAAAATCAAAGCCATATGGTTGGTTCTGAGTGTAACACTTAAGACAATACCAATCTTTTTGATTAAAAATGCAGAATAGAAATTTTGGCAAACTGCTTCATGCAAAACTTGATTGGGAATAGTTCACTCCATAGACATACCTTTTATTCTATTCCCTCATAGGCTATTTTTAGACCCAACCTCTTTGAATAAATCTACAGAAAAGGAACATTTACTCGAGAAAAGGAAAAAAATAGAATTATGTAGTAATCAATAGGAGCACATGCTCTATCTATAACATTGGTTTCAAAACTACACAATCCTAAAATTCCCCTTTTTTCTAATAAATGTTCCTTTTCAGTAAATTTATTTAAAAACGTTTGTGTCTAGAATAGCCTATGAGGGAATGGGTTAACCCATTCCCACTTAGGCTATTTTTTAATCTAACCTCTTTGAATGAATCTCCCCAAAAGGAGCATTAACTAGAGAAAAGGAAAATTTTAGAATTTTGTAGTTTGAAACCATTGTGATAAATAGAGCATTTGCTCCCATAGGAGCAAATGCTCTATCACAATGGTTTCATAAAGTGACTTTTACAGAGGCATCAAAAGGTGTCAATATGAGGGAAAGGGTTAAATCAAAAGTTATTTTTTCCGATACTGTCTGTTTGAAGCATTTACTGCTGTTGTCCTGCTTGTTTTATATTTGAGCATTTAAAGTTTATTTTCACACATTGGATTTTCTTGGATTCTGTGTTGTTGGCATCTCACTATATTTGCCTAATATATCTGTGTGATTACTGTATCACACAGGCCTTGGATTCCTGGACATTGGTGGCGCCACTGTTGGTTTGCACAGCACGACCAGGTGGTGTCCTTCCTGCTAGCAGTGCTTCCACATCCTCCATCTGCCATGAAAATGAAAAATGGTGAAATATTATGTCAACATATTAACCCTTTCACCGCCAATGTTGCAAAAATGCACCACGACAAATAGTGCAGTCCCAGATCAGACGCCGACTTTTTTTTGAAAGGCAATCAATAGCCAAGCAATAGATAAAGGTACTAATTCAAATACTAAAATTGTAATTTCTCAAAAACTCTCAATCTGCGAGACAATTCTAAAGGGTGGTCACAACATGGGGTTTGCTGGAGAAATAAGGAACTGCAGTGTTCTCAATGAGAATTGGTTGACGAGGCAAGATTAAAAAAGTAACAGGCTTTTCAGGGGGGGTCTGACGATTTTTCAACTTTCATACTTTTATTTCTTGACAGATTTAAATCAGTCAAAATCTGGTTTGAAGCATTATTTTGCTTGCCGACCAGTTCTTATCGAGGGCACTGGAACTGTTGTTGAAAATGTTTAAAAGTATGCATCTATGATCTTATCTGGGCCTGCTAACCCTTTCCCTGTTCTAAGTTTATTCCAAATTTCAATACTGAATATTCATGGACAAAATAGTTACAACGAAATATGAAAGATAGAACATTATAGCCATTGTAGAAAGTAAAGAAACAGATCTTTCAAATTCCATTAGCAGACCCTGATCAGATGGCTGCTATAGGAGCCATCTTATCTGGGTCTACTCAGTTTGCTGATGCATGAAAGCATGTTTATATGAAGGAAAGGATTAATAGAAATAAATTTGTATCATGTACATAGATTACATAACAGTACCTTTTATATACATATGCCTTATCTGTCATTTTGTTTCCTTGTTTTTCATTTTATAAGGAATAATTCAAATGGGTGTGCAAGGTACTGGGGTACCGGTACATGGATATTTATAAGAGACATTTATGGGGTATGACTGGAACCCTTCAGCTAACAATAATCATGTAAGAGTATGACATGTATGCCATCATGAATATTTATAAGCTAAATTTTTATAATGACATACATCTATGTTCACAGGAATGTTTTGGTATTAGTAGAAACTGTAGTTACATCTACTATAATTACATAAGCAAACTGAGTATGGAAGGCTTAACCCATTCTCGCATATTGATGCCTTTTGACGCTTCTGTAAAAGTCACTTTGTGAAACAATTGTGATAAATAGAGCATTTGCTCCGCAGGAGCAAATGCTCTATTTATCACAATGGTTTCAAAAATACACAATTCTGAAAATGTCCAAGGTTGGATCTAAATATAGCCTATGGAGGAAAGGGTTAAACTTGCTAGAAGATTTTGAATGACAAACTGCAGATCCATATGTGAGGGCTCTTTTAGGTTTGCGACTGCCTATACACTTGTTTCCTAATTGAAAGGTACATACCGTCATTGCTGTATGGCCCATGGCTTTTCTCTTCTTGATGTAATCCTGCATGGTAGACTGAAAAGACACAACAAATATATGAGACAGTTGTCTATCTCTTCTACATTCAGCACTTGAAGCAATTGCCAAAACCAGTTCAGTCAATACAGGAAAACCTCTCTATAACGGCCACTAAATTGTGTTAATTAGTTGGTATTTAGGAAAGTTGGCTGCTTAAAGCAAGGTGAAAATAAAACAGAATGCTCCTATAGGAGCGTTCTGTTTTTCTTTCACCTTGCTTTAAGCAGCCACCTGCCTTTAGCACATATTTACACATTAGCACATGGTGTTTCTACATAACTTTGCAGCTTATATCAAACATGATTGTGTAATATAGAGAATTATATGATGGCTAAATTAACTTGAATACAAGGGAGGTTATGTAATAAATATATATATTTACATTCGCCCTGTAACGTCCTTATATAACCTTATTCTAAAAAGAAAGTTGCATAACCTCATGAACACCGGAAGCACGTCATTCATTTCTTAAATATAAGAAATACTATGGAATATAAATATAAGAAATGAATGACGTGCTCCCGGTGTTCATGGGTTATGCAACGCATAGCTTTACGAGCAAAGATTCACGTGAAGCCCTTCGGGCTTCACTAACTTTGCTCGTAAAGCTATGCGTTGCATAACCTCATGAACACCGGAAGCACGTCATTCATTTCTTAAATAACAGCAACATAGTCAAATATGACCAATTATATAAAAATAATATCTTAAAAGAAAGAAATGTCGAACTTTTCAATTCCCTTGTTTGGTAAATTAATAGCATACTAATGTAATAAGCTGGATGGAAACAAGTGTTTACTAGTTTTTGCTCTTGCTCCCCAGATTTCTTCTTGTACATGTTTGCCTCCTCTTTCAATTTATTGTCCTGTATTGGAGGTAACGGGGCACCGGCCTTGCCATTCTGCTGGCCCGCAGCAGGCTTAGACTCCCCCTTCTTGCTCTTATCAGCCTATAAAAATATTCAATAGCATACCGTAAATATTCAGGTAAGAAATTATGACATCATAAGTATTCATTAGCTGAACTTTTATGATGTTACACGGACATAAGCTAAGCAGACCCTGATCTTATTTGAGCCATCAAATCTGAATCAACACTATTTGCAATTGTTTGAACTGGGTATCATGTAAGGGTTGAAGCAGTCATTTTGCAAATTCAATGAATAGTGACCGTCTTTACATGCAATTTGCTGCCTAACCCTTTCCCTCATGAGTTTTCATGCATTTGCAAACAGAGTAGACCCAGATCAGGGTCTGCTCCGTTTGCTAGTGGAATTTTAAAGGTCTGTTTCTTTACTTTCCAAAATGGTTACAATGTTCCACCTTCTATATTTCATTATAACTATTTTTTCAATGAATATTCTGTAGGTACTGAAATTTGGGATAAACATAGAACAGGGAAAGGCTTATTGCAGGACCAATGTGGTGCAAAATGCTCCTTGAACACTTTCTGCAAATTTTCATTTAACGTTAAATAACGCTTAACCAATTGAATACTCATGTCAATACTTTATGAATATTGATATGATTAACCCTTTCTCTGTACAGTGTTGGATATAGAAATAATTTATTAGCTGAAATTTTATTCTGGCATATCTACGTATGAATTTTTGGAATTGGTAGAAACACTAGATTCAGATCTATGTAAATTCATAAGCAAACAGAGCAGACTCTAACTAATAGCTCTAGGAGCCATCTGATCAGGGTCTACTCTGTTTATGAATGTGTGAAAATTCGTGAAAGGGTAACTTGTACTAAGCACTAGGGCTGAAACGGGTACAAATTTTCTACCCGGGTACCCGTTCTGCAATTACCCGCGGGTACACGATAACGCTATAGTATAGATGTATGGTAAGTACCTACTGTAGTATCCTCCCTTGGTATTATTGGTTTCTCGAATGAAATATGAACCGTTGCTTGAATTTCGCTAAAAAAAGCAGCAACGTGACGTAAACCTGACTGTTACAGATGTGCCTGGCCATGCATGGAATTGAGAACGTGTTAAAATGAAAGTTTTATTGTTTGTGAAAGCAAAGTGCATTGTACATAACTGGCGAAAGTGTAGGCTATTCCATCATTCTTCAGTTGCCCCACAGCGTAAATCTTACATGTAAATAGATAACTGATTCAAGATCAAGGTAATGTCTGCAGTTATACACCTTACATGTATGATGTAGACTATATATTGATATTTTTCGTTGAGAAAGGGTTACACTAACAAATGTCATGGCTAATTCGCGGCCTCAAATTTGTTTTGTTGGTTCTCTCTGCGGAGCAACATTCGACACATTTACCACACGGAACACAGCTATTTCTATATTCCGAACCCTTACGGAATACAACGAATAGTTATGAATGCAAATTTACCAGTCGAATACGAACAAACAATGTGTTAACGGAGGTTTGTTTCATATGTCTGTTTTTATGTTTACTTGCCTGTTCAAGCTTTATCTGCTCATAAACAAAAGGATGCTTGAATAAATGCTTTCTTTAACGTGTTTTTAGCTTTCTTTCTTTCACTCAGTTACGAAAACTAACAATTAGACTCTGCTTAAGATTTCATATCGGGTAACGGGTAGTGATTTGTACCCGGGTACCCGCCAATTTCTACCCGACCCTAGTTTCAGCCCTAGTAAGCACATCGGAAATCTGCAACAATTGTCATCTGCTTCAATTCTTAAAATAAACTTTCTCTCATTTTTTTGCAAAAATATCGAGGACTTGGTGCAAACTATTCTAACTCCTTCACTTTGTGAAATAGTTAGAATAGTTTTGCACCAAGCCCTCGATATGGTCAAGATGACAAACAGTCTGGATCCAAACTGTTTGCATAGGTAATCACAGTTTCGCCGCTAGCGTGCGAAGAGTTAAAAGAAGTACTTACAGTCTTTGGAGGTTTGGAGCCTCCACTCTTAGACTTCTGTCGGCCCCACACCTCAATGTACAGAGATTCATCTTCCAAGTACTTGATGAACTGATCAGTGGCAGATTTTATTGTGATCTTCTTCTCATGGTCAAATACAGGGTTAATATTTCCAGCGATTTCTTCAGTAGTTGTGTACTTGTCGTCAAGGTAGAATTTGTATTTACAGAAACTCTGGAAATATACAACAGAATGATGTATGTTAAAACTTTCCCCGTTTAATATTCATGAATGAAATAATATCATCATGAATATTAACCCATTCTCGCAAATTGACGCCTTTGGACGCCTCTGTAAAAGTCACTTTTTGAAACCATTCTGAAAAATAGAGCATTTGATCCATAGAAGCAAATGCTCTATTTATCAGAATCGTTTCAATGCTAGACAAGTAAAATCATCTCGTCTAGTATTGTCAAGTAAATGCCTTTTGGATAGCCTAACTGGGAATGAATTAATGGGCTGGACTATATTAAACTATTATTAACAAAGGACTTTTTGACTGTGGCAGAGAGTGTATATAATTCCATAAGCAAACAGAGCAGACCCTGATCAGATTGCTCCTATAGGAAAAGAGTGGTGTCATGACAAAGGTACCTTTGGGCCTTTGAAATGGTCTAGATTTCATCTGATTAGGATCTACACTGTTTGACATTGAATCCTTTTCCCTAATGAAAATTTATGCATAAATTGATCACTTTCTGAATATTCATTAACTTAATTTTTTAACCCTTTATTCCATAACTACACCTTTCTATGCCTTTGCAAACAGAGTAGACCCTGATCAGATGGCTCCTAAAGGAGCCATCTGATCAGGGTTTACTCTGTTTGCTTATGATATATACAGATATGATTCTATAGTTTCTACCATGGCCAAAACATCCTGTGCCCATGTGAAAATCAATCTAATAAATATTCATGGTGTCATTATTTATTACATGAATATTCATGGAGTAAAGAGTTGAGGTAAACATTTTCTAGGGCATTTTTTTCTTAGACAAAAACTGTAGGATCAGATCTATATAATTTCATATACAGACAGAGTGATCCTGATCAGATGGCTACTGTGTTTGTAAAGTCATGAAAAAGCATTTGAATGAGTGAAAGGTTTGAAGTTACTACACATTTGACATAATTTTTAACCCTTTACTCGATAAATATGCCTTTCTACACCTTTGCAAACAGGGTAGACCCAGATCTGATGGCTCCTTTAGGAGCCATCTGATCAGGGCCTGCTCTATTTGCTTATGATTTACTATAGATATGATTCTACAGTTTCTGCCATGGTGAAATATTCCTGTGTCGATGGGCTGTTATAAACAAATACATGTACATGTAATCTAATTAATATTAATGATGTCATTATTTCTTACATAAATATTAATGGAGTAAAGGGTTATCTTAAGTTTTATCTGTGCAAATGAAATGTAATGCTTTCATGACTTTGAATTTGTACATACCTTTAACTCTTTGCACGCTAAGTAATTTTTCGTCTGCAACAATTGTCGTCTACTTCAATTCTTAAAATAAATTTTCTCTCATTTTTTTTGCTAAATTATGGTCAAGATGACAAACAGTTTGGATCCTGATGAGACGCTGCATTACGCAGCGTCTCATCTGGATCCAAACTGTTTGCATAGGTAATCACAGTTTCGCCGCTAGCGTGCAAAGAGTTAAAAACAGTTGAGATTCTGATCAAACTATGTAGCCTCTCATCTGCATTTAACCTTTTTTATGCATAGATTTTGAAAAGCAGTGAAAGAAAATATACCGGTACATGTAGTTTGAAAATTGTAGACAAAAGATGGTAAAGCTCTGAATGCAATAAATTGAGTCCACTCGCATTTGCAAACATGGTAGACACATATCAGGCAGCTCCTAGACATGGCTTCTGATGAGGGATCTGCACTGTTTGTCATTTTAAGTTCTTTCCGTATTTTAGCCATTATAAATACAGTATTCACTTAATAAATATTGATGAAGTCATGAATTCTCGTGAAAACCCTTTCCCTTTTCTATGTCTATTCCATATTTCAATATCTACTGAATATTCATTAACAAAATAGTAATAAAGACATATGGATGGTTAGCATTGTAGAAATTTTAGAAAGCAAAGAAACAGATCTTTCAAATTCTATTAGCAAACAGAGCAGACCCTGATCAGACGGATCCTCTAGGAGCCATCTGATCTGGGTCTACTCTGTTTGCAAATGTGTGAAAACACGTTTATATGAGGGAAAGGGTTAATATTCATGATGTAAAGGAATAACCCTTTCCTTCATATAAATTCTTTTTCACGCATTTGCAAATAGAGTGGACCCAGATCAGATGGCTCCTATAGGAGCTGTCTAATCAGGGTCCACTATATTTGCTTATGGAATTTGATACATCTGTTTCATTGCTTTCTAGAATGACTACAAACCCACACCAGGGAAAGGGTTAACCACTGATGAACCATCCCCTTTGATTATTCAGTATTCAAAGGACTAACCCTTTAATCCATGAATATTCATGTAAGAAACTAGAATTGTTTTTGATACAGAAACTGATGTCCCCAACCAAATTTTCCATGTAAAAATTTCAAAGTCCCATAACTCTGCAGGAAACTGGAATAATATATGCACACCTAGGCATGGTGCCGATCAATCCTATGAAGTTTCATGAAAATGCGACCAAAGATTTTGGAGAAACCGTGTGGACAAAATTTTCATATTAAATATTTAAAGTCCCATAATTCTGCAGAAAATCATAGAACCTAAACAGGAATAAGATACGCACAACTAGGCATAGTGCTGATCAATGCTATGACGTTTCATGAAAATCTGATCAGAGGTTTTCGAGAAACGATGCGTACAAAATTTTCCATGTATAAATTCAAAATCCCATAACTCAGAAAATCATTGAACAGAACAGTAATAAGATATGCACATCTAGACATGGGGCTGATCAAACCTATAAACATGAACATCTGATCAGAGGTTTTGGACAAACAGTGCGAACAAAATTTTCAATGTAAAAAAAGTCCCATAACTTTGCAGAAAATCAATGAACCGACCATGAATAAGATATGCACATCTAGGCATGATGCTGATCAATCCTATGAAGTTTCATGAAAATCTGTTCAAAGAATTTGGAGAAACCGTGCAGACAAAAATTTTCCATGTAAAAATTTCGAAGTCCCATAACTCTGCAAAAAATCATCGAACCGGAACAGGAATAAGATATACACAACTAGGCATGGTACTAATCAATCCTATGAAGGTTCATTAAAATCCGACAAAAGCTTTTGGAGAAACCGCGTGGACAAATTAAAATCAGACAGACGGATGTCATGCACAAAAACAAAATGTCTTCCCAGTATACTGGGGGAGACATAATAATGCCATCATGAATATTAATTAGATTAAGTTTTATAATGGCACATGGCTACAGGAATAGTTGGCCACGGCAGAAACTGTAGAATTATATCTTTATAATTTCATAAGCAAACTGAGCAGACCCTGATAAGACAGCTCCTATAGGAGTCATCTTATCTGGGTCTACTCTGCTTGCAAAGTTGTAGAAAGGTGTATTTATGGAGTAAAGGGTTATATGTTTAGAATGTTAGAGTGTTGTGTCAGTTCTAATTACCTTGTCTATGTTCTTGGGTAGGCCTCTTGCTGCTGTGATCCTAACCTTGCAGTACACGGGCTTCCCGCGCTGAAACATAAATCAAACAATTAATGTTGTATTTATCAAATTGAAAATGTATTCTGCCTGATAACAGATTACTTCATAGACTATTTGTAGGAATATCTACTGGAGAAAAGGAAAATTTTATTATTGTTTAGTTTTGGAACCATTGTGATAAATAGAGCATTTGCTCCTATGGGTTTAGTGATCTTTACATAGAAGGCAAAGTGTGTCATTAAGAGGGAAAGGGTTAAAAATGAGGTTATAAATGTCTTTTGATGAAGTCATCATTGTAATTGGCACATGTATCACAATGACCTTGATGTATGACCTTGACCTTAATGAGTCACCCTAATTTTTTTCATCCCAATAAGTTGCAAATGTATACCAAGTTTGAAGCAGTTATATTGAATGGTGACAAAATTATCGCCAATCTAAATTTGACCCGTAATTTGACCTTGATGCATGACCTTGACTAAGTCATCTGTTAAAATGTTTGCCTCTATAAGTTGCACATGCATGCCAAGTTTGAAGTATGTATGTGCAATGGCGACAAAAATTTCTCCAACCTTAAAGTTGAGGACAATCCAAACAACAGACAGAGCAAAAACAATATACCCCCACTGAGTGCATAAAAATATGAATATTGTGTTCCAGCAGTCATTGTTACTGATATGAGTCTTGTCAATGATGTCTAAACATGGATGTGTTTTAATCCTAAGGAGCAAATGCTCTATTTATCACAATGGTTCCAGAACTACAAAATTCTAAAATTTTCCTTTTCTCTAGTTAATGCTCTTTTTTGGTAGATTTATTCAAAGAGGTTGGATAAAGAAATAGCCTATGAAGGAATGGGTTAATTAGATTGTTTTCTATAATGTCACATGAACATAAGCATTTTCAGCCCTAACAGAAACTATAGAATCATATACATGCATCTATATTATTTCATAAGCAAACAGAACAGGACCCTGATCAGATAGCTCTTATAGGAGCCATCAGGTCTGAATCTACTATGTTTGTTAAGGCGTGTAAAGCTATATTTATGGATTAAAAGGTTAAAAATGAGAGCATAAGAATCAAATAAATCAACTGAAGATTACCTGTTCCTTGGGATCGTCAACAAAGTCATCCTCTCCAACACTATCAAATGTTGCCGTGCATGGGATGACAGACACATCCAGATGACCTTGATCTTGACCTTTGTAATCTGCTATTGTGAGATTCTCTGAAAGGTCGATCTTATAGGCGAGTGACTGGAGCAGCACCTGACAGGTTCCTATCAACTTCTCAGTATCGGCAGGTTCCCAGAATGGATCTTTCTCCTGTAAGAACAAGATAAAGTTTTAGAATAATAAACTTCAACCTTTAGCATGTTGAGAAAACTTTTTAAACAGAAAAAGATTTTGAAACTAACTTTTCCAGGATGTAACTGAGCTACAGATAAGGGTATATACCCAACTACAGATAAGGGTGCTTACCCAACTACAGATAAGGGTACATACCCAACTACAGATAAGGGTACATACCCAACTACAGATAAGGGTGCTTACCCAACTACAGATAAGGGTACATACCAAACTACAGATAAGGGTGCTTACCCAACTACAGATAAGGGTACATACCCAACTACAGATAAGGGTACATACCCAACTACAGATAAGGGTGCTTACCCAACTACAGATAAGGGTACATACCCAACTACAGATAAGGGTGCTTACCCAACTACAGATAAGGGTACATACCCAACTATAGATAAGGGTGCTTACCCAACTACAGATAAGGGTACATACCCAACTACAGATAAAGGTGCTTACCCAACTACAGATAAGGGTGCTTACCCAACTACAGATAAGGGTACATACCCAACTACATATAAGGATGCTTACCCAACTACAGATAAGGGTGCTTACCCAACTACAGATTAAAAGTCACTTTGTGAAACCATTGTGATAAATACAGCATTTGCTAGTATAGGAGCAAATGCTTTATTTATCAAAATGGTTTCGAACTAAAAAATTCTAAAATTGTCCTTTTCTCTATTTAATGCTCCTTTTCGGTAGATTTATTCAAAGACTTTGTATCTAAAAATAGCCTACACTTAACTGAAAAGGTATAGAAAATTAAAGCTAAGAGAAGATAAGATGTGTTTGTGAAACACTATGCCCTGGATATGACCATTGACCTTGACCTTAATAAGTCATATCCCCCACAAAAAATGTTTGCCTCCATAAGTTTGAAGTATGTATATGTATGTGCAATGGCGACAAAATTATCACCAACTTTAAAGTTGCATAGGGTAAAACAGACAAACCAACAGACAGCCAGAGCACAAACAATATCCCCCTCAAAGTAAGTACAAACTGTAGAATCATATTTATATTGTATCATAGGCAAACAGAGTAGACCCAGATCAGACAGCTCCTATACCTTGCTTGAATAGGCATAGAAAGGCATATCTATGGAATAAAGCGTTAAGGCATATCTATGGAATAAAGAGTTAAGGCATATCAATAGAATAAAGAGTTAAGGCATATCTATAGAATAAAGAGTTAAGGCATATCTATAGAATAAAGTGTTAAGGCACATCTATGGAATAAAGAGTTAAGGCATATCTATAGAATAAAGAGATAAGGCATATCTATAGAATAAAGAGATAAGGCATATCTATAGAATAAAGAGTTAAGGCATATCAATGGAATAAAGAGTTAAGGTATATCAATGGAATAAAGAGTTATGGCATATCTATAGAATAAAGCGTTAAGGCATATCTATGGAATAAAGAGTTAAGGTGTATCAATGGAATAAAGAGTTAAGGTATATCTATAGAATAAAGAGTTAAGACATATCTATGGAATAAAGAGTTAAGGCATATCAATGGAATAAAGAGTTAAGGCATATCTATAGAATAAAGAGTTAAGGCATATCTATGGAATAAAGAGTTAAGGCATATCTATGGAATAAAGAGTTAAGGCATATCTATAGAATAAGGAGTTAAGTCATATCAATGGAATAATGAGTTAAGGCATATCAATGGAATAAAGAGTTAAGGCATATCTATAGAATAAAGAGTTAAGGCATATCTATAGAATAAAGAGATAAGGCATATCTATAGAATAAAGAGTTAAGGCATATCTATAGAATAAAGAGATAAGGCATATCTATTGAATAAAGCATTAAGGCATATACAGTAAAACCCCGCTAATGCGACCACCTAAAAGAGGTATAATTATGGGTGCTAGATGCCAGCGGTAGCTTAATGCAGAACAAAAGTAATGCAGAAAGCTTCTAGAGGAGCTTTCTGCATTGCTTTTGTCCTGCATTAAGCAACTTCCTGCTTATAAAGGCAGCTATGGTTATTCATTTAGTGGTCGTATTAGAGGGGTTCTACTGTATATGGAATAAAGAGTTAAGGCATATCTATAGAATAAAGAGTTAAGGCATATCTATGGAATAAAGAGTTAAGACATATCTATGGAATAAAGAGTTAAGGCATATCTATGGAATAAAGAGTTAAGGTATATCTATAGAATAAAGAGTTAAGGTATATCTATAGAATAAAGAGTTAAGACATATCTATGGAATAAAGAGTTAAGGTATATCTATAGAATAAAGAGTTAAGGCATATCTATAGAATAAAGAGTTAAGGCATATCTATAGAATAAAGAGTTAAGACATATCTATGGAATAAAGAGTTAAGACATATCTATGGAATAAAGAGTTAAGTAGAAACAGGACCACAACACATAAACAGTTGGTAGACAGTATAAGATATCAGTCTTGACTTCAGACTTTATCTGACCCATTAAAACCCTTTCCCTCATATAAATGTATTTTCACGCACTTGCAAACAGAGTAGACCCAGATCAGACGGCTCCTATAGGAGCCGTCTGATTAGGGTCTGGTCTGTTTGCTAATGGAATTTGATAGATCTATTTCCTCGATTTCTAGAATGTCTACAATGTTCCACCTTCCATATTTCTTTAAAACTATATTGGGTATGAATATTCAGTAGGTATTGAAATTTGGAATAACTATAGAACAGGGAAAGGGTTAACAGGTACGTAAGAATGTGTTACAATATATTGAAATATTATGATGAACATGGATATAAGAACTGGGTCACTTCATTACAGCAATGGTTTTGGTTATATATGGTTAAGTCATGTTATATCACAAGACTATTATAATATTGTAACATTGTATTCACAACTACACCTGATACATGATTAGTTTTGTTTGTATATATTTATATGTGTATGCGAAATAAACTGAAACTAAAACTATCAGATACCTGTGATACATCCCAGTTCTCATCACCCTCCACATAGTTCTGGTACATTTCCTGCATCATGTACTTTCTGTTGATGAACTTGTTACGGTCCCACAGCCAGTCATTCCCTGAGCCATCCAGAGCAACCATTTTCACCATCACCTGGAAACAGGCAAAAATAAATCATAACATACCAATATGAGCATAAAGTTTCCTCTTCAGTAACACCTTTCTTCCGAAATCACTCAATAACACAAGTATAAATGTTGGCCTGAATGCCAGCTGTGAAGATTAATCCTTTCCCTCATTTAAACTTGTTTTCACGCTTATGCAAACAGAGAAGACTCAGATCAGATGGCTCCTCTAGGAGCCATCTGATCAGGGTCTGCTCTGTTTGCTTACATAATTTTGAAAGATATGTTTTTTACTGTCTAAAATGGCTATAGAGTTCCTTCTTCCTTATTTCATTATAACTATTTTGTCCATGAATATTCAGTAGGTATTGAAATTTGGAATAAACATAGAACAGGGAAAGGGTTAACTCTTTCAATCATGAATACTTATGTAACAATATATCATTGTATAAATATTCTGATTTTTTTGTAAAATCACATTAACAAGAGAATGTTTGGCAATGAAACAAACTGTAGAAGGAGTTGTATAAAATTCAATAAGCAAAACACAAAGACTCTAATCAGTTGGTTCCTACAACAGTCCATCTGATCGGGATCTACCATGTTTGCACAGGCATCTGAAAGGCATCACTATGAGGTACAGAAACCATTTAAATGTAGTCCCAAGTGTATGTCTTTTTACTTCTTGATAATGCCACCATTTTGCTCCTTTGCAAACAGAAAAGACCAAGATCAGTCAGCTCCTTCAGGAAGATTTTGAAAACAGTTCATTTAGTTAAACATATTTTATTTCCAAATACATGACTGTATACATACAAGATCATAATACTGAACATAGTCATTTTGAGAAATGGGATTGGATCAGAAGCAAAGTTTGCTTATATAGATCATCTCCCGAAAACAGTCCATTTATATTATTAATACAAGAAAATAATCTCGTATTCATAATGGGCAGACTTTTGAATGGATATTCATCATGCAAATGGTTAAGAGAAGGTGGTTTAACCCATTCCCTCATGGGCTATTTTAGACCCTACCTCTTTGAATAAATCTACCCCAACGGAGCATTTATTAGAGAAAAGGACAATGTTAGAATTGTGTAGTATTGAAACCTTTGTGATAAATACAGCATTTGCTCCTATAGGAGCAAATGCTCTATTTATCACAATGGTTTCAGGAAGTGACTATTACAGAGGCGTAGAAAGGCATATGTATGGAGGAAAGGGTTAATGCAGGACATAAGGTAATAACTAAACAGATTCTTCAGTATTTCAATGGTCCATATTTTGTCCTGTGGTGAGGTTGAATGTTTGCTTACCTCCGTTTTCCCTGTTTTCAGTCCCCTAGCCTGTGGTGATACAAGAGTCACCTCAAACTTAACTCCCTTGTTTAGCTCTTCTGCCATGGCGGTCGCTTCATTCACCATAGGCAACATTTGGATCAAGTCTTCTTGTAACAGCAGATCATCTGTTCAGAGAGTTACAAGCCAAGTTTCATTATTCAAGAATATCCATCGTTATAGTAAGGTGCATAATCCCGATAAATACATGTACTAATACAAGAACACCTATAAAGTGAGTACAACATAAATATTGTAAGCAGATGCCAAAATCTCATCAGATCAAAAAAGGTACAGTAAAAGCTTGTTATTCGAAATCTAAAACTAGAATAATTATCGATCTTTCTGGCAGGTGGCAGCTCAGACAGGTGGCAGCTTAATGCATTAAGCAGCCACCTGCTTAAACAGGCATTAATAATTCATTTAATATTAAAGTTTTGAAGTATTGTGTTTTAGTGTATAGGTCTGTTAAAAGGAACATAATTCAATGAATTCTTTACCTTCTAATTTTATCCATGAAATCTTCCAAAAATATGAATATTCTAAAAAAACTAATTAGGAATAATATTGTTATGACAGTAGAGAATCAAATTGTAACACAAAACCAAACAGATCAGACCCTTATCAGAAAGCTCCTACACTAGATGTCCGATCTGGGACTAAGGTATTTGCAACGGCAAGAAAATGCAAGATTACGGAGTAAAGGGTCAACACTGAACTTTGGAATAAATATAGAACAGGGAAAGGGTTAAAGCCTTTCCTACTGGGCAGACATTCTATATAATTAAAACAGATGGGAGCTTTCTGTATGACTTTCACCCTGTATTAAGCTGCCATCTATCTCACAGACCAGTACTGATATGAATTAGACCATCCAATTTACAGAGATTTTACTGTAACTAAACTTAGTTTAACTATTTAACCCTTTACTCCATAAATATGCTTATCTATGCCTTTGCAAAACAGGGTAGACCCAGATCAGATGGCTCCTATAGGAGTCATATGATCAGGATCTGGTGTGATGGCTTATGAAATGGTATACAAATGATTCTACAGTTTCTGCCATGGTCAAAATTCCTGTGTTCATGTGCCATTATTAAAATTAATCTAATTAAAATTCATTATGTCAATATTTCTTGCATGAATATTTATGGAGTAAAGGGTTTACATTCTTCAGAAGTCCTGAGATTATAAAAAACTTCTGAGTCTGAGTTCATTCTCAAGCATCTGGGTCCATGCTTATAAAACTTTTAGTTGAGTCTGAGTTCGTTCTCAAGTTTTTGATAGGTCAGATTTGAGCCTTTGGCTCAAATCTGACCAATCAAAAGCTTTAGAACTCAAATCTGACCAATCAAAAGCTTGAGAACGAACTCAGACTCAACTAAAAAAAGCTTGAGAACGAACTCAGACTCAACTAAAAAGCTTTATAAGCATGGACCCTGATTGGTCAGTTCAGAATGAGCTCAGTCTTAGAATTGTTATACCCTTGCATCATGGTCGCTACCTGAATGATATTAACATTAAACAACAATGAACCGATCAGAATCATTACGATCCAAGATGTTTGCCATTTGGCTATTAATTTTCAAAAAGAAATATTCCCATGTGTCAATGACTCAATATGCATCATGGCATGCCAGTCGTAGATTCCATACAATCACGATACGAATTTTAACATATTTGCAAACAGAGAAGATCCAGATCAGATGGCTCCTATAGGAGCCATCTGGTCAGAGTCTACTATGTTTGTTTATGGAATTATATAGATCTGATTCTACAGTTTCTGCCATTGTCATAAGATCCAGCAATGTGTTGATATATAAAAATTCAGCTGATAAATATTCATGATGTCATTATACAATGTATTTTACATGAATATTCATGATGTCATTATACAATGTATTTTACATGAATACATGTTGTATTCATGATGTCATTATATTTTACATGAATATTCATCAGGTGAAGAGTTAATGGGAAACATTAATGGGAAACATAAACATGCTTGACATGCCCACAAAACCAATGTTAGGTAAATACGTAATATACAATAACAAGAACAGAGAGCTATAGCATTCAACCAGGTCATCAAATGTGAGGGTGGTTAACCTTTTATGAAATCCTAAATTCTTTAGAACTAGCAAAATAGATTTTGAAACAGTTGGGAGAAAAACTAAAAGATGAAAATTAAACTGCAGTAAAACCCTTATTTGAATTTTAATAAAGATGAATTGAGAAAGTGTTCTAGGCAGGTGGCTGCTTAATGCAGAGTGGAAGTCATGCAGAAAACTCCCAGAGGAGCTTTCTTCATGACTAACACCCTGCATTAAGCTGCCACCTGTCTTAAAAACTGACAATTGTACTTATTTAACCCATTCCCTCATACTGATGCCTTTTGACGCCTCTGTAAAAGCCACGTTTTGAAACCATTGTGATAAACAGAGCATTTGCTCCATAGGAGCAAATGCTCTATTTATCACAAATGTTTCTAAACTACACATTTCTAAAATGTCCCTTTTCTTTAGTAAATGATCCCTTTCGGTAGATCTGTTCAAAGCAGTAGGGTCTAAATATAGCCTATGAGGTAATGGGTTAAGTGTTCAAGTCAGGTTTTACTCATGCTGCATACTAGATATTTTGAAATGGCAAAATGTGACTGCAAAACAGAAAAGAGATAGCTAACGTTTTGGCGTCAGGGTGACTGTGACATGAGCAATATGACGGTCAGGGCAACATCTCATAACCATTTACTCCATGAATATTCATGGCACACTCCACCCATTATCAACATTAACCCTTTCCCTCATAGGCCATTTTTAGATCCAACCACTTTGAATAAATCTACCGAAAAGGGGCATAAACTAGAGAAAAGGAAATTTTTAGAATTGTGTAGTTTTGAAACTATTGCGATAAATAGAGCATTTGCTCCTATAGGAGCAAATGCTCTATTTATCACAATGGTTTCACAAAGTGACTTTTACAGAGTCGTCAAAAGTCGTCAATATGAGGGAATGGGTTAATTAACTAATTATTTTATATTCTTATATAAAACAAATGAATGAATAGCCATGCCAGATAGGACAGAATCAGATCTAAGGTATGCTATAAGCAATAAAAAGAGCAGATCCTGATCAGACAACTCTTACAGGAGCCATCTGATCTGGGTTTACTCTGTTTGCAAAGGTATCAAATGCACTCTATGGAGTAAAGGGTATAAGAATTTCTAGTAAAAACAAAAATGCTTCAAATTGATTGTTGCATAAACCTGAAGATGAGACTGAATGAACTACTGATGTGCCAGAAGGCATAGCTTACAAGCATATGAAAATAAAAGTTACTCTATTTGCAATAGCAAAATAAAGCAAACTCACAAGTTGACAAATGAATGTACATCGGGGAGGGGTGGGGGAGGGTCAGTATCATTAACCCTTTACTTCATAGATAGATACATATTTATGCATTTGAACACAGAGTAGACTCAGATCAGACAGCTCCTATAGGAGTTGTGTGATCATAGTATGCTCTTTTTGCTAACATATCACGGAATGCTCTCTACTGTCTGCCATGACAATAATTTCCCCTATTTTATATTTTAACTTTTTGCACGCTATGTAATTTTTGTCTGCAACAATTGCCGTCTGCTTCAATTCTAAAAATAAAATTTCTCTCCTTTCTTTGCAAAAATATAGTTAAAGTGACAAACAGTTTTGATCCTGATGAGACGCCGCATTATGCGGCGTCTCATCTGGATCCAAACTGTTTCGCCGCTAGTGTGCAAAGAGTTAAATACAATAATTAGAATAATTGATATTTAAATGGATGGAGCCATGTATGAATATTTATCAGGCAAAGGGGTTAACCCTTTCCTCCATAAATACACCTTTCTATGCCTCTGTAAAGGTCACTTCTTGAAACCATTGTGATAAATAGAGCATTTGCTCCTGTGGAGCAAATGCTCTATTTACCACAATAGTTTCAAAACTACTATATTCTAACATTTCCCTTTTTTCCAGTAATTAGTCCTTTTCGGTAGTTTTATTCAGAGAGGTTGGATCTAAAAATAGCCTATGAATTAAAGGGTTAAGTGATGGTTAAGATCCACATAAGTTTTACCTGCACTACTAGTTAACAAACTTATCAACGAAATGTATATTATAATAACAAAATATATATGAGGTTAGAAAAAATCATTATTCATTTTTTAAAAAAAAAAGTATATACATGTTACTGTACCTCAAACACCCTGGGTTATAATCAAGGGGGAATATGCCAGCATTAACCCTTCGCTTGCTGAATTTTAAAAAACATTTCTCCTTCTTTACCCATGCCCTGTTGTATAATTACATATATCTTCACTGTGTACAAGTATTTCGCTATGCAATCACTGCTGTGGAGTGCACTAATTGCACAATCAATTTGTAAATAGTGCAGACCCTGATGAGACAGCTCCTGCAGGAGCTGTCTCATCTGGGTCTTCACTATTTACAGGTAGGTATATTGACGTGAATAACAAGCGAAGGGTTTATCATCTTCATTAACCCATGTTCATAAAAAATAAACCTTTATCTTCATGAATATTTATAACAGACTTCCTGACTTCATGAATATTCCTTGTCTGATTTTTTTTATAATGACCAATGAACAAAGACATCTTTGGCCATGGCAGAAACTAGAATCAGATCTATTTCATTTCATTAGCAAACAAATCAGACCTGATCAGATGACTCTTTTATGAGCCATCTGATATGGGTCTACTCGGTTTGCAAATGCATAGAAGGCATCTCTGGCATACTTCATAAATACACTTTTCTACACATTTGTAAACAGAGTAGAACCAGATCAGATGGCTCAAATAGAAGCTGTCTGATCAGGGTCTGCTCTATTTGCTTATGAAATAATGTAGATATGTTCTACAGTTCCTACTATGGCCAAAAGTTCCTGTGTCTGTGTGCCATTATGAAAATTAATCTAATTAATATTCATAATATCATTATTTCTAACATGAATAATCATGGAGTAAAGTGTTAAGACCATTTTTATATCCATTTCCTGAAAAATGGACATCCCTAAGTAAATGTCTAATCATGATGAACAGGGCTGATATTTTTAACGATTGATGTATGAACAGAACCGAGCACGTCCTAATTATCCGAAGTATTCATGCATCTTCCCTAACCACACAATTTTAACCCTATACTCCATATGTACACCTTTCTACGCTTTTGCAAACAGAGTAGACCCTGATCAGACTGCTTCTATAGGAGCCCTCTGATCAGGGTCTGCTCTGTTTGCTTATGATATAATATATAATATTCTACAGTTTCTGCCATGGCCAAATATTCCTGTGTCCATGGGCTATTATAAAAATTGAGCTAATTATCAATATTATATGATGTCATTATTTCTGACATGAATATTCATGGTTTAAAGTTTAATAATTTAATTTCACACTACATGTACATGTACTCCGATAACTTTAAATTAGACTGACGTTGAGGCAAATAGTGCAGACCAAGAGTTAACTACAGTAAAACCTCTCTATAACGGCCACTAAATTACATCAAGTATTTTGCATTAAAGGTGAGTGGCTGCTTAAAGCAAGGTGAAAGTAAAACAGAACGCTCCTATAGGAGCGTTCTGTTTTACTTTCACCTTGCTTTAAGTGGCCACCTGCAATAAATACCAAATAATTAACACAATTTAGTGGCCATTATAGAGAGGTTTTACTGTAGTTCTTTTGGAGCAGTTTGACCTGGATTTGCAATATTTGTCTACGTTTGTCTATTTGAATACTTAGGGTAATTAGGTTCGCAAGCAAACATGGGACTCTGAGGATGCATTAAAAACATGCGTTGATACCACATTAAACCTTTGAAATTGGGAAATTAATGTACCAGCTGCAGACAAAGATCAGAGGGCTCTTGAGGGAGTCCTCTGATCAGAGTCTGCACTGTGTATCATTTAACCCATTACCTCCATAGGCTATTTTCAGACCCAACCTCTTTGAATTAATCTACCGAAAAGGAGCATTAACTAGAGAAAAGGAAAATTTTAGAATTTTGTAGTTTGAAACTATTGTTATAAATAGAGCATTTGCTCCTAAAGGAGCAAATGCTCTATTTATCACAATGGTTTCAAGAAGTGACTTTTACAGAGGCGTAGAAAGGCGTATTTATGGAGGAAAGGGTTATTATTCCTCTTGTAAATTTAATCCTTTCATATTAACTCATTCCCTCACATTGACACCTCTGTAAAAGTCACTTTTTTAAACAATTGTGATAAATAGAGCATTTTCTCCATAGGAGCAAATGTTCTATTTATCACAAAGGTTTCAAAGCTACATAATTCTGAAAGTTTCCTTTTCTCTGGTAAATGATCCTTTTTGGTGGATTTATTCATAGAGGATGGGTCTAAAACTAGCCTATGAGGGAATGGGGTTAAATGGACTCAATCAATGATGGAGAATTTCGCTTTGAAAGTTCATAGTTCAAAGGGTTAACTGAATAATAATGCACACAGTCACGTACACACGAGAAAAACTTACACTTATTATCACCATCTGTAGAAAGACAAACCAGTCAAATTAGTATGAAAGAAGAGTCAAATGTCATACCAAGGCTTTGCAGCAAAACTATTGTAATGCAAATTCTACTGGCAAACTTCATAATCATCTTTGTAAAAAAGTTTGGATCCAGATATGGCACAAAAATCAGGATCAAAACGGTTTGACACTCAAATTTTGTTCTTTTGTTTTTTCATTAAAGAAAAAAATTATAGAAAAATCTCTATTGAAAATTGAAATACAGCAAAACCCCTCTATACCAGATGATACATTTAGTTCAAATATTGTTCTTGGAGGTGGCAGCTTAATGCATGGTGAAAGTCATGCAGAAAGCAGTAAGCCATCACCTGCCTAAAAGTATCTAAATTCTTCTCTAGAAGAATTTTGGTTTAGAGGGGCTTTACTGTACATGAAAATCTGAAATTGCTCAAAACGTTTAAAAACGGAGTTACTATATTATTTCTAATAAACACCACCCAGGGCATTACATTTTTTGATGGACCTTTTTGCAATAAGTACACATGTCATTGCTTTAAATACAGAATTAAAGAAATGCAGAAAGCTTGTAGGGAAGCTTTCTGCATTGCTTTCAGTCTACATTAAGCTACCATCTGTATTTTGAAAAACCTATATTTCTTTATTTAGTGGTTAATATATAGGGTTTTAGTCAATTTATTGATAATTAATTTCCCCCCAGTAGTAAGGGACATTTGTAAGAGTGTGAGTGTTTCATATGAAGAATATGGTACAATAGCTTTGCTCTAAATCCTTGAAAAAGCAATCACTAATAAAACCATGTCCACCAGTGCACAACTCTTGAAAAGTATTTCAAACAACATACATATAAAAAACTATAATCTACCAACTCAATGTGATAAATACAGCATTTGCTCCATAGAAAAAACAGTGCTGACCCTGATCAAAAGACTCCCTCAAAAGTCGGTGTGTCTGATCTTGGTTGACTCAGTTTGTAAAGGAATTGAAATGAGTATTTATTGAGTAACAGGTGCTATAGAAAGGTTGTTTTGTATACCATTTATACTACCCATTAAGACAACAAACATAACCCCCTTTATTTTTCGTTACAAGAGAACCATGAAACATTAGCACATTAGAGAGCACATGTTTACTCTTTACTTAATGAATATTCCAGTTAGACTTCTCCTATTTTGAATATTTATAAAACTCTTGTATAATAAATATAAAGTGCGGAAATGTATTGTCATGCCAATACAAAATCAAATCTATTGCATATAAGCAAAGAGAGCTGACCCTGCTCAGACATTTCATATAGCAGCTGTCTGATCTCAGTCTACCCTGTTTGCAAAGTTGGAAAAAGGTGGAATTATCAGGTGAAGGGTTGATTCTTAGCATGCTGGATCTACAGTGTTGTCATCTGTCAGAATCAAAACAGGCTTTGAACCTTTAACCCTTCGCTTGCTATTTGCGTCAATATACCTACCTGTAAATAGTGAAGACCCAGATGAGACAGCTCCATCAGGGTCTGCACTATTTACAAGTTGATTGTGCAACCAATGCCCTCCAGAGCAGTGATTGCACAGCAATATACTTATACACAGTGAATATATATGTAATTATACAACAGGGCATGGGTAAAGAAGGAGAAATGTATTTAAAAATTCAGCAAGAGAAGGGTTTATCCATAGATATCACCTTTGCAAAAAAGAGCAGACACATACCAAATGGCTCTTGTTGGGTCTGCTCTGCTTGCTTATGAAATAATATAAATCTGATTCTAACATGGCCAAAACATCATGCATTCATATACCATTATAAAGATTCAACTAATTGGTATGCATAACTTCTTACATGAATATTCATGAGGTAAAGTGTTAAGTAAAATAGTGTAGGCCTGATCAGTTACTCATCTAGGTCTACGCTGTCCACATGCTCTGGTCAAATACATAACCTTTATATTTTACAAATTTATAAGAAATGCTTGTACGAATTCTTGGTCATAAATAATTCTTATACAGTAAAATCTCTCTATAACGGCCACTAAATTACATCAAATATTTTGTGTTAAAGGCAGGTGGCTGCTTAAAGCAAGGTAAAAGTAAAACAGAACGCTCCTATAGGAGCGTTCTGTTTTACTTTCACCTTGCTTTCAGCAGCCACCTGCCCTAAATACCAACTAATTAACGTAATTTAGTGGCAGTTATAGAGAGGTTTTACTGCAAAGTGAATTTCTTCCACCATGCTGTGCATTGTTAGAGTAACTACATCGTAAGACTCACCTTTGCTCATTCCATCTCCTACCATGAGCCCTGACTGTTTCGCAATTTCTTCTTGAGCAGTGTCAAAGGTGGGTGTGTCAATTTTCTCGCCAGTGTTGACCTTCTTGGCAAAATCTTGTGGATGGTGGAATACAAACAAATGGTTTGGACCAAACGATACCCTGAAAAAAAGTGCTATCAAATATGACAAAAACCTGTTTTGAAAATCATTTGGCTGTCATAGCCACATGTTACTACTATGATAAATGACAGTTACACAAGCTTTAACCTGCTACTGACAAATGTCTGATCATTTATTGTAAACAGTTTGATTCAGAGGAGACAAAGAGTATCTAAATTCTTCTCTACTAGAATTCCGATTTAGATCGGCTTTATTGTAGTGTTGAACAAGGCCTGAAGCTGGCTGTTCTAGTGCCTCACCTGTCATTGTGGCTGAGTTTGGTGTCCCCCTTGACTTTGTTGCCATTCACCATGATTTCTTTGGCTTCCTTCATCTTCAAGGTGACCACTCCATCCTTGTTAATAATCTCACAGTGGTCCTTTGCAATACTGTTCAAATGAAGAAAGAAATGTGATAAACCCTTTCCCAATGAATACTCATGTAAGAATTAATGGCATTATGAATATTAACCCATTCCCTCATAGGCTATTTTTAGACCCAACCTCTTTGAATAAATCTACCGCAAAGGAGCATTAACTAGAGAAAAGGAAATTTTTTGAATTTTGTTGCTTTAAACCATTTTGATAAATAGAGCATTTGCTCCTATAGGAGCAAATGCTCTATTTATCACAATGGTTTCAAGATGTGACTATTACAGAGGCATAGAAAGGGGTATTGTATGACGGAAAGGGTTAACATATTTTAAGCGATTGTACTATGAATAAGGAAATTTGTTATCATGGCAAAATCTGTATAATCAGCTCTATATTACTTCATAATCAAACAGGGCAGACCCAGATCAGACGACTCTTACAGGAGGCATCATTCTGATCTGGGTCTACTCTGTTTGCAAAGGCATTAAAAGTCATATTTGCGAAGAAGAGGGTTAAAGGGGACTATTTGATTACTCTTTTCTACATTATGCAATAAACAAGAGCACCACATGCAGTTGCCAATGTGTGTCTGTTTGTTACAAAAAAATCAATGTTTCAAAGGGCCATAACTCTTTAAACATGCATGACAAAGTAATGGCTCCTTACCGCATCATAGCTGTTGTAGTTTTTAATAACTGTGCAAAGTTTTATAGAAATGGCTGTACTGATATTGATACTGACAAATAGTTTTGCATGAAAATATATCATTTCAAGGGTCATTAAATGTACAGTCGTCTGAGCGGTCCTTAGACTGAGAAGTAGACTATAACAAGGTACTTTACTTTTTTTTTATATATATGTATATAACTTTATAAAAATGCAAGATAGAATAATAACCTCTATTAATATTGTACAAACATGTGTTCTAACCTTGTACCTGATGAATATTCATTTATGCCCTACCATTATGAATATCAGTAATTCTAATTTTTATATCTAAAATATAAGATAAGGAGATTTATTATCATGGCAAACAGTTGAGAATCTAAAACATATAAGCAACAGAGCAGATCCTGACCAGACAGCTCCTACAAAATCCATCTGATCTGGATCTACTCTGTTTTGAAAGGTTTCAAAGGGCGTCTTTATGAAGTAAATGGTTACATTAACCCTTTCCCTCATATAAACATGTTTTCACGCATCTGCAAACAGAGTAGACCCAGATCAGACGGCTCCTATAGGAGCCGTCTGATCAGGGTCTGCTCTGATTGCTAATGGAATTTGATAGATCTGTTTCTATACTTTCTAAAATGGCTACAGTGTTCCACCTTCTATATTTCGTTATATAACTGTTTTGTCCATGAATATTTAGTTGGTATTGAAATGTGTAATTAACAGGGAAAGGGTTAACACAACATTGTCAACCCTTTTTAACATCATGAATATTAATTAGATAGTTTTTCATAATGAACACAGGATATTTTGGCTCAGGCAGAAGCTGTATTATACAATAAGCAAAGAGAACAGATCCTGATCAGACTGCTCCTATAAGATCTGCCTCGCCTCGGTCTACTCTGTTTGCAAAGGCATAGAAAAACGTATTTATGGAGTAAAGGGTTAAAAAAACCCAGATTACATTCCATATATAGAGGATGTTAGACTAGTGTCCATTACAAACAGTTAAATTCGTTTCATAAAAACAATTTGTAATGAACATGAACGCTATAGCTGATGCCATTGTTTACAGCATGCATGCACGCAAATGCAGCACTACGATTGGCTAACGATTAAATGATGTCAATGACGTCATGCATTGGCTCAGGGTGTTCTCTTTAAGATTCATTATTGGCCGATTTCAAACTGATCATCTGAATAAAAAAAATGCACTAGTACATTTCCACGGTTTATGGCACTCTGTTTTGGCACTCCCACACCGAAGATTATGTGATAAATATGTTTCTGAATATCAACAGACTTACCTGAGACCATTCAGCATTATATCAGGTGCTGGGGATGCATTCTTGTTACCAAGTCTGGATTTGCCTAAATATTAAAGAAACATTTTGAGTGTAAAATGCAAAACAGCCATGACAACAATCTTTGGGATGAACTCTTAACCCTTTCCTCCATAGGCTATTTTTAGACCAAACCTCTTTCAATGAAGGAGCATTTACTAGAGAAAAGTCAAATTTTAGAATTTTGTAGTTTGAAACCATTGTGATAAATAGAGTATTTGCTCCTATAGGAGCAAATGCCCTATTTTGAGTGATGAATTTTTGTATCTAAAATATAAGATAAGGAGATTTATTATCATGGCAAAATGATAATTAGTGTGAGGTCTGGTCAATCTTACAGCATTCAAAAAATGTTTCAGAAATCCAGATAAATAGCATTTGAGATGCAAAAGACCATAACCCTTTCCCTAATATAAACACCTCTTCATGCATTTGCAAACAGAGTAGACCCAAATCAGACGGCTCCTATAGGAGCCATCTGATCAGGGTCTGCTCTGTTTGCTTTTGACACGATATAGATCTGATTCTATAGTTTTTGTCAAAGCAAAACAATCCCTTGAAAATTTTACATTATAAAAATTCAGCTAATAAATATTCATCATGTCATTTTTTCTTACATGAATATTGAACTGGGGTAGGGTTAAGTCTCCACCAAATCCGTAACAATTAGTTGTGACTACACATTAGAACTTTCTCTTTCAGAAGATTCTAACATGTTACTTACTGCGAGTGGATGGATAAATGCAGACAATATGTTTAACTGCTATGTTTAACTTACCATAGCTTATTGAATTAACCCTAAATATTTGGACAACAAACTACCCTCTCAGTTTCAGAGGTACAGATAAGATGCATAAATTTAAACATTTTAAAGAATAGCTCCTTTATTTCTCCACCAAACCCTATACTTAGACCATTCTTTAGAATCGTCTGTGACTCTTTAAATGGTCACAGTATAAGGTTCTCTGTGACTCTTTAAATGGTCACAGTATAAGGTTCTCTGTGACTCTTTAAATGGTCATGGTATAAGGTTTGGTGGAGAAATAAAGATTTTAGCATTTGGGTATGCACTTTTATCTGTAGCTCTGCAGCTTGTTTGTAAAGTTGAATAAGTCAATTGGGACCATTTCAATGAAACCAACAAAGTAGAAAATAGTGCAGACCTGATCATACTGCAGGAACAATTCAATCTGTGTCTGCACTATTTACCTATGTTTGTCTGTTTGAAAATTAGATTACTTTGGGTATCTCAGCCCTGTGTGTTTTGTTACCTGATTTTGTGAAGTGTATGATCATCCCGGTGAGGGCAGGATCTTCGTTCAGGTTCCAGAAATGTGGGATCACTTTCTTGTCTGCTTCGTCCTTCTCATGGGCTGCATCTGAACTCTGAAACCAAACAAGAATAAAAGTTCCAAATATGGTAAAACCTCACCAGTCTAGCCACATTGTGAATTTAAAGTGGTGTCCTTGAAAGCAGGTGGCTGGTAAATGCAGAACCAGAAGTACAGTAAAACATTTTTAAACTAGAATTTCAGATTAGTACAAGTTTTTTGGTAGGTGTCTGCTTAATGCAAGGTGGAAGTCATACAGAAAACTCATTTTAGAGCTTTCTGCATGAATTTCACCCTGCATTAAATATTAACCATCCTAAAAAGATCTAATTGCTTCTTTAATAAAGCATCTGTCACACCTTACCAGTTAGCATTATCGGACTTCAAACGGATAACAGAATTTTTAATGCGTTCGTTTCTGTTCGCATGCGTTCATTGTCCGTTTCTCATTCGGCGTGTGCGCTTCTTGTCTGGTAAGGCCTGTTCAGTCCGGCGGAAAGTTTTGAACATGCACAAAACTCAGAAAGGACTCCACAGGACAAAGGTGCCACTAAACTTACGGTACCTATGCGGTGGCATGCAGTTTGTTCGAAACTCGTACGTTCTTTCTCCTGGACTTGTGTTTCTTCTCCTGGATCTCGACTTGTCAGGTTAGCATCCAATGATGTCCGTTGGACCTGATTCAACCGACTACTATCTGACATGCAACAGGTCAACCAGAGGTGTTCCGGACAATGTCATTCTAAGAACGTATTGTCAGTTTCTCATCCGTTGCACTTTCGTATTAGCCAGTATTTGTCCGTTAATTATGTCTCCCCCCATATTTATATGGGGGAGACATATTGTTTTCGTGAGAGTTGTCTGTCTGTCTGTCTGTCCGTCTGTCTGTCTGTCCGTCACACTTTTTGTCCGGACGATAACTTCAATATGCCTGATGCCAGTTGATTGAAACTTCATATATAGAAAGAGCATAATGAGAGGAAGTGTCATGCACAAGGTCCATAACTCTGGCTTCACTAATATAGGAGTTATTGCCCCTTGTAAAAAAAATCACACTTTTTTGTCCGGACGATAACTCCTATATGGCTCATGCCATTGGATTGAAACTTCATATATGGAAAGATCATGACGAGAGGAAGTGTCATGCACAAGGTCCATAACTCTGGCTTCACTAATATTGGAGTTATTGCCCTTTGTAAAAAATATCACAATTTTTTGTCTGGACAATAACTTCAATATGCCTGATGCCAGTTGATTGAAACTTCATATATGGAAAGAGCATAATGAGTGGAAGTGTCATGCAGAAGGTACATAACTCTGGCTTCACTAATATAGGAGTTATTGCCCTTTGTAAAAAAAATCACACTTTTTTGTCCGGACGATAACTCCTATATGGCTCATGCCATTGGATTGAAACTTAATATATGGAAAGATCATGACGAGAGGAAGTGTCATGCACAAGGTCCATAACTCTGGCTTCGCTAATATTGGAGTTATTGCCCTTTGTAAAAAATATCACAATTTTTTGTCCGGACAATAACTTCAATATGCCTGATGCCATTGGATTGAAACTTCATATATCGAAAGATCATAACGAGAGGAAGTGTCATGTACAAGGTTCATAACTCTGGCTTCACTAATACTGGAGTTATTGCCCTTTGTAAAATAAATCACAATTTTTTGTCCGGATGATTACTCCTATGTGACACATGCCATTGGAGTGAAACTTCAAACATGGAACGATCATAATAAGAGAAAGTGTCATGCATAAGATCCTGAACTCGAGCTTCAATAAATTTAGAGTTATTGCCCCTTGTACATTTGTTTAATTCTTTCTTGTCCGGACGATAACTCCTACATGGCTCTTGCCATCGCATTGAAACTTCATACATGGAAAGAGCATGATGAGAGAAAGTGTCATGAACAAGGGCCATAATTCTGGCTTCAATACTTTTGGAGTTATTGCCCTTTGTTACATTTTTTGGCCGATCAATAACTCCTGTTCGACTGATGCTATTGGAATGACATTTTATTTTTGGAAAAAGCATGATGAATGTAAGTGTCATGCACAAGGGCCATTAATCTGGTATCAGTATTTTTGGAGTTATTAGCTGTTATCATTTTCTTTTTGAAAAATGTAATGTGGAAAACGCATAATGAGTATCATTCATCAAGACCATAACATTTTTAGTGATTTCCCTTTACATATTGCTTTTATTGGAGGGGAGACATCCGTTTTTGTGACAAAAACCTCTAGTTGACAGTTAATTTTCCTGTACACGTCTGGTAATAGTGCAGTCATTGTGCATTTTATATATTGTGCTCCATACACCTATTGCTAGAGCCTTGAGCAGTAGTGGGAACGACCCGATAACTTTCTGCCGCAATTTTATTTTTTATCCATTTGACGTCAGTTTATGCTATCCGGTAAGGTGTGACAGATACTTAAATGTCAAGTTTAAAGGGGTTTTACTGTAATGTAACTCTTTGCATGTTAACTTGTTGTTTGTGTCTGCTCACTTGTCGTCTGCAACTATTAATTTTCTTTCTGACTTTGCAGAACTTGATCCAGAGTGATAAACAGCTAGTTTGGATTTCTTATTTAGATCTATTATTATATCACAACCAAACAGAGCAGACCTTGATCAGATGATCTGGGCCTTCTCTGTTTGCAAAGGTATAGAAAGGCGTATTTATTGAGTAAAGGGTTAATCTTTTACCTGTTGGAGATGCCTTTTGACACCTTTGCAAACAGAGAAGACCCAGACAATACCGCTCATGTAGGTGTCATCTGATCAAGGTCTGTTCTGTTTGCTTAAGGAATTATATAGAACTGTTCCATGGCCAAGTGCTCCTGTCTATGTATGCCATTGTCAAAATTCATCTAACTAATATTCATGATGTCATTATTTCATAAATGATTATTCATTATGTATTTACATATGGGAGCTTTCTGCATGACTTTCACCCTGCCTTAAGCTGTCACCTGTCTCCAAGATCAATATTTATATAGTAAAACCTCTCTATAACGACCACTAAATTACACCAAGTATTTTGTGTTAAAGGCAGGTGGCTGCTTAAAGCAGGGTGAAAAAAAACAGAATGCTAGGAGCAGCCACCTGCTCTAAATACCAACTAATTAACACAATTTAGTGGTCGTTATAGAGAGGTTTTGCTGTACTAAATTTAGAGGGGTTTTACTGTATATGGTAATTACAGCAACTTGCTGACACTGACCTTGTTTGCAACAGCAGCATCGGCCATTCTCTGCTCGTAAGACTTTGTGAGATTCTCTAGTTCCTCCTCCTTCTTCCTTAGCTCCTCCTCCATCTGTCGCTTCATCTCCTCAACTTCTGCAATCAAAATGCATTACCACAACCTTAATTTAGGTCTTCATAAAATATTTTTAAAAAATCTTCTTTCATTTAAATTCTCTAATAGTCTTCCATTACCACAACCAGGAACAGCAAAACACTGAAAATACTGCAAACAAAAGACACAAAATCAACCAAAAGCATCTTGGTCATTATCTAACCTTTCCCTTTATGTCATGAATATTCATGTAAGATATAATGACATAATGAACATTAATTAGCTGGATTTTTATAATGGCATATGAACACTGGATAGTTGGCCATTATTTAATTCTTACATGAATATTCATGAAATAAAGGGTTAAACAATAACACAAGGGAAAATTTGCATAAAACAGTATGTGTGTGCAACAATATCTAGAGTAAAACTATATGAATGGATAAATGGTTGTTTTACAGGACTTTGTTGAGATTCTTAAACCATTCCCTCAAATTGACACTTTTATGCCTCTGTAAACGTCAATTTTTAAAACCATTTTAATAAATTGAGCATTTGCTCCATAGGAGCAAATGCTCTACTTATCAAAATGGTTTAAAAAATTACACAATTCTAAAAATTTCCTTTTCTCTAATAAATGCTCCTTTCCAGTACCGGTAGATTTTGTGTCTAAAAATAGCGTACCATATGAGGGAATGGGTTAACCCTTTACCTGATAATTATTAATGTAAGAAATAATTAATACATTGTAGTTATTAGCTGATCTTTCAGCCATGGCAGAAACTGTAAAATCACATCTATATTAACCATAAGCAAACTGGGCAGACCCTGATCAAACTGCCTGATCTGGGTCTACTCTCTTTGCAAAGGCATCAAAATGTATCTCTATCAGGTAAAGGGTTTATTCTAGGTGCACATATAGACTATAAAATGAAGTTACGTATGTAATGCATAGTTCTATTAGATTATTTACTCCTAGTATATTCATATCAATTGCCTTAACTTTTCTTTCATGAGCAATAAGATATGAAAATTACAAATACACAAACCAAAAGAAAGATTCAGTTTTGAAGACTTTAATTAAAATGTAGAGAAAAACACATCTAGAAGAATAAGTACGACAGAATTTTATATAATCAAAATGTTTTTGTTTAGTTAGGTTATTGTGTTATTATGTTCTGGCTATAGATAGATAGTTTAGATAGTTATATCTGAAAGACAGAGAGTTTAATTAATATCACTTGATACCTGAGTATAGTGTAATTATTGCTCTATGAATCATCTGATTTTGGGAAAATCGGTTAATTGACATTTGTAAACAGTATAGACCAATATGAAAGGAACCTGTATGAGCCCTCTGATCAGTCTGTATGAGCCCTCTGATCAGGAGTTGCCTGATCTGGATCTACACTGTTTGCAAAGGTCTGAAAGGCACTGGTATGAGGTAAAGGGTAAAACAATGATGGACCAAAAAAAAAATCGAGTTTGAAAAATCAGCATCTACTTCATCATTATTCAACCAAGCGTATCCAAACAAGTCACCAATATCGCAGGTTAAACGTTACTCATACATTTTAAATCAGTGTTGACCCAGATCAGTTTCTGTTTTTAACCCTTACAATGCTGAATTTTCAAACGGACTATTCCCAAACTCACACAGATCAAGCTTATGATGAATATCAGGTAAAGAAAAGTTTAGCAAATTGACAAACAGTGCAGACCCTTATGAGAGGGCTCCTCAAGGAGCCCTCTCATCTGAGTCTACACTGTTTGCAAAGGACATTAGTGACTCATGTCCCACACTATAAGGGATAACCCTTTGCCTGATATAAACACGTATTTATACCTTTGCTAATAGAGAAGACCCAGATCAGATTGGCTCCTGTATGTAGGAGCTGTCTGATCAGGGTTTGCTCTGTTTGCTTATGGAATGTTGATATTATGATTCTACCATATTTTTTTTTCAAAGTAAAAGTTTCATGTATTCATGTTCCATTATAAAAATTCATCTAATGAATAGTCATGCTGTCAATATTAAAATTTTATTAAATGAATACTCATAAGGTTAACCCTTTCCACCATATAAACCACTTTTCACGCATGTGCAAACAGGGTACAGCCAGATCAGATGGCTCGACCTGTAGGAGACTTCTGATCAGGGTCTGCTCCGTTTGCTTATGGTATAATATAGATATGATTCTAGTGTTTCTGCCTGAGCCAAAACAACCTGTAGTGTCTGGTCAGGGTCTGCACTGTTTGTCTCTCATTATCTACTTCACTAATTGCACCCTGAATGAGCTGATTACACCAATTGTCATCTGTTGCCACATATATACAGTTCCTTGAAATGAATTATACATGGCAAACAGTGCAAATCTTGATCAGAAAGCATTTTCTGGGCCTCTCTGATATGAATCTAAATTGTAAATACATTGTATCAGTAAACTCATATCCCATATTCAAATATTTAATGCTAGCTATTAAATTTTGGACTCAGGAATTTTATTAACTTCAGCACTGTTTGTTTTGTTTACCTGTGTACGTAATATTCACCTTTTATCCATTTCACCGATTAAAAAATGTGACACATTCAATTATTCCTATTCTATATTCTGCAAATCAGTTTATGCCAAATCAAGCACACTCTCCCATTATGCACTTTCTGCAGTATTTCCATGGAACAAAACATTACTGTACTAGCATGTTAACCCTTTCCTCCATAAATACGCCTTTCTACGCCTCTGTAATAACCACTTCTTGAAACCATTGTGATAAATAGAGCATTTGCTCCTATAGGAGCAAATACTCTATTTATCACAATGGTTTCAAACTACAAAATTCTAAAATTTTACTTTTCTCTAGTTAATGCTCCTTTTGGGTAGATTAGTTCAAAGAGGTAGGGTCTAAAAATAGCCTATGGGAGAATGGGCTAACCAGCGTTTCATTATGTTTATACACTTTTTGCACGCTTATGCAAACAGTTTGGATCCAGATGAGACGCCAAGTAACTTGGCATCTCATCTGGATCCAAACTGTTTGATGCTCCGACTGTAGGTGTGGAAAGAAAATTAGCAAAAAAACTTTTGAAAACTGTAGCAGACAATATTAAAATTTTGCAGAAGACAATCATTCAGTGTACAGTAAAACCCCTCTAAACGAGGCATTCAATTTGGAGCAGACAGGTTTTAGACATGTGACAGCTTAATGCAGAGTGAAAGTCATGCAGAAAGCTCCTCTAGGAGCTTTATGCATGACTTTCACCCTGCATTAAGCAGCAACCTGCCTAAAAGTATCGAAATTCTTCTCTACTAGACTTCTGGGTTAAAGGGGTTTTACTGTACAGAGAGATAAGTGTGCACAATCTAACATACCCATTCGGTTATAGTATCTGTAATTAGAATTTTATGACTGGATCTACTTGACAGTGAGATGACCCTTGTCATGTGCTAATAAAACTATGAGAATTGGAGACATACGGTCAATATCAAAATCAAATTTAAGGCAATAATAACCAGTCATGTTACAAGGAAAAATGTCTTTCAGGTTGTTGCCTCGAATGTAAATCCAAACAAGATGTCTCATTTAACTCTTACTATTAGGGACATGAGTCACTAATATCATTTGCAAACAGAGTAGACCCAGATGAGAGGGCTCCTAGAGGAACCCTCTTATCAGGGTTTGCACTGCTAGTCATGTTACTGTGACTTTTCTTTAGAAAAGTCCCTTAATATTCATCATAGTCTTGGTCTGTTTGAATTTTGGAATAGTCCATTTGAAAATTCAGCGCTGTAAGAGCTAACTCTTTGCACCCTAGCAGCGAATTGGTGATTACATATGCAAACAGTTCAGATCCAAATTTACACTGCGTTTATCTGGATCTAATTCACTATGTACTACTTATGCATAGAGTTAAGAGTGTGAAAAACCTTTTAGAATAATAAAATAAATCCTAAAACCAAAACCCCAAACCCAAAAATATAAATTTAAATTGTATAAAGGTTATAACTCATAAGAAAACTTGCCGAAATATGTAGAAACCTTACTAAAACTTGAGAGTTAAAATGATCTACATGTACAAACTTGTTTCAGATAGTAGTTAGTGTCTATAACCTTTTACT
The DNA here is from genome assembly GCA_963576725.1 of Azorinus chamasolen. Taxonomy (NCBI): domain Eukaryota; kingdom Metazoa; phylum Mollusca; class Bivalvia; order Cardiida; family Solecurtidae; genus Azorinus; species Azorinus chamasolen. The sequence continues at coordinate 38,662,735 of OY755247.1, forward strand.
TCATAGTGATGTCTTTTAGTGTCTTTGCAAACAGAGTAGACCCAGATCAGTTGACTCCTGTAGGAACATATGTTTAGGGTCTGCTTTGTTTTCTTATGGAATAGAACCGATTCTACAGTTCCTGCCACAGCCAAAATGTCCTATGTTCTTGTGTTATTATACAGAGCAACAGATAAATGTGTGTACTCAGTTACTAAAATCGTCATTTCTCCATCAAACCCTATGTTGTGACCACTCTTTAGAATCGTCTCAAAGAGACGATTCTAAAGAGTGGTTACAGCATAGGGTTTGATGGAGAAATAAAGGAGTTATTCTTAAAAATGTTTTAATTCACACATCTTGTCTGGACCTCAGATTATAGCAATTTATCTATTAATTTTTTTTTTTTATAATGATACATAGATAAAGGAAGTTTTAGCCATGGCATACACTGTAGAATCGTATCTATATTACTCAAAAGCAAACAGAGCAGACCCTGATCAGACAGCTCCTATATGAGTAATCTGATCTGAGTCTACTCTGTTTACAAAGGTGCGAAACAGCATTTATTTGACGGAAAAGGTTAAAGAAAGAATGAGTTAACAACAAGGGCCTTTGTCTGTTTTGTCACAGTTCTAATTCAACTATCACACAAGGGCCTTTGTCTGTTTTGTCAGTTCTAATTCAACTATCACACAAGGGCCTTTGTCTGTTTTGTCACAGTTCTAATTCAGCTATCACACAAGGGCCTTTGTCTGTTTTGTCACAGTTCTAATTCAACTATCACACATTAGGGCCTTCGTCTGTTTTGTCACAGTTCTAATTCAACTATCACACAAGGGCCTTCGTCTGTTTTGTCACAGTTCTAATTCAACTATCACACAAGGGCCTTCGTCTGTTATGTCACAGTTCTAATTCAACTATCACACAAGGGCCTTTGTCTGTTTTGTCAGTTCTAATTCAACTATCACACAAGGGCCTTCGTCTGTTTTGTCACAGTTCTAAATCAACTATCACACAAGAAAGAATGGCAATGATTAGAAGAATTTGCCAAACATTACGACAGCACCCAATTGATTTAGTTTGAATCCAAATAGCTTGTCAGTGATTAATTCTGCAAATGATACATGTCTTGAAGGACATAAGCATTTTACAGAGAGTCAAATCTACCACATAATAATAGCATGGCGATGATTATTTTGTTATTGTTTTACATAAATTCTGCAAAGGATAGATAGATGTCTTGAAGGATATATGCAATTACAGGGAGTCATAAATACCACACAAGGAACTGCAATAACTCACCATCTACAAAAAACAATACATCAGAATATCCCCTAAAACACTTCCACTTCATAACCCTTTATACCATGACTTATCACGTAAGAATAATGCATGTGTAAATATTAACGAACTTAACCCATTACCTCATAGGACCTCATTTATTAAATCTACCAAAAAGGACTATTTACTAGAGAAAATGAACATTTTATAATTTTGTAGTTTTGAAACCATTGTGATAAATAGAGCATTTGCTCCTATGGAGCAAATGCTCTATTTATCACAATGGTTTCAGAAAGTGACTTTTACAGAGGCACCAAAAGGCGTCAGTATGAGGGAATGGGTTAATTTATAATTATTATGTTATAAACTAGAAATATGTTTATACAGCTCATTGTCATGAATTATATGTTTTATTTTATTTCATGGTTACTGAACAAATACATCACATGACCCTTTATGATATATTGTGTATGCATGCTATTCATATATCTTGTTTCTTGGCTACATCATGTGGTTCTTTGTGCTGTCATTATAATATACATAATATTTACTGTATATATACCATGTGTTGATACATATTACATTTATATGCATGCCCTTTTAACCCCTTCCCCATTATAAACACATTTTTACATGCCTTTGCAAACAGTGCAGACCCAGATCAGACAGTTACTCATACAGTTTCTCTATCAGCCATCTGATCAGGGTCTGTTCTGTTTGCTTATGAAATTATAACAGATCTGATTCTGCAGTTTCTACCAATACCAAAAACTCCTGTGTACACATGCCATAATAAAAAACAGTCAGCCAGTAAATATTCATGATGGCATATTGAACTTGGCCCCAGTTGAGGTAGTACCAAGTACTATGCTAGTATCGAGTATTTACTGTAACTTGGCCCCAGTTGAGGTAGTACCAAGTACTATGGTAGTATCGAGTCTTTACTGTAACTTGGCCCCAGTTGAAGTGGTACCAAGTACTATGCTAGTATCGAGTATTTACTGTAACTTAGCCCCAGATGAGGTATACCAGGTACTATGACATTCATCAGGATTCAAACTGCTTGCCTTATGTATGGTAAATAGTTTCTGAAAACAGTTTAGCCAACTCCGTTGACCCTTTCCCTGTTGAATATTCATGAAATAATATTCAGGTACTGCTAGAAACTGTAGAGTCAGATCTATAAGAATTTCACTAGGTGTCACATGACATCTCTACCAGGTCAGGGGTTAAAGTGATCAAAGTAGCAAGGTCAACATGACCTAAAATGGCTTACATTTTTATAGTTAAGAAATGGTTAAATTAATCATATTTGATAAACTCAATTCGTTTTGTGCATGGCTAAAATACAATAACTTCATGTCTTTTAAGAATGTCATGTAAATGAAATAATTGGTCTTTACAAAGCTTTATTATATAATTTCTGAAACCATAAAATCACAGAATCTTCATAATGTTAGTAACCCTTTTGAGAAAGATAGAACTGGAGAGACTACATACAAATTGAGCTGCATCACAGGAAATGTGCACTCAGACAATGTAAACAGGACAGACCCTGAGCAGATACTACATTTCTATGGTCTACTGATACAAGGTGTTTGTTAACACTTTACTCCAAAGACATGCCTTAAATGCCTTAACAAACCCTTAGGGTAGATCCAGATCAGACAGTTCCTGAAGAAGGAATCTGATCAGAGTCTGCTCTGTGTGCTTATGGATAAGTATATTTAGTAAGTTCTCATACAATTTCAGAAACAAACAGGGCAGACCCTGATCAGACGGCTCCTACAGGAGCTGTATGATTTGGGTATTCTCTGTTTGCAAAGACGTGAAAAGGTGTTTATACAAAGAAAAGGGTTAGCACCACATTTCAAATGCAGCGTAAGACCAAGGATTGCACTGTTTACAAAATTTGAATACAGTGAAACCCCACTAATGCGAACACTTAATAAACAGCCACTGATGTCGTCTAAAGCAGGTGGTTGCTTAATGCAGGACGAAAGTTATGCAGAAAGCTCCTATAGGAGCTTTCTGCATAACTTTCGTCCTGCATTAAGCTACCACCTGCCTCTGCCACCCAGAATTATGCCCCGTTTTGGTGGTCGCATTAGCGGGGTTCTACTGTACATTCTTTCCCTTGTGATACTGTTTGTAACTACGCAGGCATTGCAGCCTCAGACAAAGCTTAACAAATAAAAATGTGTCTATAGGAAAACTATGGGACACAGTAAACCCCCTCTCAACTGAACATTTAGTAAGGAAGAATTTAGGACTGTATAGGAAGGTGGCTGCTTAATCCAGGGTGAAAGTCATACACAAAGCTCCTTTCACCATGCATCAAGCTGCCATCTGTTTCTAATTTGGATTCCCAGTTTAGAGATATTTTACTGTACTACAAATATGAACAATCCAGATATTTATAAGGACACTGTCTTCCGTCTGTGATGGTTTTGATAGGTTTATCATGAAATCATTCAACAAGAGACAGGTGTATATATATGCTGCCCAGCTATAAATGTTCTATTTCCTCATTCTAAAAAATACTGAAAATATTTTCAGATCTGAATGAATTTGATTGTGTTTGATTATATAGTTGGAATATCACAAGTTTGACATAAATACCCTCTGCATACACTCACCATCTAAAACAGAAAATGTTCATGTCTAATATTCTTAAAATGACAGTAAAGCTATCTTGAAGTTTTATAATGTAAACTTTTCAACGATTTTTGTTTTGCTTTGACAAAATCTGTAGAATCAGATCTATATCAAGTAAAAAGCAAACTCATTTATATGAAGGAAAGGTTTAAAAAGAGAAACTTACATTTTTAAAAAAAGTTCACTTTATGCTGTTTTTTTAAAATGATTTTAAAAGTTTCAAACCATTTGGAAGTAAAGTATACAATGAAGAGAATTTCATGATTATGGTTGTTGACATGCTAATACATGATTGTAACTGTTGACACGCTAATTTTAACTGATGACACGCTAATTTTGACACGCTAATTTTATAATTGTTGACATGCTAATTTTAACTGTTGACACTTATTGTTAATGATTTTAAAAACTTCAAACCATTTGGAAAAGTATACAAAGAAGAGAATTTCATGGTTATATATGGTTGTTGACATGCTAAAACACGATTGTAATTGTTGACACACTAATTTATAACTGTTGACACACTAATTTATAACTGTCGACACACTAAAAAACATGATTGTAACTGTTGACATGCTAAAACAACCTTCAAAACTTTATCATCTGTGTTACTGTCAAAGATGACTACTTTTGGTGTGTTTTTTTCAAAAGCTTATGCAGTATTATTTGAAACTTTATGTCTGAATTTGCTCTAATAATGCTAATTGTTAAGTTAGCCGATATAGAGAAGTTAAGAGCACAATTTACAAAAACTGCTAAAATATTTGATGCTGACCTTTTTGAATGCAGGAAATGACTATAGATGTATAAATATATGTAATAAGATGAATACACAAAATGTGATTCGCATTTTCTTATTTCTCATGCCATGTTTATTTCTGACTTAATTCCGTTCTTAACATTATATCAAAGAGCTTTACTGTCTACAAATAAAGAAATACATGGAGTTAAGTAATTAGGATGAGGAATAAATATTGGCAATGAAAAAGGGTTGAAAATACTGGTATTACCAACAGGCATTTTTTCTACTAAGTTGACATCATGGGAAAATGGGCAATCAGACATTTGCTGCTAGTTTAGAATGAGATAAGCCTCTATGATATTTGATCACAGCCTTCACTGTTTGCATCATATCCTGTAGATTCTGAAAAGTGTTGGCCATTCCCAAACCCATTCCATCCTTAGCTGACACCTTTTGCCATCATGCTTCTGTAAAATCACATTTTGAAACCATTGTAATAAACGGAGCATTTGCCCCATGGGAGCAAAATTAATGCTCTATTCATCACAATGGTTTCAAAACTACACAATTCTAAAAAGTTCCCTTTCCTCTTGTTAATGCTCCTTTTCGGTATATTAAAAGAGGTTGGGTCTAAAAATAGTCTAGGAGGGAATGGGTTAATGATTGAATGCTGAAATTTTAAAACGGTACAGTCTATCACTATTTAAAGCTCCCATTGTTTAATAGTTGATCCATACAGTATTGAAGGATTAAAAACTTTCAGGAGCCTTCTGATCTGGGTCTATACTGTTTGTAAAATGCCATTTGACACACAGGGTAAATGCTGCAGCTGTACTGTATCTACAGTGTTTGCTAATGTCTGCATCTACTGTATTTGCAAATGTCTGATCGCCCTGCTATTCCCGTAATGCCCACATATCGTATAAATACCATATCAGCAACACTGGAAACTCACCGTCTACAAGGAAAGATACAGGAATAATGTAATATGTAAGACACAATGTAACCAGATATAATTATATCATTCTCCATGTGAACACAGTACAATATCTCTAAAGCAGTACTTGTATGAATTTATATAAGCATTGTAAAGAGCAGGTGGTTGCTTAACCCATTCCAATATCGGCACCTTTTGACGCCTCTGTAAAAGTCACTTTCTGAAACCATTGTGATAAAAAGAGCATTAAAAAATGTTGCTCCATAGGAGCAAATGCTCTATTTATCACAATGGTTTCAAAACTACACAATTAAAAAAAAGTATTTTTGGTAGTAAATACTATTTTTCAGTAGATTCATTCAAAGAGGTTGGCTCTAAAAGTAGCCTATGAGTGAATGGGTAAATGCAATGGCACGGTTAATGCATAAAGCTCCTATTGGAGCTTTTTGAACAACTTTTGTCTTGCATTATGCTACAACTCATCTTGAAAACACAGAATTAAACCTCTTTTTTGTATTCGCTTTTTAGAGACTGTTGAAATGGTACATGCTTAACCTTCATGTGATGTGTTTACTTAATCAGAAAGTGTACAGAGTCAAAGTCTATATTGTTTGTAATGTAGACTTATAAGTCATTCAATATTCTGTATTATTTATCAGTTTAATAAAAAAGATCTTAAAACATGTTACTATGTAATCAAGGGATCAATGAGGCATGTACTTTCTGAAATTCACTGAGATTTCTACAAAGTTTATGAAATTATGCATTACTAAAACAAGAGTGTTCCAAAGAACACATATTATGTTGCCCACTGAAAGCTTGACGAAAATTGTGAAACAAAAACAAAGGTGTGATCAAATATAGTGTGACAAACATTACTATTGTGTATAAAATGGGATTGTAGGTTAGTTTTGAGGTAGTTAAAAGGTTGATGTTATCAAATAATTTTGCATTTTTTTTAAAACAAAACAAAAAACAAACTATAATTATGTCCATAGGACATAGATGCCCCCATATTAATGCATTAACCCTTTGCATGTTGAATGGTTATGTTTAAAACAATAATATTATTAATGTATTACTTAGATTATGTTTTGTAATAGTATATGGAACACAGGAAAGTTTGGCTCGGACAGAAACTGTAGAATCAAATTTATATTATACAATATTCAAACAGAGCAGACCCTGATCAGACAGCTCCTATGGGAGCTGTCTGATCTGGGTCTCCTCAGTTAGCAAAGGTGATAGAATGCATTTATGTGAAGGAAAGGGTTAAAGAAAGCCAAACAGCATCTTAAACAGCTAATACCAAAGAAACGAAGGGCTGTAATTCTGTCAAAAATGATTGCACCTGTAATTTCTTCCTTTACACACATTGGTGAATCAAGGCGGATCATCTTTATAGTTTAAAACAAATCTGATTAACAGTGTCGGACGGCTTGACACAAAGGAATTTCAGGACATATGCAGGGACATACAGACAGACAAGTGCAACACTATATGCACCAATACAATGGGGGTCATAAAATTATAAGAGAACATCAAATATGTCTGACATTAAATGCTGGACCACTTACCATCACTAGATCCTCCAGCTGATCCCATTGCTACTACAGCTCCGCCCCCTCCAGCCTTCAACATCTCCATAAGCCTGGCATTCTCCTCCCTCAACTCACGAATCAGCTTGTCTGTTGGGCTTTCGTTAATAGTGGCTGTGGTTTTGATGGCCTTGGCTCTGTCAGCTGTGGGTGTAATGTAAAGCTTGAATAATTGGATGGGCTTATAAGAGGAGCAAAACTGTTGGTCTAATTTATTGACATAAAGAGATTATCACTTTGAATGCACGAAATGAGTGGCAAGCATTTGCAAACAGTGTAGACCCAGATCAGAGGGCTCCTATGGTCAGGGTCTGCACTGTTTGTCATTCATAATCCTCTAACAAATGTAAGCCTTTCAAATTGACTGGACTCAATAGTTAAACACTGCTGGGTAAATCCATTTTGAATAATCAGCATTCCGGGTAAGTTAACTGTTCAGGCTTTTCATTTGTTAGTTTTTGCTATGACTTGAGAGAATGACTTACCAAATCTGAGTGTTGACAGAGTCTCTTCATAGTTGATGTCTGCTGGACTGAGAGCAGCAATCTGAAACAACAGACACTTGCAAGATAACCATATAAAGGGCTCTAGAGAACAAGTGTCCTGACCAATACTTTCTTCAGCTCTCTGCAAAAGCCTATCTTGATGGTATTCTTTAACCGTTTCCTCCATAAATGCGCCTTTCTACGCCTCTTTAAAATTCACTTATTGAAACCATTGTGAAAAACAGAGCATTTGCTCCTATAGGAGCAAATGCTCTATTTATCACAATGGTTTCAAACTACAAAATTCAAAACGTTTCCTTTTCTCTAGATAATGCTCCTTTTCGGTAGATTTATTCAAAGAGGTTGGATAAAAAAATAGCCTATGAAGGAATAGGTTAAACCTTTCCATCATATAAATACCTTTTCATGCATTTACAAACAGAGTAGAAACAGATCAGACGGCTCCTAACATGTAGAGGCCATCTGATCAGGATTGGCTCTGATTGCTTACGATATAATATAGATATGATTCTACAGTTTCTTTCAAGGCCAAACTTTCTGGTATTCACATTACCATTATAAATATTCATGTATTGGTATTCAAGACGTCATTATTTCCTATATGAATACAGTAAAACCTCTCTATAACGACCACTAAATTGTGTTAATTAGTTGGTAGTTAGTTGCTTAAAGCAAGGTGAAAGTTAAACAGAATGTTCCTATAGGAGCGTTCTGTTTTACTTTCACCTTGCTCTAAGCAGCCACATGCCTTTAACACAAAATAATTGATGTAATTTAGTGGCCATTATAGAGAGGTTTTACTGTATTACCATTACCTCTCTAGAGAAATTCTAAAGTAAGAAGATTTACCTCAGTACATTCTCAAATTCATTCAAATCAATTTGTTCTTTTCACTGATTTAATAGGAATGTTAAATACCCTGTTTAGCAAGCACTTTTTCAGAGCAACAGATACCGTACTCAAATACACATGTACTAAAATCGTCATTTTCCCACCAAACCCTATGTTTTTACCATTCTTTAGAATTGTCTCTTCAAGACGATTCTAAAAAAAGGTCACAAAATAGGGTTTGGTGGAGAAATAAAGGAGTTATTCTAGATTTTTTTTTTAATTTATGCATATTATCTGGGCCTCTGCTTTCATTTGATCCTTAGAATGCAGGAAGCAGGTTAACTGAAGGAACTCTCTGATCAGAGTATGCAATGTTTGTCATTCAAAATCATGCAGCATTTTTTCTTATTCTCATATAGCAAATATAATCCTTTCATACTTTGCATCTCATCTGGATTTCTCCCCTTGAATGGGGGTGGGTGTGGGTGGGGTTAACAAGTGCACTAGCATTTGCAAACAGTGTAGACCAGGTTGAGATCCAAGAAGAGCCCTGTCATCAGGGTCTGCACTGTTTGTACGATACCCCTTTCTTTAGAAAAATCCCTAAATATTCACTGTAAACTTGGCCTGTTTGAATTTTGAAAATTCAGCATTGTAAGAGTTAAGTGTGTGTCTTACCATGATGGTTTTGCTGTTGCCACCCAGGGCATTCTGTAACAGTCGGGTCAGAGTGGAGTTCCTGTAGGGTACTGTAAGATAAAACCATTGTGTTACATTCACTATATCATAATTAACCTAAATATTCATCCAGAAAACTGTAAATTCTCCTTTTTTCTAGTAAATGCTCCTTTTCAGTAGATTTAATAAAAGAGGTTTGGTCTACAAATAGCCTTTGAGGTAATGGGTTAACCCTTTCCTCCATAAATACGCCCTTCTACGCCTCTGTAAAAGTCACCTGTTGAAACCATTGTGATAAATAGACCATTTGCTCCTATAGGAGCAAATGCTCTATTTATCACAATGCTTTCAAACTACAAAATTCTAAACATTTTCCTTTTCTCTAGTTAATGTTCCTTTTTGGTAGATTTATTCAAAGTGGTTGGATCTAAAAATAGCCTATGAAGGAATAGGTTAAGAGTTCAGACAGACATATGCTTAGGCACATAAAAACATTATTTCAGATCAAGATCAAACTGCTCCTAAAGAAGTAATTGTTCAGAGTCTACATTATTTGCCTCTGTGTCAGTTCAATTTAACCCTTTCCCTGTTCTATAATTATTCCGAATTTCAATACCTATTAAATATTCATGTACGAAATAGTTACAGTAATACCTCTCTATAACGACCACTAAATTGTGTTAATTTGTTGGTATTTAGGGCAGGTGGCTGCCTTAAGGTGAAAGTAAAACAGAACGCTCCTATAGGAGCGTTCTGTTTTACTTTCACCTTGCTTTAAGCAGCCACCTGCCTTTAACACAAAATACTTGATGTAATTTAGTGGTCGTTATAGAGAGGTTTTACTGTATATGAAATATGGAAGGTGGAAAATTCTAGCCATTTTAGAAACTAAAGAAACAGATCTATCAATTTCCATAAGCAAACCGAGCAGACCCAGGAGCTGTCTGATCTGGGTCTTCTCTGTTTGCGAACATGTGAAACGGCATTTAGATGAAGAAAAGGGTTAAAGTTATCAAAACACTGCCAAGTTTCCTTATTTAACTTTACAAATCCCTCGAGAAGGGATGCCCAAATACCTAGTGTACCGGTAATATCATTAGGAAACATACATTTCTGCAATAAGCAACCACATCCATCTATGTAGATGAAAATGTGAGTTGGACTTTAATTAGGGAAACAAGAGCACTGCATGCGAGTGCCAAAGCTTGTCTGTCGAGACGTCTTAAAAGGGGCATAATTTTGTACAAAAAGCTAACAGAGTTATGGTCCTTGCTCAGATTGTAGCCCTTGTGATGGTGAACAAGAGTATGAAGTTTCATAAGATTTGGATGATTAGCAAAGAAGAAACAGCCATCATCAAAGTTTCTGGATGATGAAAACAACAAACGCCTATGATGAAGTTAAGGCAGTAGCTCATATTTTTTCTTGTAAAAAAGAACAGAGCTAAAAATTAAACATTATGATAATGATATACAAACAGTATACAGACAAAATAAGTCTTCACTCCAAATTAATGGTAACATACTGAATAATAAACTAATCCAGGCTGTTCAAATAAAGTTAAATACAGATTCAATACAATGTATATACATGTACATACACTAAAAGAAATAATTAGGATACTGTTGGGGTCTTTGATAATAACTTAACCGTTTCCCTGTTCTATGCTTATTCCAAATTTCAGTACCTACTGAATATTTATGGACAAAATAGTTTTAAAGAAATATGGAAGGTGGAACATTGTAGACATTTTAGATTGCAAAGAAACAGATCTATCAAATTCTATTAGCAAACAGAGCAGACCCTGATCAGATGGCTCCTCTAGGAGCCATCTGATCTGGGTCTACTCTGTTTGCAAATGCGTGAAAACACGTTTATATAAGGGAAAGGGTTAACCATAAAACCCCTGAATATTCAAACTGACAAACTTCAGGTGAACAGTGAAAAACAACCTGTCTTAAGCGGCCATCAAAAAGAGGTCTGAAAGGCAGGTGGTAGCTTAATGCAGGAGCTACAGAAGCTTTCTGCATTACTTTTGCCTTGCGTTAAACAACCACCTGCTTCTTAACCCATTCAAACATGGGCTATTTTTAGACCCAACCTCTATGAATAAATCTACTGAAATGGAGAATTAACTAGAGCAAAGAAAAAAAAATAGAATTTTGTAGTTCTGAAACCATTGTGATAAATAGAGCATTTGCTCCTAAGGAGCAAATGCTCTATTTATCACAATGGTTTCAAAAATTTATGAAAGGGTTAGGACTCCAATGTTCAATAAATTAATGACCATCTCTGACAGGTTCTACTGTAGATCAAACTACTCTTTAAGGAGCAGCAAGTTGATCAGGGTCTACACTATTTGCTAATTGATACGTTTCATTGAAAGTAATCAAAAGGTGAAAAGTGACCCTTTGAATACAATAAGAGAATGTACATCTACTGACATTTCTAAAAAGTGTAGACCCAGTTCAGGAGCCATCTGATCAGGAGTCTGCATTGTTTATTATTTAAAATCCTGTAGCAAAATTAAATCCCTTCAACTTGAATGGATGCTCTTAATTTAACCTTTTGGATGTTGGACATGTAACCACTGTCATTTGTAAATAGTGTAGACCCAGATCAGAAGGTGTAAAATAGTGCAGACCTAGATAAACTTCCCCTAAAGGAGCAGTTTGATCAGATTCTACACTGTTTGCTTATTTTTTTTTTAAAGTTATCAAAGCTATGTCTTCCAAATTAACTGATTTGGCTGTGTTAACCTGTGTGGATTTGGTGTCAGGATATTTAGGCTAATAACTGCACATAGCATTATGGAATTAAATCTTGAAATATCCAATATACAGTGAACGCCTGTTAAAATAAAAACAAGCATTTGAAAAATAGTCATGCTGGTGTGAAGCTTGTACCACTGTACACAAAACACTAACAATATGTCCGGCATAAAAAACAGTAAACGCTTTACTCCATAGATACGTTTTTCTATGATGTGCAAACAGAGTAGATATAGAATCCTGCAGGAGCCTTCTGATTTGGGTTGGCTCTGTTTGCTTATCAAATTATATAGATTTGATACCCCAGCTTCTGCCATGGTCAAACTTTCTCGTGTTCATAAGTCAATGAATAATCAATTTTCATGACTTTGTTATTCCTTGTATGAATATTCATGGAGTAAAAGGTTAAACAAGGATGGACGAATCCACTTTGACAATTCAGGGCTAAACTGGCTGCACACAAATTACTGATTGTCAAGTGAACATTGATGGAGCACTATAAGCTTAAGCTTACTATACCGTGTACAGTGAACAATAATTCACATTAAAAACTTACCATACACTAGAAATGGATGACACAACAGTAATTAAAGAATTAATTGCTACATTTCCTATCAAAATACTAATTACAGTAGAACCCATTAAAACCGAACATTCAATTTAATTAATATAACTATCAGTCTAAGTGGAGACAGGTGGAAGCTTAATTCAAGGTGAAAGTAATGCAGAAATTTCCTAGAGGAGCTCTCTGCATGAGTTTCACCTTGCATAAAGCAGCCACCTTCCTAAAAGTATCTAAATTCTTCTCTACTAGAATTCCAGTTTAGAAGGGGTTTAACGACATTGCCCCAGAGTGGGATCTGTACATTAACGGAAGAAGAAGAAGAACTCTTTGCACACTGGTAGCGAAACTGCGATTACCTATGCAAACAGTTTGGATCCAGATGAGACGCCGCATCATGCGGCATCTCATCAGGATCCAAACTGTTTGTCACCTTGACCATATTTTTGTAAAGAAATGAGAGAAAGTTTATTTTAAGAATTAAAGCAGACAACAATTGTTGTAGACAAAAAATTACTTAGCGTGCAAAGAGTTAAGTTTATCCTATTCTAAAACCAAATCACCCCTCTCCACCAGTTTGTAAAGCTGAAGAATTATATTTGGCATCATTTTGATAGCTTTAAATTAGACTAACCAGGTATCAAATAGTGTAGACCCTGATCAAACAGCTCCTGAAGGAGCTGTTTGATTTTGGTCTGCACCATTTGCCTAAGTTTGTCTGTCTGAATACTTCCAGTAATTTGATTACTTCCGGTATTTTGATTAATTTGTTTATTTCACTAAGTAAAGTCATGTGTAAAATTCTCAAAGATAATGTTTCCTTTCTTACTCATCATCGATCAATATCACAGTTTGAGTGTCAAATAGTTTGGATCCTGATGAGATGTCGAGTTATTCAGGATCTCTTATGGATCAAAACAATTGGCACAGGTAATCATAAATTCAAAGCTTAAGCTTGTAAAGAATTAAGATTTATAGACATAAAATAATCATCTGTAAGTAATGAACCCATAACACTTTCCTCAATAGAATATTTTTAGATCCTACCTCTTTGAATAAATCTACCAAAAAGGAGCATTAACTAGAGAAAAGGAAAACTTTGGAATTTTGTAGTTTGAAACCATTCTGATAAATAGAGCATTTGCTCCTATAGGAGCAAATGCTCTATTTAACACAATGGTTTCAATAAGTGGTTATTACAGAGGCGTAGGAAAATGTATCTATGGAGGAAATGGTTAAGACTCCTATCTACTGTTCAATAAATGAATGGTCGCTTAGCTATAGGACAGGTTCCACTCTACACACATTGCCAGCATTCAAGGGGTTACTAAGAACTGCTATAGTTATTCTAGTGTTTTCTTCCAGAGGATGATAAAATAAGATAAAATGTTATGAAACATCTATAAAAGGACATCTTAAGAAATTTGCACAAATAATCAAAAAAGGATTTGTCGTTAATAAACATCTACAAACACAGAAGACAATACATGAACAAGAAAATCTAAAGTAACAGTTAAGACTAAGGCAAGTAAACACTTTAAAACACAGACATAAGATCAGGGTATGTACTGCTGGTCATAGAGAAATACTCTAAAGTTATAGCTGATGTGTAGACCCTTGATCTAATGCATCATTTAAAGTGTTGTGCCTTGCCTGATTCTACATATTTTGCAAGACCCGAAGAGATACTTTATTATGGAGCCATTTGAATATACATGTACCATACAAATATACCAAGTTAAACCTCTTTACAGAAGCCACTCAAATGGAGTCTAAATATGTGAGCTTAACCCTTTACCTGATAGAAGCGGCTTTAAGCGAGTTTAATATATTCCTCCGCTGAAGAAAATAGTTCCAATTTTTAAAATAATGAACATATAGCATCATAAATAGTTTCTATATTCTAGGAGGTGGTAGCTTAAAGCAGGCTGAAAGTAAAGCAGAATGCGCATTAAGGCGCATTCTGCTTTACTTCCAACCTGCTTTAAGTGGTCACCTGTCTTCAAAACTAGAAATAGGCTATTGGGTAAAGGGTTAACCTGCTGTGACAAAATAATTTGTATCTGCTCCTGATTCAATCAATCCTTTGACAAACAAGTGGACTGTGAAGCATCAAACAGTTTAGACCCTGATGTGATAGGGAGTTACTCTGCATCTCATCTGGATCTAAACTGTTTGCAAATGAGAGCCAGGTCATGTAGAGTGGATAAATATACTATTTCATTAAAATGTATCAACAAATACTCCCGATTTCATTATGTCAAAGTTCATTACCCACAAGTTCAATTTTCACACATTGTCAATACCTCGTGTATGCTCCAATGACTATTGATAATGTGTGAAAATTGAACTCGTGGGTAATGAACTTTAACATAATGAAATCGAAGTTATTTGTTGTTACATTTTAATCAAAATTACATGGTATGTAGATAAGGTATTTATAAAGTGAATTATAATCGTTATTTATCATTTGAACTGTTTAGTTTAGAATTATATGTGTTTCTCCAGCTGCTGCATTTCTTTTGCGGTTCGGTGTATATAAGGTGTATATATGGAGTAAATAACATATAAATTATATAATATAATGCTTGATCCCTTTCGGGCCATATCAGTATAGAAAGCACAGAAGAGGAGAGAAATACAGATATAAACTAATACTGTCCCAGTTAATTCTGATAGATGTAGAGTTTACCAATGGCTTTATTATCAAAACTACGGTATTGCAACTACATTTTGAGGAGCTATCAAGCACTCTTATCAGCACTCTAAGTATGTTTTGTCATCTGCAAATATTGTCGTCTGCTTCAGCGCTAGAGGTAGATTTTATTTGTTCTTATATATGATCTGAGTTGCAGTTTACATCCAGATGAGACAATGAGTTACCATGCCTCTCATCTGGATCAAAACTGTTTGTAAAGGCTAGAGCAACAGATAAAAGATGCATACTCAAATACTAAAATCACCCTTTCTACACTAAACCCTATGTTGTGACCACTCTTAAGAATCATCTCTTTGAGACGATTCTAAAGATTCGTCGCAACACAGGGTTTGGTTAAGAAATAAAGGAGTTATACATGTACTTAAAAATGTTTTATTAATTCATGCATCTTATCTGGACCTCTGGTAGAGGTTAGAACAAACTCTCAAGTACAGTACTGCAGGTTTACCATTTCAATACTACGGAACAATTTATGATATTTGCAATTTTTTTTAAAAAAATGGAAGCACAATGTACATATAACCCATTCCCTCATATTGACGCCTTTTGACGCCTCTGCAAAAGTCACCTGTTGAAACCATTGTGATAAATAGAGCATTTGCTCCTATAGGAGAAAATACTCTATTTATCACAATGGTTTTAAGCTACAATATTCTAAAATTTTCCTTTTCTCTAGTTAATGCTCCTTTTTGGTAGGTGTATTAAAAGAGGTAGTATCTTAAAATAGCATATAAGGTAAAAAAGGGTTAAAGAGTCAAGAATGTAGCTACATTAGTTTGCCGCTAAGGCCTCCTTATACTGACTAGTACAGTCAGCATGACCTAATTTTCTCAGGCAAAGAGTATCTAAAAGACCTGCTTTATTCTTACCGTGCCCTGTCCCTAAACAGTGATAAACCATTTAATTTTTGATCTTCACAACATAGCAATTTCTTTCAGCAAAAACATTAATTTGGGGCTCTGGCCTTTCATATTATAAAAAAAAAAATCCAATCTTTTATGCTTATTCA
Source organism: Azorinus chamasolen (assembly GCA_963576725.1). NCBI lineage: Eukaryota > Metazoa > Mollusca > Bivalvia > Cardiida > Solecurtidae > Azorinus > Azorinus chamasolen. Next base: position 38,679,009 of record OY755247.1, read on the forward strand.
CTATTATAATAAAGAACGTTAGTCAGCAAGCTCACATACCCCAAGCCACTACATTATCAGAGAAAAAAGGTGGTTCCCCCTAAAGATTCCTCTGAAAAATCAAACTCATCCAAGCTTTTACTCATGACGATTCTTAAAAGCAAATCTGAGACAAACTTGTCAAAAAATGAAAGTGCTAGATGAGCAACAATGTATTATGATACACAGACGGACTGATGGACAGATGGACTGATGGATGGATGGATTGACAGGTCAAAAACTATATACTCCTTGCAACTTCGTTGTGTGGGATATAATAATGATATTTTCCCATTTTGATTGAAGGACATCTTAACCCTTTACCTCATTAATATTCATGTAAAACATAATAGCTGCATGAATATCAATTAGCTGAAATGTTATACAGTAAAACCTCTCTATAACAGCCACTCAATTGTGTTAATTGGTTGGTATTTAGGGCAGATGGCTGCTTAAAGCAAGGTGAAAGTAAAACAGAACGGTCCTATAGGAGCGTTCTATTTTATTTTCATCTTGCTTTAAGCAGCCACCTGCCTTTAACACAAAATAATTGAAGTAATTTAGAGGCTGTTATAGAGAGGTTTTACTGTAGTTTCATTACATGCATATACACGGAAATATTTGACCATGGTAAAAACCAGAGAATCAGATCCATATTATTTCATATGCAAACAGAGCAGACCCTGGGTCTATTCTGTTTGCAAAGCCATTAAAAGCACATTTCTATGAGATAAAGGGTTATACTGTAAAAATGAAATGGTTAAAATGGCAATAAAAAATGTAAATATTAGCTTGATTAATATTCATAACAAAATAAATTGATTAAACCGACAAAACTGGAATTAAGCAAGATCAACATTTATAGCGTATTATCAAAACATAGAATTATTGCAAAGGGAGATTTTTCTTACCGACTGTTTTTGATTTCCCAGTGGAAATATCAGCCAAAGCTTTGATGACGTTACCAAGGGTACTCAATGACTGATTGATGGAAGAACCTTCTTTCAGTCGATCACCAGTGGCTCCTGTGGAGTCTGCTCTCTCACTGGAAAATGGAACAAAATAATACAATCATTCATGTCATAAAAGATCCTTTCATGGCTACAGATAAAGATGTGTACCCAAATACTAAAATCAACATTTCTCCACTAAACCTTTTACAGTGACCACTCTTTAGAATCATGTTGAAGAGACAATTCTAAAGAGTGGTCACAGTATAGGGTTTGGCAGAGAAATAAAGGAGTTATTCTTGAAAATGTTTAAATTTATGCATCTTATCTGGACCTCTGTCCTTGATATCAAAAATGATCCTCAGAACAGGCTGTCAAATTGAGAAAATCTCTTTAAATTTACCAGTTAGTGATGAAACATGAAGCAGGTGTATGCTTAACCCTATACCTGATATATAAATGGGATTTTCATCAGATCTATAAAATCCCATAAGCATATGGGTCTTCTCTGTTTGTAAAGGTGAAACAGGTGTTTATATAAAGAACAGGGTTAATGGAGAACAAAGATAAGCATATAGCACCTTTGTGAACTTTCTGCATTATTGTTTTCCTACATTAACCCTTCTCCTGCTGAATTTTAAAATACATTTCTCCTACTTTATCCATGCCCTGTTGTAAAATTACATAATTATATCTTCACTTTGTACAAGTAGTTCACTGTGCAATCACTGCTGTGGAGTGCACTGGTTGCACAATCAACTTGTAAATAATGCAGACCCTGATGAGACAGCTCCTGCAGGAGCTGTCTCATCAGGGTCTGCACTATTTACGGGTTGGTATATTGAGGCGAATAGCAAGTGAAGGGTTAAGCTACCACCTGTCTTAACCCTTTCATGTTCTGTATTTATTCCAAATTTCAATACCTACTGAATATTCATGGACAAAATGGTAATGATGAAATATGGAAGGTGGACCATTATAGCCATTTCAGAAACTAAAGAAACAGGTCTATCAAATTCTATTAGCAAACAGAGCAGACCCTGATCAGACAGCTCCTATAGGAGAAATCTGATCTGGGTCTGCTCTGTTTGTTAATGTGTGAAAACATGTCTATATGCAGGAAAGGTTTTAACCCTTTCTCTTGGATCCAGATGGGTGGCCTAGTAACTTGGGTCTCATCAAGATCCAAGCTAACTGACACATAATCAAAAGTTTTAGTGAATCAGAAGTAAGAGAAAATACTTGATCAGAGATCAAACAGAAATTAGTTTTATAGCAGGCAAAGGATTAACCCATTCCCTCATATTGACACCTTTTGACGCCACTTAAGCCATTCCCTTATATTGACTTTTTTTGGCGCTCCTGTAAAAGTCACTTTTTGAAACCATTGTGACAAATACAGTCTAATCACGATACTACGAATCACGTTCGAACGAAATACCGGTTTGCTACGAATAACACCCAAGGTCCCGGCCGATTTTGTTCTTGTTTCAATTGCAAAAAGATGCAAAAGTACGAAAATGCGAAACTACGAAAAACACGTTATTGCGAGAGGTTTTCGTAGTCCCTAAAACACAAAAACAGTAGCAAAAAGATGCATTTTTACGAATCTCACCTGTGCGATGTTTTCACACTTCTGAGAGACATTCGTCGCTCCAGTCAGCATAATTATCCATTGTTGACACATCTGGCCTGCCCGATACGCTTTAATGATCAGCACCCGTATTTGTTTGTGACAGGATTAGACTAACTACATATCAAATGTCGCAAATGATTAAAGCTTGTATTGTGCAATTATGCACAATTACGTTTTCACACACATCGTGTTATAAATGATTAGCATACAGGCATACTGACGTGTTTGTTTGTAGTCAATGTCTCATAGCATATAAAACTTATATGCCAAACTTATAAAACCAGTTACACTGGTCATCAAACCTGTGTCTACACTGCTTCTATACGCATATAAACGATATCACAGTTTTCTATGCATTTTGTTTTTATTCCTGAATAAAAATATGAATGTATTGATTCGTTTCTTGTTTTATACATAACCCTTATGGATTGCTAGAAAGTTCGAGTTCATGTCTCTAGTTAAAGGGAGCATTTAAATACTAAAATCCTTATGCTGTCACCAAATTCTAGGTTGTCACTTCACGTTCGAAAGAATAGTCACAGAATATGGTTTGATGAAAAAGAACGAACAGAATCTTTGGAAATGACTCGTTTACTCCCTCCTATATGGAGTTTGATGAGCTGGCATTGCGCGGTTCGTGTTTTTTACATAACCCGTTATGCACTGGCATATGACATTACATTATGATTTGACCACATCTTGCATGAGGCGTGTGATACAAAATCATTAATGTACACTGTAGTAAGCGGAAATGTGAGTAGATTGTCAAACAAGGCATAAAATATTTTAAATGTAACACAAACATGTACAGGAATATCTTTATTATACAACAGTAAATTGCGACAATATTATTACATATAATGACCAATACAATAGCGATGTATTGTATGTGTATGCATTCACTACGAAACCGAGAAAAGGTTTGTGGAAATTAGTTCGTATCCTAAAGATGCATTAATACGAAAATGCGAAACTACGAACAATCGGCCCGACCCGGTCCCGATTCGTAGTATCGCGATTAGACTGTAGAGCATTTGCTCCATAGGAGCAAATGCTCTATTTATCACAATGGTTTCAAAACTATACATTTCTAAAATTTTCCTTTTTTTCTAGTAAATGCTCCTTTTCTGTAGATTTGTTCAAAGAGGTTGGGTCTAAATATAACCTATGACGGAATAAGTTAACTGGGGCTCAGATTTTTTCCTCTAATATAATAATGAAATATCATTTTGAATCCTCAGCATTGGTAGGTTTATGATTTCACAATTTGCAGAAGAATCATATTTGTGAATGTGTCATAAGATTGAATGTGCATTTACCTGCCAGCCAGATCTACAAGGTTGACTGTTGAGGTCCTCGTCATGCTTTGGCCAGACTCATTAGGCTGCTTCTGTGCAAATGTGATAGCAACGATAGTATGTGCACGACTGAAAAATAAAATGTCTGCCTTTTTAGTAGTTGTTACACTTTGGTAAGTCTGGTTACAACTGGATAAGGCATATTCCATAAGCAAACAGAGCAGACCCTGATCAGATGGCTCCTACAGGAGCCATCTGATCTGGGTCTACTCTGTTTGCAAAGGTGTAGAAAGGCATATTTATGGAGTAAAGGGTTAATGAACTAAATATTTATCAGGACATAAGAAACAAGGGATGTTTTTTGTCAATAGCAGACTGAATAATCACACTTATAATAAGTATTTAATCATTTACTCAATGAATATTTATGAAAATAAGAAATAATGAAATCATGAATATTAATTAGATTTATCATTTATAATGGTACATACACATGGAAAGTGTTGGTCACAGAGGAAACAGTAGAATTATTTCTGAAGTAAAAACTCGATACTTCCAAATATTCATGAATATTCATGAAATAAATAATGACATCATGAATACTAAATAGACTAATTATTATAACACACAGGTATTTGTGGTTAACACACAGGTATTTGTGGTCATGACAGTAACCCTTTACTCCACAACTATGCATGAAAGAAAAAATGGCATAATGATATTTATTGGATGAGTTTGTATAATGGTATTTGAACAAAGGAAGTTTTGGCCAAGCAGAAACTGTAGAATCAGATCTATATATATCATTCTGTAAACAGATCAGACAGTTCCTACCGTTTCACATGCATTAAAAGATATACATGTACCAAGATACAAGATACAAAAGGCTTTATTTAGAGTCGGTTCTGTAAACAAAATAACATAGTACCTATGGAGTAAAGGGTTTACGCTTACAGTGTGTGACACGAATCACTAATGTCTTTTGCAAACAGTGTACACCCAGATGAGAGGGCTCCTAGAGGAGCCCTCTCATCAGGGTCTGCACTGTTTGTCATGCTAAACTTTTATTTAGAAAAATCCCTCATTATTCACCATAAGCTTGACATATTTGAATCTTGGAATAGTTCATTTAAAAATTTGGCATTGTAATGGGTTAATGACAAACTTTAGTAGAGACTGAAAAGAGTGTCATCTCAAAAGTGGCCACCATGTTTGACTCCCTCATACTGCAACTATCTCTTTGCCACCTTTGAAAAAAGCGACAGCTAGTGCGAGTTAATACTGCTTGCAAGATACAAGTACTGGGTTTCTCATGGACAGCTCTTATAGAGCTGGGAACCATCATTACCTGCTTGTGGCATTCATGTTGGTTGCTGCTACAGTCCGGTTCCTGGTCCCATCATTTATCCTGTTGTCAATCTCTTTGTAACTGTTCACATTTGATGTTGTCATGTTCTCAACTGCAAGTACAATTTGGAAAAAATTAAGGGGCAATTTAAAAATGTGTGGCAAGTAATAGCTTAATGCTGGACAAAAATAATGATGGACAAAAATAATGCAGACAGCTCATTGCATAATGTTTGCCCTGCTGTAACCCTTTCCTCCATAAATAAGCCTTTCTATGCCTCTGTAAAATCACCTGTTGAAACCATTGTGATAAATAGAGCATTTGCTCCTATAGGAGCAAATGCTCTATTTATCATAATGGTTTCAAACTACAAAATTCTAAATTTTTCCTTTTCTCTGGTTAATGCTCCTTTTCGGTAGATTCATTAAAAGTGGTTGGATCTAAAAATAGCCTATGGAGGAATGGGTTAAGCAACCACCTGATTTTTAAATCATTATCTAATGAATTTTCATGTAAGAAAATTGACATCACAAATATATATTACCTGTATTTTATATAACAGCATTGAACACATGATTGTCTATCCATGGCAGATACTGTAGAATTTATGTAATTCCATACAAAGCAAAAACAGCAGACCTCAATCAGATGGCTCCTACAAGAGCCATCTGATCTGAGTCCACTCTACAGTGCAAAGGCATCAAATATGTCTGTAGCAGGTAAACAGTTAAACATAAATATTTTTTTTAACTAAGCAAGTGGTTGCCTAATACAGGCTATACTGTATAGAAGCTATTAACCCTTTCCCTGTTCTGTATCTAGGTTAGCTTTCAATACCTACTGAAAATTCATTAACAAAATAGCTATAAAGAAATATGGACGGTGGAACATTGTAGACATTTTAGAAAGTAAAGAAACCGCAAACAGAGCAGACCCTGATCAGACGGCTCCTCCAGGAGCCGTCTGATCTGGGTCTACTCTGTTTGCAAATGCGTGAAAACACGTCTATATGAGGGAAAGGGTTAAGTGTTGCTTTCTCAAACTTTAATTCTGGAAATACATGCTACATTTTACTTATCTATAAACGTTTAAAAATCTGATTTTCTGGAAATAATTTGGGAAAATCTTTCTCAAGTAATCCCAACTTCTATTTGTATCACAGCATAATCTTCTGTGTCGTTTATACTTTGGAATATTGGATCTCAGTTTACATTGAACATCAATTTATTAAAAACAAAACCCAAATTAAAACAAAAAACAACATAAGTTTAATAGCCTTAAACATTTGTTACCCTAATCCTTTACCTCATGAATATTCATTCATTTTTGTTCTACTCATTATGAATATTTACTGAGTGTACCTTGATTTAAAAATATAAAATAAGGAAATAAAAGATAGAATTAGACTGACATAGATAGTATCAATTAGTTACAGTCAGCCAGCCAGCCAGCCAGCCAGACAGACACAGACAATCAGACAGAGACAGGCAGGAATGGAGCATTAACCCTTTCCCTCATATAAACGTGTTTTCATGCATTTGCAAACAGAGTAGACCCAGATCAGACGGCTCCTAGAGGAGCCGTCTGATCAGGGTCTACTCAGTTTGCTAACAGAATTTGATAGATCTGTTTCTTTGCTTTCTAAAATATCTACAATGTTCTACTTTCCATATTTATTTATAACTATTTTGTTCATGAATATTCAGTAGGTATTGAAATTTGGAATTAACACAGAACAGGGAAAGGGTTAAACTATATCATAAAACTATACCAATGTATACCTACCATAGAATCCCTTAGTTGGATGCTGACGAACTTTTAAGCCTCCCTTCTGGTTGATTGTTTTAGGGTTCAGAAGGTCTCGAACCTGCTCATTGTAAATCTCCATCATGCTCAAGGTCACCTATGTTACCATGGAAATAAAACTATATTTTTATTTTTATTTACTTAACCCCCTTAGTTCAAATAATTATGTGCCTTTTAATGGCTATGCAAACAGAGTATAGACCCAGATCAGATGGTTCCCATCTGATGAAGGTCTGTTCATTTTGCTTTTGAAGTAATATACATTAAAAACTGGAATTTTAGTAAAGAAGAATTTACTGATCTTTTCAGACAGGATGTGGTTGCTTAACCCTTTCCTCCATAAATACGCCTTTCTACGCCTCTGTAATAACCACTTCTTGAAACTATTGTGATAAATAGAGCATTTACTCCTATAGGAGCAAATGCTCTATTTATCACAATGGTTTCATTCTACATAATTCTAAAATTTTACCTTTCTCTATCTCTAATAAATGCTCCTTTTGAGTATAGATTCATTCAAAGAGGTTGGGTCTAAAAATAGCCTATGGAGGAAAGGGTTAATACCGTATGAAAGTCATGCAGGAAGCATCTTTGCTTAATAAGCTTTCTGCATGACTTGCATTAAGCTGCCACCTGTCTTACAGACCAGTATTGATACTTTATGTTTTGAATGTCCAATTTAGAGGGGTTTACTGTAGATTAGACTCTACAGTTTGTGCAATGGCTAAAAATGGCTAAAAACTCCTGTGTCAATATGCTATTGTGAAAATTCATCTACTTAACCCTTTCCCTTTTAGACCCAACCTCTTTGAATAACTACATGTATTCCAAAAAGGAGCATACAATTTACTAGAGAAAAGGATTATTTTAGAATTGTGTAGTATTGAAACCATTGTGATAAATAGAGCATTAAATTTTGCTCCACAGGAGCAAATGCTCTATTTATCACAATGGTTTCAAAAAGTGACGTTTTCAGAGGCGTAGAAAAGCGTATTTATGGAGGAAAGGGTTAATATTCAATATATTATTTTTAACATGAACATTCATGTGGTAAAGTGTTAAAGCAAAAGCAAGGACAATAGAAAGAATGATTTATATTTTGGTTACAAAATATTTTTGCCAATGCCTTTTTGTCTAATATTCATTTGGCGTAAACAATCTGTAGGCCTGCTTGAGTTAACCTTTTACCTGTTCTATGTTTATTACAGATTTCAATACCTACTGAATATTCATAAACAAAAAGGTTATTATGAAATATGGAAGGTGGAGCATTGTAGCCATTTTAGAAAGTAAAGACACAGATCTTTGAAATTCTATTAGCAAACAGGGTAGACCCTGATCAGACGGCTCCTCTAGGAGCCGTCTCATCTGGGTCTACTCTGTTTGCAGATGCGTGAAAACACGTTCATATGAGGGAAAGGGTTATCCCTGTTGCACATTCATGTAGGAAATAATGTCAACATGAATATTAATTATTTTTGATAATTATATATGAACACATGATATTTAGACTCAGGCAGAAACTGTAGAATCAAATCTATTTCATACCATAAGCAAAAAGAGCAGGCCCTGATCAGACGGCTCCTCGTAACAGGAGCCCTCTGATCTGGGTCTACTCTATTTGCATGTGCATGAAAGGCGTTTGTATGAGGGAAAGGGTTAATAATAAAAGAATTTAGGAGAACAGTACCGTATAATCTTCATCTTTGCCTGCTGTTTCTCTTTTTGCCTCAATTCCTTTGAAGATTTCATCACAGAATATTGGGATGATTCCCTTGTTGTTTCCATATCCCACCATGGAATAGGATTTTCCAGAACCTGTCTGTCCATACGCAAACAGGGAGCAGTTGTAACCCTTCCAAGCATTATCAAGCACTCCTCGACCAAGATCATCAAACACACGTTTCTGAAATTAACAAAAATTACGACATGAAGTAAAAGATTATCCCATTACATTTATGTACAGCAGAACCCCTCTAAAGCCACTTAACCCATTCCTGCATATTGACGCCTTTTGACGCTTCTGTAAAAGTAACTTTGTGAAACCATTGTGATAAATAAAGCATTTGCTCCACAGGAGCAAATGCTCTATTTATCATAATGGTTTCAAAACTACACAATTCTGAAAAAAATCTTTTCTCTAGCTAGTAAATGCTCCTTTTTGGTAGATTTTATCAAAGAGGCTGGATATAAAAATAGCCCATGCTGGAATGGGTTAATGGATAAAAACACAGGTGTGTTTATAAACAGGTGGTTGCTTACTACGATCTTTTCCTTCATATAAACGCTTTATCATGCTTTTGCAAATAGAGCAAACCCAGATCAGACAATTCCTATAGGAACTGTTTGATCAAGGTCTGCTCTGTTTGTTTATGAAATTATTACAGATCTGATTTTACAGTTTCTATTTATCCAAACAATTATGTGTATATAATTATGCTATTATAAAAATTCAGCTAATAATTATTCATGATGTCAATATTTTTTTAATGAATATTCATAAAGTAAAGGGTTAATGCAGGATAAAAATAATGCAGAATGCTCGTATACAGCTCTCTGTATAACTTTTGTCCTGTATTACACTACCACCTGCCTCTATGACCAGGAGTTGGACCTCTTTTTGGTGGTCACAATAGACAGGTTTTATGATATCATGATCTTTATGCTGGTAATTACATACCCTAAGACTATGGACACCAAATCTTCTCTGATCAAGGTCTGCTATTGGGTGGCAGAGTGTTGCCGTTTTAGAAACTAAAGCAACAGGTCTATAAAATTCCATTAGCAAGCATAGCAGACCCCGATCAGACGTCTCCTATAGGAACCGTCTTATCTGGGTCTACTCTGTTTTCAAATGTGTGAAAACGCATTTATATAAGGGAAAGGGTTATGAAAGGCATTATAGATATTAAGATAATTAATATTCATACATACATTTTTTCTTACATGAATATTCATGGAGCAATTGGTTACTACACAGATGAAATTGATATCTGCAAATGGTCTCTAGAGATTAAATCATTATACCAGGTGATTCACAAATCTGGACTTAAACTGTTTGCACAGTCTATCACAGATTTGTCACCAGCAAGCAATGAATTAAGCCTTTCCCTCATATAAACGTGTTTTCACACATTTGCAAACAGAGTAGACCCAGATCAGACGGCTCCTAGAGGAGCCGTCTGATCAGGGTCTACTCTGTTTGCTAATTGAAACTGATACATCTGTTTCTTTACTTTCTAAAAACGCTACAAGAGACCATCCATATTTCATTATAACTCTTTCCCCATGAATATTCAGTAGATATTGAAATTTGCACTAAATAAAGAACAAGGAAAGGGTTACGCCTTTCCCTGTTTAACCCATTCCCACTTACGCTATTTTTAGACCTAACCCCCTTGATTAAATCTACCAAAAAGGAGCATTAACTAGAGAAAAGGAATTTTTCAGAATTGTGTAGTTTTTAAACCATTGTGATAAATAGAGCATTTGCTCCTGTGGAGCAAATGCTCTATTTATCACAATGGTTTCACAAAGTGTTTTTTACAGAAGCATCAAAAGGCGTCATTATGCGGGAATGGGTTAATGTTCATGTCCGAGATAATGACATCATGAATGTTTATTAGTTAATTTTTTATAATAGTATTTTGAACACATAATATTTTGGCTCAGACAGAAACTGTAGAATCTGATCTACATGTACATGTATATTTAAGACAATAAGCAAACAGAGCAGGAGCTGTCTGATCTGGGTCTACTCTGTTTGCAAAGGGTAGAAAGGCATATTCAAGGAGTAAAAGGTTAACCATTTCTCTGTTCTATGTATAATTAAAATTTTAATACCTACTGAATATTCATGGTCATAATTGTGATCAAACGATATGGAAGGTGGAACATTGTAGCCATTTTAGAAAGTAAAGAAACAGATCTATCAAAGATCCATTATCAAACTGAGCAGACTGATCATGCAGACGGCTACGCACTATAGGAGCCCATTGATCTTGGTCTACTCTGTTTGCAAATGCGTAAAAAAGCATTTACATGAAGGAAAGGATTAAGTGTACATGCAGTAATCCTAACCCTTTACTTGATGAATATAAATCTGCCCATAATGAATAACTAATTAAAATGTATATTCTTATGTTATAATTAATTGTTATATTCAACAAGTATGTAGTCCAAACAGACAAAATAAACCCATTCCCTCATATTGACGCCTTTTGATGCCTCTGCAAAAGTCACCTGCCGAAACCATTGTGATAAATAGAGCAATTGCTCCTATAGGAGCAAATGCTCTATTTATCACAATGGCTTCAAACCACAAAATTCTAAAATTTTCCTTTTCTCTAGTTAATGCTCCTTTTCGGTAGATTTATTCAAAGAGGTTGGCTCTAAAAATAGCCTATGAGGGAATGGGTTAACTTGCAACAAATCTATGATTAGGATCTGTACTGTTTAACATTCTGATTGCATTTTTTGACGACATATGATGTAAACAATGACTTTCAAAATTGTAGCCTAACATTTCTGTAGACAGCAATTACTAGTCGTGAAATGATTCACTCAGCTTCGGTGATCAGCTGATCAAACCACCAATAGATAATCTCCACAACAAATAGAAAACTGAGCCAAATTTAAATGAAAAATGATCTCTTATTCAGTGACCTACTTAATCACTCAATGAACATTTTGAAATTCTAATAACGTACGTACAAGTATATTTACACATACGCCTGTGTTCAACAGTATTAACCCTTTGCTCCATAGGCTATTTTTAGACACAACCTGTTTGAATCAATCTACGGAAAAGGAGCATTTACTAGAGAAAAGGAAAAGTTTAGAATTGTGTAGTTTTGATACCATTGTGATAAATAGAGCATTTGCTCCTATAATGGGAGCAAATGCTCTATTTATCACAATGGTTTCATAAAGGGATTTTTAGAGAAGCGTTGAAAGGCGTATTTATGGAGGAAAGTGTTAACCATTTACTCCATAAATACGCCCTTTCTATGTCTTTGCAAACAGAGTACACCCAGATCAGATGGCTCCAGTTTGCTTATGATATTCTACAGTTTCCTGCATGGCCAAACATTCCTGTGTCCAGGTGTTATAAGAATCTAATTAATATTCATGAGGTCATTATTTCTTACATAAATATTCATGGAGTAAAAAATTAACCTATTACCTGTTGAATATGTTTGTGAGAAAGATAGTTTGTCCGTCATAAACGACAAGGACTACTAATGAGAAATATGATATCATGAATATCAATAAGCTGAATTTTGTAATGGTTACATAATTGTTACATAATTATGGTTACATAATGGTTACATAATTATGAACATAATTATGAACAAACAATTTTTGGCAATGACAGAATTCATAATACCTTTACTCCATGAATACACCTTTCTACACTTTTGCAAACAGATTAGACCCAGATCAGACGGCTCCTGTAGGAGCCATCTGATCAGGGTCTGCTCTGTTTGCTTATGATATAATGAAGATGTGATGCTGTAGTTTCTGACCATGGTTAAATTCCTTATCCTTGTGATTACCCAAGCAAACAGTTTGGATGCAGATAAGGCACCGAGTAAATTGGTGTCTCACCAGGATCCAAACAGTTTGACACCCATTGTTGTTTTTGAAACTTTCAGAAACTGAGCAGATGATAATTTTTGCAGACGACAATTACAAAGACGACAGCAGTTGTTTATTAACATTTTGCATACTAAGTAATTGTGATCTGCATAAATTATCACCTGCTGAAATTTTTCAAAACCAATGTATTCCCTTTTTTATCAAAAAATGAAATCACAGTATTAACCCTTTCCTCCATAAATACGCCTTTCTACGCCTCTGCGAAAGTCACCTTATGTAATCACTATGGCAGCAAATGCTCTATTTATCACAATGGTTTCAAAACTACACAAATCTAAATTTTTCATTTTCTCTAGTTAATGCTCCTTTTCGGTGGATTTATTCAAAGAGGTTGTATCTAAAAATAAACTATGAGGGAATGGGTTAGCTTATTACCTGTCTCTATGACCCAGACTTTGACTTATATATGGTGGTTACTTTAAATGGGGTTTATTGTTGAAATTGTATATGATTTGGATGAACTCTCTGGCAATGCATTCAAGTGGCCAAGGTTGCAATTTACGTTCAAGTGGCCACGGCTGCAATTTACGAGTTTGTATATCATGAACCCTTGGAATGTTGGAAACTAACCCACATACTGGCATTTGTAAACAGTGCACACCAATATCAGACGATTTCTATACAAGTCTTCTCGTCAGGGTCTGCACTGTTCATTTAAATTCCTCTCACAAATATTATACCCTTTCATACTGAATGGGCTGGGTTGTTAAACTATGAATGACCATTCTACTTTGAAAATTCAGCGTTCAAAGGGTTAATCGACCATACCATTTATTGTTCTCTTGACTATAAACAATTAACTCATTACACGCTACATGTACATAATTAACCATTTCCTTGTTCTATGTTTATTCCAAATTTCAATACCTATTCAATATTTATGGGCAAAATAGTTATAATGAAATGTGGAAGGTACGTGGTACATAATGTAACCATTTTAGAAACTAACAAAACAGATCTTTCAAATTCCACTACCAAACAGAGCAGACTCTGATCAGATGGCTCCTATAAGATCTGGGTCTACTCTGTTTGCAGATGCATGAAAAGGCATTTATATGAAGGGGGGGGGGGGGGGTTCGGGGGGCAAGGCCCCCACCCCCAAAGCAAAATGAAATAATAGCTTTTCTAAGCACTTCAGTAGCCTTCTCCTGCATTTTCACTTAGGTACAAAAATGCAATCATTATGCCAAACTAGGTTACTGATGAGATACCGAGTTACCTTAGTCTCCCATTTGGATACAAACTGATTGTAAGGGTGGTCAAATATACACAGAATGCTTATTACACTTTCACTGCCAATAATGTTACCGCAACATGTTTTAACCCTGGTTCCCTGTTCTGTACTGAGTAGGCCAAATTTCAATACCTACTGAATATTCATTAACAAAATAGTTATAAAGATATGTGGAAGGTGAAACGTTGCAGACATTTTAGAAAGCAAACAAACAGACCTATCAAATTATATTAGCAAACAGAGCAGACCCTGATCAGACGGCTCCTCTAGGAGCCGTCTGATATGGGTTTACTCTGTTTGCAAATGCGTGAAAACACGTCTATATGAGGGAAAGGGTTAAGCTTCATTTTTTGTTAATGGATTTCTACACTTTTAACCCTTTACTCCATAGATGCATCTTTTTACACCATTGAAAACAGTGTAGATCCAGATCAGATGGATCCTATAGGATCTGCACTGTTTGCGAATGAAATAATATAGATCTGATTCTGGTTTCTGTTATGATTAAAGATTCTTTTGTTCATAGTGCCTCTATAAATATTCATGATGCCATTATTCCTCGTCTGATTATTCATGGTATATTCATGGAACAAGAGAGCCTGAAAGGCCCTGACATCGCTCACCAGACAATCAGAGGAGAAGATTTTCAAAGTTTTCACTATGTGTTTCTATAGAAATTTTTTCCTTTTCTCTAGTTCGATCATGCTCCTTTTTGTTAGATTTATTCAAAGTGGTTGGGTCTAAAAATAGTATATGCAGGAAAAGGTTAAACAGTTTAGATTCTGATGAGATACTGAATAACTCGGCGTCTCATCTGGATCCAAACTGTCTGCAAATGTAATCACAGATTTGTCTCTGGTAGTGAAAGAGCCAATTAACCCATTACCTCATAGGCTATTTTTAGATCCAACCTCTTCAGATAAATCTATCGAAAAGGACCATTTACTAGCAAAAAGAGAAATATTAGAAATGTGTAGTTTCGAAACCATTGTGATAAATAGAGCATTTGCTCCATAGGAGCAAATGCTCAATTTATCACAATGGTTTCATAAAGTGACTTTTACAGAGGCGTCAATATGAGGAATTAAAGTGCATGACCAGTACTTTATTCTCTGTTTACCTAAATTTACAATGCAATATAAAGTTGACACCCTTTTCCCCCCGCCTATTGATTTTCCCATTATTCCATTTACATGATTGTACATTAGTGTGACACTAGATGAAAAATTTCGTACAAATCATTTAATCCATATAAACGCCTTTTCATGAATTTGCAAACAGAATAGACCCAGATCAGATGGCTCCTATAGGGTCTGCTTTGGTTGCTTATGGATTAACCCTTCACTTGCTATTCGGGTCAATATACCTACATGTAAATAGTGAAGACCCAGATGAGACAGCTCCTGCAGGAGCGGTCTCATCAGGGTCTGCACTATTTATAAGTTGATTGTGCAACCAGTGCACTCCACAGCAGTGATTGCACAGCGAAATACTTGTACACAGTGAAGATATAATTATGTAATTACACAACAGGGCATGGGTAAAGAAGGAGAAATGTATTTTAAAATTCAGCAAGCGAAGGGTTAATATAGATCTGATTTCACAGTGTTTCCTGTAACTTGAGAAAAAACAACCTGTGTACAACACAATTATAAAACTTCAGGTAATAAATATTTATAATGTCATTTATATCATATATAATTTAATTCTTACATGAATATTAAACAGGGAAAGGGTTAAAGAATTTTTGTATAAATCATTCAACACCAAAACGTTGTCACACATGTATTTTAACCCTTTACTTCATGAATATTTTCATGTAAGAAATTTTTTAATAATGATATCATGAATATTAATTAGCTTCATTGTTATAAATTATAATTGTGCATTGATTTTTTGGCCACAGAAACTGTAGAATCTTATCTATATTATATCATAAGTAAACAGAGCAGAACTTTATCACACGGCTTCTGTAACAGTAACCGTTTTATCTGGGTCTACTCTGTTTGCAAAGGCATAGAAAGCGTATTTAACCCTTTCCTCCATAAATACGCCTTTCTATGACTCTGTAAAAGTTACTTTATGAAACCATTGTGATAAAGAGAGCATTTGCTCCTATAGGAGCAAATGCTCTATTTATCACAATGGTTTCAAACTACAAAATTCTAAAATTTTCCTTTTCTGTAGTTAATACTCCTTTTTGGCAGATTTATTCAAAGTGGATGGATCTCAAAATAGCCTATGGAGGAAAGGGTAAAGGGTTGACTGACTGACCATTGATTTCTCATTCAAAGATTGTCATTTCCAAATAACCTCAATACCAACCGATCTATTTTTATAAGTATTGAACTCTTAGTACCGGTATATCAAATCATAGTCACTTGTTAAAAAAAAGATCATCTGCTCCAATTCTCAATATAGATTTTCTTATGTTTCACGAAACAATTTGGCCGGAATGTCAAACAACATAAATCCTCATGAGGTGACAAATTAATGCGGATCATCAGGATCTAAACTCTTCACCATTTTGCCAGTTGCGTGATAAGTGTTAAAACTTAGGCAAACAATGCCAACCGGCCTCAAGTGGTCGGCTTACGTATATGCTTTTGTTGTTTCAACCAGCTAAAATTTCATTTCTGACTAGATTACCGTATAGGCTACTAGTTCATAAACAGTGTGGTCCAATAAATGTGCAATCTCCTTTCAAACATATGTAATCCCATTTTAAATGGAGATTTATTCTAATGCTAGCATACACATGATCTAATTACCTTAAGTTTTCTGACAAACACCTTAGGCAAATAGTGCAGACCCTGATCAAACTGCTCCTTCAGGAGCAGTTTGATCAGGGTGTACACTATTTGCTACTATGTCAGTCTAATTCAAGGTTATCTAAATGGTGCCAAATTATTTTTTTCAGTTTTACAAGCCTGTGGAGAGGGGAGACTGGGTGTCTGAAGACTTAGAGTAATTAGGAATATCCAAGATATCAACCATAGAATGTAGGAAACAATCTGTCTGGTATCACTTCCTCTGTGAATATTCATGTAAGAAATAATGAGATCATGAATATTCATGAGATTATTTTTTTCCAAATTGCGCATAACTATATTAAAGTACTAAAAGTATTAAAATAGTCATTTTCCCACCAAACCCTATGTTGTGACCACTCTGTAGAATCGTCTTGAAGATGGTCATAATATAGGTGTTGGTGGTGAAATAAAGCACTTCAAGTTATTCTTGAAAGTATTTTAATTTACGCATCTTACTGTATCTGCGACCATGCTTATAAAACGTTTAGTTGAGCCTGAGTTCGTTCTCAAGTTTTTGATTGGTCAGATTTGAGCCTTTGGCTCAAATCTGACCAATCAAAAGCTTGAGAACTCAAATCTGACCAATCAAAAGCTTGAGAACGAAACTCAGAGACTCAACTAAAAGCTTTATAAGCATGGACCCTGAATTTCTGCATTTACAATGTTAGTTGAAGTCTGTGGCAAAATTTAGTATTCGATTAACTGTAGGTATTTTAGTATGCACATAAACCTGTCTATAACTGAATTGATTATTTATGATAATATGCATTTTTAAGCAGAGTACACCCAGATCATGCGCCAAAATCATTGTATTGAAAACTCAGCCCATGCAGAATAAAGTTATGGACATACAATGAAACAAATGAAAAAAAACGGAAATGATAAAAATGTGTGAAGATAGAGTTATGGTTCTTGTACTGGACATGCCTTTTACTCATGACTAAGACATATTCCAAATATACTAAAATCTGTCCATGGAAATAAAAAGTTATTGCCCAGACAAAATTGGACTGGCACTAAGTCTTGTAATAACCTGCAACTGGTCACAAATTTACTTGCTTTTTTTGAGACCCCCCAAAGTCTACCACTATGATCATTCTGCAAAGATCTCCAACAAATCATACAGTAAGAGCAGCTCATTTAACTCTTTACCAAGGATTATTCAAATAAGAAACAATGTATGTATGATTATGAATATTAATTAGTTTGATGAATATCAATTAGCAATCATGGGTATTCTAATGATTATGATATAATACATGAATGTGTATTATGACAGTACTGCTTGATCTTGAACCACTGGGATTCCCTCATAGGCTATTTTAAGACCAAACCTACTAGATAATTATGATTCTACAGTTTCTGCAATGGCAAACCAAATTCCTATGTCCATGTGCTATGATAACAATTAATCTAATTATTATTCATGATTTCATTATTTCTTACATGAATATTCATGGAGTAAAGGGTTAAGCAGAGTCTTGTCAGATGGCTTCTGCAGGAACTGTCTGGTCTAGGTCTACCCTGTTTAAAAAGGTGTTAAGACCTGTGCCATATAATCAGACTGTTATGCTAGTTTTTGAGTAGAGGTCAGAGGGAATCATCACCATTACGTATGATCAAATAACTGGCCTGGGTATTAGGATTTTTCATGTGAGCATGCCTTTAACCCTTTCCTCCATAAATACGCCTTTCTATGCCTCAGTAGAAATTGCCTGTTGAAACCATTCAGATAAATAGAGCAATAATAAAAATTTCAAGAATAACTACATTATAATCTCTATCAAACCCAATATTGTGACCACTCTTTAGAATCATCTCGAAGATTTGGTGGAGAAATGACGATTTTAGTACCTGAGTATGCACCATTATCTGTTGTTCTGAAAACTTGTACAGTAGTAGCAATATTGTAACTGGAGCTTAGAGAGTTAAACCATGACTGGTCTTTGGGTATTGTCAAAACAGAATTAATGTAACAATAAACATACACTATTAACTGAAATATTCAATTAATCTGTAAATAAGATAAGTGTTCAAATAGCCGACAGCGGTCTGACTCAGGTTTTCTGGACTTGTATAAATGACTTTCATACAAAGGATGGTAAACGTACAAGATGTTTAATAACCCTTTCCTCCATAGGCTAGTTTTAGATCTAACCACTTTGAATATATCTACCAAAAAGAAGCATCAACTAGAGAAATTTTTTTTTTTTTTTAGAATTTTGTAGTTTGAAACCATTGTGATAAATAGAGCATTTGCTCCTAGAGGAGCAAATGCTCTATTTATCACAATGGTTTCAACAGGAGATTTTTACAGAGGCGTAGAAAGGTGTATTTATGGAGGAAAGAATTAACCCTTTCCTCTTTGAATTTTCATGAAAGAAATGATAACATTATCAATAACGTTAATTTTTAAAATTGCATATCGAGGGCTTGGTGCAAAACTATTCTAACTCCTTCACAAAGTGAAGGAGTTAGAATAGTTTTGCACCAAGCCCTCAATATATATTTTGCCTAGGTAGAAATGAGAATCATATCTACATTATTCCATCAACAAACAGAGCAGACCCTGTCTAGAAGGCTCCTATAAGAGGTGTCTAATCTGAGTCTTCTCTATTTGCAAAGACATTATAAGAAAGGTGTATTTATGGAGTAAAGGGTTAATAATATTTTCCCTCATGAATATTAATCTGAGAAATAATGAATATTCAAATATCAAATAGCTATATTTTTAAAATGACATTATGATGTTTTGACAATGGAGTAGGAGCCATCTGATCCGGGTCTACTCTGCATGCAAAGTGTCAAAAGAAACTCTATGGGATGAAAGGGATATAGGTTTATAAAATGCTACATCCTTCAATCAACAGTAGTCTGCAATGAATCTAGTATATTTATCATCAACAAAACAGATTGTAAATCAGAATGGTCACCATAGCAATTACATTTGTACCTTAACTACCTGAAGAATTCTGATACACAAACTGAGACAAATAGTGCAGATCCAGATCGAAGTGTACCTGAAGGGGGTAGTTTGATCAGGGTCTACACTATTTGCTATGATGTCAGTACAATTTAATTTTATCTCAACGAGACCAAAATTTTAATTGATTCATGTAGTTCTACAATTTACCTTAACCCGTTCCATGATATTGGTGACTTTAGACTACTCTATAAAAGTCAATTTATGAAACCATTGTTAGGAGCAAATGCTTTATTTATCACAATGGTATTGGAATCGGTGGTCATAGCAGTGATGATTTGAGATTTGTAGTTTTGAAACGGATGTTCCATGCATGTAGAATTAAAGACCGATCCATGAAACTGATTGGATATGGAGGCTGAGAACACACAGACCATTTGGCTGTAAGTGCAACATCAAAGAGGATAATGTGCTAATGCATGCATGACATTGTTGCACCCATGACATCATTTGATGATGTCATTTTGATGACGTCATGACATTTTAAATAACAACCAAATGTCACCATGACGCTGGATCAACATTATTCTCTTTGATTTTATGGCATGTAACAAAAATGTGATATGTATTTTGACATGATAATCCGTTTGAAAAAGGCCCTTAGTGGTCGAAATATTAGATCAGGGCAGTTCAAGTATTTATGTATCACAATGCAAAATTCTAAAATTTTCCTTTTTCCTTATTAATGCTCCTTTTTGGTAGATTTATTCAAAGTGGTTGAATCTAAAAATAGCCTATTAGGGAATGGGTTAATGGCCAGGGGAGATTAGGTGTCCAAATACCTGGGGTTACAACTCAATGTCACGCCTCGATTTCATTACTCGATAAATATGCCCGATTTACAGGTCTGTTCTGTTTGCTCACAAAATGATATAAATATGACTCTACAGTTTCTGACATGGCCAAAGATTTTTTGTTCAAAATAATCTTTGAATATTCATGATGTTATTTCTGACATGAATAATCATGGAGTATTGGAGTCATGGTTTTAACCCTTTCCATGTTCAATATTCATGTAAGAAATTAGGACATCATGAATATTTATATGAGCTGAAGTTTATAATGCAATATTTGCAAGGAAATACTTTGCATTGACAAAAGCTGTAGAATCAGAACTTTATCATATAACAAGAGGGCCATTGGCCCTATATCGCTCACCTGAGTTACAGTAATACATGTATATTGACATGTTAATTTTTCAGTGGACAACATTTCTAGCAGATGAAATAAGCTTAGTGCACTGCTTTCACCCTTTAACTGCTGAATAAACTTGAACTGAATTCAGAACTAATACCAAGTGACTGGTTGACCAAGACCTAAACTGTTTACAACTTGTGCCATTTTTGCCTTAGCTCAAAATGCCTAAAACTGGTCTTTGAGAAATTCAAATGACTTCAATAAAGCTATGCAATTATACCTTGACCCAGGTATATAGGCAAATAGAGTGCTAGGCAGTACATAATGCCAGTTTTTGTGTGAAATGACCAATAAGAATATCTTTAAAAATCGTTTAACCCTTTCCCTCATATAAAGCTGTTTTTATGCATTAGCAAACAGAGTAGACTCAGATCAGACGACACCTACTGAAGCTGTCGTATCTGGGTCTTCTCTGTTTCTTTTGACACAATATAGATCGGATTCTACAGTTTTTGTCAAAGCAAAAACTTCTCTTCAGAGAAATAATGTGTTTTACACATTAAAAATAAGAGTAGACTAGATCAGACAGCTGCTATAGAAGCTGTCTGATCAGGGTCTGCTCTTTTTACATTTGACAAGATATAGATTTGATTTTACAGTTTTTTTCAAAGCTAAAACTTCTATTTATGGCAATAACAATTTTTTTAAGCATTAGCAAACAAGAGTGGTCCCAGATCAATTTTTGTCAAAGCAAACAGGTTAAGGGTTAATAGGTGTTTAGAAATAATTCTAGCTCTAGGTGTGAATATCTGAAGATAATTCAATTAAACGGGTCATTAGTATTTTTAACAATTGAAATTGAGAAGAGTTACCTCTACTGTTATAATGAAGTTATATTTACTTAGTTATTTCATTAATATCATACAAGATTCAGACATTTTAGAACTTTTTAATGTGTTGTCATCAAATTTTATGAAAAAAGTAATATTTAAGATGCTTTTTGGGGCAGCAGACTTAATCCACAGTAGTAAGTTTAACACCTATCATTGTTAAGGGGGGGGGGGGGGGGGGGGGGGGGGGGCAAATGCATTATCATGTTTTCTTAAGAATTACCATGACTTATATCAGTTGGGCCATTTCATAATCATGTTTTCACAGTTTTCTTAAACATTACCATGACTTACATCAGTTGGGTTTGGACCCAGATCAAAAGTCTAGATGGTGATCATTTTCCTTGATTGCCTGAATTGTTACTTTCCTATATCGCTCACATCTAATTTGAGAGACATTGGAAGACACCATTTAACATCACTCACACTACACACTGGGGTTAATGGGTCAAAATGCCTTTAATGTTTCGTCTGCAACAAAAAGTTATTGTCATCTGCTTCAATTCTTAAAATAAACTTACTTTCATTTTTTTGCAAAAATATGGTTAAGATGACAAACAGTTTGGATCCTGATGAGACGCCGCAGTATGCGGCCTCTCATCTGGATCCAAACTGTTTGCATAGGTAATCACAGTTTCACCACTAGCATGCAAAGAGTTAAGAGTCAGCATTGACCTGGAGGGATTTTACTGCCTAGCAGCTGTAACTTTGACCTGCTGCTGGTCTGCAGATCTGGAGTTGTTTATTTAACCCTTAATTTCTCTCATGTAAACTTGTTTTCATGCATCTGCAAACAGAGTAGACCCAGATAAGGTGGCTCCTATAGGATCAAGGTCTGTTATTTGCTAATGGAATTTGATAGATGTTTCTATGCCTTCTAAAACAGCTACACTGATTCACCTTCAACATTTTATTATAAATAGTTATAAATAGAATGATACTAGCACTCCAATGCAGTTATCTCCCTTTGTCCCTTATGGCTATGCTGATGGGACAAGGGAAATAACTGTGAGGAAATTACCTTTTAAGTGTTACAGATTCTGATGTTAAGTAGCATAAAACCCCAGGGTGAGACCATTTATGGCCCAGGGGTCATTATTTGAACACACTTGGTAGTGGTATATTAGGTGATGCTTCATACCAAATATCTTAGCTCTAGATTATGTGGTTTCAGACAAAAAGATTTTTAAAGGTTTCCCTATATAAGTCTATGTAAAAACTACAAGCCCCAGGGCAGGGCCATTTTTGGCCCGGGGGTCATCATTTTAACAAACTTGGTAAAGGACCATTAGATGATGCTATATACCAAATATCAAAGCTCTAGAAATTGTGGTTTCAGAGAAGAAGATTTTTAAAGATTTAAAAAAAAACCCTGTAAAAGTAGTGGGGCGGGGCCATTTTTTGCCCGGGGGTCATGATTTTAACAAAACTGATAGAGGACATCCTAAGGTACATTTCTGTGAAATTTGGTTGAAATCCTCCCAGTGGTTTAGGAGAAGAAGTCATTTGAAATAAAAGTGAACGGACAGACGGACGGACAGACGGACAGACGGACGGACGGACAGACAGACAGACGGACAGACGGACAGACGGACAGACGGACAGATGGACGACGGACGACAGGCGGTCACAAAAAGCCAACAGCGGCTAAAAAGCCAACAGAGCCAACTCTGATCAGACTGCTCCTATAGGAGCCATCTGATCTGGGTCCACTTTGTTTGCAAATGCATGAAAATGCCTTTACATGAAGGAAAGGGCTATAAAAGCATTTAGGGTTATGCTGTGTTTGTTTACTTATCTGAATAGTAAATCTTTTAACCCTTTACCTGATGAATATTCATGTCAGAAATAATGACATCATGAATATTTAT
This sequence comes from Azorinus chamasolen, assembly GCA_963576725.1. Taxonomy (NCBI): domain Eukaryota; kingdom Metazoa; phylum Mollusca; class Bivalvia; order Cardiida; family Solecurtidae; genus Azorinus; species Azorinus chamasolen. Next base: position 38,702,654 of record OY755247.1, read on the forward strand.
AATCGGACATTTTGTAAAGACATAAGTAGTTTAGGTAATTCCTCATTCTATGTGTTTGTACACACAACTGTTTGGTAAAGTCTTATCTGACAGTCACATTGTATTTTTGTGAAAATCATTTTACAGGAGCTGACTGATCAGGGTCTACTCTGTTTTCGAAGACATTACAAGATATTACTATGATTGAAAGGGTTAACCCTTTTCTCCTAGGCTATTTTTAGATCCAACTTCTTTAAATAAATCTACCCAAAAGGAGCAGTTAAACTAGAGAAAAGGAAAAATTTAGAATTTTGTAGTTTTGAACCATTGTGATAAATAGAGCATTTGCTCCATAGGAGCAAATGCTCTATTTATCACAATGGTTTCAAAAACCGACTTTTACAGAGGCGTATAGTTGCATATTTATGGAGGAAAGGGTTAAAAAAAGAGCTGATAACAATTTGGGGTATCAATTTGTTTAACATATTGAAGGTTTACAGACAATTTTTTACAGAACATTGCTTATCAAAGTTCCAAGTCAAGCAGATGAATGAACAAATGACATTGACTTCCGCATTGTCAGTAATACTGGCAGTCATTCAAAATAAAAGTTTAAAAAAAAAAAGTAAAACAGAATAAAGAGCAATCAGATCTTTCAAACAGTGTAGACCCAAATTAGCTGTTGCACTTGAATTGAACACTCATTACAACGAAGGTGTATGTTTTCAGACATTGTGCTGGTATAACGAGGTTGCCGTTTATAATAACGAGTTTAAATATGAAAGGAACCATTTGGCCAGTTTTAGTCTAGTACCAACAGGTGATCGCTAATGCAGAACACAAGAAGTGAAGAAAGCTCCCTTAGGGAGCTTTTTGCACTTCTTGTGTTCTGCATTAAGCAATCACCTGTGCTATTGACATTGTACCTATTTATTGGGTCCTGTAAGAGTCATCTCATCAGGGTCTGCTGTGTTTGCTTATGTAATAATATATATCTGATTCTACAGTTTCTGCTGAGTCCAAAATTTGCTGTATTCACCACAGGGTCACCGTCACAATGAAGTATGAACCGTGACAGAAAAAAATGTATGAACACTAGATATATAGATATATGTCTATATATCTAGTGACGGTCCCCTGTGGTATTCAAATGCTATTATCAAAATTCATCTGATTAATATACATTATTCATTATTTCTTACATGACTATACATTGAGTAAAGGGTTTGCAAACAGAGTAGGCCCAGATCAGGCAGAACTTGAAGTTCTGCTCTGCTTGCTTTAAAGTTTAAACGTATGTTAATTATTTGTGTTTCAACTGTTTGCCATGGCAATAAATTTCTTCATTTTTCATCTTGAATCAAAGAATGCAGTTAATATTCATAATAGGTAGAGTCTTACTATTTTCTCCATAAATACACTTTTCTACACCTTTGCAAACAGAGTAGACCCAGATCTGGTAGGAGCCATCTGATCAGGGTCTGTTCTATTTGCTTATGACATAATCTAGATCTGATTTTATGGTTTCAGTAATTGTTACATATTTCTCTGTGTTCATATGTTATTTATAAAAATACAGCTATTTAACTCTTTACAAACAAAGCAATTTTTTGTCTGCAACAATTGTCGTCTGCTTTAATTCATAAAATAAAATTTCTCTCATTTCTTTGCAAAAAATCTGGTCCATTATTGTCAAATAGTATGGATCTTGATTATGCACCACAATATGCAGTGTCCCATCTGGATTCAAACTGTTTGCATAGGTAAGCACAGTTTCACAGCTAGCATGAAAAGAGTTAATATGCAGGTTATTTCTTCTTGACCCATTACATCATAGGCTATTTTTAGACCCAACCTCTTTGAATAAATCTACCGAAAAGGAGCAGTTATTAGAGAAAAGGGCAATTTTAGAGTTGTGTAGTTTTTAAACCATTGTGATAAATAGAGCATTTGCTCCTATAGGAGCAAATGCTCTATTTATCACAATGGTTTCAGAAAGTTATTTTTACAGAGGCGTCAATACGAGGGTATGGGTTAAATTAATATTCAATGGAGTAAAGGATTAATGCACAACAACTTCAATCCATGTTTAGCTCTGTTTATACAGACGTTTGAGGCATGTTTATATCTGCATGACTCTGATTTATATCCACCTGGTTTGTTTGGGTCACCATAAATACCTCAATGATAAAATCTATAAAACTAATTAATCAGACAATACTACTCTAATGTAACTCTGTCCCACCTCTACAGGTATTTGCTGATCTGCTTATAAATAGTAGAGGCTTATCTCTAGGCAATCACATTTATTCTCTCAACACAGTAATTGGGCTTTTTTTAGATATTGTTATTTGCTGTAATTCCAAATAACACTTTCCCAGTTCTGTGTTTATTACAAATTTCAATACCTATTGAATATTCATGGATAAAATAGTTAAAATGAAATATGGAAGGTGGAACATTGTAGCCGTTTTAGAAACTAAAGAAACTGATCTTTCAAATCCCATTAGCAAACAGAGCAGACCCAGATCAGACCACTCCTGCAGGAGCTGTCTGATCTGGGTCTACTCTGTTTGAAATTGCGTGAAAACATGTTTATATGAGGGAAAGGGATAATAGTTTTTCCAGTTTTCATTGAAAACTGTGAATCTGTCACAGTGTCAAACACTTTGGATCAAATAATGAATGACAAAGTTTATCTGGGACCAAACAGCTTTCAAAAGTTATCACAAACTATCTATATTGTGAAAGATTGCTTAAATCCCAATGTTGATTGTTACAGTTTTGCACTCCATCTGAAATGTTTTTCACTGATTACCGGGCATTACCTGGCCTAAATCAGGGTCTCCTCGATTTATTTCTAAAATGATATAAAACTGATTCTACAGTTTCTGCATTGGAAAACAATTTCTGTTTTCATCATGACATTACATTTATGAAATAAATCTAATATTCGGGCAAATTGCATTTGCGCACAAACCGAAAAATAATTGCATATCAAAAGCGGACGAAAACCTCATATCATTTGCGAACGAAAATATAACAGTTCAGCATGTCAAAAGCGCACATCATTTTTGACGTCTGAAATGTAGTCACTCACGTGGCCCAAACGAAATCTATTTATTGTATTTGTGTAATTTATTTGTAGTGTGTGACAAAGATGAAGTGAATCTAAATCTAATCACTGTAGCGTACGGGACTGGCTTACACACACGCTACTTTTTCAAATTATTTTTTATGGCTTTATTCTTTTAAATTGTTAAAAATGGATTTTTGAGATTTCTAAAACAAACAAAGGGGAAAAGTGCATTATCTACGACACGTGTTTTATACTGTATATATACACTGTGACAGTTTAAAACCCTACTTCCACCTCCCCATGGTAAGCAAGGGGAAACAATGTTAACATCTGACAGTGTTTAACATAGTCTAACGGAATAGGTACACGTGCGCATTTGATAGTAAAAACTTGTGCGCATATGAAACCTTTTTTTGTGCGCAAACGAAGGAAAATAAATCCGCAAATGATATGCCAATGTGCGCAAATGCAAATCTCCGTAATATTCAATATGTCAATATTTCGTACATGAATATTCATCAGGTAAAGCCTATTTATAGACCCAACCTCTTTGAATGAATCTGCCTTAAAGGAGCATTAACTAGAGAAAATGATTTTTTTTAGAATTTTGTACTTTGAAACCATTGTGATAAATAGAGCATTTGCTCCTTTAGGAGCAAATGCTCTATTTATCACAATGGTTTCAACAGGTGATTTTTACAGAGGCATAGAAAAGCGTATTTATGGAGGAAAGGGTTAATAGTACACAGTTTATCTATTCATAAGCAAATTTAAACTAAATACATTATTCGGAGTGGGTTGTACACCGGAATACTAAAATCGTCATTTCTCCAACAAACCCTCTACTGTGAACACTCTTTAGGATTGTTTCCTTGAGATGATTCTAAAAAGTTGTCAAAGCTCGAAGTATAAGGTTTGATGGAGAAATAAAGGAGCAATTCTCAATTTTTTTTAATTTACGCATCTTTATATCTAGACCTCGGATATAATTGTTAGACAAAAAGGTTTTATCATAAATACCAAATACTATTGTCCTAATTAACCCATTTGCTCCCAGTGGATTCTTCCCTGTTTATATATTGGATTAGTCCAATTTTTATCTACGGGGTGCCTGATCTAAATTTTCAATTTTGTTTTATATTGAAATTCCTATCAGCAGTGTAGACTCTGATCAGACGTCCAATTATGCGGCGTCTGATCAGAGTCTACACTGTTTGCCTACGTCCCATATATGGAATCGTGGGAGCAAAATGGTTAACCAAACCTCTGGTTTGTAAAGAGCAGCATAATGAAATTTGGCACAATTTTGATGACCCTAAATTTAACTGACATAATAAACAAGAGCTGTCTGCAGACAGCGCGCTCCACTTTCTTTAGTGCTGGATAGTGTAGTGTAAGTCTAAGTCAGAAAGGGGATATAACTATAGCAAAATTAATTTTAGAGTTACCTGCCCTTATGAAATGGGTCCCCCTTGTAATAGTTAACATGTACACCAAAGTTGAACCAAATATCTTGGACAGTTTCTGAGATATGGACCTGAACATAAAACTTAACCAACAATGAAAATTCTAAGTCGAAAAAGGGTCATAACTATGGCAAAATTAATTTTAGAGTTACCTACCCTTGTGAAATGGGTTCCCCTTGTGATAGTAAACATACATACCAAATATGAACCAAATATCCTTCATGGTTTCTGAGAAAAGGACCTTAACAAAAAGGTTAACCAACGCCGACACCGATGCCGACGAGAGGGTCATGACAATAGCTCCACTTTTTGAAAAAGTGGAGCTAAAAATAGTGTAGACCCTGATTAAATGGCTACAGTAGGAGCAAACATGATCGAACCAGCTTGGTTGCTCAGTTGTCAGTAGACCATTTGGTTTCCAGACAGATAGCCAAGTAATATATCGAACTCTGACATTTATAACCCTTTCCTCCATATATACGCCTTTCTACGCCTCTGTAAAAGTTACTTTATGAAACCATTGTGATAAACAGAGCATTTGAATCTTATAGGAGCAATATTGCTCTATTTATCACAATGGTTTCAAATTACAAAATTCTGAAATGTTCCTTTTCTCTAGTTGATGTTCCTTTTCGGTAGATTCATTCAAACAGGTTGGGTCTAAAAATAGCCTATGGAGGAATGAGTTAACCATTAAATCCATGATAATTAATGTAAAAAATAATGACAGTATTATATATTATTTGGAATGCTTTGCGCACTAAGTATTCTTTTGTCTGCAACAATTGTTGTCTGCTTAAATTCTTAAAATAATTTTTTTCTCATTTCTTTGCAATAATATGGTCAAATTAAGTGTCGAAAAGTTAGGACCTTGATGAGATGCCGCATTATGTGGTGTCTCATCTGAATCCAAACTGTTTAGACAAGCAATCACAGTTTCGCCACTAATATGTAACGCGTTTATAATCAATTTTCATAATGGCATCATGAAAAAGGGACTTTCTATCACTGTAGAAACTGTAGAATTAGATGTGTTTTTTTAATAAGCAAACAGAGCAGACCCTGATCAGACGGCTCCTACAGATTTGGGTCTATTCTGTTTGCAAATTTAAGGTGTCAAAGGCATCTATATGGAGTTACCTGATACAGTAAAACACTTCTAAATTGGAATTCTATTTGAGAAGAATTTAGACACTTTTAGCAGGTAGCTGCTTAATGCAGGGTAAAGTCATACAGCAAGCTCCTAGAGGACCCTGTATGAGCCGTCTGATCTGGGTTTTCTCTGTTTGCAAAAGCTTGAAAAGAAAAGGGTTAAAGGAAAAATTATGAATCCAGGAAAATGACTATTTGAACGAAAAAAAAAATATCCAAATACCTGTTGCTATATCTGTATTTGTTTCATTCCAAGTAAAATTCAATAAGATTAGGGATATTCCAGTTTTTCTGTTGTATTTCGACTATTTGTGCGACCAATATATAAACCATACCAGTCATATTCTGTTTTACTTTCACCTTGCTTTAAGCAGCCACTTGTCCTAAATACCAACTAATTAACACAATTTTGTGGCCGTTATAGAGAGGTTTTACTGTATCTGGTTCAGTCATACCAATCATATTATATACTAGCTACAGATCAATAATACCAGCCACACATCAGTCATATCAGCCACAGAAGTCTTACCTGATCAGCATATTTGGATCCATCTGGTTCCAAGTAACCATCATCCTTTTCTTTGTAGCCATCATGTGACCAGTAAGAAAAGTCAAAAGCAAACTTCTTTGGCTCAGCTTTCGGATCCTCAGGATTTTTAATTTCGGTTGAGGTGCCATTCATGTTGATGATAACAGTAGCATTTCTTGCTGTTTCTCTGGCATTGTGTGTGGAGTTAAGGACAAATTTGACTGTATCCCAAAACTGTCATTCTAGAACTTTTTCATGGATAGCATTAAAAAGTATGCTGAAGATTATGAAAGGCTATGAATATCAAGCAATTCAGCAAAAGAATAAATGAGCCTATCTACATTAACCCTTTCCCTAATATTAACAGGTTTTCATGCATCTGAACACAGAGTTGACCCAGATAAGACGGCTCCTATAGAAGCTGTCTGATCAGGGTCTGCTCTGTTTGCTAATGGAATTTGATAGATCTGTTTCGTTACTTTTTAAAATGGCCGCAATGCTCCACCTTCCATACTTCATTAGAACTATTTTATCTATGAATATTAAGTAGGAATTAAAATTCGGAATAAACATAGAACAGGGAAAAGGTTAAAAAACATTTACACAAAGTATAACATACTTTAGATATTTTCTAAAGAAAGCAGCTCAAAAACAATATATGAATATAATTACTATTCTACTCTTCTCTGACATGATTTATTTTATCCAGTAAGATTGTTTCATTTTTCACCTACATTAGCAATTTGCTTTTAGATGTAGACATAATTTATCATATGAAGTTAAAATGTAATTAATTTCAAAATGTTTTAAATCAGTAGTGACCATGTGTTACCATAAGTCACTTTATTTCACATATTTCACATATAGATGATTGCCAGATATGGACATGTCCATATAAACAATACGTTTTTTAGGCAATATTAGTTATGTTTTCCCTAATTGGAAAGGTAGTGCCATGCACTTAATGGTTTTGTATATATATAGTAATAGTTATGAGAAGGTTTTTGGTATACATTTTATAATGGTAAAAAATCTTTATATGTACATTAGGCTAAAATATCTTTAATACTGACAGGTGTTAACTTTAGTTTATATACATGTTTAAGGCCTTTGATCCTCAATAAATGCTTTTCTCACAATACTGTTAGAAGCAAGATCAGTGACGATCAAACTAAGTACAATTAGTTAATATTAACTAATATCTTTAGAGCCATCTGTCAGGCTTAGCACTTTATGGTAGGCTTATACAACCCAAACTATTTTAAAACTGATATTTGAGTGCCTCTGTCAGTTTAAGCATTCAGGACTGAATGATCTGACTTTCATACTAGCTCTGTATTGATGCATGCCATGCTCCTGGTGGTAATTTAAATTGTTGCACATTCGCCGTATATCATTCTGTGAGAGTTTTATAAAAAATAATGTCATTGGTCTCCTTTAACCCTTTCCCTGTTCATTACCTACTAAATATTCATGGGAAAAATAGTTATCATGAAATATGGAAGGTAGAACACATTGTAGCCATTTTAGAAACTAAAGAAACAGATATATCAAATTCTGTTAACAAACAGAGCAGACCCTGATCAGAGCCGTCTGATCTGAGTCTACTCTGTTTGCAAATGCGTGAAAACATGTTTATATGAGGGAAAGGGTCAACCCTTTCCTTGTTTAATATTAATGTAAGAATATTTATTAGTTGAATTTTAATCATGTTATATAAACACAGGAATTTTGGCTCAAGCAGAAACTGTAGAAACAGATCTACCTTATATCATAGGCAAACAGAGCATACCCTGATCTGGGACTTCTATATCTGCAAATGCTAGACAAGACATTTATATGAAGGAAGGGTTAAACTGGATCTATTGACATAGAAATAGACAAATTTTACTTTCGGTCTGATACAACATAAGCCCTGTACAGCTTTTATTCTGACAAAACATTTGAAAACCAAAAATATAAAACATGCATAAACAATCACAGAAAGATAATATTGAAACAAGTTATAATAATAATATCTATTATATAAATATGTTCAATTTATTTTTCTCTGAATTCCTTCTACTGGCCATGTTCTACTGTTTGAATATTTTGCCGTAATATTAGAAAGAAAAGTTAAAAATAATGTACAATAAAGATTACTAAAGGTCTATACTAGTATAGCTATGTTTGCAAAGACACATCAATTTATGCAGTAGGTTTAATCAGACAAGCGGCAGACACAACTCTACAATGCTAGAATCGAATGTGATGGCTTATATCAGTCTACATTGTTTGCTAGCTACACTGATAATACCCCCCCCCCCCCCAATCCCTCCACTAAGCTCATGCCATTTGCACATAGACAACAACTAGTCTGCATGCATATACCGCAATTAAAGTAATTAATTATGTAACATTGATAGGGATCGATGAAACATGAAAACAGAACATTGTACTAACGGTAGCATTATAGTACAACTAAAAGGATATAAATGGCCTCACTCGCACCGCGACTTTAACGTTCTCCGCCATTATGAAAGTCTACAACACCAACTTCGTACAAACTATGTAAAGTAATTCCTGATACAAATTACAAAGCTCTGAATAATCTACCACGATATAGAGCTGTAGGTAAAGCTGACGAATTCCAATAGTTTCCGCTGTCTGTCAGAATTGGGTCTATTCCCCTGTCACGTTTCAATAATTGATCAATGATTCGTGCCACTGAGTTCAGGTCGCGAGGTATTCTACTTCCGTAAACAAATGAAAGTATTTATAGCAACCAAGTCCGTTCTTGCTCGGTAGTTACGGGATATTCCTCGCTTGATTCCGTCTAAATGGTAGCAAGTACCAACAAGTCTTCGGTATCTTCCGTTTTTCACCGTATTCTGTAAAGGAAGAATAGAAGAGTGGTCTCCCTTATAAAATGGCTGCGCCCATAGATTTGAGTAAAGTATTCGTCAGAGAATTGGAAATAAATAACGACAAAACATTGTGCATAAATCAATATGCGATCGGGGATGTAGGCTGTGTTGTATGGGACGCTGCACTGGTGTTGTCAAAGTATTTAGAAACACAAGATTTTGATTACGGCAGAACATTACAGAACAAAACTGTCATAGAGCTCGGTGCTGGTACTGGGGCTGTAGGATTGGTGGCTGCCAGCTATGGGTAACTAATGATTTTGAATAGATATGTTAACTTAGCCCATTCCCTCATAGGCTAATTTAACCACTTTGAATAAATCTACCGAAAACAAGCATTAACTAAAGAAAATGAAAATGAAAAAAAAATTTGTAGTTTGAAACCATTGTGATAAATAGAGTATCTATCTATCAATCTATCTATCTTCACATAGTTCACATAGTTCACATAGTTCTTCAGCCGGATATGGGATGATCCCCATATAAACACTTGGTTTCTTAGGCTGTTTTCATGGTGCTTCCTCTATTGGTTGTAGCTTTACAGCTGGTCCGGGTATGGTTGAGTACTCCCCGTCAGTCTTCTTTAATTTGCGCGTACTGTATTCTTATGTTTGCATATGTGGATTCACTTAATTATCACTGCACTAATTGTCTGTCCCTAGAGTCTCTGTTTGCTCATTATTTTTTATTTATCTTCTTTTTTTTTTAGACAGCAATAACCACTTATCTCAGGCAGATCTTGCACTTACTTCGCAAGTAATATCAATTTAGGCATTCAGGTCTAAATTTGTCCTTACCCCCAACCCAGTTCTCATTTAGCCTATGTTTAAATGTGTTGACGGTAGGTGCTGTCACGATTAGTTCAGGTAAACTATTCCATTGATCGACTACCCTACGGCTGAATGAACATCTCCTAATTTCAGTGCGTGACCATTGCTTGTAAATAGCTTTTGAATTTCTCCTAAGCTGGGTGGCATTTAGACCAGGGAAGAATTTGTCTCTATTTAAATGTACATGCCTTCCTTTGAGTCAAACCCTCTGTGGGGAATTAGACTTCGACGTGTGTCAACCACCTAGAATATTAGTAAGAAAAGAGTAAAAGTAGTTACAAGATCAGAAAAGATAATTGTTAAAAAGTTAAAAAACAGAGCAGGTATACATACGGCAACCTTCATATCGATCGATTCATGACTTATTTGATATTGAATATAACTCTTCAAAAAGTCATATTTCAATTTGATTTTATATAGATTTAGTGGTTGACAACAGGTTAAAATAACAAAGAACACAAGTTGACTACACACTTGGTTTAGTATCTATGGTTTGACATAAAGCTACTTGTGTTAAAATCATGGGTTACCAGTGGCTTCACATACAGCTCTATGCTACTTGTGTTAAAATTGGGGTATTCCAGTATTTTGGTAGTATTGCAGTATTTCGGTAAGTCGTGTTACCGGGGCAAATATAATGCAGAAAGCTCCTACAGGAACTATAACTAGGAACCTTTGACCTGCATTCAGCTGTCATCTGCCATACAAACCTATAATTAATTAATTATACCTATTTTAGATTGTCACTGACTTAAGCCAGGCTTTACTGTATAAGTATTAACATTTTTTTTATTCAGTGCTGTAGTAACAATAACAGATCTGGAAGAGTTTGTTCCCTTGATGCAGATGAATGTTGAGGCCAACAAAGCGCACTTCTCCCATCCAGTGACAGCTGAGGTGCTGAAATGGGGCATGGACATCAATACCAGACACACTGATCCTGATATTGTCCTAGTTGCTGACTGTATATATTATGAAGAGGTATCTATTTGTGTATATAGTATGAAGAGGTACCTGTTTGTCTAAAATTATCAGACTTTAGGCATTGTTTCTAACTCTCCAACAGCTACACAATGCATATCAAGATCAGAAGCTACACTCAGCTTATCTGGATCTACACTTTTTGTAAATGCCTGGGTATTCCTTTTGTCCTTAGATATGGTATAATATACTTAACTATTTACTCCATAAATGCATGAATACACCTTTGCAAAAAAGTACACCCAGATCAGACAGCTCCTGTAGGAGATGTCTGATCAGGGTCTGCTCTGTTTGCATATGAAATGATATATATATTATTCTACAGTTTTAGCCATGGCCAAAAATTCCGGTGTTCTTGCCATAATAAAAATTAATATTCTTGATACAGTTTCTGCCATGGCCAAAAATTCCAATGTTCATGCCATAATAAAAATTAATATTCATGATGTCATTATTTCTTACATGAATGTTCATAGAGTAAAGGGTTAAAATGTTATCTTATAAAGTTACTGATGAATGGATGAATGGCCAAAATAGATACAATCAATGTCACTAGCTTAAATATTTACTTTCTAATGTTCTACTAGCATGAGTAGCATGATTTTACAATCTAGTTGTATATAAGAACGCTTTGCTTTTAATTACTATATGCCATATGACTCATAATGAGCCAAATGTTTACTGATCACCTAGCATCTGATCAGGATCCCTCCTGTCCCTATATGCCCTATTGACATATGATAATATAAGTACAGTAAAACCCCTCTAAACCGGAATTCTAGAAGAGAAGAATGTAGCCACTTTTAGGCAAACGGCTGCTTAATTCAGGGTCAAAGTCATGCAGAAAGCTCCTAGAGGAGCTTTCTGCATGACTTTAACCCTGCATTAAGCTGCCACCTGTCTCCAAAACCGATATTTATACCGAAATTAACGTCCGGTTTAGAGGGGTTTCACTGTACTTGTTTAAACTATGATAATAATAATCTTAAATTATGGAATTAGACTGTATAATTCCACGCTTAAATACAAGCTTGATTGCATATGATTAAGGGAGGCAAATCTGTGTAGACACCTTTTTACTATGTCAGCATTGTCTCCCTTTATCTATTAAATATACAGGCATTAATTATTTTAAAGACATTAGAATCAAAATTGGTGAGAACTATTTAAATTAAACTTGAGATTTAAAATAATTCTTTATATCTTATATGTATTGTTTTAATGTGCTAAACTTTATCCTATATTTACAGGCTGTTTTGTTTTATAAAGTGTTATTGTTTTATGTTACTGTAGTCGGCAAATAGCTTCTGATTTAGCAAATGTTATTTGTTGTAAACCCGACTGAAAATAAAGCTTCTTGTATCTTGTAAGAGAATTCTACCTCTGGGTTGTTAAAATCCAGCTTAATTCTTCATCAGATGAATATTCATGAATAAAATAATGACATCATAAATATTAATTTTGTTTGCTGAATTTCTATATTGTCATGGAAACAGGGGATATATCCATGGCAGATCTGTCTGATCTGGATCTGCTATGTTTGCAAAGCCATTGAAAGGTGTCTCTTTCAAATGATGGGAAAAAAGTGTGAAAGTTATGCAGAAAGCTCCTATAGAAGCTCCTTTAGAAGCTTTCTGCATTATTTTCATTCTGAATTAAGTAGCTACTTTCTTTAACCCATTCCCTCGTAGGCTATTTTTAGATCCAACCACTTTGAATAAATCTACCGAAAAGGAGCATTAACTAGAGAAAATATTTTTTTCTTAGAATTTTGTAGTTTGAAACCATTGTGATATAAAGAGCATATGGGAGCAAATGCTCTATTTCTCACAATGGTTTAAACAGGTGATTTCAACAGAGGCTTAGAATGGCGTGTTTATGGAGGAAAGGGGTAACACTCCTTCATATAAATGCCTTTTCACACCTTCGCACACTAAGTAGACCCAGGTCAGATGGCTACTTAGCCGCCTGATCAGGGCCTGCTGTGCTTTCTTATGAAATTATAATAGATCTGACTCATTAGTTAATTTCTGCCAATACCAACAGTTCCTGTATACATAATGCCATCATAAAAATTCACCTAATAAATATTCATGGTGTCATTATTTCTTACATGAATATGCAACAGGGACAGGGTTAAAGACCCCCCCCCCCCCCCATCTCTATTCATTTAACCCTTTCCTCCATATATACGCCTTTCTATGCCTCTGTAAAAGTCACATTTTGAAACCATTGTGATAAATAGAGCATTTGCTCCATAGTAGCAAATGCACTATTTATCACAATGGTTTCAATACAAAATAATTCTAAAATTTTCCTTTTCTCAAGTAAATGCTCCTTTTCGGTAGATTTATTCAAAGCTGTTGGATCTAAAAATAGCCTATGAAGGTATGGGTTAAAGTAAAGACTGGAATTTTCTATTTCATTCACCTTTTAATTTTAGGAAATACTCAACCCTTACAGTGAGGGATACAAGTCACTAATGTCCTTTGAAAACACTGTAGACCCAGGGTCTGTACTGTCTGTAATGTTACACTTTTCTTTAGATTCCATTAAAAAATAACCATAAGCTTTTGGAGTAGTCCATTTGAAAATTCAGCATTGTAAGGGTTAACCCTTTCCTCCATAAATATGCCTTTCTATGCCCCTGTATAAGTCACCTGTTGAAACCAATTGTGATAAGTAGAGCATCTGCTCCTATAGGAGCAATGCTCTATTTATCACAATGGTTTGAAACAGACCTGGGGTTAATTACATGGCAATGTAATTAATTAAATTACAATTACATTCATAAAAGGTCAATTACCATTACAATTACAATTATATGGGTTTGTTCATGCAATTAATTAAATTACAATTACTTTGCCAAATGTAATTAATTACATCTCAATTACTTTCAAAAGTCTGGCAACAAGAAATGTTTTAGAAAACAAGATTATTAAGTAACACAACTAGTACATGTACATGTAAGTATGCATGTAAATGACCAGTAACATATTTACAGTCATTGAATTCTGTTCATGTATCAGAAGTATTTTTATAAACAGCTTTAAGTGCTCACATGATATACATACCAATATACAAAAGAGTAAATCTTCGTCAGAAAGCTGTCATAAACATGTTATACACAGATGTCTGATCAGGGTCTACACTGATTCTAACTTTTCATACATAATCTCGAATACTGCAGATCTGCCATACCAGTAAATATCAGGACTGGGGAAAAACGTTTTTTATCCAATAAAACTATCTTGCAACTTGTTAAGAGTTTAGACAACAAACCCATCATTTAATTATTTTGAAGCTCAAATTTACACACTTTAATACCCATTTTACAGTTCAAATTTTTCCTCATCTTTTGATTAATATGAAACAGTTGTAACAAAGGAGCAGACATAGAATTTAGCTTGGGTCATTTGTTAGCAGGCAAAGGGTTATACAATGTATGGTCACTGCATTTTGCTTTCTGTGGTCAGTCAGGTGTCACAGTGTCTATTGTCAATAGCATAATTATCACAGGTAAAGGTGTCAATGCAAACCTCTTTTAGCTGTACATGTAGGTATTCAATTATCATTCTGGATACTTGTAGTCCGCCAAACATTAAATAACTCTTCCAGCACAATATACTTGTTCATAATGCACTGATGACACTTGAAAGCAATATATACCCAGATCAAAGCACTGCTATAGGAGCCCTTTGAAAAAGGTCTGCACTGTTTGAAATATTACTCTAGGTATTGTTCTAAGTCCAAAAATACAACACAATGAACATATTCCCATAAAATGCAGAAATTAAGTCCGTTTTAATATAGTTTTGATATGTTATATGACAAAGTAAATTTAAGAAAATAATGTAGACTGAGATGAGATGCCTTCTGTATGAGCTGATAGCAATATAGACCGGTAATGTCTGCTCTCTTTGCTCATAATGGAAGAATGAATATTACAATTTTACCATTTTCATGAGTTGTTGTGTTTAATTATTCAACGGGGTATAATTATAAAACCCTGATTGAAGTAGATTAATAATTTGCAAAATATGGGATCTCATTGAATTGAATATATATGTTATTTGAACTTGTCTGTGTACTAAACAATATAATACATGTACACTGAAATAACATTTGTTATTTACTCACTTTCTCCATGGATTCAGTGTTTAAAAATTAAATCTATTATTCTGATTCAGTGTTTAAAAAATTAGATATATCAAAATCACTGAATAGCTATGCTTTATAGTGTAAATAACCAAAGTAATTGAGAAGTAATTGAAAAGTAATTGTTCATTACACCTAATTGTTCACTGTAATTAATTACATTACAATTACATGTAATTAAAATAGCACTCAATTACACATTACGTCAATTGCATTGAAAACATGTAATTAATTGTATTTAATTACAATTACAATTTTAATTACCCCAGGTCTGGTTTGAAATAACAAAATTCTAAAAAAATCCTGTTCTCTAGTTAATGAATGAGATTGTTTTCAAAGATTATCATGGATACATTGTGACTGTCTAACCTGTACCAGATAGATATGCCTTCCACACCTTTGACAACAAAGTAGACCCAGATCAGATGGCTCCTTTAGGAGCCTTCTGGTGAGGGTCTGCTCTGTTTGGTTATTGAATTATATAGATCTGATTCTATAGTATCTGTCCAGGCCAAAATATAATTTGTTTGTAAAAAATTATATATACCTGCTAATTGATAGTTATGATATCGTTATGTCTTACATGAGATTAATGAATAATCATAAGATAAAGGGTTAATAGTGATGTCAGCACTTGTGTTTTTTTAAGTCGCTGGAGCCTCTTGTGAAGAGTATGGAGGTGCTGTGTGGGAAAACAACCTGTATTTATTGTTGCTACGAGGAGAGAACAACTGGAAACAAACCTGAGCTGCAGCGGAAGTTTTTACAGGTATGCTAAACACTTTTGTGGTTTGAGTCAAACCCACTTGTATTCAGCATGACATAGTCATCACAATTGTGGTGGAGTGTGTGTATGTCTGAGATTGCATGTGTGCATCTGTTCAATTTTGCCAGGGCCATAACTTCATTCAGATTGAACACATATACTAGTCATGAGGAGTTGATGTGACATGTACAAAACCATAGCTTTAACAGTAAGCTTTTTTAGTTCACCTGGCACTAAATGCCATCGCTCTGTGTCCATTGTACATTGTCATTGTGCAGCATGCACCATAAACATTTTCTTTGAATGACATCTCCTTAAGGTACCTAGATATGTTCAGCATGTGTCATTTGAAAATCATATTTAATACTACCAAAATATAAAAGTCATTTTTTCAGCTTAGTTGTTAGTTATATTACATGTGTTTTATTTGACGAATTTTCAAAAAACATTGACAATCCTATCAAAACCGACGTTTAAAATCTATGTAAATGTGCCAGTTTGAAAAGTTTTAAATAGCGATTGCAAAGTCATCTTTCGTCTAAAGTTATCACAACTGGCCAGTATGTATATCTTTAGGATGTCTAGGGAGCTGTGTCACAGATAAAACTCTCCATTTAGGATTTGTACAGTCAAAACACCTTCTTAAAACAAGGAAAATTCTGAGTGACTGAGGCAATACAATACTTTGCATCCAGACAGTATAGGAGTTGTACAATATTTGAGTTTTGAGACCCCTGAAATTCTGTCTCTCGCCATGTTTCTTTTGATGTTAGACAATAAAGGCAAGATATCAAAACACTATTACACTAATCCCTCACTGAGACAATGCTTTTTCTTGTGTGGAAATCAATGTGCTGTTACATGTAGTACAGGAGAAATCAATGGGCTGTTACATGTAGTATAGGAGAAATCAATGTGCTGTTACATGTAGTACAGGATAAATCAATGGGCGGTTACATGTAGTACAGGAGAAATCAATGGGCTGTTACATGTAGTACAGGAGAAATCAATGTGCTGTTACATGTAGTACAGGAGAAATCAATGTGCGGTTACATGTAGTACAGGAGAAATCAATGGGCTGTTACATGTAGTACAGGAGAAATCAATGTGCTGTAACATGTAGTACAGGAGAAATCAATGTGCTGTTACATGTAGTACAGGAGAAATCATTGAGCTGTTACATGTAGTACAGGATCTATTCTTCAAATATGTTTAAGCCTTTCTCTGTTGCTTATTCATCTAAGAAATAATGACATTATGAATATGTATTAGATGATTTTTGATAATGGCTTATGTACACAAGACTTTTTGGTATTTATAAAAAAAACTGTAGAGTCAGTCCTATTGTAATTTCATAAGCAAACAGAGCAGACCCTGATCAGACAGCTACTCTAGGTGCCGTCTGATCTAGGTCTTCTCTTTTTGCAAAGGCATGAAAACGTGTTTATATGAACGAGTTGTTTAATTGACCCATCTTATCTATTCCTCTGTTTGACCAATCAGTATTATAGTATGTTTTGTTTATATTTACAGCTTTGTGAAGACAGATTTATAATGGAGAAAATTCCCATAGAAAGACAAAACCAAGAATTCTGCAGTGAAGACATACATGTGTACAAATTCAGGAGATTAAAAGCATGAAATGTTCTTGACTTCTGTTTGATATTTGACATTTGCCTTGTATATGATCCAGAATTCGTTGTCCAGGAATTTCTGTTACATCTCAAAATGTTTGGTGTCCAACATTTTCATATCATGATACATTGAAAATAATGATGTAAATGTTTGTATTGAAATGAAACTGTTGTACTGTCAAATGACCAAATTCAAACTTACGATGTGTGCCATGATATCGCGATTTTTCTTTTCCCCAGTGCTTGGAGATGTAACATGGACATTGTCGACTTTTAGGACTTTAGTTTTGAGAATATTTGAACAGTTCTAAATATGCTCAATTATTCTCTTAAATTACAAATAACCTCATATTTTAGCATATAGTTTCCATTCCATAATGCAACGAAATATAAATATAAACAAATTTATGCAGAGATGTAACTGGACACAAAATGTATACATTTTTTAAAGAAAAACATTATTAAACCGTCACATTTTCCAAGTTTCTTTTCTTCAAATCACTTACTTGAGCGGTAGAAATATTTTTATACTGTAACAGTTCAGGAGTTTTGACGACAGTTGTCAAGAAGACCCTTTAGCAGAAATCAGAAGGGTAACAGTGGACACCAAACTAGATTTTTATATTTAAAACTCGTCTTATTTAATTAATTTTAATTGTAAATCTGAATTTTGGGAATTTAGTCAATTAAAGTGAAGAGGACATTCAATGTATGTTCCAGTTTATATATGAGCATGCTCTGTAGATGCCCATAACCCATTAACTACCCTCTGTTGTGTGCTATGGTGTTTATAACATGTCAGCATGGTAGACGGACTGATTTATATATTGTGCTAGCATACAAACGGGTGAAGGGGTTTGTACTTAGCTGTAGTGTCTCTATAACAAGACTTGTATTGTATTAGACCTAGATTGTAATTTGTCACGCTTGCACATGTATAATCATGCACAGCTCCGTTTTGGGTTGAGGTATATTCACCATCAGAAATAAGTTGCAACATTTAGTCGTTCGGATGGGACTTAAAACCGAGGTCCAACCGGGAGTTACAGGCATTTGCCTTCCATTCTGAGATATTGATATCATAACATCATATCATATTTAATCCATTACTAATGCAATGTTCTTATACTTATGGATGCTGAAAATACTTCCCAGTAAGGCATAAGGAAAAAGTAGGTATATTTACTTCTCACCCACGTTTTTGAATAATGGGAAGGGTAGTTTTATTTTTTTTTATTTTTCGTCCATATATGACAGAGTAAGAGCTCAATATTTATCATTATCAAGGTAGATGACTTTCATTCAGCAGCAGCAATATCAAGGGTGAGAATCAAATATATATACTTTTTCTTTAGCCTGATATATACTGGTTAACCAGGCAACCAAAGTGCTATTGGACCTGGGGGCTCACCATAGCAGTTGCATTTGCACAATCAAATCCTTGGTTGCACAGTTAAAACCTTTATGTATCTAACAGCTATCAAATTTGCTTGCTTGCTTGTCTGATTTTGGGTGTATTTGTCAACAATATGATTCAGAAGGTGAGTAGAAAAACAGTGAAGCATAGTTTAAACATTGGAAAACTTTATTCCGAAAAAACTTTGGTTAACAAGATTTCAGAAAATAGACTAGAATTCCTCAGTTTCTCTTCAATGGGTCACACTGTTCCAGCTCTCCTGCTAGTCACCTGAAATGTTAAGGAAGAAACTCTAGAGGAAGTATATAAGATGGTTTATACAAGCGAAAATGATACACCTCTTTTCATTAACCCTTTAATGCTTAGCGCGTGCTAGTATTCTGCGAAAACTATTTCCAAATAATTAATGATTGCAGTACATAAATTAATGGGCTACAAGTAATAATTCAATGTAATCAAAGCAAAGCACTTACTATCAAATGTGTACACCACGCATCTCCTAAGATTAGAGACATCAGGTGGCTGCAACCTCCTTTCAACATCAGACGCGATGATGGTATGTTTGACCTCATTCATGACCCACGTGTTCTTTCCATATTTTTTGAAGAAGCTAACCCATGGCCATTCGTCCACCTAAAATATAGTTCATGTTTTTTTAGTTCAATTTTGAACTAAAATAGTGCACGAAACAGTCAGGTGCCTGTTCTTTTATAAGATTTATATTGAGCATACTGCAGTGTATCATCTAAGATGTCTGACCAATTTAACTTTAAAAGTGAATTAAATCTAAATGTGTGTTTTTCAACTTCAATTGTTCATTTACCATTCCTAATGTGACATAGTTAAATTTTACATAAACAAGATCTATGACTATGAGTGAGTCACTTGAAAGTCAACTCACTGAATGATTACTGCAATATTACATAACGAGTGCCAAATAGAAACGACGTTTACTCAACAAAACTGGAAACAAGAACTTGTAAAGAATATCAGGTAATATAAGCAGAAAAAACATGGAACATGCAATAATGCAAGCAGAAAATGTGAACATGTCCTATTTCCATTTTGACTCAGTAATGAAATGACTGAAAATTGACATGACAGAAATTTGTCGGAAGTGATAATTGTAATATGCAGCATTTAACCTAGGTAATTTTAGGTAATTAACAAACACTTTTTATATTTCGAAATCATTTCGTAGGATAAGTTTTTTAATAATACGTGTCCGACAAATCTGGTAGCCCAGTGGGTTGCCATTAAATCATATTAATTGTATGTATTGAGTAAATAATTTTTCAGTTAATGGAATGTTTGACTTCTTTAAGTATTAACTGTTTTCTCAACTTTACAGGCCTATATTGAGACTTAAATTGTTTCTAGGCTAACAGCAACATATTGTAAAATGTGGAAAACCAATACCAGGGCTACCAGTTCAAAGATATGGCAACTCACTGGGCTCATCCTGAACGTTGCCAAACATATATATTCTCCCGGATTGTACCTTGAAGCAATTACATTTAACAATTAAGGTCACAATGAAAGTAGTTCAGAAATATTTGAACCTCAAATAAAAAGTTTCTGAATTGAGAACAAGTGTTTAAACAGCAGCAGTTTTACTAGTAACATACTTTCAACTCGTGATGTTGATGGTGTAATGCATTTTTAGTTTTCAGGTGTACTTCATATACCGTACCAAAACATTACCTACATAGCAACAATACTTACCCAGGGGGTACCATGTCGTCACCCAATGAGACAATCTGGTCATGAGTCCCCACTGCTTCTTGCTCTGGATCGACTTCACATTCCTCATGGCCTGTTACTATGGTCACTGTCTGTCGATCGTCACTGGAACAAATGAAGGAGCATTCTACATCCATGTTGACATTATAACATTTTAATTAACCATTTTTGAAAATTAAGCATGTAATAAAGTGTATAGCATATAACACACTTACCCAGGGGGTACCATGTCTTCAACCAATGAGACAATCTGGTCATGAGCCTCCACTGCTTCTTGCTTTGGATCGACTTCACATTCCTCCTGGCCTGTTACTTTGGTCACTGTCTGTCCGTCGTCACTGGAACAAATGAAGGAGCATTCTACACACATGTTGACATGATAACATTTAAATTAACCATTCCATACTGTATTTTCAATGAAATTTAAGCATGTAATAATGTGTATAGCATATAACATACCCAGGGGGTACCATGTCGTCACCCAATGAGACAATCTGGTCATGAGTCCACACTGCTTCTTGCTCTGGATCGACTTCACATTCCTCATGGCCTGTTACTTTGGTCACTGTCTGTCTATCGTCACTGGAACAACCCAGATTTGAACTTAACCTGGATTTCATCCAGGGCAATACACAAACAAATTTATTTAAAGATAAAGTGCAAAATGTGGTCTCTAGAGTGTTAACCATTTTTTAATATGATTTGACCTAGTGACCTAGTTTTTGACCAGACATGACCCACATGCAAACTTGGCCTAGATTTCAAGGAGACAAACATTGTGATCAAGTTTCATAAAGATTGAATAAAATTTGTAGCCACCAGAGTGTTAACGAACCAATTGTGGACGACGGACGGCGGACATCCAGCGATCCTAATAGCTCACCATGAGCACTTCGTGCTCTGGTGAGCTAAAAAATCTTCATCCATTCTCAAAGGTTTGAGGTGATTATGCAGAGGAAAACGTAAAAGATGAGTGGCAGCTGAACCATTTATTCTACAGAAGCCCCTTCTAGTGCATTTTAAGGTTGAACATCCCTAATGAGATCAGATCATGTCTGTCATTCAATTTCGGTTATCAACATATCTAGCGATCAGTCAGTTGACGAGAATGGTCGCTTGTTCTATCAAAAGTACCGACATTGACCCAATCTCGTTGGGGACGTTCAACCTTAATTTCCCTCATTGGTGTACAGAAAAGCAGGGCTCCAGATAAGAGGGAGTAAATTGAACAAATCAAACATTTTCTCACTCATTTCAGCAACAAATCTTACGGTGTTACTACTCATTAGAATTGCTCAAAGAGATTATTCTAATGAGTAGTAACTCCACAGGGTTTATTGCAGAAATAAAGAAATACTCCCCTTATCTGGAGCTCTGAAAAGAATATGTTTGGTTATTCTTTCCCATTTTAACAAAATTGCAAATGAAATAAAATTTGGAAAATGACTTTCTCAAAATGCTGTAGACTTATTTTTATTTTCAAGAGCGACTAGCAGTTTGGAGCCTGCTGAGAGAACAGGTGACCAGTATCTATGTGGTAATGGGTTAAAGCAACTGAACATAAAGCAGTATGCTCCTTTCAGCCCATAGCTTTTACGAGCAAAGATAAATGTGTGTCCATGTTACATCTCTAATCAAAATCTGCAAATCATCAAAATTACCGTAACTATTTACCGATTACAGAAACAACAGTATGTTTGGCTATTGAAATGCTTACATATCATTCAATTTTTAAGAAAAAAGTAAAATAAATAAATAATAATTTCTAAAACAAAAGATGTAACTTGGACGCTCTCATTTGATTTTGAACATAACAAAGACACCATTTCTAGTTTCCCGGTTACATCCTGAATTCTTTTTATGAAGGCAAAAAATTAATTCAGTACTCATATTTATCTTTTTTTCTTTTGCAGCATTTAACAGAGCCAAATCAATGTGAATAATACATGAATACACAATTAATGTAAATTATGGACCTGGACTTCTAACAAATGTGACAAGATGTAACTTTGACATCATCAGATAACAACAGACACACAGGGACACCATTGTCAGTGTCAAATGTTACATCTTATAGGTGATATGATAATTTGTAACCCAGAATCATCATTCAATTCTTTTTCAAGGCAAAAAACCTTAAGAAATGTATTACAACTAGCTAATTAAATCAAATCCCTTTAATTCTCAAAGGGTGTTAGGAAATGAAGTTTATCCCAATGAGATGTTACAGGGACACTAATGCTTGTGTCAGAAGTAACATGGACATCAATGTCTGGTGTCAAGTTACACCCGCTTGCATAGAAATATAAATACGTGTTTTGTGAAATCCATATATTATGAACACAATACAGTTTTGATTGATACACAAAATTAACAGTACTCCAATCATTTAAATTGCTAATAACACATTGATGCATGTAAAATACCATGTGTTTAATGAAGATGTAATTTTGACTCAAAAACATCAAAGTTTCTTGTAACAAAGACACAATTAATGGTATCCAAATTACATCTTAAAAGAAGTAGTTTAAGGAATACAGAGTACAGATGATTTTGTCTTGAAATTAAAAACAAATAATCAGGATGCAATGGATTCAACATGCACAAACTTTTATTTATCATAATAAATCTGAGTAGCCATTTACTGATTATAAGACCTGTGATGTAACTTGGACATTGCTGTATTTCCGACTAAACTGTAGTCAATGTAACATCTTTTTTCAAAAATGACATTTCAATAGAAATAGCATTTTTATTACACAGTACAAAGTAATCTCTTATCTTATTCTGAACGTTATCCGCACTGGCAGATTTGCATTAAATAATTTAGCCGTAGCAGACAATAAATACAACAAATGGCATTTTCATTCAAATGACGTAACATGGACATGACATGCCGATCGCTCGTCGTCAGAGAAACTTTCATTTCCCGTCCTCCTTTACCAATTGACATCGTTTTTCGGACCAAAATCACAAGTTTAATATGTCAACTTCATTTTAAATCAATAAGATATTACATACAGAATGTCATATCACTGCAAAATACGTATTTTCAAGGCCATGTACGATAAATCAAGACGTAATTTTTCATATCTTACCTCGTGGCATACTTCGCGTCCGCCATCTTTGAAAGTTGTGTGTACTACGTATCGGCAATGAGTTTGACGTCATCAGATAGTGCGAGCAGGTACCACAGAGTGCACTTGCTTGACCGAAAGATTTGTGTGAAATTATTTATCATAAAATTATTTTTATTACTGACGTAACCTTTTGGACATTAAATTTGGTCCGATTTTTTTCTTCTAAAATTACCGAAATGTTATTGTGACTGCCAAATCAATTTATACTCATGCGAACAATACACGTTAAAGGGAACAAGTCACCATTGTAAACAAAGGCTAGCCACGAACCTGTGTATAAGAAACATAAGTAACGAAAGACGAACGAATGTGGACACGAAAAATTACGTCAGCAATTTTCGAGTTAAAAATCTTAATTTCTACGAACTCGTGTGCAGAGGCTCTGTTCTTATGTAACCATGTTTGAGGAAAATCACCGCTTTACTCATTAAATACATTGTTTGAGATCACCCGGCCTTCAGATGAAAAATTTAAAGCCGAAAAAAAACTACCCGATTTATTTTTAAAAAACGAGTCCAGAATTTCACCACTTTTATGGATATTTTTACCGATTGTGAAAAGCTGCCATCATAGGTACAATAGGGAATGCTTGCCATTTTATTGTTTGTTATAAGTGAAATAAGAGAATACATGCACAGCCAACAGGAAGTTATGGTAAAATTGGATTCTTTGAGACGAACAGAAATTCCTGGACAAATAATTCTGAATCATATTAAAAATAAAAGTAAAATCTCTCTATAGCAATCACTCGATAGAAGGAACATTCTGAGTGACTGAGGCAATACAATACTTAGCATCCAGACAGTATAGGAGCCGTCTGATCTGGGTCTACCCTGTTCGTAAAGGCATACTTCACATTCTGTTAAATAAATGGCCTTAGCTAACCACAATCTTTTTTACTTTTGAACATAATACAGCACATTTCAAATCTTTGTAAACAGTAAATGCACACTAGGCCATTTATTAATTGAATTGAGGAGTCTTAAAAATCGGATGGTTGCTTATGTAGGACAAAAGTAATGCAGAAAGCTCCAATAGGAACTTTCTGCATTACTTTCAACATGCATTTAAGTTACCACTTGTCTTCAAGACCAAAATTAAGACCTCTTTTACATGAGTGGTACACTGTACTTAGTATGTAAGACAATGTGTTGGTAGATTGTATTAAGCACAATGAGTTGGTACACTGTACTTAAGACAATGTGTTGGTAGACTGTATTGAACAAATGAGTTGGTAAATTGTACTTAAGACAATGTGTTGGTAGACTGTATTCAACAAATGAGTTGGTAAATTGTACTTAAGACAATGTGTTGGTAGACTTTATTGAACACAATGAGTTGGTACACTGTACTTAAGACAATGTGATGGTAGACTGTATTGAACAAATGAGTTGGTACGTTGTATTGAACAAATGAGTTGGTAAATTGTACTTAAGACAATGTGTTGGTAGACTGTATTGAACAAATGAGTTGGTAAATTGTACTTAAGACAATGTGTTGGTAGACTGTATTGAACACAATGAGTTGGTAAATTGTACTTAAGACAATGTGTTGGTAGACTGTATTGAACAAATGAGTTGGTAAATTGTACTTAAGACAATGTGTTGGTAGACTGTATTGAACAAATGAGTTGGTAAATTGTACTTAAGACAATGTGGTTGGTAGACTGTATTGAACAAATGAGTTGGTAAATTGTACTTAAGACAATGTGTTGGTAGACTGTATTGAACAAATCAGTTGGTAAATTGTACTTAAGACAATGTGTTGGTAGACTGTATTGAACACAATGAGTTGGTACACTGTACTTAAGACAATGTGTTGGTAGACTGTATTGAACACAATGAGTTGGTAAATTGTACTTAAGACAATGTGTTGGTAGACTGTATTGAACAAATGAGTTGGTAAATTGTACTTAAGACAATGTGTTGGTAGACTGTATTGAACACAATGAGTTGGTAAATTGTACTTAAGACAATGTGTTGGTAGACTGTATTGAACAAATGAGTTGGTAAATTGTACTTAAGACAATGTGTTGGTAGACTGTATTGAACACAATGAGTTGGTACACTGTACTTAAAACAATGTGTTGGTAGACTATTGAACACAATGAGTAGGTACACTGTACTTAAGACAATGTGTTGGTAGACTGTATTGAACACAATGAGTTGGTACACTGTACTTAAGACAATGTGTTTGTAGACTTATTGAATACAATGAGTAGGTACACTGTATTTAAGACAATGAGTTGGTAGACTGTATTCAACACAAAGAGTTGGTATACTGTACTTAAGACAATGTGCTGGTAGACTGTATTCTACAGATGAGGTGGTACATTGTACTTAAGACATTGTGTTGGTAGACTGTATTCAAAACTATGAGTCGGTACACTGTACTTAAGACAATGCTATGGTTAAGACAATGCTTTGGTACACTGGCTTTAAGACAATGTGTTGGTACACAGTTTTAAGACAGTGTTTGGTACACTGTACTTAGCCAATGTGTTGGTACACTTTACTTTTGATAAAGTGTTGGTACACTGTACTTACAATAATGTTTTGACTCACTGTACTTAAGACATTGTGTTGGTACACTGTACTTAAGACAATGTGTTAGGACACTGTATTTAAGATAATGTGTTAGAACACTTTTAGGTATTAGAACAAGTTAGTACACTGTACACAAGACAATATTTTTGTACACTGCCAATGTGTTGGTACACTGTACTAGAGACAATGATTTGGTGCATTGTACTTATCGCAATGTTTTGGTACACTGAAGTTAAGACAATTGTTGGTACACTGTACCCAAGATGTTGGTACACTGTACCCAAGACATTGTGTTGGTTCACTGTACTTATGACAACGAAGCAACATTGCATTAACTCTTTAGATGCTGAGCTTTCAAAGTGGGACCATCTATCAGTCTTAAACGATAGATTCCATTCAGCTGGAAGGGCTTTACCTGGCTGGCTGATGTTAAATGTCACATAACACCGACCTTGTTTATCACCGACCTTGACTCCTCTAGTTTATTTCAAGCTTACACCAAGATTATTAACCCATTTTCTCCCTCGATCCCATATATGGGACATGGGGAAAACAGTGTAGACTCTGATCAGACGCCGCATCATGCGGCGTCTCATCAGAGTCTACACTGTTTGCTGATAGGAATTTCAATATAAAACCAATCGAAATTGAATATTTAGGCTAGGCACCCCTTAGATAAAAAATCCAATATATAAACATGGAAGAATCCACTGGGTGCAAATGGGTTAAACTGTTTAGGTCTCGATGAGATGCCGAGTTACTCAGATCCAAAGTTATCCCAAATGTGCCGCTATCGTGTAACGAATCCATCAGAACCCAACTGTCTAGTATAATGATTACACGTATGTACTGGAAGGAACCACTAAGAATTAGAGCAGGTGACATTTTGCTTTGACAGACGGCGGTACGTAGCGTTTATTTAACCCTGTACAAGTACAGTTGAACTTCGATATCTCGAACTCGGATAACTCGAACTTCGGGATAAATCAAAACAAAAAAATCAGTTCCTCCAAAACTTACCATACAGAATGGCTCTAAAATGTATCCTACAGATATCTAGAAACATATATTACAGCTTAATACAGGTATAAAGTAATGCTGAAAGCTCCTACAGGAGCTTTCAGCATTACTTTAGACCTGTATTTAGCTGTCACATGTGTTTCTAGATATCTGTACCGATAAATTTAGAGCATTTCTATATATGTAAGTTTTGTTCGAGTTATCCCGAAGTTCGAGTTATCCGAGTTCGAGATATCGAAGTACTTGTACAGGGTTAAATAAACGCTACACGTACCGCTGCCTGGCAAATCGAAGTTCAACTGTAGTTTATTTACATCACCTAGTACATTAATACACGGTGTATAAATGGACATGTATTAAGCTGTGACCTTGAGAGATTGGTTCAGGTTAGATATTGGAAAACTCGAGCTTCTGTTATCTCGAACTAATTTGTATGGTCCCTTGAAGGTCGAGTATCGAAGTTCAACTGTACGTCTTTTTGCGCATTTGCAAACAGTACAGACCCTTTATAGGGACCATCTGATTAAGGTCTATTCTGCTTGCTTATGTAATGATATAGATTTTATTCTACATTTTCTGCCCTGACTTGAACATTCCTGTGTTCCTTTGAAATTATAAAAAGACGTTGTATTTCATATTCATGATGCCATTAATTTCTTACATGAATATTCATTAAGTAAAGGTCTAATTTGTCAAACAGTTTGGCTCCTGATGACACTCAGTGCCCTATCTTGACCTACCCACCGTTATATATGTCATCACAAAATATCGTTCTCTTCAAACCAAGGGGAATGTAAACTAACCCTTTCCCTCAAATAAACGCCATTTCACGCATTTGCAAACCTTGGAGATCCAGTTCTGATCAGGGTCTTCTCTGTTTGCTTTTGGAATTTGATATATTTGTTTCTTTAGTTTCTAAAATGGCTAACATGTTACTCCTTCCATAATTAATAATTACTATTTTGACCATGAATATGCAGTAGGAGAAAGTATTAAGCGATGAACGTCATCTTCAGCAAACATGTAAGTATTTCATAACGAGCTTAATCCTTACAACGCTGAATTTTCAAATGGACTGTTCTAAAATTTAAGCAGGTAAAGCGTATGGTGAATATTTAAGAACTTCTAAAGAGAAGTATAACATGACACACAGTGTAGATCCTGATGAGAGGACTCCTCTAGGAGCCCTCTCATCTGGGTCCGCACTGTTTTCAAGGGCCATTAGTGACTCGTGTCCCGCACAGTAAGGGTTCAACAAATATTTCCGGTTTGTTAGGTTGGCACATTAATCTGTATAAGTGTTTCTATGAAATTGCTTTCATATCACGGTTTAAGTAATTAACCCTTTCAAAGCTGATATTTATTTTTGAAAGTGAAATGTCCCAATAGAGTTAATCTACGAAATATATTCAGTATGGAATGCTTAAAACGGCTTAAAAAGGATTTTAAATGACAAACAATGTATACCCTGATCATAGGACTCTCTGATCTGGGTCTACACTGTTTACAAATATTGGTGCATGCATGTCCGGCATTCAAAGTGTTAGTACTTCACAATTGCCAATTAACCCTTGTTCCGCTAAGCACTCCCTGGTACTGATTTGCAAATCATTTGGAGTCTATTAACCCTTTCCCTCATATTGACGACTTTTGACGACTCTGTAAAAGTCACTTTGTGAAACCATTGTGATAAATAGAGCATTTGCTCCTATAGGAGCAAATGCTCTATTCATCACAATGGTTTCAAACTACAAAATTCTTAACGTTTCCTTTTCTCTAGTTAATGCTCCTTTTCGGTAGATTAATTCAAAGAGGTTGTATCTAAATAGCCTATGAGGAAATGGGTTACGACGCCTAGTAACTCGACTTTTCATCAGGATCCACTCTGTTTGTCGCTCGGTTAATTGTTTCCCAAAACATTGTTCAAATCGTAAGTAGTCAAAATTGCACTAGACCCAAATTTGAGCTGACATATTTTTTTCACAGAGGGGTTGAGGCTTAACCCTTTACCCGACCATGATGACACCATTAATATCAATTACGTTTTGGAATGATATATTGACACATGGAATGTTTGCTTTAGCAGAAACTGTAGAATCGGATTTATATTATATATTTTATTATTATTATTATAAGCAAACAGAGCAAACCCTGACCAGACGGTTCCTATAGTAGTCTATAGGAGCCGTCTGGTCTGGATCTGCTCTGCTCGCAAAGGCGTAGAAAGACATATTTATGGATTAAAGGGTTAAAGAAAAGTTGCACTGGATACATATACAACGGCGCATGCGCAGTTAGTGAGAAATGCAATCGTAACTACTCGCCGTATTCCGTCAGAGTTCGATAGAAATAGCCGAGGTGTTCCGAGTGGTGAGAAATGATGTCGAGTAAACTGTCTATTTGACCCGAATGCTCCAAAACATGAGCGACTAAGACAAGGGCAGAAATGAACACAGGACTGTGGTTAGTTTTGTGTGTTCTGGTTTTACCAGCTTCGACTGTTGAATCGAATACACCGACATGTTAGTAATTTTATTGATGGTTTCAACACGTTACTTCGTGGTTTAAAACTCTTCTCTTTAAGTTTGAAACTATTTTAGCAAGAGGGTCGATTCCATACATTTTGCTCATTTGTAAATGAACTATTCCGTTGTATCAGGAAGCACTCATTATTAATGACTATCAATTCCATGAAAATGAAATTTTGGTAGACTATGAATCCAGAAAGAGTTGAGACAGTAAGAGGGGATTGCAATAATTATTATGACAAGTATAGTGGCAAAGACAACTAAGAGAAGATAATCTTTAGTTAAAGTCGGTTTACATCAACAAATAAACACTAGCTTTGAAACTATTGTCTGACATAATCAGATTATCCAGTAACAATACAAATTACCTATAAAAAAAGAAACCTGTAAAAATAGAAAGTCTGAAATAAAAAAGTAAATCACATATAGTTTCATTAAAATAGCAAAATATAATTTATTACGGAAATATGCACTGAGTCTATCTTATAATAGAAAACTTTCATGCAATTTGCAATGAAAAAACAACGTTGAATGTCAGTGGTGTTCATAGTCAAAGGAAAGTAACCCGTACAAGTTCCAAACTTATTGAAGTATGAGTTAATTCCCTTGACTTAAAATACAATCAAATACGATGCTTGTAGACGAACCCAAATTCCACAGTACATTCCCTCTAGCCCTGCCCCCAGTCTCCGACTGAAATATCAGATGCTGAGCATAAGGCCAATCCGGTAGTATGAAATTAAAGGCTAAGTATCATAAAAATTGTGATAAAGGATAAACCACTCTGGTAAGTATAAAAAGACTGATAAAACTGACAAATAAACCAAATAAGAGAGCCATGATAGCCCTAATAATACTCACCAGACAAACAGAGGAGATGATTTGCAAATTTTCACAATGTTTTTATAGAAAAACTGGCCACCACTGAGGCAGACCTCATTCTGCATTCGGGCCATAATCCATACAACTTTTGTAGAGGAAACTTCACATGTTTCTTTTTAGCTCACCAGAGCACAAAGTGCTCAGGGTGAGCTTTTGTGACCGCTTGATGTCCGTCGTCGGGCGTCGTTCATCGTCAACAATTTGAACCTTTAAAAATATTCTTCTCTGAATCTACAGGGTTCTCATCTTTCATCTTTGGCACATAGCATCATATTCAGGTCCTCTACAAAAGTTATATAAATTATGCCACTGGAGTCAAAATTGGCCCCGCCCCATGGGATGCCTTGTTTTCAATAGAAACATATAGTAAGACTTTGAAAATATTCTCCTCTGAAACTGGAAGGTTCTCAGCTTTCATATTTGGCACATAACATCATGTTCAGGTCCTCTACAAAAGTTATATAAATTATGCCCCTGGATTCAAAATTGGCCCCGCCCCAGGGGTGGCTACTTTTCAATAAAAACAAATAGAGAAAACTTTTAAAATGTTCTCCTCTGAAACTGGAAGGTTCTTAGCTTTCATATTTGGCACATAGCATCATGTTCAGGTCCTCTTAAAAAGTTATATAAATTATGTCCTTGGGATCAAAATTGGCCCAGCCCCTGGGGTGGCCAGTTTTCAATAGACACAAACAGAGAAAACTTTGAAAATCTTCTTCTCTGAAACTGGATGGTTCTCAGCTTTCATATTTGGCACATAGCATCATGTTCAGTTCCTCTACAAAAGTTATATAATTTATGCCCCTGGGGTCAAAATTGGCCCCGCCCCATGGGTGGTCAGGTTTCAATAGAAACATATAGTGAAAACTTTGAAAATCTTCTTCTCTGAAACTGGAAGGTTCTCAGTTTTCATATTTGGCACATAGCATCATGTTCAGGTCTTCTACAAAAGTTATATAAATTATGCCCCTGGGGTCAAAATTGGCCCCGCCCCAGGGTCAGCCAGTTTTCAATAGAAGCATATAGTGCAAACTTTGAAAATCTTCTCCTCTGAATCTACAGGGTTCTCAGCTTTCATATTTGGCACATAACATCATGTTCAGGTCCTCTACAAAAGTTATATAAATTATGCCCCTAGGGTCAAAATTGGCCCGCCCCAGGGGTAGCAAGTTTTTAATAGAAACATATAGTGAAAACTTTGAAAATCTTCTCCTCTGAAACTGGTAGGTTCTTTCATATTTGGCACATAGCATCATGTTCAGGTCCTCTACAAAAGTTATATAAATTGTGCCCACTGAATCAAAATTTGCCCTGCCCTACCCCAGGGCGGGCTAGTTTTCAATAGAAACATAAAGTGAAAACTTTAAAAATCTTCTCCTCTGATTGTCTGGTGAGCGCTTCAGGGCCATTCTGGCCCTCTTGTTAAAACAATCCGCTCCTGTGGGAGGGGGGGGGGTAACCTCGTTTTTAACCCTTTTATCCAGGAATATGCATGCGAGAAACCATGCTGTCATGAAAATTAAGTAGACTATTTTTCTTAATCAGCACATGGTCACATGATTATAATCATAATAATCATATCTATATTGTATCATATATTAAGCAAAAAAAACCCCACCAAAGCACACCCTGATCAGACGGCTGCTATAGTAGATGTAATGAGCTGGGTCTACCCTGTCTGCAATGACATAGAATGGCGTATTTATGAAGCAAAGGGTTAATAACTTAATACTAACTCTTCGTCTCTACATATAATCCAGTGTCTTTGTATTTCAGGCTCCTTTCTCCAAAGCATTACTTCGCCTCATCATTAGCTGTATACTTAAAATACAAATAGCCACTAGGTCAATCAAACAGCACTGCTTGACATCTTTTCTCCAAAAGTGCAGGCTGCTATAAATTGGCTAGAAAACTGACAACCCCTGGGATGAGGCCAATTTTGATCCCAGGGGCCTAACCTATATATAACCCTAGTAGAGGACCTGACCATGATGCTTTGTGCCAAGAGTAAAAGTTTTCAACTTTTCAGTTCCAAAGGAGAAGATTTTCAAAGAGATGACTATATCTCTCTATCGAAAACTGGCCACCCCTGGGGCGTGTCCAATTTTCACCCTAGGAGCATAATTTATCAAAAAAAACCTTTGTAGAGGACCTGAAAAAACACGATGCTTTGTGCCAAACATGAAAACTGAGAACATCTCAGAGAGGATTTACAAAGCTTTCACTGTTTCTACAGAAAAAAGGCACCCTTTGGGGCGGGGCCAAATTTGACCCCGGGGCATAATTAATATAACCTTTGTAGAGGGCCTACATATGACGCTATGTGCCAAAGATGAAAGCTGAGAGCCCTGTAGATCCATAGGAGAAACGTTTTAAAGGTTCAAATTATTGGCGACGTACGACGCACGCCGACGGACGACGGACATCAGGCGATCACAAAAGCTCACCTTGAGCACTGTGCTCTGTTGATCTTAAAAATTACAAACAACTGATATATTTTTTGAGCGTATAGATATGTTGTTTACAACTAAGTTCATTCATGAATCAAGAGTCCATAAACTAGAACACAGCTGTTTGGGGATATTTTCTATTTTTGGCTCAACAGAGCACAACATACTCAGGGTGAGCTTCAAATGCCTCACGGTGATCTCCCTTGTCACTTCATGCGGTCATCACCGTCACCACATGTATTTTAGCTGGATTTAGCTAAAAAAATTTTTTTTTTATTATTTCTCTTTGAATGTTGATTTCAACAGTTTTCGTTTTCGTTTCATATTTCAGTACATGTAAAACAAATGCAGTAGAAAACTAATCAGCTTTCCTAAAAAAGACTTTTGGTAACTTTTTACACTATTATTTTTATCAGGCCACCGGTTGTTGAAATGTCAAACTTAATTCGGGACGCTGTACATGAATATGGTTCTCAATTTTACCAAAATCCCGAACAGATTAAATGTTTTGAATATTTTTTGCGGGACAGGATGTAATAGTAAATTTACCGACTGGCTACGGTAGACGTTGTCAGCCGACATAGCGTCTGCCGTAGTTTGATCACATGATGTACACCATGGTCACGTGAATGTTGTGGTGGCAGGGATCTCTTCACCGTAGAGATTAGGTGAGATATCTGCGTTGGAGGTTTGGTGAGCTTTTGTCATCGCAAGATGTCCCTCGTCCGTCGGCGTGCGTCGTCCCGCGTCAACAATTCGAACTTTAAAAATCTTCTCCTCTGAATCTACAGGGTTCTCAGCTTTCATCTTCAAATGGCACATATCATCATCTGTAGGTCCTCTACATAAATTATATAAATTATGCCCCTGGGATCAAAATTGACCCCTAACTAGGGATGCCTTGTTTTCTATGCCTAGAACATATAGTAAAACTTTGAAAATCTTCTTCTCTGAAACTGGAAGGTACTCAGCTTTCATATTTGGCACATATCATCATGTTCAGGTCCTCTACAAAAGTTATATGAATTATGCGCCTGGGGTCAAATTTGGCCCTGTCCCAGGGATGGCCAATTTTCTCTCAAATCTGTTTCATAAATTGCATCACCTTTTATACGTTCTTTTGGTCTATCCAGGTCATAGTTGCATCTATAGAATCATCCTGGCCATATGTTCTACAACTGCCGCACTCCGTATGCGTTTCTCCTGTGTAGACTCTTTCTCTCCCAATGTAGCTTTCCTTGAATTACTTCTTTCTATGCATCATTAAGAGGTTTATGCTCGATACGTTTGTCCTGAAATCTGTAAATTGAGTTTTCTTTATCCCCGTCGTCATCATTGCTCTCAATGTTTGTTCTTTCGTATGCTCTCCAATAACTCTCATGACACATGTCCTGTTTGAAGAAACTTTATCTCAAACCTTCTGTTTCCACTTCATACATATCCTTTGCTTTCATTTCATTCTCGATTTGTGCCATCTCATTTTCCCTCACTACTGCGCTATTCTCTGGACATGTATCAGTATCAATAGTGTTGTATTCTAGATCTTTTGCAAAAGTTATTCAAATGTGCCCTTGAAAATTCTGTAACTGACTTAAGAGTAAGTCATCTACATGCATACTTCTCATCAACTCCTCTGTGGTACTCTCTTTTCTGCTCAACCTATTCGTATTCCTCTCAGTACTTTCTATTCCAATTTCAGATCTGCGAATGTTTTCGCCCTCTGTACACACCATCCTTTCAGAACTTTGATTCTTCTCTAAATCATAATAGCTTCTGTTAATCATTTCCTGTCTCCTGCCACGTTCCAGAATTCTATTAACATCACAGTGTTTCATATATTGATCTTCATACAGTCGCCTTTTCTCTTTCATTTCCTGTCTTACTCTCAACACCCCATTCTTAATTCCTCTATATCTCCATTTCTTCGTTGTCTTTCTTTTACCGCACTATTATGCCTTTCTGTTGGTATATTCACCATTTCAACGTCATCTCTCCTTCTTTCACGTTCAAGCTTTCTTAACTATCGTTGAGAAATATAATGAGCCATCTGTTCTTTTACTTTCTACAATAGCTACAATATTCCACCTTCCATTATAACTATTTTGTCCATGAATATTCAGTAGGTACTGGAATACACATAGAACAGGTAAATGATTAAATAACGTAGAATACAAGCTCCAAGAGTTTCATACAAAGGTCGTGTATTTATAGAGAGAGATTTTTTACAACAGCAATGCAGAAAAACTCCTTACGAGCTTTCTGCATTACTGTCTTATCACCTGGAACCAAGCTGTTTTACTCTGATTTTATAGTTGAAGTGATATTGAAGTAAACCTGTTCCAAAATCTAAAGTAGAGGCAATCCTAATGAGATGCCTACTTACTCGGTGTCTTACCTGGGTCTAAATGTTTGCATATAGCACATACCCGTCTTCATTGTAGCAAAGGGACAAGTACACGCATGAACGTGCGCACAGACACGCACACACGGCATACATCAAACACAATACCAACATTATAATATGACTTAGAAATAGAGTGTTGTGGTGTTCCATTCTATATTATTCTGCATGAGTTTTGTTTGTTTTTGTCAGATAAACTTCTCGATGGTGCAACTGGTCTAGACATGCTAGATATTTCGGCGAGTATCGGCAATAATTCGTTCGAGACTGCTAAAGAGCACTTCAATAAAATAGTGGAATAGTTTGGTTTATCGAACAAGGCAACTGGAGGTTAGTACACAATATACGAGGTACGTCCGTAAAGTTTGTTGGCACTGCTAGAAAGTAAGTAAACTAAAACATTGGGCACGGTAAACTTATACCGTCATAAAGGGCAAACTTTTCTCATGTAAACAATGGTATCGCTACAGTTAACCGATTTCTTCAAATTGACGTCTTTATAAAATTCTTTTTTGAAACCACTGTAATAAATAGAGCATTTGCTCCTATGGAGCAAATGCTCTATTTAGCACAGTAATTTCAGTACTACAAAATTCTAACTTTTCTTTAGTAAATGCTCCTTTTTAGTAGATTTATTCAAAGGGCTTAGATATAAAAAATAACCTATGATGTGAAGTGTTAATAGTTTTTAGCAAGGGGCAGATGCTGCCCCTTGATATTGTTACGGCAAAGTGGGAAAT
Source organism: Azorinus chamasolen (assembly GCA_963576725.1). Classification (NCBI taxonomy): domain Eukaryota; kingdom Metazoa; phylum Mollusca; class Bivalvia; order Cardiida; family Solecurtidae; genus Azorinus; species Azorinus chamasolen. Next base: position 38,739,001 of record OY755247.1, read on the forward strand.
GCTGAGGGGTGAAGGGGAAAATCGATTAACATCGACGAAATAGATCGTCTGTGTTCACACAGAATATGAACTCTACTGACCTTGTTTACAGTGGATGTTTCTTCGAAAGTATAGTGTGTGGCAGTATATGATTATTGTATGAAAAGTTTTTCTGAAATTTGCAGGGAGGACAATTTTGCGGAAGAATCTGCTTTTTTGTTCACGGGTTGAGCTGATGATCACTGCGTGGCCATGAGTATGATAGTTCTGAAAGACCTTCACTCTCAGTAGATTCATTCACAAAAATCGAGTCTAAAAATAGCCCATATGCTCTATTCCTGGCGATTCGTGTTCCTTATAGTTTGAATTATATTATGTGTATGACAGTTGTGCAGTCTAAGTCATTTTTAGTTGTATAGTAATATTTTAAAAAAATTATTCATCTTGAAATAATAAAATTTCAGAAACAAATCACCAAATGGGTAAATTTTACTTGCTAAATCTATCGAGTCGGCTGCGACGATTTTGACCTAATTCCTATTGGGTCAGTATTATAATAGCATCCCGGGCGAGAAAATTCATGTTGCGGGATTTTTTGCGGGACTAAAAATAAAAATAAATTTTCCGATAAAAAATCATAATAATGATTATTTTGAAATTTATGATTATACTGCGCAATAGAAGAAAATTGCTGACGTAATAGTGTTTTCCATACTAACGCACCATTTTCATAGAGACTATTGTCAAAAACTAGTTCACGGGTCGAGAAAACTACGTGATAACTCAATGCACTAATAGATAGGGTACTACAAATCCATAGGAATTGGCCATACAATTATTTGAGATGCAAACTCCATTAAATTCCCTGGAAGACGTGAGATAAAAAAGGACCATTTGGTGTTTTAGATAGAGTGTCTATCCATGTGAAAGAAACTTATCTTAAAAAGTTTCAAACATAAGTTTTCGACGTGTTAAATTGACGAAAGTAGGTTTAAATAAGGATAAGGGACACCTTCCTGGACAGCATTGACCAGTATACAGGATTTGTCCCCAATAGGTACATTTATCATTCTTTTGCTAATTGACTCAACATAAATCTGTAACATCATGGATTCCGAATGAAGACACTGGATATCCCAGACTCTCATCTCAATCAAAACTGTGTGTCACTTATATGGAAAAGAAATTACAATATACATCATGGATAGTGTTTACTTTAGCCAATTACTGGATGTACAAAAAGTATATGCCTTTTACAGTATTCATATAAAAAATAATGACATTATGAATATTTTTAATCATGTAATTAGATCTATATCAGTCATACGTCTTCTATAGGAGCCATCTGATCTCGGCCAACTCCATTTGCATAATGTGTGAAAATGCATTGATATGAGGGAAAGGGGTAAACAGAGTAGACTCAGATCAGACAGATCATGTAGAAGCTTTTTTTCGGCTTTTTTTAATTTGCTTATGGAATAATATATTGCCAATTCCTTCTGATAAACACATTTTCACTCAATTACAGAGTAGAACTAGATCAGATGGCTCCTTAAATCTGATCTGAGTCTGCTCTGTTTGCTAATGGAATTTAATAGATCTGTTTCTGTAGTTTCTATGCTAAAATGACAACATGAATATTTATTAACACAATTTTAACCATGTAAACTTTTCAAGGGAATTGTTTGCTTTGACAAAAACTGTAGAATCAGATGTATATCATGTCAAAAGCAAACAGAGCAGACACTGATCAGACGTCTCCTATAGGAACCGTCTGATCTGGGTCTATTCTGCGTAATTCATGAAAAGACGTTTCTATGAGGAAAGGGTTAAATATAGTAGACCCAGATCACACAGTTCCTGTAGAAACTTTCTGGTCAGGACCTATATTATTTGCTTATGGAATAAGCTTTGATTAATTCTGTAGTATCTGCAAAAAATGTTCCTGTGCTCACAGACCATTATATAAATATAACCTTTACTCTATTAAGAAGCCTGTCTACGCCTTTGTAGACCAGATCAGATCAGATGGTTCCTGTAGCAATCAGGGTATGCTCTGCTTGCATATGAAATAACAAAAGTTTAAATCTACTGTTTCTACCAAGGCCAAAATTCATGTGTAAATATGCCAACGTAAAAATCAATTATTCATGGTGTCGCTACTTTGTACATGAGTGTTCATGCAGTAAAGGTTTTATCAAATTGTTATTCATAATGTCATAATGTCATAAATCAATATTTATGAATCAACACATTTTCTCATAGTGACAACTTTTGACACATTTACAACTAAGTAGAAGCCATCTGCTCAGGGTTTGCTGTTACTATTCCATGTTAACACATTCCCTCATAGGCTATTTTGAACCCAACCTGTTGGATACCATACATCTACTGACAAGGAGCAAGAACAATTTTAGAATTGTGTAGTTTTGAAACCATTGTGATAAATAGAGCAAATACATTAAGAGGTGGCACTATGAGGGAATGAGTTACATGTACTGTGTATGGGTAAACTTTAGTCCTGGAATATAAATACAGCAAAATTTCTTTAACTTATTCATGTGGGAATGGTTCGTGTTTCCATACATGTAGTATACTGAATAACGCACGAGTCAACAAGAACTTAGCCTTTCTGAAGTTGTCTGCCATGTACTCTTTCAGCACTATGTGCCTGTTTTTATTTACTCATTACTTTTTAAAACAGTGTAAAACCAGATCAGAAGGCTCCTATAGGAACCCTCTAATCAGAGTCTGCAGTGTTTGCTAATTTAAAACAGTATCTGCAAAACCCCCAAATTCCATGTGCAGTTGTACACTGGTTCATGTTTGGTGACAAAAAGACCTACAAGACAACATTAAAACCCACAATAGCTACTTAGAGTTGAAAGGGTCAAAACGCAAACAGTGCTGGTCACTATACACATGTTCGAATGCTGCTAAGGGCTTTATGCATGAATAATTTTATCATGGTGTTTCCCAATTCATTGCTGAAATTTTCCAATAAATGTTTTACACAAAATGCAACTTGTAGTTATTTCATTCCTCTACTCAGAGTTCAGGATAAGCATGCCTTACCTTAACTTATTCAACAATCTATATGGTGTAACCAATTGAACAAACCTTTATATACACATTATCGCATCGTAACGGATTTGGCGCAAAACTATTGTTACATCTTCACTTTAGTGGCGAAGTTATATCACTTTTGCACCAAACCCTCAACAAAAATGCTTCGGAAGAAAACAGCACTTTGTAACACCAATACATAACCGTCTTTGCTAAAAGCCCCTTGCTAGCAGCACTTTCAGTGCTTTGATTTCATTTGTTGGTCTATTCCCGCACATGCCGATACGAACCAGAGGCAGGTGACGATGTCATTACGTACGACGTCGCGACGCCGTTATGATACACTGGATTGGCGTCGTAGCAGGTGCTTGCTGTAGATTCAAATTGTGACGGACAGACGGACAACTAGACCAAAACATTATGTCTCCCCATTATAAATGGGGAGACTTAACGAGCTCAATAAAATGCGAAGTAATAGCCATCAGCGTTCAATAAAGCCCCGGGTCGCAACTAGTTTTTTGGCCAGTCCATCAGATCTCTGTAGTGACCATACCCTTTAACCTGGCGAGGAAAATCCGCCAGTATCTTTGCAATCAGTCTGGCTCCAGATGAGATGTCGATTCCTACTTTAACTAAATGTGTGATTATAATCACAGGTGCAAGGCGTGTGACCATTTCATATTTGCTACTGACAAACAACTTCAAATACGTTTAGACATCATAATTTGACAGAAAAAAGTGTTATTGGTTTTTTCGTAGAATATAGTAGATCCTTCTATAATGTACGATTTTTTCCAAAAAAGTACAGTGCTCCCTCTCTACAACGACACCCTTTGGGATATGAAGATTGTATGTGTTGTTCAGAGGGAGTTGTTATAGGGAGGGAAAATCAAACATAATTAGCTTGTTCGCAGATCCCCAGATAAGGTGTATTTCGAGAACTAAAACCGTTATGCCTCCATCAAACCCTATGTTGTGACCACTCTTTAGAATCGTCACAAAGTGATGATTCTAAAGAGTGGTCACAACATAGGGTTTGATGGAGGCGTAAAGAAAATACGATGGAAAAAGTTGTTTATGGAGCCTTGATGTTTCGGAAACAGTGGCATGCGTTGTTGTAAGGAGGGAATCGTTATTGAGAGGGCCGTTGTAGGGAGGGAGCACTGTATTCCGTTTAACCGATTGAGACCATCAACGTCGATCATTCGAAAGAAGTAGCCCACATAAAAACAGCTCAGAGAAACGGCTTTTACTATGGCTACCCGGATCGCTTTGAAAATTCTAACTTTCAATGTTTATAAGGGAATGCGATAGTGTCCCTCGGTTGTCTGTCAGTTAGCATCGACTTCGGGCATGAAGTACCCGTGTAATTGGTGTGGTAACAGCTACCGGTATGTATGAGAACACGACTTAATGCGCCATATCCTTACCAAAGACCATTTACGGATTGAATTAGAAATATAGCAACAAGAGTTTTCACATGAGCAACAACAGTATTTAAAGGAGCAACAGCAAACCAAACAGCAGTAGCAATTCCAAGCAGCAGCAACAACAGTATTCACAGCAACAACAGCAAGTCAAGCAGCAGCAACAACAATTACAGCAGCAGCAATAATAGCAGCATCATCAACAGCAGCAGCAATCCCAGCAACATCAACAATTCCAGCAGCAATCCTAGCAGCAGTAGCAATCCGAACAACAGCAGCTCCAACAGCAGCGATTCCAGAAACAGAAGCAGCAATTCCAGCAGCAGCAACAACCATTACCTTTCAACACCCTTTACTTGTATCATCAGCGGTCCAGCGTCCAACAGAAAAAAAACTTATTTTCTGTCCCAACTGCTGCAAAAAACGGACAAGATACAACCAACACACCAACGTATCGTCTGGTTATACATGTACAAACAATGGTAGACCTTGTATAAGGTTATACGAATAACGAAAGTGGAGTTTATTCGAGGCATTCCTTTAAACCTAAACAGTGACGAATTTCTAGACCCTCGTGTCAACAACGTCATCGTCTCTTGGACGACATGGCTACTGAAGCGGCCAAATACCCGACAGTTACACACCTGGGTCCATGCTTATAAAGCTTTTAGTTGAGTCTGAGTTTCGTTCTCAAGCTTTTGATTGGTCAGATTTGAGTTCTCAAGCGTTTGATTGGTCAGATTTGAGCCAGAGGCTCAAATCTGACCAATCAAAAGCTTGAGAACGTACTCAGACTCAACTAAAAGTTTTATAAGCAGGGACCCTGTTCACCGGGCTTTTATTGGACGGTAATGCCTAGTTTAATTGGGGTTTTATTACACAACTTATTCAACCATGAACTGCTCATTCATAAACGAGCGTGTCTCGTCATGTACTATTCCGATGCATTCCTACTCCAGAACTGCGATTGCTTTATTTTGATTGGCTTTATCCAGACACATCCTTTCTATTCTATCCTTTCTATTACTACGTCATGGTATGCTACCATATTGTGAAATACCATAGGCTTTGTTTGCCCAAAAAGGGGGGCATGGCTCACCCGTCCGTCATCGGCTCCCACGGTTACAATGTACACTTGGGAAATGACCCGCCATTTCTATTTTTAGATGATGACGTCACTTTCAGTAAATGCTCTTAAGTGGTCCATCTGTAGGAGTCGTCTGATAAGAGTCTGCATTGTTTGCTTATGAAATTATGACAGACCTGACTCCACAGTTTCTACAAATACAAAACACTCCGGACTGTGTACATATACCATTATACAGTTGAACTTCGATATCTCGAACTCGGATAACTCGAACTTCGGGATAACTCGAACAAAAAGTTCAGTCCTTCCAAAACTTACAAAACAGAATTGCTCTAATAATGAACTCTCTAAAGTATCTAGAAACACATGCGACAGCTTAATACAGGTCCAAAGTAATGCTGAAAGCTCCAACAGGAGCTTTCAGCATTACTTTATACCTGTATTAAGTTGTGGCCTTGATAAATTGTTCAGATTAGAAATCGGATGACTCGAACTTCTATTATCTCGAACTAATTTGTATGGTCCCTTGAAGTTCGAGTTATCGAAGTTCAACTGTATATTATATTCAGCTTATAGATATTCATAATGTCACTATTTCTTACATGGAATATTAACAGAGTATGGTTAAAAGACGTAAATGTTAAATGTTTTGCTATATTTTAGGTACAAATGGCACGCGATTGGCGTTGGTTACGTTTAGCGACAATGCCGTTCTGGTGTCTGACCTGGACGACAAGAACATCCGAGCAACGGAAGCAGTTAAAGAAGCAATAAACGCAACCAAATTACGTCCATTGAAGTCGCCACAACGTCTCCATATTTCAATAACTATTTTCTTGATGAATATATGCGTACAAATAATGAAATCATTAATTTGTATAAACTAAAAGCTTACACATGGTACAGTATAATCCTTCTAATGCGACCACTTAATGAATAAACATGGGTGCCTTTATAAACAGGTGGCTTTCTGTATTACCTTTGTCCTGCATTAAGCAGCCACCTGCATCTACCACTCAGAATTATACCTCTTTTGGGTGGTCGCTTTAGAAGGGGTTTACTGTATATAAACACAGAATGTTATACCGTGACAGAACTAGTAGAGTCAGTTGTATAGAAGTCCATTAACAAACGAAGCACAAGCTGATCAAACATACAGAACTGTCGAAGATGGGTTAACTTTGTTTACAAACTCATTTAAAGGCATTTCAAAGCTCCTTATATAAGTGATCCCCCCCCCCCCCCCCCGCTATAGACACAGTATCCAGCTGTGCTCATGCAGTGTCCAGTCAGGGTCCCCTGATCAGAGGCTTTTTTAACCCATGTGCTCCCAGTGGATTCTTCTATGCTTATATATTGGATTAGTCTATCTTTTATCTAAGGGATGTCTGGTCTAAATTTTCATTTTTGTTTTGTTTTATATTGAATTTCCTATCAGCAAACAGTGTAGGTTCTGATCAGACGCCGCACAATGCGGCGTCTGATCAGAGTCTACACTGTTTGCCTGCGTCCCATATATATGGGATAGTGGGAGCAAATGGATTAATTAGGTTTTAGACAACCACGTACTCGACCAAATGCAGAGTTCTTGATTGTTACATGTAGATGTGGCATGCGTTTGATTGTGGATTGTGAGATTGATAGATGTGGCCTGCAGTTGATTGTGAGATTGACAGATGTGGCATGCGTTTGATTGTGAGATTGACAGAGGTGGCCTGCATTTTATGGGGATACATATAGTATGTCTTGTTGACCATTTATCGATATGGACATGAATATGGTATTTAGTTTTGTTAAAATTATAGCTTCTGGTTTAGTTTGATACGGGTCATCAAAAAGGAGAGGTACAAATGGATTTGAACTTTGGGAAACACCAAACAATTCGGGAATCGCACCAGGCTCAAAACTATTTGTTCTGTTATAAAAGTTCCTGAATACGTCAGAACATTTCGGAAAGATTTCGGTTTAATCTTCTATCTAACAAGGTTAATTACTGTATAATTACGCTGAATGTTTTATTCTATCTCTAATTGTAAATGTGCAATACATTGTGATACTCGGTTCACTCAGTTTTGTGTGCCATACTCTGTACTAAGAAATCATATAAAAGTATGGTCCGACCAACCAGTGGACACACTTTAGTGTTGGAGTTTCAGTGAAGGGACCTTTCCCTGTTTGTTTTTATATTTGAAACGAGATATTGAAATGTCATTTGTTTGGATAGATCAAAAGTCCTTTGTAACACTAACTTAGAGGGATAGTGAACGGAATTGATATTGACTTTTTGACAATATTCTGGACAAAGGGAAATAAATTTATAAATCAATGCAAGCGATGTTGGTTCTTATGCTTTCTCTAAAGTATGAAAGTTCTGCCGGCTTGTTATGCCCCCACCGTGTGGTGGCATATAGGGTTGCTCTTGTCCGTCTGTCCGTCCGTCCGTCCGTACGCACATCTAGAATAATTTGTCCGGGCTCTTTTTTGGAAAGTATTCGTCCAATCCACACCAAACTTTACACACATGTTTGTGGCTATCATATCTTGGTCAAGTTTGATAGTCATGTAAATAGCTTCAGTCGTTCAGGAGTTGCGACCCTTTATTTGCAAAAAAACAACACTTATAATCTTGTCCGGACTCTTTCTTGGAAAGTATTTGTCCAATCCTAATCAAACTTTACACATATGTTTGTGACCAATATATCCTGGTCATGTTTGATAGCCAATCGCTTCAGTCGTTCAGGAGTTGTGGCCCTTTATTTGCTAGAATGACTTAAACAAATCTTGTCCGGACCATTTCGTGGAAAGTATTTGTCCAATCCACACCAAACTTTACACACATCTTTGTTGCCATTATATCCTGGTCATGTTCGATAGCCGTGTAGATCACTTTAATCTTTTAGGAGTTGCGGCCCTTTATTTGCGAAACTGACTTGAACCATGTCTTGTCCGGACTCTTTCTTGGAAAGTATTTGTCCAATCCACATAAAACTTTACACACACATATGTGGCCATTATATACTGGTCAAGTTCGATAGCCATGTAAAACGCTTCAGTCGCTTCGGCCCTTTTTTGCAAACACGACTTAAAAATAACTTGTCCGCACTCTTTCTTGGAAAGTATTTGTCCAATCCACACCAAACTTTACATTACATTAACATTTGGTCGAATATTTCTGAAGATGTATTTTTCCTATGGCGAACATTCATTAACAGTGTACTACCTATTGTACTAAACATTTGCAACTTGGTAACACAATCATATAATTCGTATTATTCGTGCCTTGTTGCGTATGAATCGTGTTACTCAGCAATCCGCAATACCGCTACAAGTTTTTATACAGATAATCTTCATACTTTTCATCCACTTTTCACAATATTGGAATATATGCATTATGCATCGATTGGGCTTCTAATTTTACTAGCTGGAGATGTTCATACAAACCCAGGACCCAATGAAAAAACGAACGGCTGCTTTTCTATATTGCATCAGAACATAAGAAGTATCAGAAATAAATTAGACTATGTTAAATATCACTTCCTTGACTTTGATAGTGTGTGCTTTACGGAAACCCATTTAACTCAAGACTACTTGGGTACACAGTTAAAACTTGATGGACTCGATCATATGTTTCGAAAAGACAACACTTCACATTCCGGCGGTACCCTCGTATTTTGTAATTCAGGGTTGCAGCCAAAACGTCTTTCGAATCTTGAAATAATTTTACCAGAGTCTCTATGTATAAAAATAAAAGATCACAATACTAACTTCATCATAGCCACAATTTATAGACCACCGAATTCACCTTCTGACTTTTGGCAGAGGTGCGATTTACTTATCGAGCAGGCTTTAGACATATCAAGTAATGTTATACTTATCGGAGATATTAATGAGGACCAGCTCAAAATAACAAATCGTAAGCTTAAAGATATTATTGTCTTGAATAATATGACAAATGTTATCACAGAACCTACTCGTATTACACAAAACACAAGTACCTTAATAGATATTATTGCACTATCGAACACAATAACACCACTAGATTCAGGAGTCCATCATACGCCATCAGACATAAGTGACCATTTTGGTACATATGTATATATCAAAAGTACTTTTAATACAAGAACATGTTATACCCGTCAAGTCTGGAACTACCAGCAAGCTGATTTCCAAAAATTAAACAACTGTATCAACTCTACTGACTGGTCTACATTACATTCTGATTCATTAGACGAAGCAACATTATTCTTTGAAACGACATTTCTAAATTTAGTTAAATCAAGCATCCCCTCGAGAATAGTGCAGATCCGCCCCAACGATAAGCCATGGTATAACTCGATTATTCGATCAAAATCCAGACAACGCGATCGTCAAAAGCGAATAGCTATTAAATCAGGGAATGTTTCAGATTGGCAATATTATAAAAAAAATAAGAAATAGTGTGAATAACATGAAAAAACATTTACGAGAACAATTTTATAATACTTTGGAATTCTCTATGAAAGATTTAAGCTCTTCCAATCCAAGACAGTATTGGAAAATCGTAAAAATGCTTATCAAAGAAAGTTTAAATAATGAAGGACAAATACCACCTCTAATGAATGAGAATCACGAAACTGTTGTTTCAGACGCTGGTAAAGCTACAGTTCTAAATGATTACTTCGTTTCAATATCAAAGTTAGATGACTCAGACTCAAGTTTACCGGAATTTACCTCGAAAACTAATTCAATCTTATCTCAAATTAGTATTTCCGAACAAGATGTTAGTGATGTTTTATCTAATTTAGATGTCAACAAAGCATGCGGTGCAGATCAAATAAGTCATAAAATGTTGAAAGGATGTTCAAGCTCAATAGCAAAACCACTCTGTATATTATTTAACAAATCAATTATTGAAAATAAATTTCCTGCTTCATGGAAACTTGCTAATGTTATGCCGCTTTTCAAAAAGGGGGACAAATCTCTACCATCAAATTATAGACCAATATCACTGATAAGTTGTGTAGGCAAAGTAATGGAACGAATAATTTTCAAATACATTTACAATCATTTAACCTCTAACAATCTCATTTATAGAAATCAGTCAGGCTTTCTTCCCGGCCACTCCACTGTGTATCAACTGATCGATATTTACAATCAAATTTGCAAATCTTTTGATGATAAAAAATCAACCTGCATGGTCTTTTGTGACATATCAAAGGCATTTTACCGCGTTTGGCACAGAGGGCTTATATTTAAACTTAAGCAGTATGGTATATCTGGCAATTTAATTAACTGGATTTCGGATTACCTTACTAATAGATCTCAAAAGGTATTTGTGGGGCAATCTTTTTCTAAATGCAAGTCTGTAACTGCAGGAGTACCGCAAGGGTCCGTGCTGGGCCCACTTTTATTTCTCGTATATGTTAATGACATTGCTGATTCTCTTTTAAGTACCACAAGACTTTTTGCGGACGATAGCTCACTTGCGGTAACTTCGACTAATACAGCTTATATTGAAACTGTTTTAAACTCAGATTTAGATGCTATATCAAAATGGGCAACACAGTGGCTAGTAAAATTTAATCCTTCAAAAACCGAAGCCATGATGTTCTCTCTCAGAAATATTACCAAGCCTTCTATATATTTTGATAACACTCTTCTGAATTTTGTAGATAACCATAAACACCTAGGTATTACTTTAAGCCATGATGGCTCCTGGCATACTCATATAAACAATATCACTGTTTCAGCCTCCAAGATCCTCGGCTCTATGAGATTGTTAAAGTACAAAGTTAAGAGAAACACTCTAATGACTATTTATATATCTTACCTCAGGCCTTTGCTTGAATATGCGTCAGTAGTGTGGGATAACTGTGCACAATATGAAAAGGACTCCTTAGAAAAACTACAATACGAAGCAGCTCGTATAGTCACCGGATTGACTCGTTCCGCATCTATAAACAATTTACTTAAAGAAATTGGTTGGGTTTCCCTTGCAAATCGTAGAGTCATCCAAAAATTAATACTGGTTTACAAAGAGAAGAATGGATTTCTCCCAAGCTATCTTAACGACATTTTTCCACCTACTGTGCATGCTTCAAATAACTACGAACTACGGAACAGCACTAACTTTGTAACCATGGCTAGACGTATTGAAGTATACTCTAAATCCGTTTTACCAGCTTCAATAAAATTATGGAATAATCTTGATTTACCGACACGCAACGTTAATACTCTCAATGGTTTTAAAGACGAACTTAAAAAAAAAGTTTAAAGCCCAGCCAGTTCCTTCTTATTATTCAAAAGGGGAACGATTCTATAACGTAGTTCATACTCGAATGAGGAACCGGTGTAGTAACTTAAATGATGATCACCTTCGAGATCAACCCGACTGTTCATGTAACCATGGAATCGAAGATGCAGAACACTTTTTCTTTAAATGTAGTCTTTACCGTAATGAACGACATGTATTATTTACTAATACTCGTACTTTCCATCCTATAAGTACATATAAATTATTAAATGGAATTGATTCATTATCTGAAAATGAGAACACATCTTTATTTATAGAGGTGCAGGCATATATAAAAAGCACTCGCCGTTTTCAACTCACGGTCCAATAAATTAAATCAATCTACATCATGATTATTTAACTAACTTAACATGGGAAGGGGGGGGGGTCCGATTTGGGCGCTGGGCTTGGGGGAGTGGTGGGAGTGGGGTCCAGGTATGTAGTCAGTTTGGGTTGAGCATAACTGATGTCTTCTTTTTAATAGTGCTTTTTTTTTTTATTATTTCTGTCGGTGACAGGAATACACCGGTTGGTTTAATCTGATAATACCATGATATCTAGGGACGGGCCGATTTCTAATGTTGGTAAAACTTGTGGTCCAACCCTTTTGTATTGTCATCTATATTACATACATAAAGTATTGTCTACATGATTTAACCGTATATTGTGTTCATGAATGTTTGTATATTGTTGACAATTTACAATAAAATATGATTAAACTAAACTAAACCAAACTTTACACACATGTTTGTGGACATTATATCCTGGCCATGATCGATAGCCATGTAGATCACGTTAATCTTTTAGGAGTTCCGGCGATTTATTTTGCGAAAATGACTTGAAACATATTTTGTCCGTATCATTTCGTGGAAAGTATTTGTCCAATCCACGCCAAACTTTACAGAAATGTTTGTGGCCATTATATCCTGGTCAAGTTCGATAGCCATGTAAATCGCTTCAGTCGCTTCGGCCCTTTTTTGCAAACATGACTTAAAAATAACTTGTCCGCACTCTTTCTTGGAAAGTATTTGTCCAATCCACACCAAACTGTACACACATCTTTTTGGTCATTATATCCCGGTCAGGTTTGATAGCCATGTAAATCGCTGTAGTCGTTTAGGAGTTGCCCTTTATTTGCAAAAATGACTTGAAAAATATCCTGTCCGGACTCTTTCTTGGAAAGTATTTGTCCAATCCACACCAAACTTTACACACATATTTGTGCTCATTATATCCTGGTCATGTTCGATAGCCATGTAAATCGCTTCAGTCGTTTAGGAGTTGCGGTCCTTTATTTGTAAAAATGACTTTAAAATATCTTGTCCGGACTCTTTCTTGGAAAGTATTTGTCCAGTCCTCGCCAAACTTTACACACATGTTTGTGGTCTTTATATCCCGGCCAAGTTCGATAGCCATGTAAATCGCTACAGTCGTTTAGGAGTTGCAGCCCTTTATTTGCAAAATGGCATAAATCGCTTATTATTAATAAGTAGGGAAAGGGTTAAGACACTCCTTGCCTTAACGACCCCGCAATAAGACTATATCGTAGTCCGCTTACAGTAACCGTGGTATGTAAATATGTCTACTGCTTCAGTTCTATCATTACTTTATTTTTCTATGATAAGAGTGTAACATATTTCGACATTGGAAAGGTTTTGATTTAACCCACAGGGGTCTGGACCGCTTCATGGGGGTCTATATGTATTATATATAGTACATACAGACCTCCATGAAGCGGTCCAGACCCCTGTGATTTCACCCCATTTTCTGTTCAATATTCACGTAAGACATAATGGCACTATGAATATCTATAAGCTGAATTCTTATAATGAACACAGGATTTTCTTTCGTTGGAAGAAAGTGTAGAATCTGATCTTTAAAATTCCAGAAACAAGCAGAGCAGGCGCTGATCAGATAACTCCTACTGCAGGAGCCGTCTGATCTGGGTCTACTCTGTTTGCAAATACGTTAAAATGCGTTATATGAAGGAAGGGATCATTCCCTTATCCCATAAACATTTTAAAAGAAAAATTTTATAAGCTGAAATTTTATAATAATGTAGTAGCGGTCTTTTTTGCGGGCGCGGAAGGAAAGTATGCAACCGGTGTTTAGACTAGCTACTAGTAGACATTTCAAACCTATGCCGATACAGATGTTTAGGACGTATGCCGACTAAGCCTAGGGGTTTTCTCAAAGTGCGCTTGGCTTGACTCCTGTACTGACTTCCAGGAGCGGATCGAGTACCTTTTTGACAACTGACGAGGATTGAAAAGTTAAAGACATGTTGACCCTTTGCCTGCTTCGAAAGTTTCCGTGGGTACGAGCACTCGTCCACTGCATTCTTAAAAATCAGAGTTTTGCTAAATATTGGTAGAAATGTTTTCTGAGTGTCAAACAACATGGATCCAGATGAGACGTCGATTTACTCACCGTGTTACTCTGCGTCTCATACGGATCGAAGCTGTTTGCATATGACACCATGACAGCGCTTAGCAGTCTAAGGGTTAAAGTAAATATAACAAAACGGCTTAGGAAAGGATTCTTTATTTGTCAAGTTTATAAAATAACCCCTAATCAACAAGGCCCGCGCAAACAATTACTGTTGTAGACAACACATGTCTTGGATGCCTCCAGACTGAACTGATGCGTTTATATGTTTTTAGCTCAGCAATAGTGTGCTCGACAGCTATCCTATATGTAGAAATGTATTGGTTCAGTTTGCGACATTTCCGTCTCTCTTGGATAGGTTTTCGCAATAGTTGAGCCGTTGTAAAGGGAGTCATTACAACACCGCCGTTGGGATAAATTTTATCCCCTGACAACAACACCTCGTCCGGAAAAGGTTGTTCTTCCCTTATCCTTCTTATAAGCCTGAACTGCTGGGCATCATTTAAATGACCAAGGAAGCCACTTTCTATATGCCGTAAAATGGGTGTGCATGCAATGGAAATGACGATGACCTGAATAATATTGTTCCTGTGGCTCGACACCGGGCCTATAAATTCGATGGGACGTTCCATCGATTGCACCTACCGCCATTGGAAGCTTTTTCCATACACCTGATAATCCCCACCATTCTGCTACAGATGGCCACACAATAAATGTTCTCAGTTTATTTAATAACCTGGGCAAAATCGTACGTATTTCCAAACAGACTGTCTGAACATTTATGTTGAATACGTTTGCAAGGGTATGGTAAGTCGGATACTGTCTTGTCCAAATTATAGCCAAAAGTACCCTGTTCCTGGTTGACAAAAGATGATTCCTGCCAGGACGAATTGATACATATTGGTACAGTTCTAGGAAGGTCTCGGGTGTTTCACCTGTCATTACTGATACCTGTTATCAGACAACAAAACAAAGACATCTGTACCGTCATATGAATTTTCATCTTCAGCAAAATGCCTAAAACGTGTAGATATGATGTGGTAAGCCATAAACACTTTGCAGAAAAAGTATCAGTTCCATCACGTGTTCAGCATTGTCCGGTGGAGGTTGGACGCCGGTCAGTAGAATTGCCATTAACATCTGATTGCGTTCGTCAAGCATGCCTGAAACAGATATTCATTTTTGATACTTTTGATACTTTGCACAAAACACTTCAAATAGGTATAGATCCGCATTTGGTCAACTTGTACAATGTACATCATTTGTATATATGGTCGTTGATCTCGTAAAAATCGTGCAAACACTACGGTGGATATAATGGTTCAAGTTTCATACAAAACCGCTTCGTGTACATCCTACGTTGGACATAACTATGAATGAAAGTAAGATTTGTTTTTATTTTACAGTTTTATTTTTAAAGTATAAATGTAACTTATTAAGACGTAAAACATATATATTAATAATAAAAATGCTTACCTGAAGATGATTTACTGGAATAAAATTCAAAATTTAGCAATTTCAACACTGTGTGCTTTACCTTCGATAGCCCGATAACCATGTGCAACTGTTGACGGCGGACTAGGTCAAAGAGAACTAAATGTTTTGTATTTTTATGCCCCCAAAGGCGGGCATATAGTGATCGCATTGTCCGTCCTTCCGTCTGTCCGTCTGTCCGTCCGTCTGTCCTTCCGTCCGTCCCAAATTCGTGTCAGGTCTGTAACTTCTTCATCTATCTATGTATTTCAATATAACTTGCCACAAATGATCACCAGACAGAGACGATGTGTCGCGTTTAACTCCCTGGTCCATGGGTCAAAGGTCAAGGTCACAGGGTACAATTACTTTGTCACAAATTTCGTGTCCGGTCTGTAACTTCTTCATCTATCAATGGATTTCAATATAACTTGGCACAAATGTTCACCACACAAAGACGATGTGTTGCGTTTAACTCCCTGGTCCGTGGGTCAAAGGTCAAGGTCACAGTGTACAATTACTTTGTAACAAATTTCGTGTCCGGTCTGTAACTTTTTTTTATCTATCAATGGATTTCAATATAACTTGGCACAAATGTTCACCACACAAAGACGATGTGTCGTTTTCATCTCCCAGGTCCATAGGTCAAAGGTCAAGGTCACAGGGTACAATAACTTTGTCACAAATTTCGTGTCCGGTCTATAACTTCTTTACATATCAATGGATTTCAATATGATTTGGCACAAATGTTCACCAGACAAGGATGATGTGTCGCTTTCAACTCCCTGGTCCATGGGTCAAAGGTCAAGGTCACAGAATACAATTACTTTGTCACAAATTTCGTGTCCGGTATGTAACGTCTTTATCTATCAATGGATTTCAATATAACTTGGCACAGATGTTCACCAGACAAAGACGATGTGTCGCGTTCAGCTCTCTGGTCCATATGTCAAAGGTCAAGGCCACAGGGTACAATTACTTGTTTACCTTAGAATGGATTTCAAAGGAACCTGACACAAATGTTCACCACACAAAGACGATGTGTCAACTCCCTGGTCCATGGGTCAAAGGTCAAGGTCACAGGGTACAATTTTTGGGAGCATTTGTCACGTGACTGTGACATCTCTTGTTATATTTTAGGCACTATTTTGCAACGTCGTAAGAAAGCCGTAAGGTTTTCAAAAGAAGAGATACTGTTAATTCTCCGGGCATACCGAGAACACCCAACTAGATGGTCCGATGTCCTTGAAGACGTGCGACAAAACCTCGAGCACCTTCTGGAGCCGGCGAGAGATCTGTACCAGGTTGGGTCGGATAAACAGTTGCGAGACCGCATGTCTGTAAAGCTGGGAAAACTGATGACTGCACATGATCGTATAGGGGACGACGAAATAAGGTTAATGAATAAAACGGCTGAGAAATCCACAAAGTGTTAACCCTTACCCCGCCACATATATTTTATCACTCTGCCCTCTTTGAATATTAATTCAGCAAATCTTTACAAAAATAAACAGGATATGTTGAAATGATTTTCCTAGGCAGAAACATAAAGCGTACAGGCATGGATTTTCCATGGCAAACAGTGCAGCCCCGGGCAAGAGAGCTCCCATAGGAGCTCTATAATCTGAGTCTACACTGTTTGTAAATGCAACTATAGTTCTGACTGACAGGCTATGGTTTAATCTACTAGTTGTTAAAACAATTACCAATTAAAATCAAGAAGTTGGCCTTTCTAACCCTTTCCTGCACAAGAATCTCTCCTTAAACATTGTCAAAGTGTATATGAGTCATTTATTTTATTCTCAAATGTATAATCAAGGTGCCAAAACCGTTTGTATATTACGGAGACACCAGGTTACTCGGCAACTCGTCTGGATTCAAACTGTTTGCAAAATACATATATACATGTAACAGTGTGGCCCATTGGAATTAAAGGGTTATTTGAAAACAATATATTTCTATAAGCCCTCTTCAAAATATATTCCGTATAAATTGCTATAATGTGTCTCATCTGGATCCAAACTGTTTTCATAGGCCATCACTGAAAAGTGACAAAAACGTACTTATCACTTATATGATGAAATACAATTTCAGACGAGAGGTACAGCTTGTGCGTGCACAAGAGCGCTGATTAGCAGCCCCAGGTCTTTATCCACAACCAGTCCCTGATAATCAACCTGTGCCTAATCCACAGGAAAACGAGGATAACAACAATGATAATGTAAACGGCGAACAACAAGAGGATGTGCAACAAGGCGCCATTCCTGCAGACCCACCTCAACAAGAACACCAGCCAAGGGCAGCAAATAGGCGGGATGCAATCGCAGCTGATTTATCAGATGTAGAGGACGAACCTCCAGCCCAGAGAAGGCGTCTTTCTGACATTGTTCGGGAAAACCACGAACTTTACAATAATTTCATGCGCCACACGATGCCACGAATACTAGAGCAGTTTGGTGTTGCATTAGATGAATAAAATACAGACGTATTGAATTTCGTATTCTGTGATAAGAACCAAACATTGTTTTCTCTGGCCTAGTTTTACGAACTATATGGACGCCTTCCATAGTGGATATCGTGCATTTTTAGCTCGTCTGTTTCGAAGAAAAGTCGAGATATTGTGATTACACGGTCGTAGGCGTTGTCGTTGTCGTTGTCGTCGTCGTCGTCGTCAGTGTGCAAAAACTTTAATGTATCTCATTACTCGAAAAGTATAAATGTACCAACAAGAAACTTCATAGGTTAGTAGATCTCATTGAAACCATCACTCTAGATTATTTGTTTTTTAAGGTTATGGCCCTTTATTCATTTGTTTTTTAAATTAGCTAGACAAGAACCAAATCAGACGAGCGTTGGCACCGCACGCGGCTTTTGTTAAAAAGCAACAACAAAGGCATTTAGTAGTCTTAACCCTTTCCCTGTTCTATATTTTTCCAGAGTTTAATACCTACTGGATATTCATGAACAAAACAGTTATAATAAAATATGGAAGGTGGAGCATTGTAGCCATTTTAGAAAGTAAAGAAACAGATCTAACAATTCCATTAGCAAACAGAGAAGACCCTGATCAGACGGTTCTATATGAGCCGTTTGATTTGGATCTACTCTGTTTGCAGATGCGTGAAAACACGTTTATATGAGGGAAAGGGTTAAACCACATTGCAATGAACATTTGGCAATCAGCCGCTTTAGATCGCTAAGCACGTGCCAGACTATTTCTATACACTGAACCAAAATGCATATTTTGAGAAAACCCCTAGTTTTTGGTCAGTATACGACATCAACGTCGGCATTGGCATAGGTTAGAAATCTCTAGTACTAGGCCTAGAATGGACGATACAATCTTACGGTGGTACCTAGTGTATGTTAAACACAGCATACAGACAACTGACAGTAGTGGCAAGTCTCTGGTTGCAACCGGTTGACGTATTTGACGTAAACAGAACAGACTATACAGTAAAACCTGTCTTAAGCGGTCCTTCATTTATTGAACACAGTAGTCTTTAATGCAGATTTTTTTAATACATGGCTAAAGTAATGCGGAAAGCTCCTGTAGGAGCTTTCTGCATTACTATTGACATGCATTAAGCTACCACCTGCCTTACAGATCCATAATTATAGCTCGTTGTGATGGCCGCTAAATATAGGTTCTACTGTATACAATAGACTACTAGTACTATCTAGCGATCTTTTTGCGGGCGTCGAATACCTTTGACCTAGATCAGCCGCCAGGTCTGGGTCTACGCTGTTCAATAGCACGAAAATGCGTTTGTATGAAGTAAAACGTTAACCGGACCAAACACGTTCAGCACATTCAGGGTTATCTTTGGTATGTGACGTATTATAGCGATCTGCGCATGACCAAGACTAAACAAGCTGAAACCTATCGTCTATTTTTAGTTACCCACCGGTATATATATGCTAGGCCCATCGATAACTCAAGGAAATGTATAATATTCTCCCTCTTCATGTCAGACTAAATATCTTAGTGAGGAGGAATTAAATCGATGTTTATCACATTGTGAAGGTATAGTTGTAAGTATATTTGCTTAATTACAGTTGTCAATACAGTAGTATACCTGTCTTAGCTGCTAATTCATTTAGTGTACATAGGGATCTTGAAAATCAGGTGGTTTGCTTAATGCAGGGCAAATGTAATGCAGAAAGCTGCTAGAGGGGCTTTCTGCTTCACTTTTGACCTGCATTAAGCTATCACCTGCCTTACATACCCATACTTAGACTTCTTTTGATGACCCTTTAAGATAGGTTCTACTGTTATATATTGTGTTGATATTTCGCTACCAATCACGAAGCTGTGATTACCTTTGTAAACAGTTTGGGTCCAGATGACACACCGAGTAAATCTCATGAGGATTACTCGATGTTGTGATTAAAAGGACGACTATTTATAAATACAAATTTCAGCAGACGACAATGCTAGGCAGTGACTGGTTATTATCCAGCATTGGGCTTGCCAGTATTGTCCTGTTTTATTGACCTGTCAAATCTGAATATTCCTACGTCACTGAAAGGATTCTATTTAGCTTGGGTAAACCTGTGTTTCAAACGTGTTTCACGAGATTCACGATAAATGTACAAGTACTCGAATGAGCCAAGTAGGAACGCTTTTATTAGCGGAAACAATCGATATCAACCGAAGATATATATGGCCCGTTCAGCAAGCGTATAATTATTTAAATTTGACAGGTTAATAAAACAGGACAATACCAGAACTGTATCGATCAAGGCATAGACAAGAATGGGGGCAAATGCACAGTAAACCTTCGCTAGAGCGGTCACTCTAATGGTTTATAATTGTCGTTCATTTAACACTTTACTCAATGCATATTCATGACATACTCCACCCATTATGAACGTCAATTAACTATTTAATATAAATATTCTTGCATGAAACAAGCAAATGCACAGTGAGTTATGCCAGATGGTATGAAATCGGATCCAAGATATTCTGGAAGCAAACAGATCAGAACCTAATCTACAATATAGGCAACTTTGCCAAAAAGCGTCTTTTAACCCTTTACTCCATTACGCCTTTCTACGCCTTTGGAAAAAGAGTAGACCCAGATCAAACGGTTCATGTAGGAGCCATCTGATCAGGGTCCATGCTTATAAAACTTTTAGTTGAGTTTGAGAACTCAAATCTGACCAATCAAAAGCCTGAGAACGAAACTCAGACTCAGCTAAAAGCTTTATAAGCATGGACCCAGGTGTGCTCTGTTTGCTTATGGTTCTACAGTTTCCTCCAGGGACAAACATCCCTGTTTTCATATGCTATTATAAAAGTTAAAACTATTCTTATTAACATTCATGGTGACATTGTTTCTTGCATGCTTATTCATCGAATAAAGAGCTAAGTGGACGTATGGGGAGTCATATGGGGAGTAAATGTACACCGACTGAGCGGTCCGTCGGACTGAAAGTAGACTATAACTATAGGTAACCCCCCCTCCTTTTTTTTTACATATCCCTGTTTTATAAATATCCCTGTTTGTTTGTTTTTCCAAATTTCAATACCTATTGAATATTAATGAACAAAATTGTTTTAATGAAATATGGAAGGTGAAACATTGTAGCAATTTTAGAAAAAAAAGAAAAGAAACGGATCTATCAAATTCCATCAACAAACAGAGCAGACCCTATTGGAGCCGTCTGATCTGGGTCTACTCTGTTTGCAGATGTGTGAAAACACGTTTATATGAAGGAAAGGGTTAATACTTTGAGCCCCTTTGAATGCTGAATTTTCAAAGTGGAGTGGTCCATCAGTCCTGAACGACAGAGTCCACTTTGTAAGAAAGGTATAAACTTACTAATATATTGTTGTTGACAAACAGTGCAGACCCTGGTCACAGGGCTCCCTTAGAGACCCTCTGGTCTGGATCTACACTGTTTGCAAAATACAAGTACACTCGTTAAAATGGTTAAAGCTCTTAGCAAGGTAGAAACAAAAACTACCGTAGAACCCCTCTAATGCGACCACTTAATGAATAAACATGGCCGTCTTTATAATCAGACGGCGGTCTTTAGGAGCTTTCTGCATTACTTTTGTCCTGCATTAAGCTACCACCTGCCTCTACCACTTAGAATTATACCTCTTTTAGGTGGTCGCATTAGAGGGGTTTACTGTACTATACGATTGTGGCTTTTACTGCAATCTGCAAGTGACCTATTTTCTGATTTACTTTAAAGCGTTGTTGGATCGTCTTTCAAAGTTCCTTTTCTTTATCTGCCCCACGTTCACCATATATGAAAAACTTGATACAGCAGAAACAATTAGTGAATAGACATGGTCTGTTATATCCTTTACTCCATGGGTATTCGTTTCAGAACTAATGGCTGTATGACCATTGATTTGTAACCCTTTACTCCAAGAAAATCTATGCCAAAAATAATGACTGTATCAATATCAATTTGTTGGTTTTTCATATTGGCAGAAACACTGTGCGTGTAAAAATACATTTAGGTTATTTGATAAGCAAACAGAGCAGACCCTTACACAGTTACACATGTCTTAGTTCAATGCTTTTGCTTGAGTCTGAGATCATTCTCAAGCATCTGACTAATCAGATACTTGAGAATGATCTCAGACTCAGACTCAGGGGTTTATAACATTGGGCTCAGATCTAAGCTATATGCTATTGAAGACTTTGCAAACAGAGTAGACTTAGATCATACGGTACCTGTTTGAGCCGTCTGATCATTGTCTGCTCTGTTTTATGTTTTACATTTGCCCTGTATTAAGCTTCCAGCTGTCTTCAACCCGTAATTGGACATTTTTGACATTTGTAACATTTGAATATGTCTTTACCACGTACAAAGATTCATACGCATGTCTGTGAGTGTCGGGGCGAGGCGAGGCGGGGTACGTTAGCCTAATCGTTTCGCATGTATATGACCATTTTCAAGCAAACGCAAGTATGTCGCTCAAAATTGTTTGTGAAATCATGTACATGTACATGTTCGTACCATTCAAGCTAATTATTAAATCAATTTGGATCTTTGGGAAACACCGAAAGTGTCTTACTATACGTGACGTCACACTGTTGGAGATGTGACGTGACGATACCGATAGCTGTCTTTGAACTAAATATAAATAAGCAGACTACTGACTAGTGCAGAGTTATATTATACCCATGTAATTGGACATGCTTTAATTTCTTGAACTAAATTCCCCATTAACCCTATATTTAGACCCAACCGCTTTGAATAAATCTACCGACAAGGAGCATTAACTATAGAAAAGGAGAATTTTAGAATTGTGTTGTTTTGAATCCATTGTGATAAATAGAGCATTTGCTCCTTAGGAGCAAATGCTCTATTTATCACAATGGTTTCAAAATTGACTTTTGACAGAGACGTAGAAAGGCGTATTTATGGAGGAAAGGGTTAAAACACTCAATATAAAAAAACATAAATAGGATGTCAAACAATGTTGATCCGCACGAGACTGACCGATTTACTCAGTGTACCATCTGAATCCAAACTGTTTATAGTTTATGATAAAATCAGTCTGCGTTCAAATGCTCAACCCTTATAAAATAATGTCTGCTAAAATTTGGACCAGGGGCAATTTTGACTTCGATCAAGCTTTTTAGAAACTATTAACAGAGTGTCAAATAGTTTGGATCCAGATGAAACGCCGGGTAGTTTGGTGGGCATGAAAAGGAGCCACGCTATCTTATAAACTGGTTATGTTTTAAAAAGAAATTGAAATAAACACTCACTTTGAAGTCTGAATCAGACTAAAATTGAAGCAGACGAATTTTATTTTGCGACTATCAGGAGTAAAGCATATGTTTTTCCAGTGACAAGTTTAAACAAATTGTTCGTCTTTAGCATGGTTTTCATACATGTATGCACAGATTGGTGTCTGCCTCTTGTTTAAGCCTTCCCCTCGTAGAAAGGCTGTTTCACGTTTTTGCAAACTGAGTAGACCCATATTAGAGGGCTCTTATAGCAGTCATCATATCAGGGGCTGCTCTGTTTTCTGATGAAATCATAATAATTTCTACCAACACCCAAACAATCCTGTGTGTATCAGCCGTTATAAAAATGCAGCAAATAAATATGCATGATGATTGAATATTCAACAGGGAAAGGGCAAATCTTTCCCTGTTCAATATTCATGTACAAGTAAGAAATGATGACACCATGAACATTTATACGCTGAATTTATATAGAACATTATAGTTTACAAGTAATATTCATAATGAATGGAGTCTATCATAAATGTTTAAATATAATTTCCTGTGTCAATAGTAATTTGTAATAGTAGGTGTTTCATAAATGTATGAAACTCAGATGCATCTGTTAACCCATTACCTCATAGGCTATTTTTTAGATGCAACCTCTTTAAATAAATATACCGAAAAGGAGCATTAACTAGAGAAAAGTACAATTTTAGAACTTTGTATTTTGAAACCATTGTGATAAATAGAGCATTGCTCCTGTAGGAGCAAATGATCTATTTATCACAATGGTTTCACAAAGTGGCTTTTACAGAGTCGCCAAAAGTCGTCAATATGAGGGAAAGGGTTAAACCCCTTCCCTATTCAATATTCATGCAAGAAATAATGCCATCATGGATATTTTAGCTGAGTTTTAGGAGTATTAACTTTCCAAGGAACGTTTTTGCTTTGATTAAATACTTTAGAATCAGATCTATAGCATGTCATAAACAAATAGAGCAGACTCTGATCAGATGGCCCCTATAGGAGCCGTCTGATCTGGGTTTACCTGTTTGCAAATGCGTGAACGGGCGTCTATATGAAGGAAAGGTTTTTTTTTAAAAAAAAATGATCGCACAACAGGCTGCAATAGTTCACGTGCTATCTATGTCAAGGACATTCGAGCTAGTTACAACATGTACATGTTTCTCATCTTAAGATCAATGTTTACCTAGGGTACGCTCAACAAATTGTCGTCTGCAAACAATAGTTGAAATCTCAAATATCCAGGTTATTATTTTCCCGTTTGCATTCAAACTGTTCTTGGTTTCGGACAGTTTGGATCCCACTGACTGACTGCACCCCAATCAGACGCCAGATTACGTGATATCTCATCTAAATCCAGACTCTATTATTAGTGAATGCCTATCCCAAGCAACCTTTATTGCACTATCCGTGACGTGACTCGCATATAGGAACAGGGTGCATCCAGACGAGACGCCGAGTCACTCGGCACCTCATCAGGATCCATGCTGTTTGGCACTCGGTAATTAGTTTCTCAAAAGCTTGATCAAATCGCAAAGAAGTCAAAAAAGTACCAGTTCCAACTTTGAGCAGGCATTATTTTTATAACACCGTGATAAAGGTATATGCACAAAGAGTACATGTATAATAAACCCTCTAAACCGGCTAGGAATTCTAGTACAGAATAATTTAGATGCTTTCAAGTAGGTGGCAGCTTAATGCAAGGTAAAGGTCATGCAGAAAGCTCTACTAGGAGCTTTCTGTATGACTTTTACCCTGCATTAAGCTGCCACCTGTCTCCAAGACCGATATTTATAGTAAATTGGAAGTCCGGTCTAGAGGGGTTTTATTGTATTGTTAACAACAAGCGGAGAGATATAACTCAGATACCGTGTAACTCGACCTGGGTCCATGCTTATAAAGCTTTTTAGTTGAGTCTTAGTTCGTCTCAAGCTTTTGGTTGGTCAGGTTTGAGTTCTAAAGCTTTGGATTGGTCAGATTTGAGGCAAAGGCTCAAATCTTATTAATCAAAAACTTGAGAACGAACTCAAACTCAACTAAAAGTTTTATAAGCATGGACTCAGGTGTTTACGAGTAAATTATATGTTTATGCGTTTACTTCATGAATATTCATATCAGAAATTATGTCATCATGATATTAACCCTTTCCCTTTTCAAATTTCAATACCTATTGAATATTCATGAACAAAAATGTTATAATAAAATATAGAAGATGGAACATATAGATCCTGTATAAATAGATCTTTTAATTTCCATTAGCATAGAGACCAGACCCTGATCAGACGGCTCTACTCTGTTTGCAGATGCATGAAAACACGTTATATGGTGGAAATGGTTAATTAGATTAATTGTTATAATAACAAATATGTAATAGGAAACTTTGGCTATGGCGGAAACTGCAGGTTCACAGAGCAGACCCAGATCAAACGACTCCTGTAGGAGCTGGTCTGAGTCTATTCTGTTTGCAATGTTACAGAAATAAGTATTCATGGAGTAAAGGGTTAACACTGAAATGAAGCAAAAACCAAAACGCTAAATGTGTCAGTAAATTAGCAGACGACACGTATGAGTTTCCTTCATGTTGCAGCGTATGCATGTTCAGCTCCTCGGTGTGTTTTACATACAGAAGGAAATGAAGTGTTGTCACAGCCTTTGTCTAGTCGTCACGATAGTTATTGGCTGGCTATGTACAGTGCCACCTCTCTAAATTCACTACTACTACCCTAATTATTCTATGTATTCGGTTTTATGAGGCTAAATACAGTAGAACTTGTCTTAACCCTTTCCTTCATATAAACGTGTTTTCACGCATTTGCAAACAGAGTAGACCCAGATCCGACGGCTCCTAGAGGAGCCTTCTGATCAGGGTCTACTCTGTTTGCTAATAGAATTTGATATATCTGTTTCTTTGCTGCTTTCTAAAATATCTACAATGTTTCACCTTCCATATTTCTTTGTAACTATTTTGTTAATGAATATTCAGTAGGTATTGGAATTTGGAATGAACATGGAACAGGGAAAGAGTTAAGCGGCCGTTCATTTATTTAACATAGGATTCTTGTAGTTGCTTACTGCAGGCCAAAATAATGCAGAAAGCTTCTATAGAATAGTTCTGCATTACTTTTGACCTGCATTAAGCTACCACCTGCCTTACAGACCCACACGTATTCCTTATTTTAATGGACGCTTAAGACAGGTTCTACTGCATGTCAATCTGACACTAATTTAGACTTAACTCGGTAGTAAATAGTGTAGACCCTGATCAAACTGCTTTGATCTGACCTGCACAATTTGCCTTAGATTGTCTATCTGAATTGCAGAGCTTCAGATAAGATGCGTAAATTAAAATATGTTCAAGTATAATTTCTTTATATCTCCAACAAACCCTAAGTTATGACCACTCTTTAGAATCGTCTCTTCGATGGGGATTCTAACGAGTGGTCACAACGTAGGATTTGGTGGAGAAATGACGATTTTAGTTATTTGGGTACACACCGTTATATGTAGCTCTGTTCCGACTCAATTCTCCGGAGTGATTTAGGGTACTTGAAAAGAAGATTTGTCAACCTTGTACTCCATGACTATTCTCTAAAGAATCTACCTATTATGACCATTAAATAACTTTATACTGTCAGTATAATAATTGCCAATGCGTACGCCACTATGTCAAACAGTATTATATATAGTCAGATCTAATTCATTTTATAAACAAAACAGGCGTACTCTGAACTGACGGCTCCTACAGGAACCCTCTGATCTGGGTCCACTGTGTGTCAAGAGGCGTCTGTAGAGAGTAAAATGTTAAGACATATTGCTGTCCAATGCAGGATGAATGTAATACAGAATGTCCATAAATGAGCTGCCTGCGTTCATTTCTGCGATACTTTCTTTCTACATTAACCCTTACTGTGCGGGACACGAGTCACTAATGTCCTTTGCAAACAGTGTAGACCCAGATGAGAGGGCTCCTAGAGGAGTCATCAGGGTCTGCAATGTTTGTCATGTTACACGTTTCTTTAGAAAATTCCTAAATATTCACCATAAGATTGACCTGTCTGAAGTTTGGAATAGTTCATTTGAAAAGTCAGCGTTGTAAGGGTTAAAGAGTTACCTGTTTGTAAAGACACCTTGAAGTTGTAGTCAATGTAATTGTCAGCAATTTGAGTCTACATCAATAGTAGTATACAGTGCACTCTATCTACAGCGTCCACTAAAATGGTGTCTTCATTCTGGTCATAAAGGCATCTGGTAGCTTAATATAGGGCGACTGGTATGCAGAATACTTATTTAGGTTTAAGGAGCTCATCCTGCATTAAGCAATCTTGTGCTTTTAAATACATCTGTATAGATGTATTAACCGTTTCAATAATATAAAGGTCATTCAATGAATGCAGACAGAGTAGACCCAGATTAGAGGTTCCTGTTGGGACCATCTGGTCAGGAACTACTCTGTCTGCAGCAAAGCTGACTGCAGTTTCTACAAGAACCAAATAGCATATGTACATAGCATATACCATTAGAAAAAGATCAGCTAATGAATATTCATGTTTTCATGACTTCTCGCATGAATATTGAACATGTAAATAATGAAGCGGTGGCTCTCGGGAGGTGTCACGGTACATTTACCCTTGGACAAAGAATGAATGACATCGACAGGCTGTTACGTGTATGACTCGATCGATTGCCGGAAAATATAGGCAATGAATAGTGTGCCTTATATTAACCCTTCTCTTGCTAAATGTTAAAATACATTTCTCCTTCTTTTACCCATGTCCTGTTGTATAATAACATATATCTTCACCGTGTACAAGTATTTCGCTGTTCAATCACTGCTGTGGAGTGCACTGGTTGCACAATCAACTCGTAAATAGTACAGACCCTGATGAGACAGCTCAGGAGCTGTCTCATATGGGTCTTCACTATTTAAAGGTAGATATATTGACGTGAATAGCAAGCGAAGGGTTAAATATCTTTTCAGACACCTTCGTTACAAACTTATCTACAGTAGAACCAGCCTTAAGCGGCCAATCTTTTATTGAACATATGAGTCTTAAAAGGCAGGTGGTTGCTTAAATGCAGGTCAAAAGTAATGCAAAAGCTCATATAGGAGCGTTCTGCATTACTCTTGACCTGCATTAAGCTACCACCTGACTTGCAGACCCATAATTAGACTCCTGTTTGATGGTCACTTAAGACAGGTTCTACTGCAGAATTATTGTATCAAATGTCGTTTTTGTTCGAAAGCTGAATGAGTATTTTGTAGTATCAGAATCCAGTGGGTTTTGCGTGTGGGAAATTTACGATAGTATATATTCAGTGACCAGTGTCGTTGTCAATCAGGAATCCGTGACCCATCATGGACACAGTTTAGACACACATCGGTGTCTCACAAGAAACCAAACTGTTGGATTATGTGAATGGTTGAGTTTTGTATAAAATTGAAGAATATTAGAGAATAAAAACTGAAGCAGACGACACATCTTGCAGACGACAACCCTTGGTGGCAAAATACGAGCGTAGTTAGTCTAGCTCTTATTACATATACCTGTACATGTAGGGTACTGTTAAACTCTTCGCTGCCACGCAATATCGTCTGCAAAATTTATCGTCAGTTATGATTTTTCAGTTTTAAATTTTCGTCCATTTTCTTTGCAGAAACATAATGACATCATCAAAGGGTGTGGCTCCTGATGAGACACCGATTTAATCGGTTTCTAATCAGGATCAACAGTGTTTGCACAGGTAATCACGATTACGCCATTGGCAACTAAAGGTTAATGTTCCAGTTTACGTCCATATACTGAAAAACATGTCTTAACCCTTCTCTTGCTGAATTTTAAAACACATTTCTCCTTCTTTACCCATGCCTTGTTGTATAATTACATATATCTTCACTGTGTACAAGTATTTCGCTGTGCTATCACTACTGTGCAGTGCACTGGTTGCACAATCAACTTGTAAATAGTACAGACCCTGGTGAGACAGCTCCTGCAGGAGCTGTCTCATCTGGGTCTTCACTATTTACAGGTAGGTATATTGACGGGAATAGCAAGCAAAGGGTTAAGTGGCCATTCATTTATTAAGCAAAGGAGTCTAAAGAACAAGTAACTGCTTAATGCAGGTCAAAAGAAATGCAGAAAGCTCCTATAGGAGCTTTCTGCATAACCTTTGACCTGCATTAAGCTACTAACTGCCTTACAGACCCATTATTAGAGATCGTTTTGATGACCGCTTAAGACAGGTTATGCTGTAGACACTTTGTGTTCATTCTTCCAAAGGGAGTTATAGCGCATGTGGGCTGATGCACCCTTTATCTGACACAGACACCTTTTGACGCCTATGTGGACAGAGTAGACCCGGATCAGACAGTCCCCTGTCTAATCATGATCTCCTCTGTTTGCTTGTGGACTTTATACATAAGAATATACACTTTCTCCCATGGCAATATTTCCGTGTTCATGTGCCATTATTAATTAACCCTTCGCTTGCTATTTGCGTCAATATACCTACCTGTAAATAGTGAAGACCCAGATGGGACAGCTCCTGCAGGAGCTGTCTCATCAGGGTCTGTACTATTTACAAGTGCACTGGTTGCACAATCAACTTGTAAATAGTGCAGACCCTGATGAGACAGCGAATTTCTCGGTTTCTAATCTGGATCAACACTGTTTGCACAGGTAATCACGATTTCGCCATTGGCAGCAAAAGGTTAATGTTCAAGTTTACGTCCATATACTGTAAAACATGTCTTAACCCATTTTAAAATACATTTCTCCTTCTTTACCCATGCCTTGTTGTATAATTATATATATCTTCACTGTGTACAAGTATTTCGCTGTGCAATCACTACTGTGGAGTGCACTGGTTGCACAATCAACTTGTAAATAGTGCAGACCCTGATGAGACAGCTCCTGCAGGAGCTGTCTCATCTGGGTCTTCACTATTTACAGGTAGGTATATTGACGTGAATAGCAAGCGAAGGGTTAAATATCTTTTCAGACACCTTCGTTACAAACTTATCTACAGTAGAACCAGCCTTAAGCGGCCAATCTTTTATTGAACATATGAGTCTTAAAAGGCAGGTGGTTGCTTAAATGCAGGTCAAAAGTAATGCAAAAAGCTCATATAGGAGCGTTCTGCATTACTCTTGACCTGCATTAAGCTACCACCTGACTTGCAGACCCATAATTAGATCCCTGTTTGATGGTCACTTAAGACAGGTTCTACTGCAGAATTGTTGTATCAAATGTCGTTTTTGTTCGAAAGCTGAATGATTATTTTGTAGTATCAGAATCCAGTGGGTTTTGCGCGTGGGAAATTTACGATAGTATATATTCAGTGACCAGTGTCGTTGTCAATCAGGAATCCGTGACCCATCATGGACACAGTTTAGACACAAATCGGTGTCTCACAAGAAACCAAACTGTTGGATTATGTGAATGGTTGAGTTTTGTATAAAATAGAAGAATATTAGAGAATAAAAACTGAAGCAGACGACACATCTTGCAGACGACAACCCTTGGTCTAGCTCTTATTACATATACATGTACATGTAGGGTACTGTTAAACTCTTCGCTGCCACGCAATATCGTCTGCAAAATTTATCGTCACTTATGATTTTTCAGTTTTAAATTTTCGTCCATTTTCTTTGCAGAAACATAATGACATCATCAAAGGGTGTGGCTCCTGATGAGACACCGATTTAATCGGTTTCTAATCAGGATCAACAGTGTTTGCACAGGTAATCACGATATCGCCATTGGCAGCAAAAGGGTAATGTTCCAGTTTACGTCCATATACTGTAAAACATGTCTTAAGGGGCCATTCATTTATTGTGCAAAGGAGTCTTAAAATCAGGTAACTGCTTAATGCAGCACAAAAGAAATCATATAGAAAAGCTCATATAGGAGCTTTCTGCATAATTTTCGACCTGCATTACAGACCCATTATTAGACATAGTTTTGATGACCGCTTAAGACAGGCTATGCTGTAGACACTTTGTGTTCATTCTTCCAAAGGGAGTTATAGCGTGTGTGGGCTGATTCACCCTTTATCTGATTCAGACACATTTTGACGCCTTTGCAGAAAGAGTAGACCCGGATCAGACAGTCCCCTGTCTAATCATGATCTCCTCTGTTTGCTTGTGGACTTTATACATAAGAATATACAGTTTCTCCCATGGCAATATTTCCGTGTTCATGTGCCATTATTAATTAATCATTCGCTTGCTATTCGCATCAATATACCTACCTGTAAATAGTGAAGACCCAGATGAGACAGCTCCTGCAGGAGCTGTCTCATCAGGGTCTGCACTATTTACAAGTTGATTGTGCAACCAGTGCACTGCACAGTAGTGATTGCACAGCGAAATACTTGTACACAGTGAAGATATATGTAATTATACAACAGTGCATGGGTAAAGAAGGAGAACTGTGTTTTAAAATTCTACAAGAGAAGGGTTAATATAATCTTATTGATAGTCATCATGTCGTTATTGTTTTACATAAATACTCGTGGAATGAAGGGTTAAAATATCCAAACCGACGTGCAATGTACAATGAAATCACCCCCATTGGAAGTTTACAAAAGAAAACATTCATATCTTAAGTTTTTAAGCAGGTGTCTGCTTAATGCAGGATGAAAGTCTTGCAAAACGCTCCTCAAAAGTTCAAAGTTGATGTTCTTTTATTTTCACTGAGAAGCGTGTTGAGGTTCTCAAACAGTTTGGATACTGACCAGATGTCATTTCTTATCTGGATCCAAACTGTCTACGAGTTTGTGTCATAGACTATAGTTAACCATTCCCTCCTGCTAATGCTTGGCGCTTCTTTATTCAAAGAGGTTGGATCTAAAAATAGTCATGGGGATGAGTTAAAACAAA
Source organism: Azorinus chamasolen (assembly GCA_963576725.1). Classification (NCBI taxonomy): domain Eukaryota; kingdom Metazoa; phylum Mollusca; class Bivalvia; order Cardiida; family Solecurtidae; genus Azorinus; species Azorinus chamasolen. The sequence goes on from OY755247.1 coordinate 38,771,303, forward strand.
ATTGTATTAATTTTCCCTGTATCCATGACTTTAGTATAACTCCTCTAAAGCCCCAATCAAAGATGTCTAAATCTTGTTCTTACAGACAGGTGGTAGCTTAATGCAGAATGGAAGTAATCCCGAAAGCTCCCGGATCTATGTACATTCTCAATTACCGAATTGGTCAGATACTTATGCAAGCTCAAATTCTGACCAATCAGATACTTGAGAATGGTCTTAGAGTCGAGGAAAAACGTTTACAACCCAGGATCTGGCAGGTGTAACAACTTTGCTGTATGTGTGGGGTCGGTGATGACAAATTTACGTTTTCATGTGAATACCTTAGAAAAACTGTATTCTACATATGCATGTGTGTTAGATCATCAAGACCGATTTGATTTCATATTATTTCGATTAGATCATATTGAATATATCTTTCACCGGATACAGAGTCTTATACGTAAACAATTCCATTTGTTTCTGCTGTTGCAGCGTTTTAAGAAACCCAAATGGCGGTCAACCAACAACGGAAGCACGCCATGAAGCGTCTGGCACGTGATCTGCACGAGCTACAGCAACAACCGGTGGAGAATGTGTCCGCCTCGCCGCTGGATGAGAACATGCTCGAGTGGCACTGTAACTTCAAACATGACGACATCATCTATCATCTCATCCTATTCCTCACTGACAAGTACCCGTATGAATCCCCTAGTGCAGAGTTTGTACCTGGTGGGTTTAGGTGAGTGGACACATACACTTCTAGTTTTGAATAAATCTTTTTGGCAAAGCTGCAAATTATAAAATACTGCGTGCAGTTTCCTATTTGGTGTAATTTTGATAGTATACTTAACCCTTCGATTCCTGAATTTTAAAACACGTTTCTCCTTCTTTACCCATGCCCTGTTGTATAATTACATATATCTTCACTGTGTACAAGTATTTCGCTGTGAAATCATTGCTGTGGAGTGCACTGGTTGCACAATCAAATTATAAATAGTGCAGACCCTGATGAGAAAGCTCCTGCAGGAGCTGTCTCATCTGGGTCTTCACTATTTACAGTTAGGTATATTGACGTAATTTGCAAGCGAAGGGTTAACATAGGTCCATATAAGATATATCATAGATTGACATTGTATCAAATAGTGCAGACATGACTAAGTGACTGCTTCCGCGGCCGTTTGATCTGGGTCCATGCTTATAAAGCTTTTTAGTTGAGTCTGAGTTCGTTCTCAATGTTTTGATTGGTCAGATTTGAGTTCTCAAGCTTTTGATTGGTCAGATTTGAGCCAAAGGCTCAAATCTGACCAATCAAAAACTTGAGAACGAATTTGTGTAATGAGTGTAACCACAACCGGTATGTGTTCTCTCTACAGATACAACAGTGGCGCTACCATGCCAGGTAAGAAAGGTACCAAGGTTTGCCTCAACATCTTCTCAGACTTTGCCTACATCCACACTGAATGGAAGGACCAGAAGGGTCTTGGCTGGTCCCCAGGCTACACCGTTCAGACTATTCTGATGAATGTTGTTGCTTTTCTAGCCGAGACCCAGAGCGGTGATAATGCATGGATGAAGGATACTTCTGCTCATAACTTGAAGCTGTCTAAAGCATTCAAATGCTCTGACTGTGGCCACACCTACAAAAAGCCGTTCCCGCCCCTAGATTCAAAGCCAACAAAAGCAAAGGCAAAAGAAGATAAAAAGGGACAACAGATTGTTGATTACATATCAAAAGATGAATTTAAAGCTGTCAAACCAAAATCAGATGCCGAACTTTGGGGTTACGGTCTCATCCAGTCAGGGCCCCCGCATCGCCCTGCACTGACGTCACCGTGTGAGTTTGTCCAATTAGACTCATTCAAAGGCATGCAGAAAGCGATAGGAAAGGTACACAGCGTAATGAAAGAAGAGTTGAAATTCTTCCTTCCTCTGTATATCCACACCAACCACGGCGAGGAAATCAAGAAAACTGTTGAAGAAACATTGAACGAGATTGCTGTTATTTTGCCGAAATGCAAGGCAAAAAAGACGCCTATGGAGGAGATGGTAATTAAGACAATACCAAATCTGATGAGCGCCACTGTTGTAGAGTTCAGCAAAGGGACGCAACACACAAGTGACAACAGTTTGAACGGCTACTTTGCTCTGCACCGGCTTTTCTTGTGGGCACTAGAGACATATCCAGATCTGCAGGGCATAGTTGATCAACGTCTTAAGGTAAATCAAGGGTGAAAAAAGAAAAAGAGTTTTATGAAATACAGTAAAACTTCGATTATCCGAACACTAAAATACGTATTATTATCGATCTTTAAGACAGGTGGCAGCTTAATGCATGGTGAAAGTCATGCAGAAAGCTCCTCAAGGAGCTTTCTGCATGACTTTCACCATGCATTAAGCAGCCACCTGCCTAAAAGGGTCTAAATTCTTCTATACCGAAAATTCGAATAATCGAGGTTTTACTGTACATACATGTAGGTTCATGTGTTTGGTTTGCTGTACAGTAGAACCTCTTTAATCAAATGCTCCATTTATCACAACGGTTTCAAACTACAAAATTCTAAAAAGAATCCTTTTCTCTAGTTAATGCTCCTTTTCTTATTTAAAGAGGTAGGTTCTAAAAGTAGCCTATGAAGTAATGGGTTACAACAACATTTTAATGAATAAAACGATGGTCTTTCAGAACAACAGATAAAGTTGCGTTCTCAAAAGCTAAAATCGCCATTTCTCCACAACACCCTATGTTGAGACGATTATAAAGAGCAGTCACAACATATGGTTTGGTGGAGAATTAAAGAATTAGATTAAAGAAGTTATACGTGAAAAGGTTTTTATTTGCGAATATTATCTGGGCCTTTGGTCTTTACAAGCAGGTGGCTCGGCACCACTTTCCTATATATGTCTGTCCAAATACTTAGTGTAAGGGTTTGGGTAAATCGTGTTAACCCTTTCGGCGCCAAATTTCTAATTGTCGTCTGCAATCGAAGTTTGTTAAATCATTCAGTAAAATAAGGAAATTAGATAAATAAATGCAAATTTCAAAGGAATAAAGCGCATATATAGAAATAGAAATTGAGACAAATAGTGAAGTCCCTGATCAGACGCCGCCTTGAAAAGGCGGCGTCTGATCTGGGACTGCACTATTTGTCGTGGTGCATTTATGAGACTGCGGCGGTGGAAGGGTTAACACTTTGAGTGCTGAATTTTCAAAGTTGATTAAACCATCCTTTTTAACCCTTTCCTCCATAAATACGCCTTTCTACGCCTTTGTAATAACCACTTCTTGAAACCATTGTGATAAATAGAGCATTTGCTCTTATAGGAGCAAAAGCTCTTTTTATCACAATGGTTTCAAACTACAAAATTCTAAAATTTTACTTTTCTCTAGTAAATGCTCCTTTTCGGTAGATTCATTCAAAGAGGTTGGGTCTAAAATAGCCTATGGAAGAAAGGGTTAAAGGAAATATTTTAAGTGACAAACCGTGCAGACAATGATCAAATAACTTCTCTAAGAACAATAAGGTCTGGAGCTGTCACTACTTCCCTGCATCTAAAGGGTTAAAAAAAGTTAAGACTTATCTCAAAACATTTCCATTTTGATGCAGGACTTCATAGATGACGAGAAGAACCGATCAAAGAAGGCGTGTCCACATATTGGGGAGTGGTTAATGTTGTTGTCAGGCTCTTGGAAGTACAGGTGGGTGGAGTTTAGGATTGAACAGTATAGTGTTGTTGACATGATTGTTCCGATCATAGTTCTGATTATAAATATGTCTGCCTAAAGCGGTAAAATAAGTAGAGAAATGATACACTTGATACGAAATTACTTAGATGAAGAATATTTCATATTATTTAGATGAAGAATATTTGACCTAAAATGTACAGTTCCTTGTCATACACATAAATGACAATTAACCATTTCCTTCATATAAAAGCCTTTTCACGCCTTTGCAAACAGAGTAGATCCAGATCATACGGCTCCTGTAGGAGCCGTCTGATTCGGGATCTGCCCTGTTTGCTTATTGCCTCTGTTTTGTTATTAAAATGTCTTTTTCCATGTTCCATTTATTTATTCTTTCCATGAATATTCATGAGGTAAAGAAATGTTGAACAAATATAAAACGGGGAAATGTAGGTTGAAAGTCATGCAGAAAGCTCCCAAAGTATTCTTTGAATAAAATTCCGGTTCAGAGTCTGTCTTCGAGTCGATTCTAAAGAGTTGTGGCAGTATAGGATTTGGTGGAGAAATAAAGGAGCTATTGTTGAAATAAATTAACTCACCATATCTGGACCACTGATATATGATTTCGTACATGGTTGTTGTGCAGATGGGAGGAGGCAGGCGATGCATACCTGTCTGAAAGTTGGAAACGACAGGTGATGTGGTATGTGAAAGAGGACAGTAAACTTGGTATGCTGGACACAGACCAGAAATACAGACTGGAACAGACGCTGCAGCGGACAGCGGTCAGTCGCAAATTGCTGGCATTCCAGGTTAGTTCTTTTTGTTGTTGTTGTTTTTTCTAGAAAATGCCCCAGTCAATTTCAGTAATGCAAATGTTTTCTTTCATTCTAAATATTCATTTTTCTTAAACAAAATATCAATCAGATTGGATCCTATTAAATCGACCCTCCTGATATGGTATTTTAAGAAATGTCAGTTCAGTTTAACCCATGGTTTTAATCCTTTACTCCATAAACATTGTTGTAAGAAATAATGACCGAATGAAAATTAGTTAACTGCTTTGATATACATGTATTGCTTAATGAACACAGAAAATGTGGCCGTGGCGAAAACTAGAATAAGACATGATATTATTTTTATTTCATAAACCAAAAGAGCATACCCTGTTGAGACAATCCTACAGGAGAAGTATAATGTGGATATACTCTGTTTGCAAAGGCGTTAAAGTTTACAGAACAAAAACACAAACATATTCTCAATTACTTCTGCTTGGTTTGTGATAGAAGAGGGGACCAGGCAAGCATATGGGAGAATATATAGTAGAACATGTCTTAAGCGGCCATTCATTTATTGAACATAGGGGTGTGAAAAAACAGATGGTTGCTTAATGCATGGCAAAAGTAATATAGAAAGCTCCTATAGGTTTCTGCATTACTTTTGACATTACTATTCTGAAAGAGGATGAGAACAAGCAAGCATATTGAGAATATACAGTAGAATGTGTCTTTTAAAAGTGACCATTTATTTATTAAACATAGGAATGTGAAAAAGCAGGTGGTTGCTTAATACTGCATTACTTGTGACCTGTATTAAGCTATTACCAGCTATTCTGATAGAGGATGCGAACAGGCAAGCATATTATAGAACATTGGGTGTGAAAAATGAGGTTGTTGTGTAATGCATGGCAGAAGTAATATAAAAAACTCCTATAGGTTTCTGCATTACTTTTGACCTGCATTAAGCTGTCGTCTCCTATTCTGAAAGAAGATGAGAACAAGCAAGCATATGTGAGAATATACAGTAGAATATGTCTTAAGCGCCATTCATTTATAGAACACAGAAATGTGAAAAAGCAGACCATTGCTTAACCCATTCCCACTTAGGCTATTTTAAGACCATATCTCTTTAAATAAATCTACCAAAAAGGAGCATTAACTAGAGAAAAGGAAAATTTCCGAATTGTGTAGTTTTGAAACCATTGTGATAAATAGAACATTTGCTCCTGTGGAGCAAATGCTCTATTTATCACAATGGTTCCACAAAGTGACTTTTACAGAGGCGTCAAAAGGCGTCAATATGAGGGAATGGGTTAATATATGGCAAAAGTAATGTAGAAAGCGCCTATAGTTTTCTTAATTACTTTTGACATGCATTATTAAAGCTACCACCTGCCTTACAGACAAATAGTTAGACCTCTTTTTGATGGTGGCTTAACTCATTCTCTCCTAGGCTATTTTTACACCAACCTCTTTGAATGTGTCTACCGAAAAGGAGCATTAACTAGAGGAAAGGAAAAAATAGAATTTTGTAGTTTGAAACTATTGTGATAAATAGAGCATTTGCTCATATATGCTCTATTTATCACAATGTTTTTATAAAGTGACTTTTATAGATGCGCAAACATGCGTCACTAGGGGATAATGTGTTAAGACCGGTTCTACTGTACTTGAGTTTCAAGCTAGAGAATTTCTTTATGAAAAGAGAGGGTTGCGTTTTTTTCTTCTCTAGGTGCTGTTTTTGGATATCGCTATGCCAAAGGGCAAAAGCCGAAAGGACCTTATCAAGCGGTATGACGACAATTTTGGGTTCCCTACACCAGAAATGGTCAAGCAGATGAAAGCGTCTGTGGAGACAATCAACAACATGAAGACTTTCGCAGATTGGTTCAAGGTCATTATCTCAATCTCGAAATGTTATCTTCTTTCCACGTAACTTCTGCTTTATTGCCATTTTACTTAGAGCAGACGCACAATGCACACAATCTCCCCTTTCTGCTGGCTTTTATATCCGAATAAGTCAGTTTGTTACCACCTTACAACTTCAATTTAGAAGGACTTAGTAGCGCATATTTGAAGGTCTTCAAGCTGTTTGACACTCGGTCAGTAGTTTCTTACAGGCTAGTACGAATCGTTTGTAAATAAACAATGCAACAGACCAGAGTTTTATAAGACTTTTATTTTATCAGCATGAGAAAGATTAACAAACTGTATTCCATGAAATTACTGACACTCAATATTCTGATGTTATAGTAAAACCTCTCTATAACGGCCACTAACTTACATCAAATAGTTTGCGTTTAAGGCAGGTGGCTGCTTAAAGCAAGGTGAAAGTAAAACAGACCTCTCCTATAGTAGCGTTCTGTTTAACTTTCACATTGCTTTAAGCAGCCACCTGCCCTAAATACCAACTAATTAACACAATTTAGTGACCGCTATAAAGAGGTTTTACTGTATTGTATTACATGTATTTTGTATTGTATAATGTGGTTTCTGTAATGTCGTCTTGCAACCTCTTGGATTATATAGTTTACAAATGTCAAGAAATCGTCCGCAATCAAAGGGTTACTCTAACTATTAAAGTAATTATCGTTGGTTAACCCTTTCCTTCATGTAAACGCATTTTCACGCATTCGCAAACAGAGTAGACCCTGATCAGACGGCTCCTATTGGAGTCGTCTGATAAGGGTCTGTTCTGTTTGCCTTTGACATGGTATAGATTTTGTCAAAGCAAAAACCTTCCTTGAAAAGTTTATAATACATTATATAAAGTCAGCTAATAAATATTCCTGACGTCATAATTGCTTACATGAATACTGAACATCTACATTACGTTCTAAAATATACATTTTCTTCCATATCGGTCAACAGGTGCTAAAGTTAAAGCCACCCAGTGACAAGGAGATATATGATAGGCTAGTCAAGGCTGTAGAGTTCTCTATCTGGACGGACGGATATAACTGGTCGTTCTGGAAGACGGGCGGAGGGTGGGGCGAGGTGCTCCGCCGCTACAAACCTTACAAACCTAAGGAAAAGAAGGACGGGGATGCAAAAGAGGAAACAGTGAAAGGAAAAGGAAAATCACCCGTCAAGGTATCTTTGAAAATTATATTCAGAAGTGTTTCTTTTGCTTTGCGCTGAATTATAATGTTCGCTGCCATTGGTGAATCCTTGATAGCTGGTGAACACAATTGGATCGAGAGAGGACGAAGAGCAGCTGAGCCTCTCCTCAGGGTCCAAATTATATGACAGTGTTTTGTAAATAAATTGAAGAAAATATCACTTTGAATCCTGAAACAGACGATAGTCTGAGCAGGCGAAATTTATTTGTCGCCGAAATGATAACCCCTTACCTTCATATAAACGCATGCTCACGTCTTTGCAAACAGAGCAGACCCAGATCATGCAGGTTCTGCTCTGTTTGCTTATGGTATAATATAAAACTGAGTCTACTGTTTCTGTCTGCGCTAAAGTATCATGTGTTCATATACAGATTAACAAAAATTCATTCAACAAATGTTCATGATGTTGTTATGTCCTCGTGAATTCTAAACAGGGAATGAATTAAGCTTTTGCCCTTATTGCCCTAGATATTCAAATGCCCATTATTTCCTCTCTGTTGGTTTATAAAGCTACATAATTTAGTCCGTAGCCTTAAGCCTTTACCTAATAGGTTATTTTTAGATACAACCTCTTTGAAAAAATCTACCGAGAAAAAATCTACCGAAAAGGAGCATTAACTAGACAAAAGGAAAAAATAGAATTGTGTAGATTGAAACCATTGTGATAAAAAGAGCATTTGCTCCTATAGGAGCAAATGCTCTATTTATCACAATGGTTTCACAAAGTGACTTTTACAGAGTCGTCAAAAGGCGTCAATATGAGGGAATGGGTTAATACCCTAAATATTCGGGCACCTATTTTGCCCATCACTACTGGGTTATAAAGCTACAGAACCCACTCTCCCCTCTCTGTTGGTTTGTAAAGCTACAGAACCCACTCTCCCCTCTCTTTTGGTTTGTAAAGCTACACAACCCACTCTCCCCTCTCTGTTAGTTTGTAAAGCTACACAACCCAATCTCCTCTCTCTGTTGGTTTGTAAAGCTACACAACCCACTCTCCCCTCTCTTTTGGTTTGTAAAGCTACACAACCCACTCTCCCCTCTCTGTTGGTTTGTAAAGCTACACAACCCACTCTCCCCTCTCTGTTGGTTTGTAAAGCTACACAACCCACTCTCCCCTCTCTTTTGGTTTGTAAAGCTACACAACCCACTCTCCCCTCTCTGTTGGTTTGTAAAGCTACACAACCCAATCTCCTCTCTCTGTTGGTTTGTAAAGCTACATAATCTATCGGTTACAATTTTGCAACTGTAAATTACATAGACCCAAATAATGAAGATACTTATCAAATGGCTTCTGGAGTAACTGTTTTATCTGAGTTTGCTATATTTGCCTAAATATGTATGTTCTGCAAATGCGTAAACACCTTTATTTGAAGGAAACGGTTAAACGGTTTGGATTTAAACTATTTACATAGGTAATTAAGTTATAACAATTCCATGGCTAGTGTGCAAAGGGTTTAAATGCCAGTGGTAGAATCTAGGTCCAACTAAAGTCAACTCTAGAGTCTATGTCCAACTGAAGTCTACCATTGAGTCTATGTCCAACTGATGTCAGTTCTAAAATCTAGTCCGGGCGAAAGAGAGTCATAGTAACCAAGGGTCAACTTTACCACAGGCATGTACAGTAAAACTCCTCTAGTGCGACCACTAAAAAGGGGCATAATGCATTGTAGCAAAGGCAGGTGCTAGCTTAATGCAGGACGAAAGTTATGCAGAAAGCTCCTATAGGAGCTTTCTTCATAACTTTTGTCCTGCATCAAGCAACCACCTGCTTATGAAGACAGCCATGTTTGTTCATTAAGTGGTCGCATTAGAGGTGTTTTACTGTATGTCACTCACTTTGCTGATACTTCATGAAATTTTTTTTCATGAATCAAACTAATGGTCATTCTAATGACAGGTAGTTGATGTGCTGCTAATATCAACAGTTGAACTTTAATATGTCAAACTTCAAGTGACCATACAATTAGTTCTAGAAAAGAGAGGTTCGTGTCATCCGATTGATAATCTGACCAATATCTCAAGTTCACCGCTTAAGACAGCTCTAAAGTAATGCTGAAAGCTCCTGCAGGAGCTTTCAGCATTATTTTTGGCATGCATTTAAAGCCGTCACGTTTTTCTAGATATGTGTAGTGATACATTTTAGAACAATTCTGTATTGTAAATTGTGAAAAGACCGACTTTTAGTTCGAGTTATCCCGAAGTTCAAGTTATCCGAGTTTGAGATATCGAAGTTCAAATGTATTCATGGAAAACTCCATCCCTTATAAATATTCATTATCTTATTGTGTTATATTGTATAAACAAGTAAATATACATGTGTTAAAATGACAAATATAATTACCACTGAACACAGTTTAAATCCAAATTAGAGAAGTAAATGTTACACTGGCTAAAGGTTTGAAGGAAAAGATAAAAAAAACCCCTTATCTTCAGAGCTGCAGCAGATGTAACTTATACCGACAAAGTTACTTTAACCTTTTACTCCATAAATATACGTGTTTCTAAGCCTTTGCAAACAGGCATGGGTCTGTTCTGTTTGCTTATGATGCAATATAGATATGTTTCTATAGCCTGTGCTCTGATAGCTATAGCTTGTGCCACGTGCAATTGTGTTATTATAATTATAACAATTAATCTACTAAATATTCATAATGTAATTATTTATTACATGAATATTCATATAGAAAAGAGTTAAAATCAAGTATAGAGTAAAGTTAGTGGGTGATAGTGCTTTAAATAGACAATCCTCTCCTGGATGTATTATACGTTCTGCTTTTTCCAGGGAAAAGCAGTGGTAAAGGGAAAAGGTGGAAGGAAAAAGAAAGAAGAATCAGAATCGGAGTCAGATGAAGAGGAGGAAGAGGTTGTACCAAAGGGACGTGGCAGAGGGAGGGGCCAAAAGAATGCCGCTCCAAAGGCAGTCGGCAAAATGGCTGCAAAGGAAGTAGCACCAAAAGCAAAGGGGAAAGGGCGAGGTGCTTCTAAGAAAGCAGTTCAAATGGACGTGGATGAGGAGGAGGAGGAGGAGGAGGCCAAACCAAAGGGGCGTGGCAGAGGTGGAGCTAAAAGAAAGGCAGGTGAAGCATTTGGAAAGGCTGCATCAGGACGTGGAGGCAAAAAGAAGAAATAAATTATGTCGTGATAGTGATTGATGGTTGTCCCGTGCTTTAACCCTCTACTTCATTAACATGGTTGTTGGCACATTTGCAAACTGAATCGACCCAGATCAGATACTCCTGTAGTTGGCATCTGATCAGTGTCCGCTCTGATGGCTTATAGAATAATACAGATCTGAATCTACATTTCTTGAATGACCTAAATATCATGTGTTCATATACCACTTCTAAAATTCATCTAATAATTATTCATGATATTATTATGTCTTACATGAATATTCATGGAGTAAAGTGTTAAGTCTCAAGGTGACAGACCATACAGTGTGGATACTGGAGGTAGAGTGACAGAGAGTAACCCGGTGTCTTATCTTGATCCATTGTATTTCAAATGTTACCATGAATTGCCTACATATTGAATGCATAGTGTCATGTTGTAGTTATTTACATGTTACATGTATTATATTTTAGCCGCTACAGCCATTTTCTCCGCTATATATTTCAATCTGAGTGGGACCAGAATTGATGATTATTTTTTTTACATTTTTTTTTGTTTGTTTCTCTACATGGCTTATGTCAGGTGTACATTGCGATACAGTTTTATTTCGCCATTTTAATTATTTACCTCGTGACTATTCAAGTAGGAAATACTGACTTCATGAATATTCATCAAATTAGTTGCATATTAACCCATTTGCACCCAGTGGATTCTTCCATGTTTATTATATTGGATTAGTCCATTTTTTTTATCTAAGGAGTGCCTGGCCTAAAATTTCAATTTCGTTTTGTTTTATATTGAAATTCCTATAAGCAAACAGTGTAGACTGATCAGACGCCGCATCTGATCAGAGTCTACACTGTTTACCTACGTCCCATATATGGGATCGTGGGAGCAAATGGGTTAAGCAAACAGAGCAGACTCTAATCAGATGGCCCCTACAAGACTCATCTGATCTTGGTCTGCTCTGTTTGCAAAGCCGTTTAAAGGGTGTCTCTATGATGTAAAGGATGTAAAGGCTTCAGTGTATCTTAACCCTATTAGTAAAATAATCATTATGCTTTTTGTAATTCAATATCCGTTATGTGGTCAATCAGTGAGTGACTTTCCTGTCAATATCTATTAAGCTGAGCCGACTTGATTGAAAGAAACGGTGGGGTGTTTGATTGAAAGAAACAGTGGGGGTGTTTGAGTGAAAGAAACAGTGGGGGTGTTTGAGTGAAAGAAACAGTGGGGGTGTTTGAGTGGCCAGCTGTTCGGATCCTGGGTCCAAGTATATAAAACTGCTAGGTCTGAGTCTGAGATCATTCGTAAGTATCTGGCCAATCAGATGCTTGAGAATTAGCTCAGACTGCAGTAAAATTGAAAATTGTTCATTATGTCATTATTTCTTACATGAATAGTCATCACACTGGACAAAGCCTTGTTGTATTCTGCAAGTTGAGAAGCTGAGCACCACTGTGGCACAATAAGACCCAGATTATGTAATGCATGGAGCAAGATTTTAAGAAGAAATAAAAGAAATATTTATTTTGAGAGTTGAAACACTGACAACGACTGCGTTTAAACCATTGCTCCATACGCTATTTTTACACCCAACCTCTTTGAACATACCTAATGAAAACGAACATTTTACTATAGGAAAAAATACAATTGTGTAGTTTTGAAACCATTGTAATAAATAGAGCATTTGCTCCTTTGGAGCAAATACTCTATTTATCACAATGGTTTCAAAAGGTGACCTTTACAGAGGCATCACAATGAGGGATATTTTCAACGCTAAATTTCCAAATGGACTGTTCCAAAGCTCAAAAAGGTTAGGTTTACCCTGAATATTAAGGGATGATGTAGAACCCAAAATACAACTAGTATAGACCCAGGTGAGAGGGCTCCTCTAGCACATTAGAGAATCCTTTCCCGCTATGAAAGGGCTAAGGAAGTTTATGGTAAGCTATAGTGGTGTACATCTAATACTCAGTATGTTTTCTAATCCCCTTGTTTACCCTTTCCTTCATATTAACTCATTTTCATGCATTTGCAAACAGAGTAGACTCACATTTGATGAGACACTGTGTCACATCTGGAACAAAACCGTTTACAAACGTCATCACGTGTTTTATTATGTTATCGTATTTATGTCTAGTACAGTGTGGCGTGTTTGTTCTGTAAATTAAGTGTTGTATGCTTTAGAGAAATAAATGCTTTAAAACAGTTTCTTTTTTTTGTGTAATGTTCCTCAATAAATTCGGTTAAAAATTGAAATCCTTCTGTTGCAATGAAACCTTTCATCAGCTCAAACATCCATTTACTCTTTTTAACACTATTCAACTGGCTTAGCATTTATCAGTCAACCAAATAACAAGCAGTTTGGATTCTAATCATATGTCGATTTACTCAGTGTCTGGACTTGATCCGAACATTTTTGCAAAAGCATATCGTATAGTGAGTAGCCGGGATTAATTCTGAGTAGACCGGTCGTGTTGAATTAACTGGATCGTGCAAACAATATCGATACAAGTGAGAGAGTATGTACCTCTGTAATCAGGATCCAGCTTATCTTCCATTGTTTGTGAGTCATTTTTTATCTTCTTTAAGGACCAATCAACCTGATAGACGTCTAAATCGTGTTGCCCATTAACCATTTCCCTGTTCTAATCTTTATTACACATTTCAATACCTACTAGATATTCATGGTCAAAATAGTTATAATGGATATGGAAGGTTGAACATTGTAGCCATTTTAGAATCTAAAGAAACAGGTCTATAAAAGTTCATTAGCAAACAGAGCAGACCCTGATCAGACGGTTCCTATAGGAGCCGTCTGATCTGGGTCTACTCTGTTTGCAGATGCGTTAAAACACGTTCATATGAGGGAAAGGGTTAAGGCAGGGTGAAAATTATACTGCCATATCCAGTAGGAGCTTTCTACTTTAACGTGGAACCTATCTTAACCCATTCCCTCATATTGGCGCCTTTTGACGCCTCTGAAAAAGTCACCTGTTGAAAGCATTGTGAGAAATAAAGCATTTGCTCCTATAGGAGCAAATGCTCTATTTATCACAATGGTTTCAAACTACAAATTTCTAAATTTTACATTTTCTCAAGTTAGCTCCTTTTCGGTAGATTTGTTCAACGTGTTTGGATCTAAAAATAGCATATGAGGTAATGGGTTAAGCGACCATATATTGATTTGAAATGGGAATCTGAAAGACAGTTGTTAGTTTAATATAGGAAAAAGGTAATTCAGAGAGTTACTATAGCTACTACCTGCCTTATAGACCAATAATTGGAACTCATTTTTTTGATAGTTATTGGACTATCAACTGCCCTACAGTATATAAATATCACATCCTATGGAGAGAGACAGCACGTACTGTCAACCCGAGGTTGGTTATGTCCACTGAGGCGTTAGCCGAGGTGGACATTACCATACCGAGGGTTGACAATACGTGCTTTCTCTCTCCATTGGATGTGATATTTATTTTATTATACCGAACAGCACAATCAATTTCGTCAGCAAAAATATTTATTCAATGATAACAATAAACAGTCTTAAACAAAAGTTATAGAGCTACTCGGTGCTTAAAAATCGCGGAACAGCTTCACATTTCTATTCATGACACGTTATAAGTACTGGCGGGGCCCTTTTCACTGTCCAATCTTGACAGAGTCTCCTCCGAAATAGTCGAATAACGCGACATTTCTCAGATATATAAAAAAAACAAATCAGTTGGCCTAATGACGTTTGTTGATCAAATTGCAAGCGTTAAATGACGCTAATAGATGACGTAAGCGGATGACGTCACGTACACAATTTAATAAGCGCTCACTGATCTAGATGTTCCGTTCATATGGTAGCGGGAGACAGTATTTTTCCGACAGTAATTGTTTCCCGCTGGGCCTGACAGTATTTCTATGTCACGGTGGCCTATGGGAAATTAACATTGTAAATGAAATTGAGGTATAATAAATCATAATAACACACGTTTCTGAGGGTCACGTAAGACAGATTCTACTGTACTTTTGTTCTGCATTAGAAGGTAAACTATATTTTAGCCAATAATTGCAGCTCTCTAAGTACAACACTTCTAAACCTAACTTTCAAATTAGCATAAATATCAGTCTTGCAGACAGGTGGCAGCTTAATGCAGGGTGAAAGTCATGCAGAAAGCTCCTAGAGGAGCTTTCTGCATGACTTTCATCCTGCATTAAGCAGCCACTTGCCTAAAAGTTTCTAAATTATTCTCTACTAGAATTCCGGTTTAGAGGGGTTTTACTGTACCTGATAACACCAGATTCTGAAGCAAAATGGCACAGCAACTCAGTATTATATAGCTGAATGTTTGGCACGGGTATTTGATTCATGATAATATGAGAACAGGACAGAATATTTTATTCTGACATAACCTGTTACAGTTTCTTGTCATACATATACATCTATATATAATAACTCAACAAGTATCACTTGACTACGTATTGCTATCAAACATGTATTTCTGAAAAAAAAGAAAGAAAACTGAATGGATATATGCACTGATTATTAGGAGTAGGCATTGTTAACATGTAAGAAATTGTATTCATCTTCAATATCTGGATATTGACAAATGAGCACGTGCATCTGATGTTCTGGAATGAAGTATAAACTATAATATATGAGAGGTGCTTGACATATGCATTTGGTTAATACTCACACGTGTATCTGATAGAATATAGTCTATACCATGATCTATGATTTGCGCTGGACACAGACATTTTGTTAAAACGTACATGTATCTCTGTTATAATGTAGGACCGTAAACCCCCTCTAAACCGGCATTCTAGCAGAGAAGAAGTTAAATACTCTTACGTAGGTGACTGCTTAATGCAGGATGAAAGTCATGCAGAAAGCTCTCTGCATAACTTTCATCTTGCATTTAGCATCCACCTGTCTACAAGACTGATATTTATGTTAAATCTAACAACCGGTTTAGAGGGGTTTGACTGTATTGGCCATAATCTATGATAGGTCATGGTTTGAACTTTGGCATATATTATGAGCCAACTGTCTGTGTTTGTTTGCTTCGAATGGCATGACCTGTGCTATCACTTACCTCTTTCACCACCAAACACAAATACCACAATGGAAATCTATTACTAATTATTATAATTAATTATTATTATTATTAATCTATTAATGGAGTATCTATTACTCTTTTTGGTACCATCCTTTGCATATAATGTTGATTGAAATGGCATTGTTAAAATTCATACATATTGTTGCTTGTTTATAGTTTACGTATATTTTGATACAGATTGCCATGTGATTGTACAGTTTATGTTGAAATCAATCTATCTATCTAATCCTTTGCACAAGCAGTTGTCTGTTACATTTTTATATTTTTAATTCGTCTTCCTTTTTGAAAACCAACCCATGATAACACAATCATTGTTGTCTTGAACCCGATGTGGTGCCAGGTACTCGTTCTGGGTCCCTGCTTATAAAACTTTTAGTTGAGTCTGAGTACGTTCTCAAGCTTTTGATTTGTCAGATTTGAGCCTCTGGCTCAAATCTGACCAATCAAAAGCTTGAGAACTCAAATCTGACCAATCATAAGCTTGAGAACGAAACTCAGACTCAACTAAAAGCTTTATAAGCATGGACCCTGATCAAAGCTGATATCAAATGGTGGCAAAATAAGAATTTATTTTCAATACAGTAGAACACCTCTAAACCGTAAATTTAGTAAAGAATAATTTAGATAGTATTCATTTAATTTAACCCATTCCCTTATATTGACGACTTTTAACGACTCTGTAAAAGTCACTTTGTGAAACCATTGTGATAAATAGAGCATTTGCTCCTATAGGAGCAAATGCTCTATTTAACACAATGGTGTCAACTTAACCCTTTTGGTGCCAAATTTCTAATTGTCGTCTGCAAATCATTCAGTAAAATAAGGAAATGAGATAAATAAATGCAAATTTCACAGGAATAAAGCACATATATTGAAATAGAGATTGAGACAAATAGAGAACTCCCTGATCAGACGCCGCCTTGAAAAGGCGACTGCGGCGGTGAAAGGGTTGACGCCCTGTTTAGAGGGGTTTACTGTACAATATTGGCATTACCACGAATACCATTTTTTATTCTGACCATGGCCCGTTTTTCTATTTTCAGTAATACATGTAATGACATTGACATTGACCCTGACCCTAAACATCCAATGCAATTCCAGTCTTATGCCCTTCAGAACTAATTCTATTGTCTAGAAACTGTCTTCCTAATCTTAGTATCAATGAATTTGGCCCCAGATGCAATCAAAACCTGTATCTCTATGTAAACCCCTACGTAAACGGCGGTACAAACATTCGGCCACAATGTGTCTTACTACGGTAACTACGGTAAATGTCAGAAACTTAAAAGTCTTGACTTCACCCAGTCACTTGTTTCACACAATCACTCGCCTGAAACCCCATCATCCGCACACACTTTAAAAAAGATGGACAATTCTGATAACCATAGTTTTATTCTAAAGCATCTGGGTCCATGCTTATAAAACTTTTCGTTGAGTCTGAGTACGTTCTCAAGCTTTTGATTGGTCAGATTTGGCTCAAATCTGACCAATCAAAAGCTTGAGAACTCAAATCTAACCAATCAAAAGCTTGAGAACGAAACCTCAGACTCAACTAAAAGCTTTATAAGCATGGACCCTGATTGATAAAATGATACTCATCTTCAAGTACTTTACATTTTATTTATTAAACAGTCCCCTCTTGAATATTCGTGCAAGAAATAATGGCACCATCGACATTTATAAGCTTAATTTTTATAATTGTGTATGGATACAGGATTATTTGGAATTGACAGCACTTGTAGAATCAGATTCTTATAATTCCATAAGCAAACAGAGCAGACCCTGATCAGACGGACCCTACAGGATCCATCTGATCTTGGTCTACGTATTTGCAAAGTTGCTAAAAACGTTTATATTTCAGAAAAAAATCATACCAAGTACAAAGATACATGGCATTTACAGGGTGTTCTAAATACATGAAATGTGTGTGGGTAATTGGAAGGGAAGTATCTAATACTAATAGTATGTACATGTAGCTCATTTTAGCACTAATTCATACCGTTCACATTTTCGTCGATTTCGTTTAATCCGTTCCCATTTTTCATGTTTATCTTTTTCTTCTTCTCCTCTTTTCCTTTCTTCTTTTTTCCTTTCTTCTTCCCATTCCCTTTCCCCTTCATTCTCCCATTCATGCCATTCCTATTCTTCTTCCTTCTATTGTTGTTCTGTTTGTTGGCGTTTTGGTCATTCTCTCCTAAATCTGCCTTTTCTTTCTCTTCATCTTCATCAGCTGAATTTTCTTTCTTATCATTTTCTTCAGCTGCCCTTTCTTTCTCCTCGGCTATTTTGTCTGCTCGTTCTTTTTCTCTCTCTTTTGTTTTGTTCTTCATCCTTTCCGACCACGTGGGATCTTCTTTGACACGGTTACAGCCGTCAAGATGCCCTCCTACCCAGTCACTGATTTCAGGGTTGACCACGTTTTGAAATATACTGAAGCTCGAGTCACCTTTTTTACAGTCGTGTGTTTTTGCTGCTAGCCCTAGAACGGTAAATCTGTCGTTTGCCATCTCTTCAACCAAAGGCCCGCCCACATCACCACGGCAATAATCACTGAAAACAGAGCACTGACACCGTGAATTCTCTAGCAATAGTTGTCGCCCTTTGCAGCAGAAAAGTACACAATAATGAACACGATTGGTTGAACCCATTCGAAGCTAAATTTTCACAGTGGTACAACTGTTTATTGATACGAGTCCATACAGCATGAAAAGGTAGATTTTGTGAGATAAATTTAACCCTTCGCTTGCTAATCGCGTCAATATACCTACTTGTAAATAGTGAAGACCCAGATGAGACAGCTCCTGCAGGAGCTGTCTCATTAGGGTCTGCACTATTTACAAGTTGATTGTGCAACCAGTGTACTCCACAGCAGTGATTGCACAGCGCAATACGTGTATACAGTGAGGATATACGTAATTATACATCAGGACATGGGTAAAGAAGGAGAAATGTATTTTAGAATTCAGCAAGCGAAGGGTTAAGAGACAAACAGGGCAAACCCTGGTTAGATGTCTCCTCATGTTTGCAAATGACAATGTACAGTAAAACCCCTTTAATGCGACCACCTAAAAGAAGTATAAGGTATTACTTTTCTCCTGTATTAATCAACCACCTGCTTATAAAGACACACATGTTTGTTCATAAATTGGTCGCATTAGATGGGATCTACTGTACTCGGTTGCCGCATTCAAAGGGTTAGTTACTACAAGTCTTGAAAGACAAAAGGGCATAACGACATTTTCAGCCCAACCCTGTCAGTGCTAGCATTGTAGTCCGCAGAATACGTTTTCGTCTGCTTCAACTTTTGAATTTGGCACTTGTTCATTTTCTTTATAAAATAATAAACAGAGTGTCAAACAGTTTGGATCCTGGTGGAGCCAAACTGTTTGCATATGATATCACGGGCCCATGTTAATGGGTCTGATAGGTTTAGCGTCATACATACAGCTGAGCCTGTCTTAACCCTTTCCCTCATATAAACGTGTTTTCACGCACTTGCAAACAGAGTAGACCCAGATTAGTCTGATCAGGGTCTGCTCTGTTTGCTAATAAAATTTGAAATGTCTGTTTCTTTGCTTTCTAAAATGTCTACAATGTTAAACCTACCATATTTCTTTATAACTGTTTTGTCCATGAATATTCAGTAGGTAATGAAATTTGTAATAAACATAGAACAGGGAAAGGGTTAAGCGACCTTACATAACCCATCTATCCCTATATTATTTAAGTAAACCCGTCAAGTCCTTACTTAAGAACCCGTCCATTTCTTATGTGGAGGGGGCACAGCAAACAAAATAGTTTCTTACATAAACCATTTGCATAGATGGTTTCAGCAAACAGTGTAGACCCTGAAGGAGCCCTCTGGATCAGGGTCTACAATGTTTGCATATGTCCCTTTAAAGGGACACTAGGCACAAATGGGTTAATTGGACACAGGACTCTCAAAAGCAGGCGTGGTTGCTTAATGCATGGCAGTGTTATACAGAAATCTGCTATGGGAGCTTTGCTGTATTACGTTTAACCTGCATTCAGCTACCACTTGTCCTAAAGATCCATAATTAGACCTCTTTTATATGATCGCTTATAACAGGTTCTACTGTATTAATATGTCTAAAGATAATAACAGTAGGATCAGTGATAATAAAAGGTGCTATTATCCTCCCAATTTGACCTGAGACTCGATTAAATTTCGACGTGTTTATCGGGATTGTTCGTAATACTCTGTGACAAAAAATAGCAAACCAAAAGCTGGTAATAATCATGTTCCTCGAGGATTGTACAGTAAACCACCTCTAATGCGACCACTTAATGAATAAACATGGCTGTCTTTATAAGCAGGTGGTTGCTTAATGCAGGACAAAAGTTATGCAGAAAGCTCCTACAGGAGCTTTCTGCATAACTTTCGCCCTGTATTAAGCTACCATATGCCTTTACCACTGTGAAGTATTCCCCTTTTTGCTGGTCGCATTAGAGAGGGTTTACTGTATTCTGATAGCGCATTCTTATACATTCGGAAATGTATTCGAAGATTGCCGACGATAATACATGGAATATGCATGAGTCTCAGGTCAAATTGTTAGGATAATAGAGTGTTGAATTGGTGAATGAATGAATGAATGAATGAATGAATGAATGAATGTTAGTTTATGATATATCAAGGGTGCATAACTCTAGACCTACAACACTACAAATTGGTATATAGAACTTATGACCACAAAAATTATTTATACATATGAGAAATATCCAGGGAATGATATAAGTGCTTATGTGTAAATATTGTAAAACATACCACGCTTTAGTCAGGGAAACATAATTAACGTCTTGCTGACCCGATGTTACCAACAGTGGAACTTGGCCAAGCTCTTGTATCCACACATATTACTTGGTACAATAAACTATGTCTTTAAATGGCCATAAGAAAGGTCTAATTATCTATCTGTATGCATGGCAGTTTTCTGCATTACTTTTGTCCTGTATTAAGCAACCACCTGTTATTTAAGATGTATGTGGCTCAATCATATTAGGTCACTTGAGACAGGTTATACAATTTTATGAATACAGTATAACCTCTCTATAACGACCATTAAATTAAATTGTGTTAATTAGATGGTATGTGATGGCAGGTGGCTGCTTAAAGCAAGGTGAAAGTAAAACAGAACGCCCCTAAAGCAATGTGAAAGTAAAACAGAACGCTCCTATAGCAGCGTTCTGTTTTACTTTCACCTTGCTTTAAGCAGCCAACTGCCTTTAACACACAAACATGTACTTGATGTAATTAAGTGGCCGTTATAGAGAGGTTTTAAACTGTATGATGAGGAACTGTGACGAACCTCTCATTGGTAAATATTCATGTCAGAAATATTGACACCTTGAATATTTATTAGCTGATTTTTTTGTAATGGCTTATGTACATTGGATTGTGTAATTTGTTTTCGTACTGGTAGTGATTTACTTTAACTGAAATTTCATAAAGGCATGCACACTGGAGGTTTTGGAATTGGTAAAAACTGGCAGATAAATGCTCTCTTTATGACAATGGTTTCAAAACTACTTATTTCTAAACTCTTCCTTTTCTCTGGTAAATGTTCCTTTTCGGTAGATTTTTTCAAAGAGGATGGGTCTATAAATAGTCTAGGAATGGGTTAATGAACAAATACATTGTATAACAATAAGTCACTGACAATTAACCCTTCGCTTGCTATTCGCGTCAATATACCTACCTGTAAATAGTGAAGACCCAGATGAGACAGCTTCTGCAGGATTTCTAGGCGTCTCATGGGGGTACAATCTGTTTGCGATTCGAGTCTGATCGCGGAATTTAGATCGTACCTCTTTGAATAATTCTACCGAAAAAGAGTATTTACTAGAGAAAATGAAACCTTTAGAATCGTGCAGTTTTGAAACCATTGTGATAAATAGAGCATTTGGTTTCAGAAAGTGACTTTCACAGAGGCGTCAAATTTCGTCAGTATGATGCAAAGGATTAAAGGAATAACGCATTTAAAATTGAGGTGTACGCACCTTTCCCCCCAGCTATTGAAGACGCAGAAAAACAGGTTTTCATTCAGGTCCGGGAAGCGCTTCTGGCATGTTTTATGCGGTAGAAGTGGTCGTCTATCTTGGTACAAACTGTCCCATGGAAACTGGGTGAGGTTGACGTTGATGGGGGCGTGACCCCATCCGGCGATGAATCCATTCAGCTTGTTACGTTGCATTTTCTTTAGCCTAACGTCAGATATTTTGTACACATCAGTGTCATCTGAAGAGACAAACGTTTATTTATTGGTAACTATCGGCAATCGTAACCACTCTTCTTTTTCCGGAAAGCCCTGGAAAATACGTGGATATCCCCGAGATATGCCGATTGGCTATTCGGCTCAATTTGTTAGAATATAGCCGGGGAAATCCGATTGTGATTTAACCATAGTGCCGCTAAACTTCGGACAAACTAAGACAAACAGTGAAAACCCGGTTCAAATTGTCCAAAATGAAGTAATTTGATACATGTAAGAATCTTTGCAATGTCGATCTAATTATAAATGGTGCCAAATTGACTTATTGAGTTGCACAAACAGAGAGGAGCTTTCTGCACGCCTTCCATCCTGCATTTAAAGCAGTCAGCTGCCTAACAGTATCTATATTGTTGATCATGGCTCAAACCGTAGAATCAAATCTACTGTATCTCAAGAGCAAATACAGTTCAGACGGCTCCTTACAAATCATCTGACCTGAGTCTACTCTGTTTGTTAAGGCATGATAAGTGGTTTGTATCAGATACAGGGTAAGCCTGTATGGTGGGCTCGAATCACCGTAGACATGTAAATCGAGTTCTATGCATTGTATGATTACTGATGTGTGAGTATCTATCTTAACCCTTTCCACCATGAAAATTTATGCAAGAAGTGATGACGTCATATATGTTAACCCATTCCCTCATATTGACGATTTTTGACGACTCTGTAAAAGTAGCTTTGTGAAACCATTGTGATAAATAGAGCATTTGCTCCTATAGGAGCAAGTGCTCTATTTACCACAATGGTTTCAAACTACAAAATTCTAAAATGTTCCTTTTCTCTAATGCTCCTTTTC
The DNA here is from genome assembly GCA_963576725.1 of Azorinus chamasolen. NCBI lineage: Eukaryota > Metazoa > Mollusca > Bivalvia > Cardiida > Solecurtidae > Azorinus > Azorinus chamasolen. Next base: position 38,794,179 of record OY755247.1, read on the forward strand.
GGTAGATACATTCAAAGAGGTTGTATCTAAAAATAGCCTATGAGGAAAAGGATTTATTTCATTAATCTGTTATAATATCACATTGACACATGAATGTATCGCTATGACAGAAGCTGTAGAATCAGATATATCTCTGATCAGAGTCTATAGAGTATGCAATGCTGTATGACCCCCTTTCCTCAAAGTGAGGTTCATATCTCAAATAGCATTGGCCACCCATAAATATTAAAACCAGATTTAAAAATAGCATATGTGTAATAGAACCATTCCTTCGCGATCATTAGTTTTTTTAATATAAGTGTTTTACAAAGCAGATAGTTGCTTAATGTAGGTCAAAATATTAATTGATTAATGTAGGGGAAAATGTTAATTGCTTAATTTAGATCAAAATGTTAATTGCTTAATGTAGGTCAAAAATAATGCAGCAAGCTCCTATAGGAGCTTTCTGCATGGCTTTCATCCTACATTCAACTATTTTCTGCCTTACAGACTCATAACTTGACCTTTTATTGATGGCCTCTGAAGACAGGTTCCTCTGTACACACACACACACGCAAGCACGCACGCACACACGCACGCACGGTGCGATCACTATATGCCGTCAAAGCCTAGCTTTGGGGACATAAAAAGTTGTTGCTGGAGCCTTGTTGTTTCGGAACCAGTGACATACGTTGTTGTAAGGAGGGAATCGTTATTGAGAGGGCCGTTGTAGGGAGGTAGCACTGTATGTAACCACTCAGTTCTGCGTTCATTTGCCAATATAAACATTCAGTTCTGTAAGTTCTGTGCTCATTTGCCTATATAAACAATCAGTTTTGTGCACATTTGCCAACATAAACATTCAGTTCTGCGTTCGTTTGCCAATATAAACATTCAGTTCTGTCAGTTCTGTGCTCATTTGCCTATATAAACAATCAGTTCTGTGCTCATTTGCTAATATAAACATTCAGTTCTGCGTTCATTTGCCAATATAAACATCCAGTTCTGTCAGTTTTGTGCTCATTTGCCTACATAAACAATCAGTTCTGTGCTCATTTGCCTATATAAACATTCAGTGCTATAAACATTCAGTGCTATGTTCATTTGCCTATATAAACATTCAGTTCTGTGTTCATTTGCCTATATAAGCATTCAGGTAATTACCATTGATTATGTGATTTCTTACAGAAATATCCATGAGGTACAGGATTTTCTAGAGACTTGTTGTAGACAGTATCGATATACATGTATTTTCTAGCTACCTTTGTCTTTCTTCACTTGGGTCGGGTAACAAACAGGTCGAATGAATTTGCCTAGTTGGTATGGTGGGTTCTCTCCTAGGTCCAGTAAGGCGACGTCATACTCCTTGACCATGTGCTCAGTTACCTCCTCCCCTGTGTATTTCGGATGGATTAAAACGTTCTTTACCGGCACGGTTACATGGGGTGACTTTTTATCATACAGATTATGGTCTCCAAGGTGAACGTTCATCTGCAAGGACATGCATGGGTAATTGTTTGCTTTTATATTCCATAGATAGAGTTTTTAATTATAAATACGGTCAGATCACGTGGATAAGTGCCATCTTAACCCTTTCCCGCATATTGACGACTTTTGACGACTCTGTAGAAGTCACTTTATGAAACCATTGTGATAAATAGAGCATTTGCTCCTATAGGAGCAAATGCTCTATTTATCACAATGGTTTCAAACTACAAAATTCTAAAAATTTCCTTTCCTCTAGTTTACGATCCTTTTCGGTAGAATTATTCAAAGAGGTTGTATCTAAAAATAGCCTATTGAATATTCATGTAAGCAATACTGACATCATAACTATTCATTAGCCGAATGTTAGATTGACCTAGGTGCACAGGCTGTTTTGGTAGTGGTAGAAACTGAAGAGTCAGGCCCCGAGATTATAAAACTTTTTGCCTTAGTCTGAGATCATTCTAAAGTATCTGACCAATCAGGTACTCGAGAATGATCTCAGATTCAGACTCATAAGTTTTATAACCTTTGGTCCCTATCTATTACAGCCTCATAAACAAACAGAGCAGGCCCTGGTCAGACGGCTCGTACAGGAGTCGTCTGATCTAGATGTACTCTGTTTGCAAATGCTTTACATGAAGGAAGGTGTCAATTCATATCGTAACATATAGACTTTAATTCCTGTGTGTAAAAGTAATTTGCAGTGCTTTGAAAATATAGGCATTCACTGATACCTCGTATCGGTGCTTTAAAGATCATAGAGCAGCTCTGTTTATCATTTAATTAAAATCCTTTAGCAAATTTAGCCTTTAACCCATTACCTCATAGGCTATTTTAGATACAATCTCTTTGAATAAATGTATCGAAAAGGAGCATTAACTAGAGAAAAGTAAAAGTTTAGATTTTTATAGTTTGGAACCATTGTGATAAATAGAGCATTTGCTCATATAGGAGCAAATGCTCTATTTATTAAAGTGGTTTCACAAAGTGACTTTTACAGTGTCGTCAAAAGTTGTCAATATAAGGGAACGGGCTAATACTGGTCGGAGTTGGGGCACTGACTGTCCATTCCGCTATGAATAGTCAACAGTCAAAGGTTAAACATTTACTGCCTAGATACATGTATATTCTGAAAATGGGTGACCCTTCGAAAGCAAAAGTAGAAATGCAAAAAGAAAAAATTGTAGACTAGGTCTTATTGAGTCTGTTCATGAGTAGTAATTAAAAGTGCCAAGCAGAAGTCAATAAACCTTTTATACCTTTCATTCTAATCCTATAGTGCATACTTTTTAATTGTCTTGTATAATGTGTATTTTTACAACCCTGAATTATCAGAGTGGAATATAGACCACCAGTGTTGTTTAACCCTTTCGGCGCCAAATTCAAACTGTCGTCTGTAATCCATTTTAGTAAATCATTCGGTACAATAAGGAAATGAGATAAATAAATGCAAATTGCAAAGGAATAAAGCAAATATATAGAAATAGAGATTGAGACAAAAAGTGAAGTTTCTGATCAGACGCCGCCTTGAAAAGTCGGCGTCTGATCTGGGACTGCACTATTTGTCTTGGTGCATTTAGGCGACGTTGGCGGTTAAAGGGTTAACTATAGAGTTCATTCGGTATAAAAGACTTAAATTTCCTAGATGAATTTGGATGAGAAACAATGTTAACTCTGACCAAAGGGCTCCTATAGAAGGAGATCGGTGATCTGGGTCTACACCTTTTTCAATGACTGCACGTGTGTCCCGGATTGTCAGGGCTATTTATGTTTAAACTAAACTGGTAGCTCAAACCTGTTTGCAAAGTTTTCACACATTTATCATCTGTTAATGAACCTTGAAATATACAAGGTTGAAAATGTTTAACCTTTACTGTGCGGGACACGTGTCATTAATGTTATTTGCAAACAGTGTAGGCCCAGGTGAGAGGGCCCGTGTGTCATGTTACACTTTTCTTTAGAAGAAGTCCTAAATAGTCATCATAAGGATTACCTGTTTGACGTTTGTAGGGGTAACATTTCGAGGGCTTGGTGGAAAACTATTCTAACTCCTTCACTTTAGTGAAGGAGTTAGAATAGTTTTGCACCAAGCCCTCGATTTGTAAAATGTGTACAGGTTAGTCAGACGATAAACACGGAACTATCCAGATTACTAACAGTTGTTTAACCTATTCCCGCATAGGCTATTTATAGATCCAACCACTTTGAATAAATCTACTGAAAATGAGCATTAATTAGAGAAAAGGAAAAAATTAGAATTTTGTAGTTTGAAACCATTATATATAGGAGCAAATGCTCTATTTATCACAATGGTTTCACAAAATGACTTCTACAGAAGCGTCAAAAGGCGTCAATATGCGGGAATGGGTTAAAACCATCATTGAGTATGAACGTGTGCAAAATAATCTCTGTTTTCTTACTGTTTTGGCGTCGGCTGGATGCAGAGTTCCGTTAATTGTATCTCTGTAGCTGACACAATGCGCCACAGTAAGGAGCCAGCGGTTACATAGTAATGCTCCCCCGCAGGTCCAAGCCCGGTCTGGAGATCCCGTTTCCTCGTCCTGAAGGATCATCACACTTACCCACACCACCCAAGGCCACGCCCCCTGAAAATGTCAAAGACCATTGGCGAACAGGATTGTTTTCATATGCCATAGTAAACCTTTACGTGACACTTTCCCTGTTGAATAAAAACAATGACATTAATATTTACCCTTTCGCTGCCAAACTCTGTCGTCTGCTAACTTTGTCGTCTGCTACAAAATTTCATTCTTTTGATTTTCTTCATTTTTGTTTCAAAAACATAGTAACAGTAACAAACAGTTTGGACCCTGATGAGACGCCGAGTTACTCGGCGTCTCATCAGGGTCCAAACTGATTGCATAGGTAATCATAGATCTGTCATTGGCAGCGAAAGGGTTAATGGGATTTTTTTTAATAATGGCAGATGAACACAGAACAGCTTGCTAAGACAGAAACTGTAGAATCAGGTCTATATTATACCATAAGCAAACAGAGCAGACCCTGATCAAATGAGTCTTATAGGAGCCGTCTGATCTGAGTCTTCTCTGTTTTACTCCATGTTTACTCATGTAAGAAATAATATGAATATAATATAATATATTATGAATATTAATTAGATTAATTGTTATAGTACCACCTGAACACCGTATGTTCTGGCCATGGCAGAAACTGCACAGTCATGCCTATACAATACAGAAACAGAGCAGACCTTGTAGGGGCCATCTGATCTGGACCCTGTAGAGTCCAAACTATTTGCCATTATGATTTAACCCTTTCCATGCCAAACTCTGACGTCTGCTAACTTTGTCGTCTGCTACAAATTTTCACTCTTTTGATTTCTTCATTTTTGTTTCAAAAACATAGTAACAGTAACAAACAGTTTAGATCCTGACTGTTTGCATAGGTAATCACAGATCCGGCATTGGCGGCGAAAGGGTTAAGATTAAGTAAGATTATACAGATTAATACATTTTAATGCGACACAGCCAACAATCTGAAAGAATAAACTATTGTCCAGTGGGATAGTGGTTACATCTGTCTGTCTGCCTCATGTCTGTCTGTCTGTTTCTGTCTGCCTGTTCGATTATATGTATATTTGTCTGAATATTTATATGTCTGTATGTCCGTCCGTCCCACCGTCAATTCGTCCGTCTGCATTCAAATACGCATGTATGCCTGTCTTTAAGTCTGTCTGTTTGCCCAAAGATTTAATAGCGCTCCACGGTACATCGTACAGTGGAGTGCTGTTGTCTTATCGGTGCGTTACTGTACAAAACAGGTTTGTAAGTCACGTGACTTTCGGGTGTGTTTGTCCAGCGTGTACGGACAGTGGTCAGTTCTAGCGAGCATTTCCGCTTAACTGGACTACATCGCAAAATTCAAATTCAGTGTGTATTTGGCGTCATTTTCTAGTCTATACTGCTTGTACATTAATTTGTTGACGAAGATGAGGCCCGACATCTATGTGGTATTACTATATGTAACTCGATATTTGCCAAGCGGGTACCATTTTCCAGAGTTTTTTTCTTTATGAAGTTTTTCTCTCTGGTTTTTGTATGGGCGAATCGACCACGTCGCAAACAAATTATATGAAAGTGTTTTTGATAATTATTATTTATCAAATGTCTTAGAGTTGAATGTTTATTCTAGTAGTATAATAGGCTAGTACGTCTTATGTTTATGATTTATGTAGTCCATGAATAAATGCTATTCGCTGCTTGCACAACAGTTATCTGTTGTCTTGTCTTCGTAAGATAGAGAGGACCCAAACTGTATGATACTCTGATCGTGTTGCTGAAAGGAAATTCTGAAATCAAATGACAGCTGAATTCGCTTTCATGTTATACTGTCAAAAGATTGCACGACAGGCTAAAGTTTAAAATGCAAATAAATATATTAAAGGGATTCATCTGCTACAGTAGTCACATTCTCTCATGTTGAAACCTCTGTAAAAATCATGTGTGAAACAACTGTGATAAATAGAGCATTTGCTCCATAGGATCATTTGCTCTTTTTATCACGATGTCGTAAAACTACTCAATTCTAAAAGTTGCCTTTGCTTTAGGAAATGCCCCTTTTCAGTAGATTTATTTGAAAAGGTTGGGTCTAAAAAGCCTATTGAGGTAATGGGTTATGCAGACTTACTTTCTTTGCTTTACTTGCTCTTTGTTGTACTTCGATGTTTCCCGATATACCACACTGACCATAATCTGAAAAGGGATTGACTCATAAGTATAATGTTCATTTCAGGCTGTATATTTTAAGCCTTTTCCCTATGAATATTCGTGTAATACATAATAACTGTATGAGTGGTAATTAGAGTATTAATTAGATGAATTTGTGTATTAAACAGCATTTCAATACAAACCTCTCTATAACGGCCACTATATTGTGTTAGTTGCTATTTAGGGCAGGTGGCTGCTTAAAGCAAGTCGAAAGTAAAACAGAACGCTCCTATAGGAGCGTTCTGTTTTACTTTCACCTTGCTTTAAGCAGCCAATTGCCTTTAACACAAACACTTGAAGTAATTTAGTGGCCGTTATAGAGAGGTTTTACTGTTTTTGAAACAGAGGCTGTAGAATCAGACCTATATTCCATAAGCAAACAGAGTATTGTAACGTACGATCACTTAAAAACGGCACAATTATGCAGTTTCCATTGACTGGCTTCCCCTGGAGCTAATGCATGGTACCCCGCGTGCTGCCGGTGTTTAAATCAAACATTTTTGTCGTTCAGGAAGGTTTTTCTTCTTTTAGAGGTTGAAAAAGTCCTTATGCGTTTCTGCGGGATTAGTTTTTATTTAAATGTTTGATAGAAAATTCAAAGTAGAGTTTATATTTGTTTGGCTGCTATTTACTGCATTGTAATATATTTTTCAGCGGTTGCACATATTTTAATAAATATGGTTTACTGTGAGACAAGTTCTTATTCATATATATTCAATTATTTTATTTATTTTCATTCATATATTTTCTCAGCATATGTTTGTCGGGGATATTTCTTTCTTTTCTGCCATGATCCAGTTTCAGCGAAAATGCTAGTGAATTATGTATATATGATTAAAATCACATTTTATAGCATAGCTGTCAGCGTGGTCTAGGGGTTATAGCGATGGACTAGGAAACGTGAGGTCGTGGGTTCGATCCTCGGTGGAAGCTGAATTATTTTTTTTCTCTCATATTTTCTTAGTATACGTGCTTTTGGTTTAAAACCATTTTGTACATTAAAATATAAGTCATTTGTTTGCATTTTGGCGTTGTTAAAGTTATTTAGCTGAGACCTTTTACTCGTGGTTTTGTTGACAGTTTTGCATAGTTCACCATTGTGAATTTGAATTTGCTTCAACTTTACTGTATAATTATCTTATACTAACCTGTTCTTTTTTTGGGGACAATAAAAATGAAAAATTTAATGGATATTGAGTCGACCTATCGGAATGATTTCATGTAGACTGTAGGTATGGGAGTTTGTATGCCTTGTGAACACCACTTAATGTGATAATGGTTTCTACGTCAGTGTGTTTCAGCAAATGAATAACATTGATCTGTGACGTAATGTGTATTATTGGTGTCAAACAAATGTATATTATGCATCATGGCTCATTAAAACATTCCCCCGTTTCTGCTATATGTATTAATTCATACATAACAGTCATGTTTTCCCAATATTGCTCCCTCTTTTTCTTCTATCCTGCTTAAATACATGTTACGCAGCCAATTTACGCTTGCGTAAAACCTTGCTTGTTATATCTCATACGGCTTTGAATTTTGACCATGCGTTTCTGCGGCCCTGTGTTTCTATAAAAGCCAATCTTTTTAATAACTATGGTTTAGGTATGGTTACAGAGTTTGCAACAATATTCAGTCCATTTAGGATGCCCTGTTCCTCAGTAAGACATTTTCCTGACTTTTCCTCGATAGCTGCTGTCTTGGTGTGTTTGTCTTTGGTTAGGTATTTCACCAACTGCTAAGACATTTCGCTGTCAATTCTTGTCAGGCTGTTCTCATTGTTGCGACACCAGCTACCTATCTATTTCTATTTAGTCTCCCTCGTCACCGTCTTGACTCTACAGTTGGCCTTTCTGTATCACTTTTAGGACCCTTCCTCCTTCGCAGGCCTTAAGTATGCCCGATGTGACCCAAGGTTTCTTGCCTTTCTGGCCTTTTACAAAACACCTTGCTAACAGTATCAGTGATACCATCGTTGAATGTTGCTGTGAACGTGTCGATGTCCATCTCTTTAACATCAAAACAGGTCAGTGGGGGCAAACTTTCCTCCTATGTCTGCCTGAAATGCTTATAATGTCATGGGATACTTAAGCTTTTCTGTGTCATACTGGATTCTGATGTTATTAGGATTTTAGAATTTCATGAGACGCAGTTTAAATGGTATCATCAATCAGTCGTGGTCGCTTCCTATGTCAGATTCAGGGACGGTTCTTGCCCTGCAATGTTAATTCCTGATCGGAAGCGGTTTTTGGCCAGGATATAGTCAATTTGGTAGTGATACTAACCGTCTGAACTATGCCAGGTCCGTCCTTTGCTATGCCAGGTCATCCATCTTGATGGCGTGCGTGGTACCAGGGAGTTTGGTCAGTAACAGGTCATCGTAGGTACCGGAGACACTGGATTCACCTGTCGTTGGCCGCTCCATTGCAGTATGTTTCACATGTACCACCCTAGTTTTCCTGTACATCTTTTCCAATTTTGGCATTCCAGTCACCATGTACTATGAGTACGTCTCTCCTTGGGGTCTGATCAATGGGTCCCTGGAAGTGGTGGTAGAATTCACCCACGTCTTCATCACTGTGTCCAGTTGTTAGAGCATACACTTATATCGTTGTGATGTTCAAGGGAGATACTCTCAGGCGGATGGAGATAAGTCGAATGGTATCTGGTTGGCACCCCTATAACGGTCTTTGTGATGCCCCGACGGACCATGAAAACTGTCACTCCTTCATGTCTATCTTCCTTCCCGCTATAGTAGGTTCGTGTTCTTCGTCTGTTAGAGTCTGCCCCCAAAGCGTTTCCATCTAATTTCAGTGACTGCCTGTATCTTGACATCTCCGTGTACCAGTTCTTCTGTCTTCCCCTCCTGCCTCAGGATTCTCACATTCCATGTACCAACTGTCATCTAATTTCTCCATTTAGTAGGCACCAGAAGAATACTTTTCACCCGCGTCCTAGTGTCTGGCGGAAGGTGCAGTCTTTGTAGACCCGGGCAGCGACCGATCCTGTGTACTTTTCATGATCCATTAAGATGTGACTAGGTCAAATAAAAACTGAGCGGAATCCATCTCTCCCAAAGTTTGTTAGGCGTCAAACGGGGTCAAAAAGAAGAAATATGTTAAAAGACTCACCTATGTTTTGTTCTGCAATGATGTCTCTAACACGGTCTAGATTGTCAAAGTTGTCCGTCATAAAAACGTGTTCATCTTTAGGGTGCGAGGCGATCTCTTTTAATACTTTTAGGTCGACATTTCCTCCGATTCCTATTGCAAATATTTCGAAATCTGTAACAGGGTGAAAAAGATTGAAGTATAAAATTGTGTTAAAATCTCAAAATAAACAAGTACAAAATAAAATGTTTCGGAAGTTCGGGCGCCCTAGACAAAACAAAATCTTAATCATTTAGAAGTTAGCAGTCATTCACTTTGTTTTCTTCCTAGGGTGATAGACCCCGAGACCCAATCGGAGACCATAGGCGATGTCGTCTGTCGTAACCACAAGTTCTGTACGTACATGTACAGTACGAGGATTTCCGATTGTCTAAGGTTATACGCCTGCCCTTTGTATGACTTATATAAGACATTCAATTTACGGTAAACCCATCACATTTGAAAATAGTGCAAACCCGGACCAACTGCTCCCGAAGAAGCAGTTTGATCAGGGTCAATATTTGTGACTTTTATGTCAGCCAATGTTAAAGTTATCAAATATGTGCCAAATTAAGTTATCGATTATGTGCCAAATACTGGGGATAATTATGACAATACTGTACCCCAAATATGGGGATGATTAGGTAAATACTGTACCCCAAATACTGGGAATAATAACGACGATACTGTACGCCAAATACTGGAGATAATTAGGATGATACTGTACCCCTAATACTAGGGGTAATAAGGGTGATACTGTACTGTAAATACTGGGGATAATTAGGACAATACTGCACCCAAAATACTGCGGATAATAAGGATGATACTGAACTTCAGAAAGTGGAGATAATTAGGATTATACTGTACCCGCAATACTAGGGATAATAAGGGTAATACTGAAGCCAAGATACGGGGGATAATATGGATGATCCTGTACTTCGAATACTGGAGATAATTAGGATTATACTGTACTCAAAACACTAGAGATAATTAGGACGATGTTGTACCCCAGATATTGGGGATAATAAGTTCGATACTGTACTCCAACATACTGTTGATAATTACGACGATACTGTACTCTAAATACTGAGGACGAACCTGTACTCCAAATACTGGGTATATTTAGGACAATACTGTATCCCAAATACTGGGGATAATTAGCATGAACCTGTGGCAAATACTGAGTATAATTATGACGATATTATATTCTAACTACTGGGTATAATTAGGACAATGTCGTACTCCAAATACTGGTGATAACCATACGCCAATATGCAAACCCAAGCAATGTACTGTTCATAAAGTATTTGTTTCTTTACGTGAATACATTAGGTAAAATATTTACTTCTCTTTATCAAATTCTTTGAAACGGATTTTATTTTTTGTCTTTCTAGCGTTCCTTTGGTTGAGTTGAAAGTTGCCCTGGCATCTGTTACAATGAAGATGGCCTTGCTCGAATGTTTAAATCTCTTCTTTTCAGCTCCCATATTGAGTTTAAATGCTATATTAAGAACTTTACTTAGAGCGTCGTTAAGATCTGTACCTCCGCCCGCACTCTGAAACAAACAATAAGCAAGGTTAGCATCAGACGAGAGAGGTAAGCAATAACAATATGAGTACGCCCATCCGCAATTTGCAACAAGCAATAAGCGGAGATTAGCATCAACAACATATTAACCTCGACCACACTCTGCAAACAAACAATAAGATATAAGCATCGACAAGATATGTACCCGCCCCGCAACCTGCACCAAACAATAAGCAGAGATTAGCATCGATAATGTTTGTACCGAAATCACACTTTTAACAAACAATAAGCAAAGATTAGCATCGATAATGTGTGTACCGAAAGCACACTCTGTAACAAAAAATAAGCATCATTATTGTTTGTACCGAAAGCACACTCTGCAACAAGCAATAAGCAGACGTTTGCATCAAAAAGATGTTACCCCCGCCCGCACTCTGTAACAAACAATAAGCAAAACTAGCCTCGATAATGTTTGTACCGAAAGCACACTCTGTAACAAATAATAAGCAAAGATTAGCATCGATAATGTTTGTACCGAAAGCACACTCTGTAACAAAAAATAAGCATCATTATTGTTTGTACCGAAAGCACACTCTGTAACAAACAATAAGCAAAGATTAGCATCGATCATAGTTGTACCGAAAGCACACTATGTTACAAACAATAAACAAACGTTAGCATCAACAATATGTGTACCCCGCCCGCACTCTGTAACAAACAATAAGTAAAGATTAGCATCGATAATGTTTGTACCGAAATCACACTATGTAACAAACAATAAGCAGACGTTAGCATCAACACGATGTGTTCCCCGTCCGCACTCTGTAACAAACAATGAGCATAGATTAGCATCAAACCATAGAGATGAGCATCGACAAGATTTGTACCCCACGCGCACTCTGCAAAAAAAATTAATAGGCACAGATTAGCATCGACAAGAATTGTACACAACCCACAATCTGTAACAAACAATGAGCAGATATTAACATCGACAAGATTTTTACCCTTTTATGCCACACACAATAAGCAGGGGTTAGCATCCACAATATTTGTACCCCCGATCGCACTCTGCAACAATCCATAAGTAGAGGTCAGTATCGATAAGAATTGTACCACTCCCCGAAAACTCAGTTTCAACCACCTTTTGAAATCACACCTGGGTCCCTGCTTATAAAACTTTTAGTTGAGTCTATGGCTCAAATCTGGCCAATCAAAAGCTTGAGAACTCAAATCTGACCAATCAAAAGCCTGAGAACGAAACCCAGACTCAACTAAAAGCTTTATAAGCTTGGACCCTGTTAAACAGCACACATGTAATGTAATACATAAAGGCAAACGGCTCTAACCCGGTATTCTAGTAGAGAAGAAGTTCGATACTATTAGGCGGGTGGCTGCTTAATGCAAGGTAGATGCCATGCAGAAAGGTCCTAGAGAAAATGCCTGACTTTAACCCTGCATTAAGCTACTATAGCACGAATAATTTGACCTGGATCCTCGTCTATATGCAGAAAACACAATGAGAGGGATGACGCTATATAAATAAAACGTGAAGTCTATTCTCGCTGAAATGTAAACCACACAATCACGAGTGTGTCCATTCTTAGTTGCTTTCCGAAGCACGTGCCGATGATAAACCCGTGCAATGCCGATGGTAAAATTAGAATTAGGTAAAAATTTAAAATTAGGTAGGTCAGGGTCCAGGTCAAATGTTCGAGCTATACCTGTCTCACAAGACCGATATTTATACTATATTTAATGTTCGGTTTAGAGAGGGTTTACTGTAAAGTAAAACGACCTAACAGCCACCACTCAAAAACAACAATTCAGTGATCATTCATGCATCAAACAATAAGGTTATTGTCGGATAGTATTGATATAGTCATTATTTATATTGATATAGTTATTATCTATATTGATATAGTCATTATTTATATTGATATACAGTAAAACCTCTCTATAACGGCCACTAAATTTCATCAAATATTTTCAGTTGAAGGCAGGTGGCTGCTTAAAACAAGATGAAAGTAAAACAGAACGCTCCTATAGGAGCGTTCTGTTTTATATTCACCTTGCTTTAGGCAGCCACCTTCCCTAAATACCAACTAATTAACACAGTTTAGTGTCCGTTATACAGAGGTTTCACTGTACATATAGTCATTATTTCGTGCACCAAATAAAAAGATGTACCTAACTACTAATTTTCCAATGATATTAATTCTTTACTTGTTTTTGCAAACAGAGTAGATCCAAATCCGAAGGCACTGTACCAGTCGTTTGATCAATGCCAG